>OZ038386.1:13108932-13856432 GCA_964036045.1 Eutreptiella sp. 'Long Island Sound 2002'
CCTGCCTTCTCGGGCCCCAAAAGAGGGCGGAATTGCTACATAACCCCTGCATTCTCGGGGATCCCCAACAAAGGGGACACAATCACAAGTGGCCGCCTCACCCCTGCCTTCTCGGGGGCCCAAAAGAGGACAGAATTGCTATGTACCCCCTGCATTCTTGGGGGTCCCCAACAAAGGGGACAAAATCACAAATGGCTGCCTCACCCCTGCCTTTTCGGGGGCCCAAGAGAGGACAGAATTGCTATGTACCCCCTGCATTCTCGGGGGTCCCCAACAAAGGGGACACACTCAAAAGTGGCTGCCTCACCCTTGCCTTCTCGGGGGCCCAAAAGAGGGCGGAATTGCTGCATCACCCCTACATTCTCGGGGCTCCCCAACAGAGGGGACACATTTAGAAGTGGCTGTCCTAACCCTGGCTTCTCGGGGGCCCAAAAGAGGGCGGAATTGCTACATAACCCGTGCATTCTCGGGATCCCCAACAAAGGGGACACACTGAGAAGTGGCTACCTCACCCCTGCCTTCTCGGGGGTCGAAAAGAGGGGGGAATTGCTACATAACCCCTACATTCTCGGGGGTCTTGAACAAAGGGGACACACTCAGAAGTGGCTGCCTCACCCCTGCCTTCTCGGGGGCCAAAAGAGGGCGGAATTGCTACATAACCCCTGCATTCCCGGGGATCTCCAACAAAGGGCCGCAATCACAAGTGGCTGCCTCATCCCTGCCTTCTCGGGGCCCCAAAAGAGGACAGAATTGCTACATAACCCCTCCATTCTCGGGGTTCCCCAACAAAGGGGACACAATCACATTTGGCGAGACCCCACCCCTGCCTTCTCCAGGCCCCAAAAGAGGGCGGAATTGTGGCATAACCCCTGCATTCTCGGGGATCCCCAACAAAGGGGACACACTCAGAAGCGGCCGCCTCACCCTTGCCTTCTCGGCGGCCCAAAAGAGGGGGGAATTGCTACATAACCCCTGCATTCTCGGGGGTCCCCAACAAAGGGGCACAATCAGAATGGCTGCCTCACCCTTGCCTTCTCGGGGGCCCAAAAGAGGACGAAATTGCTATGTAACCCCTTCATTCTCGGGGGTCCCCAACAAAGGGGACACAATCACAAGTGGCTGCCTCACCCCTGCCTTCTCCGGGGCCCAAAAGAGGGCGGAATTGTGGCATAACCCCTGCATTCTCGGGGGTCCCCAACAAAGGGGACACACTCAGAAGTGGCTGCCTCACCCCTTGCATTCTCGTGGGGCCAAAAGAGGGCGGCCTGCTACATAACCCCTGCATTCTCGGGGGTCCCCAACAACGGGGCCGCAATCACAAGTGGCTGCCTCACCCCTGCCTTCTCGGGCCCCAAAAGAGGGCGGAATTGCTACATAACCCCTGCATTCTCGGGGATCCCCAACAAAGGGGACACAATCACAAGTGGCCGCCTCACCCCTGCCTTCTCGGGGGCCCAAAAGAGGGCGGAATTGCTGCATCACCCCTACATTCTCGGGGCTCCCCAACAGAGGGGACACATTTAGAAGTGGCTGTCCTAACCCTGGCTTCTCGGGGGCCCAAAAGAGGGCGGAATTGCTACATAACCCGTGCATTCTCGGGGATCCCCAACAAAGGGGACACACTGAGAAGTGGCTACCTCACCCCTGCCTTCTCGGGGGTCGAAAAGAGGGGGGAATTGCTACATAACCCCTACATTCTCGGGGTCTTGAACAAAGGGGACACACTCAGAAGTGGCTGCCTCACCCCTGCCTTCTCGGGGGGCCAAAAGAGGGCGAATTGCTACATAACCCCTGCATTCCCGGGGATCTCCAACAAAGGGGCCGCAATCACAAGTGGCTGCCTCATCCCTGCCTTCTCGGGGCCCCAAAAGAGGACAGAATTGCTACATAACCCCTCCATTCTCGGGTTCCCCAACAAAGGGGACACAATCACATTTGGCGAGACCCCACCCCTGCCTTCTCCAGGCCCCAAAAGAGGGCGGAATTGTGGCATAACCCCTGCATTCTCGGGGATCCCCAACAAAGGGGACACACTCAGAAGCGGCCGCCTCACCCTTGCCTTCTCGGCGGCCCAAAAGAGGGGGAATTGCTACATAACCCCTGCATTCTCGGGGGTCCCCAACAAAGGGGGCACAATCAGAATTGGCTGCCTCACCCTTGCCTTCTCGGGGGCCCAAAAGAGGACGAAATTGCTATGTAACCCCTTCATTCTCGGGGGTCCCCAACAAAGGGGACACAATCACAAGTGGCTGCCTCACCCCTGCCTTCTCCGGGGCCCAAAAGAGGCGGAATTGTGGCATAACCCCTCCATTCTCGGGGGTCCCCAACAAAGGGGACACACTCAGAAGTGGCTGCCTCACCCCTTGCATTCTCGTGGGGCCAAAAAGAGGGCGGCCTTGCTACATAACCCCTGCATTCTCGGGGGTCCCCAACAACGGGGCCGCAATCACAAGTGGCTGCCTCACCCCTGCCTTCTCGGGCCCCAAAAGAGGGCGGAATTGCTACATAACCCCTGCATTCTCGGGGATCCCCAACAAAGGGGACACAATCACAAGTGGCCGCCTCACCCCTGCCTTCTCGGGGGCCCAAAAGAGGACAGAATTGCTATGTACCCCTGCATTCTTGGGGGTCCCCAACAAAGGGGACAAAATCACAAATGGCTGCCTCACCCCTGCCTTTTCGGGGGCCCCCGAGAAGGCAAGGGTGAGGCGGCCGCTTCTGAGTGTGTCCCTTTGTGGGGACCCCGAGAATGCAGGGGTTAACTAGCAATTCCGCCCTCTTTTGGGCCCCCGAGAAGGCAGGGGTGAGGCAGCCATTTGTGATTTTGTCCCCTTGGTTGGGAGCCCCGAGAATGCAGGGGTTATGCAGCAATTCTGTCCAATTTTGGGCCCCCGAGAAGGCAGGGGTGAGGTAGCCACCTCTGTATGTCGTGCTTTTTTCGCGATGACACGGTCCACATCACGTGCCTTGAATGTGGAGTTTATCAGTGTGCCCTGCATGCTTCCGTTTTGTGTCCATCAGAGATATGTGTGGCAGTGCGCAAGTGGAGAGTGCGATTTACTGCCACACTTGCATGCATCGTATTGGCATTAGCGTTGGTTGACCGGCATGCGGTTGAAAAGCCGCCTTTAGTAGATGAGGTCCGTCCAAAGGTGGTGATCCGTAGTAAGGAATTTTTTGTTCCAAAGCATTACCCCAAAGATGCGTTTGGTAGATTGCAGTTTGCAAAAAATTGATTGAAGAGTTGGATACGAAGACCACAGACGTGCTTCGCAAGATGTGCAAACACAATCCGCCTACAGCACAACCCACCTACAAAGATAAAAAGGTGGACGTCATCTACAAGCGTGTGTTTTGCGACTTCATATAAAGCACACATGTGTGCACCCGTGTATAAGATATCAAAAGGACAACATTGGCTTTGTTCCCAGTGCCACGGCGCCGGTGTTGGCCATGGCCATTTTTTTGTTTCTGCTCACCTTGCAATATACGGTTTTGCCTGGGTGGTGCGCCACTTACACAAGTGGCGTGGAATCGACCAGGGGGCACCATGCCCTTAAACAAAAATACCACCTACGTTGACCCCCCCCCCCCATCCCATAAACTTGTGTTTTTGTTCAAATTCAAGTCCAAATTTGTGTCTACCTAGTAACCTAGTAAAAAATTTTCAAAAAGATTTTTTTTACTAGGTTTTACTACATTTACTAGCTTTTACTACATCGTGTACTAGGTTTTACCAAATACCCGATATTTAGGTGGCAAAATGGGTACCCATGGATCCCCATGCCACCGCTAGAAGCCTCTTTTTCTCAAAACTGAATCAGGCAAGGGGTGGTTTTTTTTAACTCAATTCCATTGCCGTTGCCAAAATGCAAATTTGCGTGCAAATTTGCAATTTTTTTACCCAAAAGTTTGGTGGTAAGACAAATCAAATGCTAACACAATAGCACCAAAACTTGGAAAAATGTGCGGGCCGAGAAATAAAGATTGTGGGCCCATCCGTTTTTCCAAGCCCACCCAAAATGTGGGGTGGCTTACCACCCGGGCAACGGCGAAGGGCCGCACCCCTTGGGACTGGGCTTCGCCGTTTGCCTAAGGCCCTCCCCCCTCCGGTCGCATTGAGCACGTTGTGTGATTGTTGTAAATGCCACCAGTTTTGAGATATTTAGGTCGCAATATGGGTGCCGGATCCCCGTGCCACCGCAGGACACCTCTTTTTCTCAAAACTGAAACGCAGGCGAAGTGATTCAGAGTATGAAGTTGGAGAGGGAAGCACATTCATCATCACCATCCTTGTACTGGTCCCATAATACGAATACATGAAACTGGTGTCGCTTAGCAACAGGTACCAGACACAAATCAACCAAGCGCAGCTGCAGCATCAGCATGAGGTAGCACCTGTTTTTTGGCGCTGCAGATGGGGCCTTTGAAGCATGCAGCAGGCCTACATTTTGATGCTGCGCGTTTTCTGTGTTTGCCGTTGCCCAGGGGGCAAGCCAACCCGCATTTTGGGTGGGCTGGATAACTTGGAAAAATGAATGGCCTCACCACGGGGGGGGCGGCCGGGCCCGGTTCTTGTATGCGACCCCCCCCAGCCCCCCCCCCCCCCTCCGGGGTTTTGAAAGATAGTGGTGCCGGGTCGGCCACCAACAAGTGTCTCTACAGAAAACTGTCTGGCGCCAAAGGCGCCAAATTTTTTTTTCATACTATGTGTTTATACTCAAAATATTCAAAATTTTGTAGAGAAATCATATTTGTGTTAAAACAACAATAAAAAAATTTTGACTAGAAGGAGGGGTACAGGAGGGCTGCAGGCCCTAACAGCAACCACAACCCTATCGGTGACCCTAATCAAGACTGAATATTGGGACCGAGCTGGTGGGGGAGGGAACATCAGCTATGACTGGTGAGGGACATCAAGAATGATTCACACATTGATGGGTCTTGACAAAGTCTTGCAAGTGAACCCCATCACCACGAGGCCCACTTTCAAGGCTTTTTGGACTTCTGAGGGGCCAAAATGCCCCAAAATGGGCTCAAAACGGGCTCATTTCACCCGTTTGTGCACCCCAAATGGTTTGGGATGAGGTTTGGAAAAACGCGTTTTTGACCCATTTTTGACCGATTTTTGGTCCCAAAACAGCCCATTTTCAAGGCATTTTGGGATTTTCGGAGGACCAAAATGGGCCACCACAAGCTCCAAACGGTCCAAAAACACTTGTTTCAGCGTCGCACATGGTCTAGGATCATTTTTGAGAAAAGTCATCTTTTTGCCCCTACTGGACCCTGTTGACCCATTTGGGCACCCACCTGTTTGGGCTTGAGCTTGCAGCTTGCTGCAGCCTAGTGGGCCTAGGTATTGGGGTGTAGGCGTCCGTTTGGGCAATTCTGAGGGGTGGAAACCACAAAAAGTGGGGGGTTGCGGGTGGAGTAGGTGCCCTCGGAATCGCATTTTGAGCCATGTAGCCAAAGATATGGCCTATTCTTGGTTTGTGGCTGTCGGCATTTGGAGCTTCTGGGGGCCTTTTTGGGCCGTTTCCGGGACATATCATGGAGTTAGAGGGCCGCAAAGAGCTCGTGGATACGGGGAAGTCAAGACGCACATGGAGTGTACCCACCGTTTCCCTTCGTTTGGCCGTTTTGAGTAGGTTCCAGGGCTTTTTTGGCCCAAAAATGGCTGTTTTTGGCCCTAAACTGCAGTTTTTGAAACTGAGGTCTGCCACTTGCGAATCCCGTTCCCGGCCGCCACCGTTGAGTTTCTTGCTCAAACTTTGTGTGATTGTACTTCACACCCATAGGTATCATGCACCAAAATTTCAACCAAATCCAATGCACCACGACGGAGTTCTGATTTTTACCCATTTCGCGCGTGCTGCTTGCTTGCTTGCTGCTGCTTGCTTGCTGCTGCTGCTGCTAAACCTGGTAGGTCCACCCTAGACACTAAAAAGGGTTATAAAACCAAGACTGGTTCCACCAGCTCGGTGACCCTAGCCCTAACCCTAACCCTAATCAAGACGGAATATTGGGACCGAGCTGGTGGGGGAGGGAACATCAGCTATGAGTGGTGAGGGACATCAAGAATCATTCACACATTGATGGCTCTTGACAAAGTGAAATCAGCTTGCATGTGAACCCCATCACCACGAGGCCCACTTTCAAGGCTTTTTGGACTTCTGAGGGGCCAACATGCTCCAAAATGGGCTCAAATCGGGCTCATTTCACCCGTTTGTGCAACCCAAATGGTTTGGGATGAGGTTTGGAAAAATGCGTTTTTGACCCATTTTTGACCCATTTTTGGTCCCAAAACAGCCCATTTTCAGGGCATTTTGGGATTTTCGGAGGACCAAAATGGGCCACCACAAGCTCAAAACGGTCCAAAAACACTTGTTTTAGCGTCGGACATGGTCTAGGATCATTTTTGAGAAAAGTCATCTTTTTGCCCCTACTGGACCTTGTTGACCCATTTGGGCACCCACCTGTTTGGGCTTGAGCTTGCAGCTTGCTGCAGCCTAGTGGGCCTAGGTATTGGGGTGTAGGCGTCCGTTTGGGCAATTCTGAGGGGTGGAAACCACAAAAAGTGGGGGGTTGCGGGTGGAGTAGGTGCCCTCGGAATCGCATTTTGAGCCATGTAGCCAAAGATATGGCCTATTCTTGGTTTGTGGCTGTCGGCATTTGGAGCTTCTGGGGGCCTTTTTGGGCCGTTTCCGGGACATATCATGGACTTAGAGGGCCGCAAAGAGCTCGTGGATACGGGGAAGTCAAGACGCACATGGAGTGTACCCACCGTTTCCCTTCGTTTGGCCGTTTTGAGTAGGTTCCAGGGCTTTTTTGGCCCAAAAATGGCTGTTTTTGGCCCTAAACTGCAGTTTTTGAAACTGAGGTCTGCCACTTGCGAATCCCGTTCCCGGCCGCCACCGTTGAGTTTCTTGCTCAAACTTTGTGTGATTGTACTTCACACCCATAGGTATCATGCACCAAAATTTCAACCAAATCCAATGCACCACGACGGAGTTCTGATTTTTACCCATTTCGCGCGTGCTGCTTGCTTGCTTGCTGCTGCTTGCTTGCTGCTGCTGCTGCTAAACCTGGTAGGTCCACCCTAGACACTAAAAAGGGTTATAAAACCAAGACTGGTTCCACCAGCTCGGTGACCCTAGCCCTAACCCTAACCCTAATCAAGACGGAATATTGGGACCGAGCTGGTGGGGGAGGGAACATCAGCTATGAGTGGTGAGGGACATCAAGAATCATTCACACATTGATGGCTCTTGACAAAGTGAAATCAGCTTGCATGTGAACCCCATCACCACGAGGCCCACTTTCAAGGCTTTTTGGACTTCTGAGGGGCCAACATGCTCCAAAATGGGCTCAAATCGGGCTCATTTCACCCGTTTGTGCAACCCAAATGGTTTGGGATGAGGTTTGGAAAAATGCGTTTTTGACCCATTTTTGACCCATTTTTGGTCCCAAAACAGCCCATTTTCAGGGCATTTTGGGATTTTCGGAGGACCAAAATGGGCCACCACAAGCTCCAAACGGTCCAAAAACACTTGTTTTAGCGTCGGACATGGTCTAGGATCATTTTTGAGAAAAGTCATCTTTTTGCCCCTACTGGACCCTGTTGACCCATTTGGGCACCCACCTGTTTGGGCTTGAGCTTGCAGCTTGCTGCAGCCTAGTGGGCCTAGGTATTGGGGTGTAGGCGTCCGTTTGGGCAATTCTGAGGGGTGGAAACCACAAAAAGTGGGGGGTTGCGGGTGGAGTAGGTGCCCTCGGAATCGCATTTTGAGCCATGTAGCCAAAGATATTCTTGGTTTGTGGCTGTCGGCATTTGGAGCTTCTGGGGGCCTTTTTGGGCCGTTTCCGGGACATATCATGGAGTTAGAGGGCCGCAAAGAGCTCGTGGATACGGGGAAGTCAAGACGCACATGGAGTGTACCCACCGTTTCCCTTCGTTTGGCCGTTTTGAGTAGGTTCCAGGGCTTTTTTGGCCCAAAAATGGCTGTTTTTGGCCCTAAACTGCAGTTTTTGAAACTGAGGTCTGCCACTTGCGAATCCCGTTCCCGGCCGCCACCGTTGAGTTTCTTGCTCAAACTTTGTGTGATTGTACTTCACACCCATAGGTATCATGCACCAAAATTTCAACCAAATCCAATGCACCACGACGGAGTTCTGATTTTTACCCATTTCGCGCGTGCTGCTTGCTTGCTTGCTGCTGCTTGCTTGCTGCTGCTGCTGCTAAACCTGGTAGGTCCACCCTAGACACTAAAAAGGGTTATAAAACCAAGACTGGTTCCACCAGCTCGGTGACCCTAGCCCTAACCCTAACCCTAATCAAGACGGAATATTGGGACCGAGCTGGTGGGGGAGGGAACATCAGCTATGAGTGGTGAGGGACATCAAGAATCATTCACACATTGATGGCTCTTGACAAAGTGAAATCAGCTTGCATGTGAACCCCATCACCACGAGGCCCACTTTCAAGGCTTTTTGGACTTCTGAGGGGCCAACATGCTCCAAAATGGGCTCAAATCGGGCTCATTTCACCCGTTTGTGCAACCCAAATGGTTTGGGATGAGGTTTGGAAAAATGCGTTTTTGACCCATTTTTGACCCATTTTTGGTCCCAAAACAGCCCATTTTCAGGGCATTTTGGGATTTTCGGAGGACCAAAATGGGCCACCACAAGCTCCAAACGGTCCAAAAACACTTGTTTCAGCGTCGGACATGGTCTAGGATCATTTTTGAGAAAAGTCATCTTTTTGCCCCTACTGGACCTTGTTGACCCATTTGGGCACCCACCTGTTTGGGCTTGAGCTTGCAGCTTGCCGTAGCCTAGTGGGCCTAGGTATTTGGGTCTAGGCGTCCGTTGGGGCAATTCTGAGGGGTGCAAACCACAAAAAGTGGGGGGTTGCGGGTGGAGTAGGTGCCCTCGGAATCGCATTTTGAGCCATGTAGCCCAAGATATGGCCTATTCTTGGTTTGTGGCTGTCGGCATTTGGAGCTTCTGGGGGCCTTTTTGGGCCGTTTCCACGACATATCATGGAGTTAGAGGGCCGCAAAGAGCTCGTTGACACGGGGAAGTCAAGCTGCATGTGGAGTGTACCCACCGTTTCCCTCCGCTTGGCCGTTTTGAATGCGTTCCAGGGCTTTTTTGGCCCAAAAATGGCTGTTTTTGGCCCTAAACTGCAGTTTTTGAAACTGAGGTCTGCCACTTGCGAATCCCGTTCCGGCCGCCACCGTTGAGTTGTTTGCTCAAACTTTGTGTGATCGTACTTCACACCCATAGGTATCATCCACCAAAATTTCACCCGAATCTGAAGCACCACGACGGAGTTCTGATTTTTAGCCATTTCGCGCGTGCTGCTTGCTGCTTGCTTGCTTGCTTGCTTGCTTGCTGCTGCTAAACCTGTTAGGTCCACCCTAGACCCTAAAGAGGGTTATAAAACCAAGACTGGTTCCACCAGCTCGGTGACCCTAACCCTAGGGCTAACCCTAACCCTAACCTTAACCCTAACCCTTGACCCCCCCCCCCTCACCCCTGGCTGGACACCCCATGACCCCCGGCCAGACCCCCCCCGACCCCCGGCAGGAAGCCCCCCCCCGACCCCCAGGAGGACCCCCCCCCCTGACCCCCGGCTGGACCCCCCCCCCCCAACTCCCCCCCCCCCCCCCCCGAGTTTTGAAAGATAGTTGGGGGGTGGGTCGCATCAGGACCAGTTGTAGTCGCCCCCCCGTGGGCCTCACAGTCTTTAATTCTCAGTGTGTACATTTTTCCAAGTTATGGTGCTGGTGTGTTAACATTTGATTTGTCTTACCGCCAATTTTTTGCATAAAAAATTGCAAATTTGTACGCAAATTTGCGTTTTGGCAGCGGCAATGGAATTGAGTCAAAATAAGTACCCCGTGCCCGATTCAGTTTTGAGAAAAAGAGGTGTTCTGCAGTGGCATGGAGATCCGGCATGTTTGTTGTGATAGCATGTTTTACTTTTCGTATGTTTTACTTTTCGTACGTTGTGCAGAGTTGTACTCCATTTGTTCTTCTCATGACTGAACCAACACCACCAACAACACCACTTTCCCAATCAGATGGGCCTAGGCGCAACAAGGAGTCCAACCAGAAGTACCAGTGACTGCTTGCAGTGGGCCATTGGTGAGGGCATTGCTGAATATCTCAAATTCACTGATCCTTCAGGAGAAGGACGCCCTGGGAAGCTTTACTCCAGCCTTTGTGCAGCATGGTTGATGTCAAATGGGGTGTTTCAAAGGACCATGTGCTTGGCAAGAGTGCAACATGGTTGATGTCAAACAGGGTGTTTCAAAGGACCATGTGCTTGGCAAGAACAAAGAACATGTGGATGGAGGAATTACACACACTTTTTGTACCTGGGACCTGGGCTATGTTGTATGTTAATAAAGCCACCACAGACGAGTTGGAATGGTGAAAGTGATTAATTTGGCCCAACAGCTTTGTGTGTGTTGTCTGCTGTTTGTGAGTTCAGGGTCCATGGGAAGCAGGTACCCACAAGTGCAAGTAGAAACCACAAAATTTGCCAGGGTACTGTACTAGCTTGGACACAATCACTCCCAGGTAGTTGTGCATGGTGCTGGTCAGGAGGAAGACGGGACACGCATGTGTGGGTTTGGCCCAGGTGCCTGTGGTTCCGCAACAACTCTTAACTGCTGGCCCTCTAATTGGTTGTTTGAGTTGCAATTGTGATTTGTTTTGTGTTACTTTGCGGGCCCAATGGCCAAATGAACTCTTGTATAGTCAATTGCACGCCACATTCTTGTCATTTCTTCCCCGTTCTGCTATTTCTGCAGATTTACTTTTTTAGGGAACTTTACGGCAGCTCTCTTGCAAAGGTCGCACATGCTGCGCCGGTCTCATGTGCCCCTTGGGGCACAGAAGTTTGACCCCCTGTACATCATGTCTCAAATTGCGACTTTGCAGTGCCTCTTCTATCTATCACTGGGTTTGATCCTGTTCACCGCAGACATGATGCTAGGTTTGATGCCTATTCTTTCATTGCCATGGTTGTGCAAGCTTTTGCTTCCTGGTGCCGCAAGCCTCGTGCCAGTACATTTTGTAGCATCCTTTCACTCGACTAGTCCATGTGGTGAAATGGCACCCACCCTTTCTTTGCTTTGTTGTGCTTTTGACACCACTTGTCTTTAAGGGAGTTGCCTGAACCGTGCGTGCACCATGCACGCACCGTGCACGCACCGTGCAAACTTTATGTTTTTGAGGTTTAGTGAACGGAGATCTGATTTCCAAGCATTTTTGGTTGTGTAGATATCCCTGCACTCCCAGCACTCTCCTGCCTCTCTGCAGGTTTCGGATTCGGACTGGACCAGTTCTTCCGAGCGAAGTCTCTTACAATCAGCACGAACGCAGGTCTTGCAAACATCTGCTGCCACTTGTTGGAGGCCGTGATAGCCTCCGGCGCGCTGTATTTCGTGGTTGAGAGGGCAAAGAAGTGCCTTGACCACAGCATCACGCTGTACATTCTACACTGTCTGCTGTGCACATATTTTCGTGGCTTCCCCATGACGTGGGAGTGGTGGGCGGTGACCCTGATGTCTACGGGCGTAATGTCGCTCCTGGGGGGCTATCTTTGCTTGCGGCGGGAGATGGCAGACATCCCGATCATAATTAAGGGGGACAAGGGGGACACTGATGGGGACGAGAATGTGTGAAGCAAGGCCCCCAAATCCTCGGCCGCGGAAATGCGTGTCAGAGATCCCTAAAAGGGTGCTGTGGTGCACAACAGCAAACAGGGTAGCCTACAGTATACACAAAGGTGCTTTCAAGCGGAGGCGTCCAGAAGAATGAACAATGCCCTTATCAGTATGTGTTCGAATGGGCCACGCATCTCGGCGAAATCTCGCAGTTCTGAACCAGAAACATTGTGACTAAGTCCGGAAGTTGGGCAGCCAGCGTTTGTCTGCCCTGTGGCCGACCCTACGCATGGTCAGCTGCATCTATGCGTCCTGCAAGTCTGTTGGGGAGGTCGGGGTTTCAACTGGGGGCAGGGGGTCAAAAGATCCCCCAAACTGGGGGGGCCGGGGTTCGGGGAAAGGGCTAGATTGACAGGGCCATTAAGCGGTTCTTATGAAGTCCTGCGCCAAAGGCGCCGATAATTTTTTTGAGCATTGAAAATGGTAAAATTTTTTTTCACCAAATACATGGCAAATGATGATTTTTCCGAACCCCTCGACGCACTGATTCCAAAAATCCCATATTCATTTTTTTTCCCCCGAATTTGGGGTCTGGGTCACCTCCGGGGCCCAGGGGTCTGTCTCCGTAGGATTTAGGGGGGGGGATCAATTGAGACCCTTTTGGGGGAGGCGGGGTCATAGCCAGAGGGCTGCATCGACCCCCTCTCCCCAGTTGAGAGCCTGCCCACCCTTGTGTCAATGGTGCATGTGGCATTGGCTGCTAGATGGGCTCAACAAGTTGAAGTGTCAACAGGTTGACGGGCTGAGGTTCCACGATGCCGGCAGCCAAAAGGATGGCAGGGCGCAGGCAGTCGTACCTTGTCCATGTGCATGGCAATACTGACCCGTCACCAAAGTCCGGAGAATAAAGATGCTGATCGTGGGGTGAGTTGTGTCAGTCCTTCGTAGTTCGGTTTGCATTTGAAAGCGCCACGGCCCTCACTGCCCAGAACCTTGCCCAGTTTGGGGTGGGGTTGGGGGTGGTGCCGCGCCATAACAGGCACAGCCCCGCAACCTCAACCCTCCCCAAATCCACTGCCTTAGTCCTACTCAGGCAGGGCTTTATAACTGCACTGAACGGAGACCTGTCCCTCTGAGAACAGCTTCAAACGGCCGTAGTGTGAAGCATGCAGTCCACATAGTGCAGGCTGCAGCTGCTGGAATGACGAAGCATGTTCACGCTTTGAAGAAGGAGCATCCCGCATGTTTGTCATTTCCCATGAATAACACACAGCCTGCGCTATTTCCAGTCAACAGACACCCCCCCCCCCCCCGACCTTGTGCCAACCCCCCCCCCCCCCCAACTGTGATCATTACAGTGGGCCTTCCTACTGACGCAAACACTGGAGCACCTGCTGCCCTGGTGCTTCTGATTGGCCCAGGCCTGGGTGATCCACAATGGTTGTTATCCAATGCACCATTCTGGCTGTGTATATCCTGGTAGGCGAATGCAACATTGTCCTGACAGTCTGTTGTTACCAATGACGAATAACCCGAACCATTCCGGCCGCCAGAACATGTCAAAGGTACCGCTGGAGCTCTCAGAGCTAGGAAAGCAGCGAACTGGTCCATGGATATGGACCCTGAGCCAGCTGAACAGGGGTGAGACGGAAAACAATCCCCAGAGCCGGGTCAACTGGCACGCGCAAAAGGAGGGATGGTGAAGGTGAACCCCAAACCCATGAGCAACATTTTAGGCAACGAGAGTTGCATGAGGGCAGCATTCATGGCCTGCAGCAGGCAGGACCAACGGCGAATGGAATGATTGGAAAGACACCTTCTGTGGTGGGGCAATTGGCAATTTGCACACACAGGAATGATACTTCGGCCCCGTCCCCATCAGCCACCCGAGGGTTTGCAGGATGACATGGAGGCCTGCAAGATGAGAGTGCTGAGAGGCGTCCTTGTTCCCTCTTTCCAAATGGGACACCAGAGCCTCTACTGAAATCACTCAGTCTCTGCTTCCCACTTTGACAGCCCCCCCCCCCCCCCCCGAACAGCGTCGGTAATCAATTTACTCCTTCATTTTATGACTGAACCTGCATGCCCTCACTGTTGCCGCCAATGGGTTTTCTCGCGAATAGTGTGGGGCGCACGCACACACACACACACAGTGCACAATTTCATGCCATGCGCACGGTGCACGCTGATGCACAGGGGCGTCCAACACTGCTGTGGAGGGGGGCGCCACAAGGTGATTACTCCAGCCAAATTTTCTGCCAAGCAAGCAGCTCGCTGGGGCGGACACACACACACACACACACACACACACACACAAGCAAGTGCGCACTTCACATGCACTCCCACACACCAAATAGGACATGCAAAGATTCCGGCACATCCCCCGGTAACCCCCTGGCGCCATAGCCACAGAGACCACAGAGCCCTTGTCCGCCCTCGCCACCTGCACCATTGCCACAAGAGATGCAGGCACACCGACACCCGCAGCCACATACACATGCGCGCGCGCGCGCGCACACACACACACACACACACACACACACACACACACACACACACACACACACACACACAGTCACTCACTCACTCACTCAGATCGCAGAATTGCCATGGGAAAAAATGCACTGCCACAGGCGAGAAAGAACTGCGAATAGTATGGCACACACACACACACACACACACACACACACACACACACACACACACACACACACACAGATGTGCACCCTAACCCACAGACCCATACAGGCTTCCCTCTATAGCCCCCCCCCCCCCCCCCACACACACTGTCACGGGGGTCATATGGTAGCTAAGTGTGTTGACTAAGTATCCGTTGCTTCACGGAGGGAAAGGCCAAGGGAAGGGAAAGGGAAGGGGAGAGGGAAGGTTAGGGCAGGGAGGAAGAGGAAGGTCAAAGGGTGGTGAGAAGCCGATGGGCACCACCGCCTATGGAGGGAAAGGGTCCAAGGGAAGGGCAGCGAATGGCGATCGGCCAGTAGGCGCCGCCAGCTGCAGATGAGATCATCACACCATGGCGTCATGCCAAAACCCCCCCCTCCCCCACACACAGATGGAGGAATTGCCATGGGCAAAAATGCACTGCTCCAGGTCAGAAAGAAACGCCACAGGCACGAACACGAGAACATTTAGTGTAATGAAAGCCACCCCAATTGGCAATTTGCACGCTCGCGCGCGCGCACACACACACACACACACACAAACACACACACACACACACACACACATGATTACACTGTCGTATGCTCACTTCCCTCTTGCTTCTTCATTGCTCTCTCCCCTGCTAATATGCCCCCCCTCCCACCACGCAGGAGGATGAATACCTCGACGGCTCCAACGATGGAACTGACAGTGTAGTGCATTTTGACAGAGAAAATCCCCACCCCTTCACACATGCATGATGAACAATGTTGTTATTTTGGAAAATTGACCTGGGCTTCGCACACGTCGAGAATTGAGTGAGACAAAAACTGCGCCTCATGGATGGGGACTTGGCATGTTGGCACACATGGCACACCCACACAGCTGAAGCTCCCCTTTGGCGCAGCATTACCAGGCAGGTGTTGTTACTCAGTATTTGGTGCATTGCATGTCGTGCAATGTTTTGTGCTTCCCGCTTCCAAGAACACCCATCAGTGGCTTGGGTCCTTCACAGTACTTGGGGTGCACTGTGCGCACGCGTAGAGCCGTAAACGTGGGGCACATGTGTGCCAAAAGTGCTGTAAACACCACGGAGATTTCCATTAAGTGTAGGGAATGCCAAAAGGGGGGTGGTGGGCGGTTTGGCACAGTTCTGACGCAAACGTTTTCGGCGCCACCGCCGTAAACATTTACGGCTCCACCGCCGTAAACCGGCAGGTGTATTGGAGGGGAAGGAGTCAGGTAGCAGGGAGATTTGACCCCCCTCCCGCGAGGAATAGAGAGGGCTACACCCCTGCGGCGCCTGCAGTGCGCCCTACGGCGCACCTGCAGCGCGCGTTAGGAATAATCCCGTCTGCAAACAAGACACACAATTCATTGTTATTGGATTCACTACTTTTTGACACTCCATCCCTTTGCACTGTGCAACACGTCCTTGGTGACTCTTTTTTCTTTTTTGAGCCCCCCCCCCCCCCTGCCGCCGCTAACCCGTGTGTGTTGGGGCTTGGGGTTGGGGTGATGGGGAATGCCGGGCTATGTAGCTGTTCCGCCCACGGTCTACAGGTACCAAGTTCCTTCCTCTACATTTTGGTGCATTTCAAGGGGTTAGTAAAATAGTTTAGCCCATGTGGTCATGCTCAAGAAGGCAGGGGTTATGTTGCTACTTGAGAAGGTAGGTGTTCCCCTTTGCTTCCCTGTCATCAAACGTTCATGCTTTGAGCGCTAGATTCGCAATACGGGGCACTATACAAATGTCGTTGGTTGCTCAGTGAAGATCCTGCATTCGGAGCTCTTCCCCGGCTCAAGTGCGGTCCTTGTGGTGTTCACTCAGTGGGTTTTGTATAAGCAAGTTCTCCAAATGGTCATGGAGTGGTGTTTCTTCCTTCTTGTTGCAAGTTTCACTGTTTCTGCGGTTTAAGAGGATTATTCCTGCCCTGCGGCACCTGCGGCGCACTTGCGGCGCGCACGTGTAGCCCTCACAGACATCACCCCCTTTCCTTTCTCTTCACCTCTCCACAGGCAAGTATCAACATGATCAAATAACGAGATGATGGTGTGGCAGTAACAGCATTTGCGGGGTTTTGTAGGATCTGTAGGGAGGAGAGAGATGGAGAATTTGGGGAACCCGCATAGTCCACGGAGTGCTGGAAAGCGGTTTTACAACACTACTGCCATAAAGTTTACGGTGCTGCCGCGTAAATTGGTGTACAGGTCCTTGGCTGTTGGCGGAATGACCTCAGAGGTGTCGTATCGCAACAGGAAAGTACTCCATTGTGGAATTCGAATTTGAATAGGGGGCTGTGCAACAAATATTCCACAAAGAACTTTTTGGGTTTTGGTGAAGCTGAGCCTATACCCTTCTTATATGGTGGCAGGACCTCATTGGCCATCTATTTGGCTTCTTACGGTGTCGGTTAGTTCTTCATAGGCAAACAAAAATTCTTGTGTCTGTGTTAGTTTGTTGCTACAATAACATGGTGCTTTTTGGTTGCGTTTTCTCCATGGTTCTTAGTGGTTAGAAAATTGTTACGACGACACACCGAACTGCTTGTGCAGCATGCTGCGCATCCAACTGCATTTTTAACAGTTGTGTTCCTGTTTGGCTGTGCAATTCTTCCACATGTTGCAGACGTTGCAGGCATTGTGTTTTATGCAGAAACAAGGCCCGTCGATGGGCACCATGCCGTTTTGCTGTGGAGTGGTTTTTGCATGTGTGTTGGGGTCTTTGGAACAGGGCGGGGTCATGGGATGAAAATGTGCCCTGGGTTGGTTGAAATGGGCTCTCTGTCTCACCCACAGGCATCAAAATGGCACACCACGTTGGTAAGCGCTGCCCTGCAGCCACGGAGTCAGTAGCTATAACACCCATCTACGAGGACCTTGCTGAGCAGGGTGACACTACTACATTACACAAGTACAAAGTACATGGGTTTTGACCTGACACGTGCTGGAGAGGATTAAGACTTTGGTGTGATGTCGGATGTAACAAGCAGTGGGGGGGGGGGTCTCGCTATGTGTAGGCGTGACCACATGCTTAGCTGTGAGAGGGGATGACTGTTAGCATGGTGGTGGCATAAGTGTATTATGTACATTCCTTCCAATTTGTCCATCTCTGCCCTTCTCCTTCAGACAGAGAAATTTTTTTTGGTCATAGCATTGGTTTCCAACCACCAGGGAGGGAGATGTGACATTGAGGGTTAATCTCTACACCAAACATTACAGCAAATGGGAGCATTGACAGGGTGTTTGGGTCTCATTTGATCAATAGTTCCCTCCTTGCAGTTGTCCGATAAGGGAGATGTCTTCTAAATTTTTCTAGAAAATGCACCTTATAGCTATTTCAGGGGGGGATCTGAAAAGTAAAATGTGGGCTGGGTTTTTCAACCCCCCCCCCCCCTTTTTGGACCCCCTAAATAATTGGGAAATGGGCGGGTTTTCGGTTTTACCTATTGTTTGCTTTGTGGCCCCCACTACCTTGAGGTAGAGTTGCCCCAATAGTTGGAACACATTGAATGCTTGTTGAGTCTGTAGTAAAACCTAGTAAAATTTTTTTCTCCAAAAAGATTTTCCACTAGGTAAATTTACTCAGTAAAAAAGAAAATACTTTTTTCAACTTTTTGGGGAGTGACCGTTTGAGCACTCGGTTACACAAGGGACCGCTTGTTTGCCTGCATCAACGTTGTTTGACTCTTTGATTCCCTGAGGGACTGACTACCTGCACCACTCTTCACCTACGTGAATCCACGCTCTTTTTCTCTGGCCCCTCGAGTTGGGGATATGGCATGGGGGGTGTGACTCCGCGGGTCCTAGGACGCCAACTACCCCTTCCCCCCCTCCCCCCTAGGGGGCCTCCGGCCAACAGGTAATTGTCAAAGTTGCACCAAAGGCGCCCGAAGGAAATTTTTGTCCACTTTGCAACGGAGTTAGTGTTGGCGTCCAAAATGGAGAGCAATGATGTGGGAAAAAGCAGCCATGATCTTGCTCCGCCTAATCAACATGGCTGCCATGGCCCAACCAGCTCGCTGCAAAGGTTAGGGTTGGGTTTAGGGTGGGTGATGGTTGGGTTAGAGGGCGGGCAAGGGGAGGTAAGGGGAGCCTGTGGTTGATGAACGCTTGGCCTTGGGGGCATGTACCCCCGAAATTGCCCCACCTAGAGCCCCCCCCCCGCTGACCCTCCCAGACCCCCCCCCCTTGCCCCTCCCAGAGCCTCCCCTTCCTAGCCCCTTGAATCCACGCCGTGCTGTTGTGGCCCCTCTCGTTGGGGATATGGACTATTGAATCAACGCTATGCTTTTGTGGCTCCTCGAGTTGGGGATATGGACTCTTGAATCCACGCTTTGCTTTTGTGGCTCCTCACCTAACCCTAACCTTGACGGGCCTTGTGGTTCATTCGTTAACACCTATTCAAAACCCCCTTTGCAATTTAAACACTGAAAAAATAGGACAAGTTTTGACCAACCCCCCCCCCCGTTTTTTTTACACGTTCCCCAAAATAGAGCAATTGATCCCGCGTGCTGTTTTTCAGATCCCCCCCCCCCCCCGAGTTATTTGTCTTTTGTGGATTTGCTTTACACATTCCCCTAGGGTTGCCAATCCCATGACCCATCGTAGCATATTTGAACAAGGTCCAGATCTTGTGCTACTACCCCCCCCCCCCTTTGCAAGCTGACCTCCATGTACAGATGGCCAAGGCCAAAGCACAGTCAGCAGCCCCCTGGAGTGGTTCAGAACTGGTCTGCGCTGCAGTGCAGCAAGAAAAACACCGAACTATGTGGTGATGACCATGCGCCTGTGACACGAGGGCGTATGCGAGCCCTGTATCCGTTGCCTCATGGCCCCCCTTTGCAAACTCCCCCCGCTTGCAATCTCCCCCCCCCCCCCCCGGGAGACCGTCACTTCCATGGTTTTCTAGTTAACATGTATTGTGCTGGTTTGTGTTGCCCATCTGCTGTACGCATGGCCTTGCATTGCTTTCCCATTACTACAAATCAAGCACCTGTGTGTGTTCAGTGATATTCTCTCTCCAAAGGCGTTGTATGGGTGTGTTGTGTTGCTACTTCAGACCCAAGATGTTTTCTCCCGGTGACCATGTACGGTACCACTCACGCACACTTGGTGCACATGTGTTGGCCACTGTTGTGGGGACGTTCGCCAAATGGGCCGCAGTTTTGCCACTTTCGGTACATACGCCCTGGTGGGGTCACTCCGGTGGATCATGAGAGTGCTCAACTCTCAAGGCTAGAGGCTGTGGCGGTTGAATCACCCAAGTCTCCAGAGTCACCGGATGTTACCCCCATGGCTCTAGTGGATCCCTAAGGATTTGGTGCCTCCAAAGAAGTTGGTGGCCGCCCCCAAGGCAAGAGCAAAGGCTGCCCCCCCAGCCAAGAGCAAAGCCAGCCGCCAAACGGACTGGTTTGGCTGTGCAAGCGGGCGCTAAAGCGGCTGCCAAACCAGCCCCGCGCGCCATTGCCTCCTCCTCATCAACCAGTGCAACGCACCCCGTGCCTGTCATGCAAACTGAGCATGTGCAACAATTCAACGTGTGTTATTCTGTTATTCTCGTACCCAGAAGTTCTTCACCGTTCCTTTGGATCCTCAATAGCATTAGTGTTGGATGAAACACATTGGCACCGCATCAATGCGAAAGTCGCTTCACACGTGTTCTCTTTGCTTGCATCGGTCGAGGGTACCACAGTTTGCCTGGAAATACCCTTGCAATCCCCCCCCCCCCCCGGGAGACCGTCACTTGGCGACCGTCTCCCCCCCCCACCCGGGAGACCGTCGCGCGCTAACCCGGGAGTTTGCAAGGGGGGGAAAGGGTAGTTTAAACTGTTGTTGGAACTGTGTTTTTCGGATACAATTTGGTGTAGGGAAAATGCAAAAGATGACCGAGATTTGTCAATGTTTACGGCGCTGGCACTCTAACATTTTCATTGGTCATACATTTGCGATCCAGGGGGTTAGAGCCCTGTCCTGCACATGTTTTCAAAAAGAGTACATTTTTTACGGCGCCTTGGGTTTGGGGGTTTACGGGTGTACATGTGCATGTGGTGCACCCCAAGCAGTAAGCTCTCAGATTCACTTTGCCAAGGGCGCACTTTTTGGTAGGAGCACCGCGAACAAACTTCTAACATAACAACTAATTTGGTATTGAAACAGACGGAAGCAAAATTACCAAGCACTTTCCATGCATCGGCCCTAGGCAATTTCCAAGCACCAGTCCCAGCCCGGGCCGCCCAGCAACCTCTCATGCAACCTTGCAAGCACTTTTCTCAAGCACCTCTGCCAAGCAAAATTCCCAGGCACTTTTCCCAACCTCCCCACCCAGCCCCTTTTCCAAGCACCAATCCCAGCCTAGCCCACCCGGCAACCTCGCATGCAACCTCGCAAGCACTTTTCCCAAGCACCCCTGCCTAGCAAAATTTCCAAGCACTTTTTCCAAGTAGCGGATGCCTCCAGTTTCCCAAGCAGTGCGCCGAACCAAACGTCTGAGAGCTTTTTTTGTTTGCCCATGCAACCTTCTGGCCCTCGCTTAGAATTGCACCTTGCGATTTACAACTAACGCTCAAAAAAATTATCTGGTATTGTCAAGGTCCAAAAATATTTCATGCTGAGGGGATTTCCGACATGTTTGGCGCACACACTTTGCTTTTTTTGTGACTACCACAACAACTATTCACCAATCGGTGGTAGTACTCAACCTCTCATCATGATACGAATTAGGAAGCTGTGCGCTCTGTTTACACCTGTACCATGCCAAACAATTGACAGCAGGGGAAGATTTGCAAACATTTTTGCTCACGATCCAATTTCTCAAAAGTCTGTAGCTGGACACTCACTTTGTGACCATGCGTGGTGGTCTTTCATAGACCAAAGCCCTCCAAATGGTTTGCCCGCAACGTCTTGGATTTTTGCTCATGCACCTGCAGTTGCTGCCAAGCCCGGTCTAACCACTGGGAACTTGGGGAAATGAGTTCCAGCAATACCACGGCACACCATCATGTGGAAACGGTTGTTGTCTCCATGGGCCAACTAAAAAAGTCGGTTGTGAATACCTAAGAAGAGAAGTAGCAATACCCCTGACCAAATATACATTTTGCGGGAAGCATATTTGTTACATGTGATGCACACATTGTGCAATTTCTTGGAGGAGCGATGACAGAACACACAAGCAGGTAGTTACATTGCCGTCTTTTTTTTGTACACGTGAAATCACTGGTGTTGACGTCTTCAACCAATGGCGGCTTGAAGCAATGTGAGATGATTTGGTTAGATCTCTTTTCACACGTCAACAAGGAGGTGTTTGACGGTATGAGCTCATATGTGCTTTTGTGTGTTTTAATGGCCATGCACAGGGCTTCAAACCATTCACTGGAAAAATCAATGCAATACGCTTTCTGCAAAATTGGAGTGATGCAAAATGGCAAGTGTGACAGTTTCCTGTGATTTCCAAACCTTTTGGTTGTTTCTTCTGTCTCTTGGAATTATCCTAGACTTCACACGAGAAGCTGCAGCAGTCCATGCCATGCGCATCAGTGCAAGTCCCATTGGAGCTTTGTTAGCCCAGTTTAGGGGAATTTTTTCCTTTCAAGATACTCACTTGGCGGACCAACAATGTGGGTCAACGCTTGGGAACAGACATTTCGCCATTAATCATGTTTCCAAGGGTCCTACATGTGAAATAGATACATGAATATTGGGATAACCTTTGCACTTGCAACACAGGTACAACAAACACAGCCCGTTTTCAAAGCGGGTCCAACCCCAAGGGAGGGGCAGGGCGGGTGCTGTGGACCACCCACCTACTCAGGATTTCCGAAATATAGGCCATGCCAACATTTGCAGCTGGATCCATGCCAACAAACTTGCCGTGAAAACCAGCCATTTTCTTCACGCTGTGTGAACCTCCCTTTTACACATGAAGACCAAATCCCCATCCAAAAACCAATATTTTTGGGAGGAGTTGAAAGCAGGAAACATGTCAAAAAAATCTTCTGTTTCATGGACAACTTGTCTTGTGCCCATCGTGTCCTTGGATGGGCAAAATCCCCATCAATATCTGTGCTAGAGATTTGTGGCTGTTTGGGTCCATAGATGAATGGATGTGCTGCAAAAGTGCAGAGTTGTCTGTGTTTCCTCTTCCACTGAAACCACTATTGTTCTTTTTCTGCAATTTGCACATCAATGCACACAGTCCTCGTCCTGATTGAGAGGAAGAGAAATACCTGAAACTGCGAACAACAGCTTGAAAGGAATTCTTGTGCTGGACCAATGCCCTTGTGTACTGCATGTATTGGGTGGGTGGTGGGTGGGTGGCCAACACCCCCCCCCCCATTGGAGTTGGGAGCTTTTGGGTTGGTGGGTCTTTCCCAAAACCTGGGTGGATGGGTATGGCAAATCCCCCATGGACAAGCACATCACTGGCAAAGAGCTGGACCATACCGGCAGTGTTTAGTGCAAAGAGCGACAAGTTGCGGCATGCTGGTCATGTGAAACCTGATGTCATGGCCCATGGAGGCTAAGAACCCCCCATAGGCCCCTTAACACCCCCATTGAGAATGGTAACTGAAACCCGGAACCCCCTGAATGCCTTCTACACACAAACAAGCGCCACTAGTATCAGGCATGGACTCTTTCACAGCCCACCAGTGTTCGCGTGAACATATGCCGGCGCTTTACCTTAAACCCAGTCTTTGTCAGCTCAGTTGTGGATTTGGGTTGTGGTGCACTGCATTGCGGTGGACTGGAAATCAACACTTGTTGCATGCTAGCCCTTTTGGTCATGGTGTTCTTATTCCTAGTGTGTTTGGTTTCATAGATTGGGATGGGGCAGGTTACACAACACGGGTCAGCTGAGCTGGTGCACTCTTGTGGGCCATGGCTTGGTATTGGTCCTTAGGGGCACCCCAGCAGGTTGACTGGCCCATGGATGGTGCATACAAGGGACGCCTCAGTGGTGCCATTCATTGGCCTAAACACCATTGTTGAGCGGCAAAAGGATATAGTGATGTTCATGCTTTCTGTAGAGCACTGAACAAGATGTGGGGAGATTGCACAGTTTCCTTTGTCAATCAAGGTACTGGTGTCCCATCTTGTGAGCTTTCTATGCTATATCACAGAGTTGATGCTTCGTGTATAGTGGGGCTGTCAAGCCCAAGCCCAACTTTCCAAAACTCTGGTTGGCCAGGGGACATGGCTACCAGATCTACAGGGAGTACATGAGCTTCACCACATCAAGTGCTGCAACCACCCCTCTCCATTCTCCCTCCCCATGTATGCCTATGTATGCATGTGTGTCCCATGCTATCTCCAAGCATCTGTACCCACTAGCTTTCTTAAAACCTAAGGGGGGCTCCTTGCACTGTGTGCTGCTTTTAGACTGTACCCCCCCCCCCGAAAAGCCCCCAAACCAACCCCTTTGAAAAACACCCTCAAAACTAGGTCACCCTCCCCAAGAAAAACCCTCCATTCGCTTGCCATAAGATGATATGCAACAGAACACATTTTGGTAAAAGATTTTGGTCAAAAAGATTGATTTGGTAAAAAAGTGAGGCATACAATTGAGTCCCCACAATGTTCCATTGCCCTGCGTGCCCCCCACCCCTCGTCGATGTTGCCAGGCAATAGAATTTATTTCTAAAAACTCAACACCGGTGCTTACACTGGGAAGTGCCAAATGGAATACTTACTTAGCCTCAACGGCACCCCAACCCCCCCGTTTGGGTATCTCCCGCACCCAAGGTTTTGACAGATAGTGGGGGCTGGGCGGTTCGCAGTGGTACCAGGTCCAGCCATCCCTCTGTGGGATAAGGACGCACACATGGCTGCAGGGACTGGATACGGATCACACAAGAATTGCCATAGGGGGTGAATGGGGCAAATCTGGAGATACAGGTCATTTCGGGACGGGACAGGAATGGTTTGGCTCTGCCTGTTTCGCCTTTTTGTAGAGTTTGCAGCAACCTGTTTGCCATGCGCTTGGCAAGAGCAGTGTTCCAACATGTGGGTCATGATGTTGTGTCTATCCATACACTCTCTCGGTCGTCATGTGCCAAATCGATCATTTCGCCCCATAACATGCAGAGCACATTGCCTTTTCTGGTATGTGGAACAACGTGATCTCATCCAGCAACCTCCAGCAACCTCCAGTAACTTCCAGCTGCAAAAAAGAGTAGTGGCTCCCTGGCGCGGGATGGCGATCGCTGTGTGTCAAAGGGGAACTCGCTGAAACTTGTTAGGCCATTGGAGGCCGCCCTGGAAAGGTCCTCAGGGATTCGGACACGGTATTGCCTGGCTCCGACAGGGGGGACATGGTCGGGCCCGGGTTCGATCCCGACCCTCAATGTGGGCCGATGGGCCCTCGAGCGCACGAGGAGTGCGCCCGCCGATATTGCGCGTGCGCCAGGGCTGCCCTGATGGAAATGGAAAAAAGGTGATGCCCCCCCCCCCCTCCCCTCCCACACACACAAATTTATAGGCTGGAGGCCTATCTCCACAAAATTACACTTTCTGCTTGCTGTTTGGCATCCAGGAGTGGCCCAAATGAATCCATGTGCATATCACAGAATGTTATTGGTTTGGACGTGCTGGCTAGCAGGCCGGGTGCTTGCCATGCGAATTGAATTCAGTGGTGTTTGTTTGAGTGAAACACAACCACGTGCATTAGACCATGAACTGAAGCTACCAACTGCTGGCTTCTTCCACAACCATGCGATCATTGTGCCACAAAACGGGTTGTGTTAAGGTTGAGACACTGCTGGCTGTGAATGAGTTCATGAAAAGCGTTTTCAGGTGGAAGGGCTTTTGAAGGAGTTGCAATCGGTACGCTGTGCTACTGTACAATGCCCAGAGACGGAATTGCGTGTCCTATTCCTGATCACATGCCGCAGTGCTTCAAGAATCGCATCGGATTTGCTGTGAGACACTTTCACACCCACAAGAGTCATGGCATGAAGGATGGAACCCCGAAGGACATGGACCCTGGGGTGCAGCCATTGGTTGCGTCAGGTATCAGTGTGCCTATCTGCGCGCTTCCACGTCCCTTGAGAGGCATTGGGCTGCGATAAGACAGGGCCCCATGGGGTCTGATCCCGATATCCTGCAGGCAGCACGGATCCCCAGCCAGCTGGGTAGGGGCTGGGTGGGTCCTACCCACCCTTTACCGAAGCATGGCGTTGTTTGTGAGCCGCTTGCAGAGGGGAAAGGGGGCTGGCTCTTGCCTGCGACAGTCGTTTCTGCTCAAAAGAACGTGCTTTCTGACAGCAACCCAATGCTGTTTGTTTTGTTGTGATTTCAGCCACGGCGAAGGTTGCTTATCTTGGCATGGCTTCCACATTCATGTGGCCAGGAGGAGGGGCAAGTGCAGATTGCATGGGCCAAAGCTGCCAGTGGTATTCAGAGCCTGGGCCATGTTTGGTACAAAGGATACCCCTATTCCCGTCCCCCTGTCCCTATTCTATTTCGAGTGCCATCCGTTTCCGCCAGGATTTGGTCTTGAGGCTGCTGCAAAAATGATGTCCGTATGTCCTGAGCTGGAAACTGTGGACGTCGAGGAAAGAATCAGATCTCTGGTGGTGGCCGGCTTTACCCGAGATGACATCATCGGAATGGCGACCATCTTTCCTCAGGTGTTGCTCATTTTCCCTTTGATCCCTTCGGTGCAGGGACGGAAATCAGTAAGTCCCTTGCCGATGTGCTCGTGCATGAAACGTTGCTCGCAACCCCCTTGCTGATGCATGAAAATGGAACCTCGTACGCGGCATACCAACGTGCTCGTCCATGTAATGTTACCTTTTACCCCTGCTGATGCAGTTGCCGATGGGCTAGTGCGTGAAATGTTACGTAGTTGCTCCTTTCCCGATGCGCTGGTGCATGAAACAATACCTGATCACCCCATTGCTGATGCAGTGGTGCAGCCTGGTAACCCCGACGCCGGTGCGCTAGCCCATGAAGTCATGCGTGGTAGTGCACCTGCCGATGACAACATGCATGCAATGTGACCCGGAAACACCCATGCTAATGCAGTGGTGCATTAAATGCTCCGCAGTAAATCCGTGGCCGATGGGCTAGTGCGTGGAACGTCACTTCATGAACCACCTCTCCAGATGACATTTCAGTCTCAGGCATCTGTGCATTGGCATGGGGGTCTCCAGCATCATGTCATGCCCCCGTTGCTCTGTCAAGGGGGGTATCAGGTCACATGTCATGGATGAGTGCATCGGCATGGGTTACTTGGCAGCCTCCACGCTGACGCAGTGGCACATGGAGCAGTGCTGTGTTGTGCCCATGCCGATGCAGTGGCGCATGACGTAGAAGATGTCTTCTGGTGAGCCCGTTACCCCTGTGCCTGCGCTTGAAATGCTGCCGACTAACCCCCATGTCGCTGCGCTAGTGCATATCATCTTTCCTGCTGAGTGCCTGCTGATGCACTATTACTTGAACTTTTACCTCGGAGCGCCGTTGCCGGTACCCCCCTTGGCCGATGCACTCGTGCATACAATGTCCCTTGATAGCTCCAGGGAATGAAATGTGTGGGATATTGCCCATATCAATGCGCTATTGCGTGTAATGTTCCCTGGTAGCCTCTTGCGGGTGTGCTAGTGCATGACATTTTGCTTGGTGGCCCACTTGCTGCCGCGCTCGTGCATGGAATGCCACATGGTAGCCCCCATGCCAACGTGCTGGTGTGAACCATTTTTGGCAGACACAGCTCAGTGGCATGGCTATCTGTGTCAATGTCCCATAAACTGCAGCTATTGCTAATTTTGTCGCTACCTCATCTTAGGTGTTTACACTTGATGTGGAAGCTCGCATATCGCAGTTGGTGCGTGTCGGAGTGCTATTGCAGGAGGACGGTTTTTCTGATTCGCAAGTTCGGGATATGGTGGTCCAAGATCCGAGGCTGTTAGGGGACAGTGTCCGTGACAGAGTGGGGCCACGCGCAGCAGCATTGCAGAGCCAAGGCATTGGGATCACTTTGGATACGTTATGTCTAGCGCAACCCACACAACTTTTTGTACAGCAGCATCAGCTCTCGGAAATGGACTGGATTGCACATTCAACCATGTTTCAGGATCTGTGGGATGATCAACACGCGTCTGTCACGCTGTGGTGACCCAGCCCACAAAACCAACATGGAGCCAACACTTGGGAGCAACAGATCTGGAGGGTTCTGCGGGGACTTCAGGGAAATCGATTGCGCCATTTACTCTTTTCTTTGTGGACCCATGGGTGGCTCTGATGTCCCCTGTTTATATAGCCAGCCGAATTAGTGGCCCTCGCCGCTCACCACTCATACGCCCCCCCCCCCCCCCCACCCCGCGCCCCTTGCCTGCGCACTTTGGCCACAGCACCACCACAGGGGAACAGATGTGCCATCCCGAATTTTGGTTCCCAGGATCGGGTTAGGCTCAGGGGTGCAGATTGGCCAAATACGCAGGGTGTGAATGCTGGTGAATGCATCGAACGCCATGTAATTGGTCCTCAGCAGCTTTCACTAGTCGCTGCCGTACACTGGTCCATCGGGTGCCAGGTGAGTTCTCCCGAACATGTCAGACGCAGAAGAAAGTGAAGAGCAGCTGTAACGGTGCCAAATTCAGATAAACGATTGCCTCGCCAGCAACCTGCGATTGCACATCCAGCCACGCACTACATCTCTCCATGGTTTCGTTGTGAACCAGACACCTGAGTTGCATTGCCAGTTAGAAAAACAGGTGTGCAGTTGAGCACATGGCCCTGTTGCGACAGCGCCAGAACAGAGAGAGTGGGCATGCCACCATTTTGGAGCAAGGTCAAACCGGTGATTCGTACCTGCTCTCTTCATCCTGTTGCTGCAGTGCAGCAAGCACCCATGGGGCGGCAATTTGCCAAAGAGAGAGGAGTTAGGGTTAGAGCCTCGTGGCAACCTCCCTGAATATTTCAGACCACATTGGCTTGAGCATCATTTGCCACACTGGGTGCCCGCTCATCGTGAAAATCCATTGGCCGACGCACGGATAGAGGCTGACGCCAGTGCAAGCCTGAGCAAAATCCAAGAAGCAAGCCAAGACCGATGCACGCCACAACGCCATTCTGTGAACAATGCCCCCTGAATAATGGTCGGCGAAAGGTCGTTGTACGGTGTGACTAAAGTGCTTCCCCAGAGTTGGCACACTTACAACAGTCAGTCATGTACAGTGATTTGTCGTTGTGGGTGTTGCACCGACAGATGCATCATTGCATCAGTACGGTTCAGCATCATTCAATGGGAAATAGTAATGCACAAACGCATTCTTTGACAGTTGTGCTCTGGCATGTTGCTTTGGTGTAAGTGTCCAGTGGCATGGTTATGGATAAACATCTGCCTTTGAACCATAACGGGACATTTACGGACTGCGCACCGCGTGATTTTGCATTGCACGTAGACTTGGTAACATGGATAGTCGGTGGTCGCTAAGCGAGCGGCAGCACAGCAACAGTTGGCTACTGCAGTCATGGTGCGACCAGTCACAGCTCTTGTAGGACAAATAGAGCCTGTGGGTGCGGCAGGAGCACTACCACTACCGCAGAGCTTTTCAGGGTGTGGTTTACTGCTGTTTGATGTGTACATCTTTTTTTCTGTTCAGTCCTTGCATGGTGCCATTGGGGTATGCGGTGGTGCTTCCATTCGCCATCTCTGACCCTCTGTTGGATATGGGGAGAGAGGATGGTCCCTGCCATCACTGGTCTGTCATTACTGGCCTGCACTATTGTTAAAAGGGGTTCTGCTTTGTGCATCACGCCAGTCATCCCGGCATTTTCCTGTTCATTTTTTGTCTTTGCAAATAGCCCGCATGTGGCCTTGGTCGTGCCCGTTGCTTCAACTACACAATGGCCTACACATGAGCGTCTGTGTGGCTGAGCTCAGGATTACTATGTCCCTGCACATACATAATATGTATGTACATGTCATGGAAGGAATATTGGTGCCGGGCGCGCACCAGGCGAACACTCCCTCATGACAAGGCAAGTGTCCTGGAAGCCTGTACAACATGCCCATTGCACAGTGCAGCATTGGATTTGGTGGCAAATGAGCCGTGGCAATGCTATTTAATGGTTTTGCTGGGTTGGAAGTTGGGGGGGCAAATGATGGCCCGTGCGTTTGCTGTGGCACCAATTTCCATAGCCTAGCCAAGAGTTTCCTAGATGCTGCATGGTGGCCACCTCTTGGGTCATGGTTTCACGTCCTTGCTTGGAGTGTGGGGGTGCAGAAATGGGTTCTTCTTCAGGAAATGCCTGTGAGGGTGCTGACGTTTTAGGTAAAGCGATTCAAGTGTGGGGACGCACCATTGACTGAGAGCTCATGTGTTGAAAAGATATGAGACAGCTTCATTTTTCCTTCCCTCTTGTCTTTGTAGGTGGGGCAATCCTGCCTCCTGAAAGCACCCAAAATGTCGCCAAATGGGTGTTAGAGCGGTTCACAATAGGGCAGAGGGCGCCGGGTTTGGGGTTCCTCATTTTTTTGGGGGCTGCACTGGCTCATGGATGCACGAGAAATTTCAAAAACTTCTTAGATTTTCATAGTGTTCTGTAGAAAGTGCTCTCCTCTGCGGTGCGTGTGGTGCACCTGCAGTGTGCTTTTGGAACAAGTCAACTCGGGTGCAGTTCCCTTCCACACTTTGCACATTGATTCGGGGCCGTACTTTCTCGCAGGAACAGAGTGATGGTATCAACAAATTAATGTGCACTCCCACCCATGGTACCATTTCTTGTGAACAGATACCCCAAATGGCTCAATGGATGTAGAATGTTGGGTTTTCCTTCTTGTTTATTTGTTTCCTGGCCTGCAGTGTGCCCTATGGCACACATATGGTTTGCGAGAGTACCCCGATCACATGGAATATTTCACCTGATTAGGCAACCTTCATGAGAAGTAGTCAAATGAGATTGGAGGATAGCGGCGCTTGTTTTCTCATGCTTTTGGAGTGTAGGCCATTGTTCCACTGCGTCTTTCAGCCTTTCTTCACACCTCTTGTTTATGAATGGTAACTTTGATGGATCACTGGTCTCCTGAAGAAGTGGCCCTTTGGGCACTACTAAGTCGATTAGTTTGAATGATTGGCCCTTTGAGAGTTGCTTAGGTCACTCGGTTTGCTGTATTGTGATATCGTGCCCGAGGGACCTTTGGGGGTTGTCAGAGATTATTTGCCTGCTGCGGGAACATGGGCCACACAAATTGAGTGTTGGTTTTGATTTGCAAGTATTATTCTCACAGCAGCATGGATGCCAGTTTCGAGGCGAGACTGCATAAGGCAAGTGATGCATAGCACCAAATCACATCGTTAGTGATGCTTTGTACCAATCTGGCCGTGAGAAAGCACCTGGGGCATTTTGGGGGTATATTAGGTTGCATATGCCACTGGCTTTTTCTTCCATGGATGTGGGTTTTTTTCCCTTGATTGGCACCGTCAAAATAGGGGGGTTCGCAGGTTTCTGGGCTGAACACTTGCCGGTAGGTCGGAATTCCCAGATATGGCTAGCAGGGTTGGGGCTGATGGTGGTGGGGGGGTTCTTCAGGCAGGGGCAGGGGCGGCTGAAAAATGCCCCCCCACCGTTTTTTGACCTTGAAACATGAATTTTTACTTTTTTTAATTTTGAGCTGAAGATTTTTTTGACTGTCCCAAGTCTGTGGGTTTTTCCTTAGGCAGACTGGGATGGGCGCGATACCAGCAGCAGACGCCAATCTGTGCCCGCAAGTCCAGTCAGCACCGAAACCAATTACGAATCGATGAACGGCGAGCCCAGAAACACTGCAACGCCATGCATTGGCTGTCTACAGCCTGGAACCATGCCTGCAGAAAACCAACCGAGTGTGTGAAACCGGGACTGCCAACCAACGAACCGACTCCCCCTTGATCCCCCCAACCTCGCATGAAGCAGCCAGTTGTTGCACCACTGCATGGGAGGGGCTCTTTGGCTCCGGTAGCATGGAAGGTAGAAGGGCCACTCTCAACTCCGAACCAGAGGTCAAAGCTCTCTGATACGAACTCCATACTGAGAGGGCCCTTTGTGCGGACATGTAGACGAAAATTGCCCGTCCCTCGACTGGCGGCCTTGCTGCAAACGCCAGTATTCAGCCCTCTACCATATACTCCACTAAGTAGTGCAGAAGTCCAAAGAATGATCAAAAGGTCCAGGAAGTGTAGTGGAGCGGCGCGGCAGTGAGTGTGGGCACTGAGTGTGGGTATTGGGTTCATGGTTCTTTTGAACCTTTCCATCTTCTCTTTTCCAGCAGTATAAAAGCGGTATTGACTGTAATAGGCCTTTGTCCTCTGTTGTTTTCTCATACGTGGCACTCACAATTCATGAGTTTCTCTGCTCTCTTCCACAGGAGTACTTTCTTCAATGTCCCGAACCCACAAATGCAGTTTAAGCGGCGTGCGTGACCCCGCCCTACTGGACTTTCTCCAGAAGATCGCTGATTCTCTTGACACCACGCAATTGGGCATTGAAAGACTGGGCCGGGACGTGTACGCTGAGTTTTCCATTTTCACAAAAGCCTTTGAGACCCATTGTGGCCCTGAGGACACGTGGGGCTCTCAGATATTGGAACTGGTCCACAAGGCTGTTCAAAGAAACGCGGAAGTGGATCGTGCTGTCGGTGCCATCGTGGGCAATGCCTTGGCTGATGCCGTAGGTATCCTTCGTGACTGTCTAGGTGGCTGTGTGGCGCATCTGACGGATCAATCTGAACGCTTGGAGCTCGGCCTGGGGTGTGGGGCCGACGTTTGGGCATACGTATTTGTATGAGTACATGACCGTCACCTTCAGAAATCCTCAACACACAATGACCCTAATGGCACTTCAAAGCCCTCGGTCCCCATAAGCATCAGCAATTCACTGCACTCCGTAAGTCTTGACAGCCGCCGCACTTTGCAGTCCCTCGACACCTGCAGCAAGCCCTGCGCAGCCAGCCGAGGGAAGGGACATGCTTGGAGGTTACAGAAGGGTCGCAACGCTCGCACACAAAAGACATGCCCCTGGACACCTGTGTATGACGTGGTAACCCATCTTCCTGGGAAACCCCCATTCTTTGATTGCCCCCCGAGGGGGAGTGCGAAGGGCCCTGAGGGGAGTGCAAAGGGTACGAGGGGAAAGCAAGGTACAGACATACCACTGAGTTGGGTAGGCATCAGCTCCGCGCCGTGCGCCATTCAATACCGGGGAGAGCCAAATTTGATGGGATAAAATTTCCAAGGGGACGTGTCAAGATTTACTGTGTCATCCCCCCCCCCCCTCCGGGTTTAAGGAGTTCTGGGTCTCTGTTTGTCCATGGACCACTTTTTTCCCTTCAAACTCTCAGACAGTCTGAAGCAACCCTCAGCAACAGTGCCATCAGGCTACGCGTAAAACTCATTTGGGAGGTTGCAATTGGACCTTTTCGTCTTGGGTTCATAGTTGCACTTTTTTGGGAGCAAAAGCATTTTGGCGTTGAAATATCCTTCTACAGAACCATATGACTCTTGTGTCCCACGTATAAGAAACTTTATACATTGTCCCCCAAACCTGTTTTCTGAAATTATTTTCGCCCGCACGTAGTTTGGCCCTCCCCGGTAGAATCCGCTGCTGTTGCACCACAGAACTCAGTAGGAACAAGCCGTGTCGCATGCCCAGCCCGATTGGATCCGGCGCCTCCTGATCACGTGTGACCTGCAAACACTATTGACACGTCTGGCAAGGAAAGAAGGTTGTGTTGGGGGCCGTGGAGCGGTTGCAGAATTAGTTCCCCCACCCCCGGGTGCAGCACACAATACGCCGTTAGCTGCATTGCCGCCCGGCCCCGTGCACCACTGTTCAGGGCATCCTCTTGAGTTCATTGCTGCGGACGATTCGCCGGTTCCCCCGTACGATCCTGAGCGGGCTTGGATCCATCACGAATGGGTGACGTCCAACGGCGGGCCCTTCTACTGCCATGCGTTTAATAAGTTTGACTTGAGTGCGGGGCAATGGACTGATGATTTCTCCATGGCTCTGTGCCTTGCAGACACGCTTCTGGTACACCGGCAGTACCACGGGGCTGACGCAAGGGTGCGATGGTACAACTGGTGGGAGCATGGGTGTGTGTGCCTGAACCTGTGGGCTTTGAAGGGGATTGTGGCAGCAAGGGCTGCGGTGCTCCAACACACTAATACGATGGCACACACACACACACACACACCCACACCCACACACACACACACACACACACACACACACACACACACACACACACACACCGCTCACCGCACATACCCCCACACCGCCAACCCCCAAGCGACGGAGACCCAAATCCCCGATCCCCCCCTCCCCTCCGGCCCCGCGGCTGTAGGGGATGCAGGTGGATGATGACGACACGGCGGTGGTGAAGACCCTGTTTTCCAAGGGCCACAGGCGCGCATCTTCAGAAGTCACTTGATCCCGCTGAACCATAGAGGTTTTGACTCCGTGGAAAGACGCAATAACGAGTATATGCACAGCCCCGCCCTAGTGCCGGGCTGAATATACCGGTTGCACTACAGCCACATATGGGTCTCCCTCGTTAATAGTAGCCACTTTTCTTGCTCCTTCACGCGGTTGTGGTGTTACCCACTGAGTGCAAGACTCGGTGGCCATTTCTGTGGGCCAGACTACCCACTGTCTTCCCGCGCGCGGGTTCGAGCAGCACACGCAGTGTCCGCGCCGACACAAAGTGCCGGCTACCCACGGTGTGCGCCCGCGCCGACCGTAGCTGCTTGCTGCTGCCGCCGTTGCCATGGCCAATCCCAACGACCTGGCGACAACTCTAGCTGCAGCTCTGCAGCCCTCCATGGTGGCCATGGCCGCCGCAATAGCTCGGGCCCTACCGCCCCGGCTGGGTCCCGTGTCAGGGGGCCCAATCGACATCGATGCGGCGCCCGGAGCCGACAACGGTGGCGGCGCGGCGCCGGCTGCGGCCGCCCCAGCTGCTGCCCTCGCTGGCGGACGCGGCCGGTCGAGATCCCGGCCGAAGTGCGACAAGCCACTCCCGCCGCCCACAGCGGAAGCGCAGCGCATCGAGGCGCTTGCATGGCAAGTGCAGGAGCTGTAGCGGCGGCTCGACCTGGCCTACGCGGAGCTCTCCGAGTACTACAGGGGGGGGCATATCCAGGGTGGCCCACAATGCGCTGCGCGGCGGCCCGAGGCCGCGCTGTCGGCCGCGCACCGGGCGGCTCCGCGGGCAGCGGCCACCCAGCAGTGCGAGTGGCGCCGCTGGGAACGACCACAACGAGAACGTCGGCTGGTACAACCACGTGCGGCCATGCACGTGCCAGGGCATTATTCCGACGGGCCCTGTGCGCGCACGAACGGGCCGCCCCGTCGACCCCAGCGTACAACTGGACAGGGACACAAGGAGCCAGCCCTGTGCGTGGACCATGGACAGCCACGGCACAGGGTGGCTTCACGTGAGCAACTACCTGGGCCGCCTCATCTGCGAGGCCCAGCGCCCTCCGCCTCCGCATGATCTGCCGCCGCGCACTTACACGGGGAAGCGCCCGGAAAGGCCCAAAGGGTCTCGTGGGGGGGGGGGGGGGGGGGGCAACCGAAACCAGCCCCCTCGGCGCGCCCTCGGGTGGTGGTGCGACAGGTGCCACAACGGGCGCAGGGCAGCCCCCCCCCCCCCCCCCCACCCGCTGTAGCCCACCCTGGACCTGCTCCTCAAGCTTTTGGAGGGGGGCCCACGGCCAACGGCCGTGATGTCGCTTGTGCGCCCCTACAAGGAGTGCGACTATGCGGCGCTGGCGGCCAGCGGGGCCCGAAAGATTCGGCCCCGCCGCGACGCCCGCGACTGGCCGGTCACCGACGCCGACGCCGACAGTTTCAAGGAGGTGGTCCTCGTGGGCGCCACCGCGCACGAGGCCCAAGGCATCGCCGCGTCTGCCCTCGACAAATGGCCGGAAGTGGAGGGTGTCTTAGCTGTCCTACAGGTGCAGGCGGCGGCCCGCACCTGGTCATGTGGGTTAGACGTCATTGTCCTGCAAGAGACCAAGCTCTCCTTGGGGGGGGGGGGGGGGCAAAAGGCCATTCGCCACTTTTTTGCCAAAAGGGGGTGGCAGTGTTTCTGGGGGTGCCCGCTGGATACCCGGGGAGGGGTATGTGGAACATCCCCAGGGGCGGGTTCGCCGTCCCGGTGAGGGAGGGCCTCACCGCGGAGCTAGCGAGGCTCCCTCGCAAGCGCGAATCGGACGCACTAGTGGGGGACTTCTGGCACACCCGGTGGGTGCATGTGCGCGTGGCGCTGGGGGACGGCGTGTACGAGGTGGTGGGGGACCGCGTGAGCAACGCTGTGGTGTGGGAGGACGTGCTCCACCACGTCTCTGGCCTCGGGAACGCCCCGCATATTGTTGGGGCGGACTGCAATTTCCTGCTGGGGCGGCTGTAGGACGTGCCGCAGGCGATGCTCGCCCACCTGCTCACGCGCCGGCCGGTGGACCTGGACCTGGAGTACGCGGGTTCAGAGGAGCGCCGCCAATGCGGCTACACGCGGGGGGAGGAGGTCACAGCCACATGCATTGACCGCGTGCTGGTGGATCCCCGCACCGCGTCCACCGTGCTGCGGGTGAAGCGCATCCCCAACGAGGGGATCCCGGGGCACCGGCCGGTGCGCTTCGACGTGGCGGTGGAGGCGGCAAGCCAAGAGGTGCTGCGGGCGGTACGGCCCCCGCAGGTCATTCTACCGGAGAGGGAGCCGAACCTGCAGCACGCGCTTGGTGAAGCGCTGTTGTCCCCGTACCAGGGCAAATGGGAGACATTGCCGGTGGCACGGTGGGTGGATGAGCTGCGGGCCTTCTGGACGTGGGTGGCGGAAGAGTCCCTGCTCGTGCTGTCCTAGGAGGCACTCACGGACCTAGGCAGGTGGACCGGGCCAGCCCGCTGCCGCGCGCGTCGGTGGGGATACAGCGAGGGCGGGGAACCCGGCGGCTGCTAAAGCGCGTCACCCTGTGCCACCATGTACTGGCAGCGGCGGCGCGCCTTCCGGCTGGCGGGCAACCTGGGGGAGTGGTGGCGGGCCACCAACGGCATCCCGCAGGGGTACCCCCTCAGCGTGGTCCGCATCAATCTCCTGACCTCCATGTGGAAGATGGAGATTGATGACATGCGCAAGCATGTGGTGGTCGCCACCCGCCGGCTGCTCCCGCGCAACGTCGGGCCGCCTTTGCCGGAGATGCCGTCGGCGCTGGAGCCCCACGGGGCGCGGGGATGGTAGCCGTGTGCCCCACTGGGCATGCGCACGACCCACACGGCCCACGCAGGCCATCACCCTGGCCCCGGTGGCGGTGCCTATGGCGGAGGCCTAGGCGGCAACGGACCGCGCGGTGGTATGGATGGCCGACACGGGGCAGTCCGGCAACGCAACCAAGTCCACCTCGTGCTCCTGTGGGAGCCGCCAAGCGGGGTGGTGCCGCTCACGCTAGGCAGGGTGGCCATTCCGCTCTTGTGAGAGTTTAAGCAGCTGGGCGTGGGGCAGCGTCTGGCGGCGGAGAAAGGCACGGGCCCGGTCCTGCGCGGCCGCTTGGACAAGGGCCATCACGCGCCGGGAGGGATGTCCACCCACATTCCACATGAGGGAAGCGGTGCTGGGCGCCCTGGCCAACTCCGCAGCGTTGTATGGAGTGGAGCTGGCGGACGTCGAGGGCCGCACCCTGTCGGCGGCGGCCAAGGCGATCTAGGGCCCCACGCGGTGCTCGCGGGCCAAGGAAGTCCTGTGGGGCCTGCTGGCGAGGGGTTTCTTTGTATCGCCCGTGTGGCGCGTGCAATACCAGCGCCTGCTCTGGCTCGCCCGCTAGGCGTGCACGCCAGGCACCACACAGACCTTGGTGCAGGCGGTGCTCGAGTGCCGCGACCTGCCGCTCTGCACGGGGCCCGTGGGCAGAGCCCTGCAGGCCGCCTGCCAACTGGGCTGGCAGCGACGCGAAGGTTGGTGGCACTAGGACGTGTGGGGAAAACCGACCCCCCTGCACTTGGTCCAGGCGGATGAAGGCGACTTGCGCCACCGGGTGCGCGACAACCAGCACTATCGGGCATTCCGGGAGTTGGAGCGGCGACGGTGGGGCACCTTTGGGGGGCTGGGCGGTGCCGTGCACCGACAGGCATGCCGGGAAGGCATGCAGGTAGCCTCCACGGAGGGAGAGCGCAGCATTCTACGGGGGCTGCTGGCCGAGGCCACGTGGACGGCGGGCAGGGCGGCGGGGCACGCCTTTTTGCGGTTGGACAGGTGCCCCTTTTGCTGCGGGGCGCCGGAGACGGAGCCGCACATCTTGTGGGACTGCCCGCGCTGGGAACCGGCGCGCCGGACATGGATGCCATGGGTGCTGCAGGAGGCCAGGGTACTGCCGGCGCTGGCACTACTGGCGGCCTGGCCGGTATGCCTGCTGCCAGTTGCGATGGTGGGCGCGGGCGAAGACACCTAGGCGGGGCGGCTGATGTACAGGCTGTACAGCATGTACCTCGCGGTGCTGTTGGCCCGCCGTGCGGCAAAGGAGGTGGCAGGACTTGGCGGAGACGTGGCCTCCACGGTGTTTGGCCCAGCGCGGGGTTGGGGCCCAGATTCGCGGCAGGGATATAGGTGGGAGCAGCTGGCGGACGGACCGCTGCGCCCCGACCCGCCCCAGCGCTGGACCCCCTGCAGCTGCCGCAGGGCCCGCTGGCGGGATGGCCGTGGGAGCGCGGCTTTGCGGAGGCCTTGGTGCCCTGGGCCTTAGCGCTGCAGTGGGGACCGGGCTCAGGCCAAGTCACCTGTGCCAAGCTAGCCCTGGACTTCGAGTCCCACAGCAACCGGGCGCTGCTGGCCAAGCCGGGCCATCGGCACGCCCGATAGGTGCTGTCGATGCGGAAGTGGGCAGGAGTGCTGTGGGAGGAGGCCGACCTGCTGCAGCCCCTGCTCGCCGGCGGGACCCTGCTGGAGGAACGCTTTCGGTGGATGTGTGCCACTCTTGTGCCCCTAGGGGGCTTTCGCAGCATGGGGCGCACCGGCCGGTGTTCGCGTGCCGGCCCGACATGCGGCAGCACATGCAGCAGCTCCAGCAGCACTGCCTGGAGCTCTGGACGCGCCGGCTGTTGACCCTAGGGGCCGGCCGCAAGGACTATTTCCTTGCGGGGTACTTGCCGCGCCGCCCTGGGGGAGGGGCCCCAGCGCGCCCGTACGAGATCGTGCGCACGCAGCGCCCGAGGAAAGTGTGGCCCGGCCGCGCCCGCCACCGTCGGCGGACGTCAGGCCGGCGCCGTGCCGCCTGTGCCCTGTCCACCTGCAGCCGCAGTGCGAGCAGTGCAGGCAGGTGCGGCGGGGAGTGGCGCACTGTTGCGCGCGGGGGCACGCGGGCCACCCAGCGGCAGTGGCGGGGGCAGCAGCATCCTCGCGGGTCCTGCAGGCGTGGCTGGTGCCTATGGAGCCACCACCTGAGCCACCCGCCAAGCGCCCCTGCGTGGCGCCGGTACCGGCGGTAGCAGGTCGCCGCCAGCGGCCAGAATGCCGCTCGCCCAGCCCACCGGCAAGCCGCGGCCGGGTACAGAGTACTCTGCCCTGGGGGGGGAATACCCGCCCCCCCCCACCAGGATGTAGCGGATGCCCCTGCAGGGGGGGGGGGGGCGACCGGACCGGGCGGAGAGCCTCAGTGGCTCGGGACTCATGGGGCTGATGGGTAGCTACATTGCCCCTCCCCGCCCCCTTCCCCCGGCGCCGGCGCCCTCGGTGGCAGCACCGCCCTCGGCGGCGGAGCCCGGGAAGGCGCGTCCCATGAGCGACGTTTTTTCCGCGATATCGCGGGCACTGACGGCGTCCCGGGCGCTGCTAGGCTCCCCCTCACCCCGCCCACTGCGCTGCATAGGAGAGGGGCGGGGCGGAGGGGCAGGCAGCATGGTGGGGGAGGCACCAGCCTCGCCCCCCCATTACCCTCCCCACTTTCGCCCCTTGAGGAGGCCGCGGAGGTGCGCGACGCGGGCGCGGGGGCACTGGCGCCGGACGGTGTAGCGCCGTAGGCGCTGGGCTGCAGTGACCCACGGCCGCACATGCCGCCGTCGGCGCAGCGGGCCGGAGCAAGGAGGGTGGGGCAGCGACGCCCCATGCGACCCTGTGCGACGTGCACAGGGCACCCGTGTGCAAGTCGTGCAAGGGCACCGGGGGGTGTGGCATTGCTGCTCCAGGCACCACGAGGGGCACCTTCGACTGGTGCCATGGTGCTAGCGGTGGGAGGTGCGCACCAGCGCACGCTGTTTGGGCTAGGGGGCCGATGTGCGCCCCCCCCCCCCCAAGGGGGGGGGCAGCGACGACGACAATGGGGAGGGGGCCTCATAGGGCTCTGGCGCCGCGCGGGCGCCCACAGGGCGTTCGGGGAGCCCGCGCCGCGGCCATGGGAGGGCAGAGGGGGCAAACACCTGACCCTGGGCGCCCAGTCCTTCCGAGGCGCCGCGGCACCACGGTGTGGGTGGGGGGCGGGGGGGGGGGGGGCAGCGCAGCTAGCCCCTAACCCATAACCCCCTCGCCTAACCCGTCGCACAGCGTCCAAGACTTTAATCGGCCCTTGCCCTCGTTGATAGTACTCGCTCTTACTCTGGCGCCTTGACCGTGGTTGGGCGCTTACCCATAGAATGCCACAACCGGCCGTCTCCCGCCGTTGAGGGCTACCCACAGCCCCCCGCCACGGCCGAGGCCCGCGCCCTCACGTTGCGGGCGGCCGCGGCTACCGCAGCCAGTACCGGGGCGGAGCGGCTGGAGGCCGCTCCGATGGGGGACCTGACCGCGGCCCTCACCGAGGCCATGTTCGCGGCCTTGCAGCCACTACTGCAGCGCACCCCGTGGGGGGACCTCCCCATCGCGGAGGACTCCGACCAACGGGGCTGGGTACGCAATGGAGCTCAGTACTATGGGGAGGAGTACTTCTGGCTGCCCCCAGGGCAGACTCCGCGGCACTGGCGAGAAGAATGACATCAAATGTGTGAGGAGCAGCAGCTCTACGCGGAGGAGGTCCAGCCCAGCCCGAGCCCGTCGTGAATGCAGCGGCAGCAACGGCGGCGGCGGCAGTGCTTGCGGCGGCAGCGTAGGCAGCCAGGGGCGGCATTGGCGACATTAACGCGCGGGGGGGCCCGGTATGCCTACCCCCGCCTCTCCGGAGGAAGAAGGACGAGGTGTCCCTGCTGCAGCACACAATGGCGCTGGAGGAGGGCATCACGGCCCACAAGGCGAAGCTGGATGTGCAGCAAGCGGTTGCGGACGAGGAGGCGATCGTGTACATCGCGCATGCCGGGGCCCAGCCGGGGCAAGCGGCCGCCACGACGGAGTGGCCGGAGCTGACGGCAACATGCGTGCCCGCGCCCACAATACCCTCCCGGGGCGGGCCGGGCCGGAGGGCCTAGGGGCATGCCCACGCCAGGGCGCGTCGAGCAGTCGCGTCGTTGGCTGCGGCGTCCACGGCGGCAGCGACCACGGCAGCAGTGGCAGCAGCAGCAACCATCGCTGTGTCGGTCTTGGACACAACACGGGCGGCGGCATCGGCAGCCGACGCTGCCCTGGACTCCTTGGAGCCGATGGCGGCAGCGTGCAGCGGTCTGAGCTCAGCCATGGTATGCCTGCAGCGCAATGACCCCCTGGATGTGTGGGGCCCAGTGGGGGTATGGGCGGACGAGCTCTGCCCCCTGTATGACACGGTGGAGGTGTAGGCGGCAACAACAGATGATGCAGCAGCGCAATGTGCCAATGTCTGCATTGCAGACATTGCGGAACCGGCTGCAGCAGGCGAGGAAGTCGCAGCAGTGGCTGCAGCAGATGATGCGGCTGTAGAACTGGCCGCTGCAGACCTGGCAGCGGCGAAAATGGCAGCTGCAGGCATGGCAGCTGCTGCACGCATTGCAGGTATGGAATTGGCAGCTGCGGACAATGCAGGTGCACCAGTGTCAGCTGCAGAAGATGCAGCCGCGGAAACGGCAGCTACAGGCCGGGAAGTAGCAGCAATGGCTGCAGCGGATGATGCAGCTGCAGAAGTGGCAGCTGCAGACGTTGCAGCTACGAAAATGGCAGCTGCAGGCATGGCAGCTGTTGCGGTGGCGGCTGCTGGCATTGCAGGTATGGAATTGGCAGCTGCGGACAATGCAGGTGCACCAGTGTTAGCTGCAGAAGATGCAGTTGCGGAAACGGCAACTGCAGGCGAGGAAGTTGTAGCGATGGCTGCAGCGGATGATGCAGCTGCAGCAGCTGCAGAACTGGCAGCTGCACACGTTGCAGCTCCGAAAATGGCAACTGTAGGCATGGCAGCTGCTGAAGTGGCGGCAGCAGGTATTGCACGTATGGAACTGGCAGCTGCGGACAATGCAGGTGCACCAGTATCAGCTGCAGAAGATGCAGCCGCGGAAACGGCAGCTGCAGGCCGGGAAGTTGCAGCAGTGGCTGCAGCGGATGATGCAGTTGTAGCAGCTGCAGAACTGGCAGCTGCAGACGTTGCAGCTCCGAAAATGGCAACCGTAGGCATGGCAGCTGCTGAAGTGGCGGCAGCAGGTATTGCAGGTATGGAACTGGCAGCTGCGGACAATGCAGGTGCACCAGTGTCAGCTACAGAAGATGCAGTTGCGGAAACGGCACCTGCATGCGAGCAAGTTGCAGCAGTGGCTGCAGCGGATGATGCAGCTGCAGAAGTGGCAGCTGCAGACGTTGCAGCTACGAAAATGGCAGCTGCAGGCATGGCAGCTGCTGCACTGGCGGCTGCAGGCATTGCAGGTATGGAATTGGCAGCTGCGGACAATGCAGGTGCACCAGTGTCAGCTACAGAAGATGCAGTTGCGGAAACGGCAACTGCAGGCGAGGAAGTTGCAGCGATGGCTGCAGCGGATGATGCAGCTGCAGCAGCTGCAGAACTGACAGCTGCACACGTTGCAGCTCCGAAAATGGCAACCGTAGGCATGGCAGCTGCTGAAGTGGCGGCAGCAGGTATTGCAGGTATGGAACTGGCAGCTGCGGACAATGCAGCTGCACCAGTGTCAGCTACAGAAGATGCGGTTGCGGAAACGGCACCTGCAGGCGAGCAAGTTGCAGCAGTGGCTGCAGCGGATGATGCAGCTGCAGAAGTGGCAGCTGCAGACGTTGCAGCTACGAAAATGGCAGCTGCAGGCATGGCAGCTGCTGCACTGGCGGCTGCAGGCATTGCAGGTATGGAATTGGCAGCTGCGGACAATGCAGGTGCACCAGTGTCAGCTACAGAAGATGCAGCTGCGGAAACGGCAACTGCAGGCGAGGAAGTTGTAGCAGTGGCTGCAGCGGATGATGCAGCTGCAGCAGCTGCAGAATTGGCAGCTGCAGACGTTGCAGCTAGGGATGGGGAAAATTGGCTTGCGCCCGGGGGGGGGGGGGGGTCATGGCTGTCGCCTGAAGGAGGGGGGGGGGTTTGGGAAATGGACACATGTGACAGGACCTATGTATGTCCTCATTGTCAGCCTTTTTTTTTTACTATGCTATCCACTCTCTAATTTTTGAATATAGGCAGATCCTGACTTAGCTTAGTTGGTAGTAGGCCTAGGCTCCATTCCGAGAGGTCGTGGGTTCAAACCGAGCTGCATGTAATGTTTTTCCCTTCGCTTTTTTGGTCTTTTTTATGTCTTCATGTTTGCATGTTTGCATGTGCATGCCCCCCCCAAGACAGTTTTCTACAGGTCCCCCCATCAGGGGGGACCCTTTCAGTCAATCACAGGCACACATACCCCTTAAACCCCTCCCCCTTGCTCTCGACCCCTTCCCCGAAGCAACCAGCCCCTGACAAGGAAACAAACAAAAGTTAGTTAAACACAGGGGGCCACTGACAGCACCACTTTGCAAATTTTATTTTTTCTTTTTTGGCGAACCATCCTTTCTGGGTTAAACAGGTGCTGTCCCCCGTGCTATGGGATGCAACCGGAATAGACCGGACATAAATACCACCACCGTTGGGGGTAAGGGGGGGACTGGGGGGCTGTGTATACCGGTTGTCATTGCCCCGTCACGGTGGGCCAGAAGGGGGGGGGGGGGTTTGGGAAATGGACATCCGTGACCCCCCGTGGGCGCAAGCCAATTTTCCCCCACCCCTACGAAATTGGCAGCAGCAGGTATGGCAGCTGCTGCAGTGGCGGTAGCAGGCGTTGCAGGCGTGGAATTGGCAGCTGCGGACATTGCAGCTGCTATAGTGTCAGCTGCGGGCGATGCAGCTGTAGCTACGGCCAAAAAAAGGAAGTTGAGGGGGGGGGGCAGAGTGTAGGGCAGAGCCCCTTTTTTCTGACCCCCCCCCCTGCAGGCTGGGCTGGACTTTCCGGAGTTCAGCCTGCCAGACTTGGTGAAGCAGCCGTCCCCTCCCCTTGTCCCCCAGTGCCGCCAGGGGAACCGAGGGAAGGTGGGGGGCATCTATACGAGCTTTGGGTGCGCATGGATGGCGCTGGAGGAGGAGGAGGCATGCACCTGCAGGTGCATTGCTGAGCTGTATGCAGCAGTGCTGGAGCTGCTGCTGCAGGATTTGTGGGAGGGGGGGGCTGCGCCTTTCTCCCCCCCCCCCCCCCTTGTGCCTGCATCGCTAACCCGCTCAGGACACCGCCTGGGTCTTGTGAGTCACAGTTTGAGAGGGGAAGGGGTGCCCAGCGGTTCAATTTCGGCGCTAACCCTCCCCCGGGCTGCCTGCATTGTGCGGCACCAAGGGGGACAGTTTCTATTTGTTTGGGCGAGGGGTGGGGCCTAACCCTAGCCCTGCACTGTCCAGACCCTAGCCCACTGCCCCCAAGACCACGGGGGCAGGGGGCAGGAGATGGCATTCTGCCACTGCCGGTTTTCAGGGCGCCCGCCGTGTGTGTGGCAGGTGGGTCAATTCTGGCGGCGGTAGCCGCCGGCCCGGCAAAGGACGGAGGGAGGGGCGGGGAGACAATGACCTTCTCCCTTCGCCTCGCTCCGGGTCTCACGCGAGACTTTGGGGAGAATTCGGGCTCCGTGCCCACAGCAGGGGCCATGGGAGGGCTACATCGCTGCCCGGGCCCGGGATCAGGTCACAGGGGGTTTTCCTAGGGGGGAGGGATATCATAATCACCCCCTCCCAGCCTGGTTGCAGCCGGCAGCACGGGGCATTTTGGAGGGGCCGCCACCGTTGGTGGCCGTGGGAAACAGCGGAGGGCGGGGGGCGGGCCCCCGCGCAGGCCACATGGAGGTGCCGGAGCGAGCCCCGGCGCACCAGGGGGGCAGCAAGGCGCCGGTGATGGCGCATGGGAGGGCGTCGGGTGAGGTGGCCTAAGCCCAAGGCGGACGTCCTTCCGCCGCGCCGCGACATACCGGGGGGCCAGGGAAGGGATAGGGCAGGCTCTAACCCGCTAACCCCTAACCCTCCCGTCGCAAGAGCAGCCAGGACATTAAAAGCCTTCAACCCTCGTTAATAGTACAGCGCGCACGCACACACACACACACATACACACACACACAAACACACACACACACACACACACACACAAGAGGGCGGGGGGTGGATCTCCTTCCCGACCCGAATGCAGCGAAGTCCTCTACAGACGGACATGACTGGCAGTCATATCTGCCCTGCTGCCTCTTTGCAGCGCCGCCATCCAGCCAACCATGGAGTGAGAAAAGGACAATAGCATGTGTCTGCCACAGGGATGCATGGGGCAGGGCTGTGTGGAGAGGTAGGGCACACGGCATGCAATGTGTGTCTTGCTGCAACGTGGTGGGGTTACAGGGCCAGGAGTGGCAGTGTGTTGGCAGCACCCTGTACATATGGTGACCACAGGCCCACTAGGGCTGCCCCCCTCAGGGCCGAACACCGAACTGATGGTTTGCAGCAGTGGTAGGATGTAGAAATGTTGAACCTCTCAGTTTGAGCATGATTGGAATTGATACCCTGGCACACACGCACACACACACACACACAGATGCGAGCCAAGAGCCACACACCATACGCTTCACACCACAGCACGCGCGCACACGACAGCGCAGGCCGGAGACACACAAACGATGGTGTAAGACGTGGGTGTGCGAAGCCCATGGGCACCCACCGTGTAGAGCGTGCGCGATAGCACACAGGGGAGTGCGATACTGCTGTGCCCGAGGGCATCAGGGGCACCCGCGAGTGCCTGTGGTGTGCCCCCCTGCCGCAGGGTGAGCCCCCACCACTGCGCCGCCTGGGGGTGCGCAGAGCCAGTCAGAGGACTCCAGGTCGGGGGGAGGGGGGACGAACCCCAGCCCCCAAAAGGTGAGTGACGCAAACACAGCTCAGGGTGGGGGGGCATACCCCGGGGGCGTCCGGCGCCCAGAGCCAGTCTCACCCCCGGCGCGCGGGGGGGGAAGCGACGGGGCCGGAGCGGCATGGGCGTGCAGGCACTGAGGTCTCATAGACCACAGCCACCAGAGGCTCTGGCCTAGGCGAGGGTGACGACTCTCAAGGGGGGCCAGTGCAGTCATGATGACATTCATCGGACATCCTTCTGGCACAGGCCCCCCTCCGCTGAGCACCCACCCCTGAACCCATGCAGGCCTTCCTCTATAATATGGCATTCCCCCGCACACACACACACACACACACACACACACACTGGGGGATGTAAGTGCAGACACCTTTGGTTGATGGGCACGTGTTTGTGTGCCACCCGACACTGCTGCAGCAGTTGTTTGGGCACGAGTCGAGAATCTTTCTTCAGCATGCCAATAACGATGTGGCACCGTCGTTTGTATACTCCAATGTCAAAACTCTGACCCTCACAACAAGGTATGCTTCAATGTGACTTATGGCCCCTTCTGAACAGCTGAAGAGCCGCTCCCCTTGTCTGCTGCAACTGATTCCTCACATCTTCTGCCCTTGGTATCTGCCTGCCTGCGCTATCCTCGCTCTATCCATTGCCCACCTTACTCTCTTATTCTCTCAGTCAGTCTCCTACTGCTTCATCTCCTCTTCCAACCTCAGCTGTTCGTTGTTTCTTGTGTACAATCAATGAACATGACAGACACTGACACACATCAGCATGGACTCCTTGCCTCGCAAGGAATGATCCCACAGCCAGTGCAGGCACTGGGGCAAGGCACATTTCGAACTATTGCCGATCCATTTCATCACAAGAAAAAGGACTCATGAGGGAGTAACAACACGCTGGGCATCTTTTTTCTGATTTCTAACCCGGTTTTGGGGTGGAAGCTACCCCTCTTTTGGCCTGCCCCAGATTGCAGTGGTTGCATACAGATGGGTGTGTGGCTGGGTGGGAGGGATGGTGCGCCTCATGGATTTGCCCCTTTCTGGTTGGGGATATGGACCGGCCCCTTTCTAGTTGGGGATACGGACTAGCTCCTTTCCGGTTGGGGATCCTCATACCTCTTTCGCTATTTGTTATGGAGTTGAGCATTGGGGACACTGTGTTCTACACCAGTCGGCAAAGTCGGGATAGTTAATACAACAGTGTTGCGCTAGGCAAATACTCCCCCCATGGCCCATTCCGCGCCCTCTGGCCCCCCTGCCACCACCCGACATGCTAATGGCCCTGGCAGTCTACTGTGCGAGCCCTCCATCCCGAGGTGTTTTCTTCATCTTACCACTTCGCGTTGCCTCGTTGTGGTTTGTGCGGTTCTCAGTACCCCCCCCCCCCGTATAAGCTACGCCCTTGTCCAAGCTACAGTAGGCATAGGGACTGTAATAATTGTGTACGTAATTTTAATTATGTACGAAATGTAGTGTGGCCACATAAGATTTGGGTTTGTCGTCACATTTGCCAATTACATGGAGCCATGGACACATGCAACATGCCACATGCAAGGCAAGCTCATTCCCAAGAATTTGAAGTTGTCCGAGCCCAAACCAGCCCCTGAGCCTCAGCCAAAGGCATCTTCAAGTGGTGAGCATGTGCAATTGTTTCGCATGGTGTATGGTCACAAGAAGGGTTTCCAAGCCGAACATTTGTAGGCTTTGCATTCTTCATTGCTTGTGCCAACATGGGTGTGAACCTGAAATTTGCATGTTCCCAAGGCTGTCTTGTGTTTGCATACACTTGGAAATGTGGGCAGAGGTCAAGGTGCACCCATACCATGCGCGCGCGCACGTTTGTGTAGGTAGCTGTATGTGTTTCGCGCAAGCTACACCCTTGTCCAAGCTACAGTGGGCGTAGGGACCGTAATAATTCGTACATTGGCGTAGCTTATACAAGGGGGGGGGTATGTGTGCGTGAGCGTGCGCGTGACTGTTGTGTGTCAGGATGTGTGTGTGAGTGTGCCAACATGCAAGGCACCTTGCGATAATGGGCATGCCTTCGCTTGGGCGCAGATATAACAACGCGTTCCGATTCGATGGCGAGAGAGCCGAGAAGCACTCGGTCGGCCTTGGGGGCAACATCAGCAAATCACTGTTTGCATTGAGGGCCTGCGACGGTGTGACAGACATCCCGCCTTTCTATGAGGCGCAAGGGGAGGATGCAGGCAACGGGTCGATCATGAGACTCTCCCCGGTCCCCGTGATGTTCCACGCGGATGTCAAGATCGCAGAGGAGGTCGCGGTGGCACAGAGCCGGGGCACACACCCAGGCAATGATGCAGCCGCCAGCTGCCGATTCATCACCTTCTTCATCATCCAGGCTATCAAGCTGGGATGCCCCAAGCCGCAGACAACAGGTACCCCCCCCTTGGCGCAGCCACCGCCTTGCGCAGTTTGTGACACTCCCACGGTGTCCACGGGTTGTCCAACGACCACCCGCTGGTCAAATGGTGGAATGCTGCTGGTCGTTGCGCAAGGGCAGGGGTGCATTACTTTGGACTCAAGTGATGGGGTGATTGGGAAGGAGGCACATAGCGAGCGCGTGTGGGCAGAAGGGCAAGGTTTAGTTTGCTGACCTCTTCATTGTCTGGCTGAAAGGGTTGGGGCCACATTTAGGGCCTCCTCAGCCCCCCAATCAGACCCCTAACCTACGCCCAGGGATGAGCGGTCTTTCTAACAGGGCAAAGGTCACCACAATCCACGCTCCCTCTGGGCATTGCCCTGAGAACGCGGGGGTGATGCACCCGGAAGGCCCCATTTTATTTTCACTCGCAGCGAAAGGGGATCGGGTTTGCAATCCCCCGACGTGTGTGTGTGTGTGTGTGTGTGTGTGTGTGTGTGTGTGTGTGTGTGTGTGTGTGTGTGTGTTGTGTGTGTGTCAGAAAGGCGCCTGTTGGAGTCGAACATGTTTTTTTAATGACCAACTGACGAGGATGTTCCCTTAGCCCCCAACGCTTTGTGCTCTGTCTCGCAATTTGCACACGGGGTCACTTCCCGCTGCAGCTCTTGCCCACTTTGTTACATAAACCCCACTGAACCTTTCTTTCTCCTCATTAACGTTCCTATGTTATGCTATGTTTATTACACCCACTCTAACTCAAGACCATGTGGGGACGTCAGTCCACGGACATGTTGATGCGCTGAGAAATTTCAAAGGAAATGCCATGCCGTTCCCGAACGACATGCATATGTCAGGGGCTGCAAATACTTCTGCATTGATCTCTTGGGGGGGGACTCAGGTATGGAGAAGTGCAGTGGCACATTGAGGGATTGTTGACTTGCGCGCATGGCAACTGAACAATGTGACTTGAACAGTGTGACTGGCGGACACGTTCCGTAAGGAACAGTCGCAAGGTACCCCTCTATCCTTCCCCCATCACCCCTAGGAAACCGTCATTTTATGAAGCATGACCCGCACCCCCAAGGGCAGGTCGGAGGTGCAGTCGTGCACATAAAGTGCTGGCGGTCGGGACTCGGCCAGCGGTCCATTGCAACTCCGTAGAGCGGACGCCCTGTGAAGTTGTTTCCCAGACCCCCCCCCCCGTCCCTTAACTAGGGGAATGCCATGCACGCAGTGCGCACGCAGTGCGAAGTTTTGGATGTCGGCAAACACTCGAACCCTAGTTTCGGCCCCTTTTCACAAGTTTTTGGCTTCGTGCCAGGTGTTTTTTAGCTTCCTAAGCATTTAGGATGTGGCATATTTGAATTGTCAACCATTTTTGCCCATTTTCAACCATTTCCCCCTATTTCCTCCCCCGCATGGGCGTTAGCGCACGGGGTGCGCGCCGAGCATCTTTGAGGGAGCGTTATTTTGGGCCTTCAACCTTCCAGTGCTATTGAGGAGACCGGGCCAATTATCCAATCCACACTTTGTTGCGTGGCCAAGTGGGCTTTCCCTTGCTGCTGAACAAAGCATTGAAGTGGGGTCAAGAATCATGGATCCGGGGTTTGTACAAGTTGGACTTTGTGGAAGAAGGGCATGTTTAGAGTGGGCATGTGGGCTTTCCCTTGCCACTGAACAAAGCATTGAAGTGGGGTCAAGAAGCATGGATTTTGGGTTTGTCCCAATTGGACGTTATGGAAGAAGGACATGTTCAGAGTGGGCAAGTTGAAGGCAGTTTCGTTGTTCTCATGTGGGCTTTGCTGCTTCGCCGTGCTACTAGAAAGGTGACAGGTATTCTTGGGTGACTGTCCCAGCCTATGCGTGCGCAGTATGCACGCAGTGCAAGAACTTGGCCTAGGCTACAAAGGCTGGGCCCACCAAATGCATCGCAAGACCGTCTGAGGTTCAAAATTTTGGTTTTACAGGAAATTAGGCAAATCTGGTTCACCCATTTTCTTCCAAAAATCTCTTCTGAGCCAATGCCAATGGCCCTTTGAGCCCGTGTCCCAAACCCTCTCCCCCTCTCTCTAATTCACACCAACTTGAATGCCCCCCCATCCCTCTTCGCCGGAGTTGCAAAGAGCCGCGGGCCCTCATTGCATGGCTTTGGGGGCTGTTGTGACCATCCGGAGGGTGTCACGCGTTTTTTCGATGGGGAGGTGGAAAAAAGGTTTGCACAGGGGGGCAGAAGGAGGGGGGGTCTGAAAAAGGGGCTCAAACGCCCCCCCCCCCCCCCCCCGCAAACCTTCCCCCCCAAATTCCTTTCAGTACGAACAAGACAAGTGGAGCCTGGTGAAGGCTGATCCGTATGCAACAGAGCCAATCACCCGAGCTCCTGGAACCCGTTCACTCGGACTGACATCAGGTACTTGCCAACCGTTGCCCCCCGCCCCCAGCCCCCCGCCCACCCAAACCCCACAAAAGAACTGAAACGGACATCGGGTACTCTATGTTTGTTTCGTTTGTGTACACGAGCGCTTCAGCTCCTGCAACCGCCTGCCTAACCGCTCCTGGCGCCCTCTGAGGCCGCTTCCCTTCTTATGCCTCCCTGGCCCCGGCTGAGTCGCCCCGAGTCACAGCTGCCCCGCCCTCGTGTGTGCAGACATGCGACTGGCGCCTGATAGATGACAGTATGTGTGTGTGTGTGTGTGTGTGTGTGCTGTTCAGGCTCCAGCGCACCGACCGCCTCGCGTACCTCGACACAACAGTTCGTAGAGGAGTGTGTACAGCGATTCATTGACGAGCACGACATGAACTCCGACGGAGGAATGCAGAAGCTCCATCGGCTGCTGCAGTCCAGTGAGCCGGCGGCGTCCAAAGAGGTCTGCTGGAACTGGAAGGCGGCGCAGCTGCCCATTTGGGCTGCAATCCACAACCGCCAACAAGAGGTCTGCCGCGTAGGATTTGCGGGGGTGCGCATCTGCCTGCATGGGGCCCAAAGTTCTGGTGCCATTTGCACATTGTGGAAGTTGTAGGCGCTGTGGTGGCTGGGATATACGCGTTGGTGGGAAACACGGTGGTGTGTGGGCAGGGTGCGCGTTCTAATGCGCTTTATCAGAGCGGAGATCACGGCGGTGTAGTTTTTTCAAGGGGTCGTTCTGGTGGCTACACAGATGCCTCCATTGACACCCAGCTGACAAAATGGAGCCAAGATGAAATGCAGAACATGTTGATGCCGCACTCCGTACGCTTGCTCATCGCACTTGCTTGTATAGCATTCCTCCAAGTCCAACCTCGAACCTATGCACTCCAATGGTATCCAAAGAAATTATGATCGACACACCAGCCCAACCGAAGAATTGAGAACTTGACGGAGCTGGTGGGATATTTACTTACATTTTGTGCACTGCACAGTGCACTGCATGCGGTTTGCTTTGTGCATTGTGCAGTCTCTATGGGGGCGCCTTAAGCGCAGTGCGCGTGCAGTGCGCACACAGTGCAACTATTTGGGCGTTTGGCCATAGTAGAAACCCATACTTCTGTGGTACTTTGGGCATCATTGTTCTTTGATAGTAGGTTTTGATGCATTGGGGATGTGGCATTTTTGGATGTTCACCCTATTTCACCCATTTCTACTTTTTTGCACACATTTTTTCCCCATTTCCACCACATTTACTCTTTTTCTCGGTTGATTGATATGGTGATCCACTTTCAGGGTGCCTGCTAAGGGACATCATACTTCCCCCGAGTACGGGTCGGTGGTGCATGACACTTTGAAGGTCCTACTACAGCTGGCAGGTTTCCCGGATGCCATCGTAGACCTTCTTCTTCTAGCCACCATCAGTGCCACCGTGGGTGGTTCCGGCGGGGTGTGTGAGGCCTTGGCGGGTTTACTAGCTGAAGTGGCTCAGGGTTGCCCGTGATGGTGTTTTGTGTTGTAGCGGAAGTGCGCGCTCGCCTGGAGTTCCTCCGTGTGCCTCCGAGCTGGGGGCCAGGAGGCCCTTTCAATCGGCTGGGGTACATGGACGACACCACATGGTGTATAGACTCCGAAGCAGACTTGCCAGTTTTCGCAGATAATCTTCAAAGGGCAGGCCTCTTGACCAACCCCTTCTCGTCAGGACCCAAATAGTTGCTGGTGGTAGCCACTTTCGAAAGCTTTCAAATCACTTTCCATCCACGGTCTGTGTACATGCATGCCTGTCCATCAGGGACGAGGCTACATTCGTGTGGTTGGTCGCCATCTATTTCCACGTGTCTACCACAAAGTGGACAAAATGAAACTTTTCAGTGCTGGCCGGCGAGTTTCGCAGGCTTTGGCCATGGTTCGTCTCCCCTCCAATTACCCGTATCAGATGTACAACGCCGTTGCCGGGGGGCAACAACGATGCACAATTATGAACCAGACTGCATCAGTTTTGCGCATTGTCACAGGCTGGCAAGTTTTGCGCATTGTCACAGGCTGGCACACCCTCCCTTCCGCTCAGCCTTTGACCTCCGGGTGGGTAGGCATAGACCTAGCGGCAGTGGTCATGATATGTCAATTCCCGCAAGGGTATCACAAGCAGCTACGGCACGCAAGTGCCATGGTCCACCGGAGCACTCAACACGGGTTGTATGAAGTGATGCAATGCTTCCACCCCGACATGCCTTGTGTACATCGCGGCCTTTGACGCCACTACCGGGCGCATGGCACGGATCATGACAGGTTGGTATTTTACATGCATGTTCTCAATTTTCGCATTTCCTCTCCCCCGGTTCCCCCGGAACACGGGATCAGTCGCACCATGTGCAGAGCGGTACATGCGTGGCAGACGGCCGCCATCCACGATTGGATGGATGCTGGTTATTTCAGTTTGCGGGATGCACATGCGGCCGGCTGGCCGCTGGCTCTATGGTAGTGGCATTTGGAGAGCCCCCCCCCCCCCCCGTGGCACGGGGTGTCCATCCCGTTACTGCCCGTTTTCCCAATGATCTGTTCAGTTCCACGTCATGTAGCTTTCGTTACGGATGGTTCATGGTTTCCATCACACCGTTGAGGGGGGAGCGTTAGCTGCAGTTTGTCTAGAAACCCTTACTTGGGCAGTGTATCATGTGCCCATCCCGTGCCAGCTTGATCATTCGTATGCGGTAGAGGTGTACACGCTGTGGGTTTTGTATCGTGTCAAGAGCATGGTTTTAGACTTAGCTTGTGTCTCCCGCGCCACTGCATGTAGCTTGAGGGACGGTGGTAATTTCACTAAGTCGTTCATTGTGGCGCTTCACTCCCGTCGGCCCAAGGACCTAGGCACGGGGCTCGTAGACCTTTCGCTGGCTGATTGTGTTCGTCAGGCAGAGCGTTTTCCTCCACCCCAACAGTTGTACTCTCATCAAGAGGGTACCTTCCTAGACACAATGTTGGATGCGGTAGACGGTGTAGCCAAAACTCAAGCTCTACAACAGCCCCTCCCAATGCCTGTGGGTTACATAGAGGGCTTACAACCTTCTCAACCCGGTTTTAGCAAAGACGGAGTGCAGTGGCATGACGCCAGTACGGTTCAAAACCAGTGCGTTAGCTCTACACGGCACAACAAGAAGTGGACTATGCCTCCGAGGTGGTGTCTTACGCCTTTTGCGCGTCCTACGTTGCCTCTGGTTCTCTCTTGTGGGGCGGACACCTCCGCATGGTGTCGTTCTGCCACGGTTTGGACGCGCCCACCCCTGTCACATGTGCTTTCTGTGGTGTCAGAATCACGGCCACCCATTTTCAGGCAGACTGCCAATATGGCGACCTGTGGGCGGCCGTCTTGTATACACGATTAGCGAGCGACCTACACCACATTGTACCTGAGTGGGGGGTGTCCCTGCCCACCTTTTGGGGAGTTCTCATCCAGTGGGGGGGTGCCTACCTTGGGCTTACAGTCCGTGCCGTTTCTACCTGCCCAGTGCAGGGGGTGTCCTGGGTTACTTTGTCCCTGTCCGGCCGGATGTTACCTGCGTCGGAAAAAGCGCCGATTCGTCATGGAGCGATCCCCAAACAGGTACGCACCGTTTTGGTCACTTTCTGGAAAACCGTCCAGTGCATGTCGCGTACTCACCCCCCACACTTGATGCAGGGGACTGGTCTCCGCCTGACCAGAAGTGCACGGTGTATCACGCCCGAAATCCGACTCGAAACTTCCCGACGGCTGGGTGGTGGCAAGTACAGCCTCATGCGGTGTCCGTGGCACCCCCACCCCTACACTTACACCTTTGGCACTATCTCGGCAACACAGCTGTGTATGTGCCCATGCAACATATTGCGCAGCGTGGCATAGGTGAGATGTTGTATTGGTTCCACCATGGAGTCTACTTGCCGGAACAAGTCAGGTGGCCGGCCTTTGTTAAGCGGCAGTCAGCATCATGCTACGTCATCGACTTGCCTCTGCGGCGGCTGCCAGAGACCTGCAGGGTTACCACCGCTGGTTTGTGCGAGGTGCACCGATTTCTAGCTGGATACACCGGACATGCCCCCACACCGTCGCCAGTACCCTAACCTGTAGTTGGTGGCGTACGTGGCGTTTCTAATTGCAAACTTGCGGTCACATGGTACATTCTCACTACACGGACATGCGACTGCGGATGTCACCTGGCTAAACGTGGGAGTTGTGCTGCTCTGCTTGCTGGTGTCGTGCGCGTATTAGAAACATCCCGGGAGAGGGAGAGGCGACCCAGCGCCCCGATCCGTGGCTTTACACCACCGAGACGACAATGACGCAGCACGGGAGTACACAACTCAACCCACCAACCCACACTCAACATGAGTCACACACACGGAGGGACACTGGGCACCAGTCGAGGGGCACGGCACTCCGCGAGAATGCAACTGCAGACGGAGCTAAGACCACCGGAGCACGTACATTAGCCGGAGTGACACCCACCCCCTCGGCCGTCCAGCTGTCGAAAACCACGGATGTTCCACAAGCGAACACCCGTGCCCGTTTTCACCCCCACGACAGAGCGGTGGTCAATAGTGGGGTGGATGGGTCCGAGCCACGCTCCAGCCCATACCAGTGCGGCCGAAAGTCCCGCAGACCCACCACCACCACCACCCCTGCACAGCGTGGGATGGGGTGAGGTTCTCCATTTTCAGCTCTGCTTTTCCTCCTCCTGCTCATCGCCCCTTTGCGTGCCCCAGTCCTGAAAGGAAGGTGAGAAAAGCTCCCACCAAAAAAGAAAACAAAGAAAGGAACCGCAGAGGGAACGATGAGGAGCAAGAAGGTGGAAAAGGGCTGTACACGCTGCAGATGGCACACACGAGAACATGAACTATAAAACAACAAATTGGTTCATTGCTGCGCTGGAAGGGTCCCCACGACTGCTCCTACCTCCATTCTCCGATCTTGACAATCAACCCCCATCATATTCCAGGGCACGTACAATGGATATCCTATTCTGCCGGGGTACTGGGGCTCGTATTGTTTTGATGGCCTTGCCATGGCTCTGTGGGGCATCTACCATTCCAATTGTTTTGAAGAGGCGGTGATCCGTGTGGTCAACCTTTTGGGGGATGCCGACAGCACCGGAGCGGTGGTGGGGCAAATGGCCGGCGCGTTGTACGGATACCGCAGCATCGAGAGGGGGACTCTGGAGGTATGTGGCGTGTGTCTCTGTGCTCATCATTGCAGTTCGTTTCGCCCCCTCTGTTAACGAACAGGGGGTCACCCCTGGGAGGATGAACCGAGACCACAGCGATGCAAAGGCAAAGGAAGGACCAGATGGAGCACTGACGACTTCACAGCAATGGCGCTCGCTTCTGCATGAGATTATCCTAAACGAGCGTTTGCGAGCGGTGCAAGCAAATAATTGTTCATGACATTGTGGCCATCTCAGAACTGTTTTCCGTATGGCTAGCCCCGCAGGACCAGCCCCCCCCCCCCCCCCTCTCCCCCGGTATCTATTTGGCGCAGTTCAAGGCTGCAATGCCATTCTGACGATGTTTCAGGAATGACCAGACAGGGCACTGACGAATTCACAACAATTGTGCTGGCTTCACCATGGGATTGTTGTAAACGGGGGTGCACCCGGGAACATCCACCTGACGTCGCACAAATTCCCATCTCCCAGAAGCAGGGCTCAATCCCCAGATGGTAAACAGTGTCCCAGGAAAACGATGGTCCCAGTTCCCATCTCCACATCTTTTCGGGGTCTCGATGTTGAATCCATTTTCGTCTCGGTATTTGGCTTGGTATCTCTCGCCCTCATATAACACAATGCAGAGGCGTTTGGGCCCATGGAGCGGTTCCCACCACTCCCATCCTGTTACCATTTTCCCTGCGTGTCTTCTCATCTGTGGCCCAGCCTTCCCAAAACGCAGGCGCAATCGCCACCTCTGTCCATTCCGCAGGTGCAGTACCAACCGTCACGTTACGCCGGTGTTGAAGGTTTGTGCTGTGGAGAGGGCCCGAGGCAGGCGGAGGGCGCCTGGACGTCGCTGAACCCCACTCCTTTCAGAACCCCCAACGCAAAGAGTCATCGTTGGGATACGGGTGCGGTGAGCTCGGAGCTCTGCACCCGTTGCCTGCCAAATCCTAATCATTTGCGAAAATAATGAATTCCCGGCACAAGGTATTGTTTTACCGCAAAATTTTTTTTTCCAAAAAACAGTCATTTTCAGCTGCATGCCCTTCGCACAAATGGGCTCCACAAAAAAAATTGCAAAACAACAATTTTGTCTCCCACCCCTTTGTTGTATGCTCCTGCAGAGTTTTCTGTGCCCTTGTTTCAGCATTTGCTGTGCCTTGTGCAGGATTGTCGAGACGAATTTATCAACCGATTTTTTAAAAAAAGTGGTTGGGCCATGTTGCAAATTGCATCGGTGTTTCAGCATTTCATGTGCCATGGGCGCTATTATGGACGAATTAAGACCTGGTCGGCCTGAATCATCCGAAACACTTGCTTGCTGTTTATTGTCTGTGCTATGGACTGCAATCCCAGAGTAAAACTGATCCACATTTGTATGCCTGTGTAAAAGGAGACAAAACACAAACAAAAACACAAGAAACCCCCTTTTGACTCAGTCATCTAAAAACTAAACTGCAAAACTGAATTCTGCAGAAAAAATCGCAAAAAATTAAGTACATTTTCCCTATTTTGGTGGCTGTCGCAAAAATTTCGCATACATAAAATTCAAAACATCCATCAGCATTTTGTGTTTCCAGGGAGAGGGCCCATATGAATGGGGTGGGTAGGGGGTCTTTGCGCCAGAGGAAGGGGTTTGTTGTGGCTTGGGACGGCAAGTGGTGATCGTTCAAGCAGCAGTCATGAATTTGACAGAGCCCTGACACCTCACCTCTCTGTCACCAATGGGCCTCCCTCACCCAGAGCGCCTTCCCCCTGTTGATGACAAGGAACAGACAATGCTCCCCCCACGCACTCCCACAACCCCCCCCCCCCCCAACACACTCCGCGTTCCCATGGCACTGCACCTTCCTCAGCACTCACTAATGTGCCATTGTGCACCCGCTGCACCATCGTGCACGCCCACATCTCTCTGATCCCAACCCCCACTGGCCCCCACGGTGCTTCATATGCTTCCACCGCGCTCAATAGCTCTACCCGCTTTCATGAAACATTCCAGCCCGCTGTTTTCCGGTGCCCCGAATTGCAAATACAACAGCATAATTGCAAATACAACAGCAAACTTACACAACCAAACGGGACGAACGTATGATTCTTTTGACATACTTCACCATTGCTTCCTGTTCCACTCTCAAGCCTCTGGCTTCAAGCCAGCGGGGATCCCCTCCCTGGCTCATTCTCCTCCTTCTGGTAGAAATTTTGGTTGCTCTGTCTGATTGGTTGAAGGGTGTGACAAGATGCCTCTCTGTGCTGTCAGATGTGCAAGCAAGGTTCAAGACCATGGGACAGTGTTGGATGGCCCATCTGCGGAACTGGGACCGCTATTCTGAGATCCCCCTGAGGGGTGTGCTGCTGTACTGTTTGGAGCCCACATGCAATTCGACTGGCTGCTGACTACGCATCTGATTGCCAGGTTGGGTCAGGCTTTGAAGCATCTTCTCCTTCACTTCTTTTCTACTGTGATGGGCTGCCATCTGCTATCGTTTGCAACCCTATGAGAAGGATTACACCAGGACTAATAATAGTTCTTCAAAAATTATCCATATCCTTCTTCGACAACCTGTGGCTTTAGAGGTGAGCTCAAATCTTCTTCACGTGGCATCATCAGTACATAATTGGGTGGCAGCCACATTTGTCATTGTTGCCGAGGGTTTGCAATTTTGTCCTTTGTCTCAACTCCGCTGTGGCTTCTCTTCAAGCCTCATGTTCTTGATACACCCCCCCCCCCCCCCAATCTTACCTTGCCTAGTTTGTGGACATGGGTGATTACCCTTAGTCCATTTTCACATCCTGCGCGTGTTGGGTACTGCCTCTGTACACCAAGTTTGAACCTTGGGGCCAAGGTTGGAGTTTGGGTCCCACTGCAAGGTCTTGTCTTGGGTTTGGGCGATTGGGTTTGGGGTTCGACGCTTCGGATGCAGCAAAGTGCCTTAGAACGAGTGCTGTGCAAGTTTTGTGAATAATTGTTGTGCGGCATGTGGTCACAATCCTACTTTTGTCCCTTCTCTTTGGGTGAGGTGATAGTGGGGTTTCCCATGCCGTAGGTGACATTCTAGTCGCGGGAATGGTCTGTCCGTTTGGTCACAATGGCCCCCATAAGTATCCAAGCAACCAACGTGAAGGATTCTCATTTTCCCAGCTTGTGCTTGCGTCGGCTTGAATCCTCACAGTCGCTTCTCTTTTACTGCGCTCACGGTCGTGAGAGGTCACGGGATCTGCCCTCCTTCATTCAATGATCTTGGAGGTTTGTTGTGAGAATTGCTCGCATCATGGGGTTGGGTGCCCATTGGCCCATAGCCATTTGAGGCCAATGCTCTTAGATCCATCTAAGTTGTGCCCGTCTGATGTATTTCAAGCAGTCATCGCGTGCTGGATGAAGGGGTTGTAAGCACCAACGGGGTGACCACCAGAATGAGGGTCAGCAAGTGCAAAGTGCAATTTGAAACTATTTCCAGAGGGTGGCAGTGGAGCAGCATTCATGAGTGCGTGGATTTCGTGGCGCATTTACAACAGCCACAAGGCAATCTGAAAGGAAGCATATTGAAGTTCAAAGTTGACAAAATTGTTGAGGATGCACGGCTGGACGTTCTCGAGCCGAATGGAGATAGCGAAGGGTCGGCACGGATTTTGGTACCAAGGTTATAATTTTCAGTGCTTTTGCACTCAGTCAAAAGACCCCCGTGACATGTGCACAGGTCGCAAGCAAGACACCAACAAATGGCACTCTTGGTGGTGATGTGCAAGGAGGCACTCAATATGCAAGAGCATGTTGAGCAGTTGTGGTGGCAAGTACAAGCTTTGAAAAAATGAACACAATATTCTAGAATATCTTCCCAATCGGATCCAAATCACTGTTGATCCATCAGTCTACCCCAGGGCTGTGTGTGTGTTTTGGCTTGACTGTATTGACGTGGTGCATTGCTCCTTTGATGCATCCCAATTTGGCTACCCATACGAGGTGCTGAAGACAAAATGTTCATCAAGTGTATGCCATAATGCATGCAGATTCTACTTGTAGGTGGGACGAGGGGCCAAAGATGCCAGGTGTATGTGGTAAGGGTTGCAGCAATTGTGTGTTTGAGTTGTAGAAAAAGAAATTGTGCAAAGCACAATCAAGAGTAGTAGAAGAGGTATTTTGAGGGTGGTTGTTTCAAAAATAGGATCAAAAACTGTTTTTTTTTTGTGGAACAAAGAGCGCCAAGAAAAGGCATTTTCAAGTGCAAAGAGCCATTTGGAGACAAAAGAGGAGTGCAAAGGGCCCAATGTTTAAAATTATCATCCCATATTTGATAAAGTGTTGCCAAATGTTTGAAAGTATTATAGAAAGATCTGCTTTGGAGGTTTTGCTACAATTTTGCAACCATTGCACATTTGCCATTTGAAGCTGTTGCATGTATTTATTGTTGATAGTGAGGGCACAACACAAATCAGTGTTTCAGCCACCATTTTTATGAAGGCCGCAGCTTTATGCACACCACACCAAGTTTTCAAGCATGGGTTGGAATTCATGGTTCAATGAATCGAAAGAACTGACAATCGGTTACAAATGTAAGACAAATTGGTTACATCTATCCAACCAAAGAAACCAATTTATTGTACAATCGGTTTGAATTTCATTGTTAGGGTTTTGGGGATCCTGCAGTGCAAGATCCCCACTACGACATTTAGCCCCACTGTCTAATGTATTTGCAGAGAAGGGAGGCAATTTACCGCGTGCGTAAACGTGCACCACCCTGCACAGCGCGCACCTGAGAGCAAGGGAGGTGTGAAGCACGTGCATAGCGCTAAATCGAGGCTTTGATCCCTAATCAACCCCGGGGCTCGTGCCCAGCCGGTAGAACTCTACCAAGGTTGGGCTACCCTGTGCTTACCATACTCACCATGCATCATGCCGTGGTATGTTGTTGGCTGTCTGCAAGAAAGAGAATAGAAGTGGACGAGTGAACGGGCAAGAAAAAACGAGACCAACGAGAACGAAGCCTATCGCGCTAAGGCAACCCTAATCGTTTCACTGGGTATGATATCATCGTTCCTATTTACATCCGTTTGTGTTATACCATGCATGGAGAGTCTCTTGGCTGACCCTTCCTAGGACAAGAGCATGGAGACACTCTCTGCGTCACTCCGCCAACTTGGCCACTACTCTGTTTCTCCCAATCAATCTTTCATATGTACTGTTGATCAATTTTTTTAACCCATTGTGTGTTAACATTAACCAATTCATTTTTAATACACCGTGAGTATGCTAATCAGCGACACCCACACGCACGTGCACGCACAAGACAAAGACACCTGAAATTTGATTCTCATCCTTTTTTGACAATGGGGGTGAAATCTCTACGTTACTATCTTTTATGATGAATTTGTACCTATGTTAAGATGCGTAGCACAAGTATTTTTTATGCTCATTTTGCGGGCTAACTGCAGTTACATTAGGGAATGCGCAGACACGCGACCGCCTTTTCATTTGAATTTTTGAATTCAAAAATTATTGCAAAGACGAGAATTTTTTGAAAAAATGCGCATTGAACGCACCATTGGATTCTGATTAGGTATGTTTTTTTAAAAAAAAAATACTGCGATGTCTTTTGACGGATCTGTATTAGTCGTTGATCCTTTGTAAAGAGTCAAGGATCATCCTTCTTCATCTAATCTCTGGAGATGTCTCTCATCCGCCGCCGATCAGACCATAGCGGTGCTTGCAGCGCCAAGAAGACTACTTGACTCCTTGGTCTTTCTGATTTTCTCCAGGTTTCAATCCAAAAAACTGTTTCGAAACAGTAGAAGCCCGAGAATCAGCAACAACCAGGTTCCAAGCAGGAGCCCACACACAAGATACTACAACAAGCGGAGGGGGGCTCCACGAGATGGGGAAGGGCAGTGTGCGGGCTGCCATCGCCTCTGAAGGGTATCTGTCGGACGATGAATTCAGATTACACGATATGCATGTGCATGATCAGGTATTTATAACAAAGAACCATGAGCATGTTGAGGAAATTTCAATGAAGCAATAAAACATGATATGTTGTGGAGGGTGTGGAAAAGTAGGATTAAATGAATCCTTCGTCTTTCGTGCTTGGTCCGGGTTTTCCTTTGCTGGTGCGAAGCACCATCAAAAGAAAAGCCTTATTACGTTTTTAGCCATTTTCGGGTCACTTTTCTATGTCGGAAATGGAGCCGGGCGGTGACAAACAAACGCAAAAACACTCCTTTGCTTTATGTTTAAGCTAGCAGCGCAAGGACAGGGAGGGTGCATTGGGCAAGATTAGCGACACAGGGTGCAAATAGCATAAAATTGACATATTCGTATCTGAGGCCTACTGTATCAGATTTTGACGAAATTAAGGGCATTTTTGGTCAATTTGGGTGTGTTCTTTTCATTTTTCAGGTTAGAGAGGCGGCCGAGTGCGCTGAAAACCGTGAAATCGAAAAGCGGTGCTAAAACGAAATGACGGCGGTTTCTGAATTGAACAGCAAGACGAGGCTTTTAGAATCATTTATAAATGTTGTCTTAGATCAAGATTTGGTGCATTGTAGCCCGATTTCACCTTGGACAGTCAAAATGAAAGATCGCAAATGCCGGCGACTGCAAAATGCACGCGTGCACAGCAAATAAATAATATGTCAAGCAGATTTCTTGAGATTTGGGGCCTGTGGCTTAGATATATTGTTGAGCACCTCAACTTTGCTAGTGCACCTTCAAATCGCATCCCTAGCTTATATGGAATTAGTAGATGCTGGTAAAGAAGTTAAAACCTTGTAAAGGTCCTAACTTTGCAAAACAGCCATGATTGATCGGAACGAATATGACGGCGCGAATAAGCTCTTTCAGGCGGTCATTTAGAGGGGCTGCATCGTACACTTTTGGGATATGTTTCATTTCGGCGCGCGGATCGTATATAATGGCATAAGGACTGCTTTTAGAGGGGGGCGGGGCCCCATTCCCCGGCCCCCCAATTAAAAGCCCCCCATGGGGGGGGAGGTGAACAAGCGGAGGGGGGCTCCACGAGATTGGGAAGGGCAGTGTGCGGGCTGCGATCGCCTCCGAAGGGTATCTGTCGGACGATGAATTCAGATTGCACGATATGCACGTGCATGATCAAGTATTTGTAACAAAGAACCATGAGCATGTTGAGGAAATTTCAATGAAGCAATGAAACATGATATGTTGTGGAGGGTGTGGAAAAGTAAGGTTAAATGAATCCTTCGTCTTTCGTGCTTGGTCCGGCTTTTCCTTTGCTGGTGCAAAGCACCATCAAAAGAAAAGCCTTATTACGTTTTTAGCCCTTTTCGGGTCACCTTTCTATGTCGGAAATGGAGCCGGGCAGTGACAAACAAACGCAAAAACACTCCTTTGCCTTATGTTTAAGCTAGCAACGCAGGGACAGGGAGGGTGCATTGGGCAAGATTAGCGACACAGGGTGCAAATAGCATACAATTGACATATTCGTATCTCGGGCCTATTGTATCAGATTTTGACGAAATGAAGGGCATTTTTGGTCAATTTGGGGGCGTTCTATTCATTTTTGAGCTTAAAAAGGCGGCTGAGTGCGCTGAAAACCGTCAAATCGAAAAGCGGTGCTAAAATAAAATGACGGCGGTTTCTCAATTGAACAGCAAGACGAGGCTATTAGAATCATTTATAAATGTTGTCTTAGATCAAGATTTCGTGCATTGTAGCCCGATCTCACCTTGGACAGTCAAAATGAAAGATCGCAAATGCCGGCGACTGCAAAATGCACGCGTGCACAGCAAATAAATAATAGGTCAAGCAGATTTCTTGAGATTTGGGGCCTGTGGCTTAGATATAGTGTTGTTCGACACCGCAACTTTGCTAGTGCACCTTCAAATCGCATCCCTAGCTTATATGGAATTAGTAGATGCTGGTAAAGAAGTTTAAACCTTGTAAAAGTCCTAACTTTGCAAAACAGCCATGATTGATCAGAACGAATACGACGGCGCGAATCAGCTCTTTCAGGCGGTCATTTAGAGGGGCTGCATCGTACACTTTTGGGATATGTTTCATTTCGGCGCGCGGATCGTATATAATGGCATAAGGACTGCTTTTAGAGGGGGGCGGGGCCCCATTCCCCGGCCCCCCCATTAAAAGCCCCCCATGGGGGGGGAGGTGAACAAGCGGGGGAAAGATGCACGAGGTGGGGTCGCACGGATGCCCAGATGAGAACGGGGAGGACAAGGAGCACAAAGGAAAAAAGACCATTCAAAGGCGGAGAAGGAGAAAACCATGAAAACACGGGAGCAACGGCGCCAGCGCCGGCCGCTAGGCTCCATTTTTGTGGGCCAAGCCCCACAAAAACGGAGCCTAGCAGGAGCTGCCTCCTGTCTCTTGCACAATAGGGTTGCACCATTGGCAGAAAAGGCTTGCCAGATGGGCAGCAAGTATACATGCCAAATATGGCGAAAAAAATGGCAAAAAACTGCCTAAAATAAAAAAAAATCACCATAAATCATTCAAACCGCACCAGATGCGGCTAATGAGGTTGCTTTTCTGACGTTTTGGCCCGAGCCGGTCGTTTTAAGGGGCTACAACATGATGTAACTTCGCAAGCAAGAGCCACTAAGGCATTCAGCCCCAAATTTTGGGAGACTGCCCGAAAAGCTGCTTAAAACGGTCCTAATTCACCAAAACGACCATCGTCGGCCAAAAAGAAGAAAAGTCGCGTTCTTAGAATTCGATTGCGATCATTTTAAGGGGCTGCATTGCAGGGTTTTGGGAAGGGCTGTCTTCCAGGGGGGGGGGGTGGCGTAACGTGGTAGTTGGTCACTGCTTCTGGCGCGGGGTCAGGGGCCCCCAACACCCCGACCCCCACAGAAGCCAGCCCCCTGCGGGGGGGATTTGAACAAGTATTTGTGTAAGTGCTTCAAAGTGTTTTACTGTTGCCCTTGAGAGGGGGACGGGGCCCCATTCCCCGGCCCCCCAATTAAAAGCCCCCCATGGGGGGGGAGGTGAACAAGCGGAGGGGGGCTCCACGAGATGGGGAAGGGCAGTGTGCGAGCTGTGATCGCCTCCGAAGGGCATCTGTCGGACGACGAATTCAGATTGCACGATATGCACGTGCATGATCACGTATTCATAACAAAGAAAGATGAGCATGTTGAGGAAATTTCAATGAAGCAATGATACATGATATGTTGCGGAGGGTGTGGAAAAGTAAGGTTAAATGAATCCTTCGTCTTTCGTGCTTGGTGTGGCTTTTCCTTTGCTGGTGCGAAGCACCATCAAAAGAAAAGCCTTATTACGTTTTTAGCCATTTTCGGTTCACTTTTCTATGTCGGAAACGGAGCCGGGCGGTGACAAACAAACGCAAAAAGACTCCTTTGCCTTATGTTTCAGCTAGCAGCGCAAGGACAGGGAGGGTGCATTGGGCAAGATTAGCGATACAGGGTGCAAATAGCATAAAATTGACCTATTCATAACTCGGGCCTATTGTATGGGATTTTGACGAAATCAAGGGCAATTTTGGTCAATTTGGGGGTTTTCTTTCCATTTTTGAGACTAAAAAAGCGGGTGGGGGCGCTGAAAACCATCAAATCGAAAAACGGTACTAAAACAAAACGACGGCGGTTTCTCGATTGAACAGCAACACGAGGCTTTTAGAATCATTTATAAATCTGGTCTTAGATCGAAATTTAGTGCATTGTAGCCCGATTTCACTTTGGATAGTCAAAATGAAAGATCGCAAATGCCGCCGACTGCAAAATGCACGCGTGCACAGCAAATAAATAATCACAGCGGTCGGGAATGGCGATTTAAGTCTATCGCCCCGCCCTTCGCGATTTCAGCCCATACGCCACTTTCCACTACAGCACCAGCTGGACATTATGTTGATTTCGGTATGGCGGCATAATACTGAGATATTTGAGATCACCTTTTGATACTGCATGCATCGAAGCCAGTTTTCTAGGTACAAAGTCGTCAGAATCTGGATTTTGCAATTTTTGATATTTCAGAAAGGCCGATTTTTTTGTATCATCTGATTTGGAATGCTTTAGTGTTTGTATTGACACTGTCGGAATCTCGAATAATGTCCGTTTACAGGATTCCAACTTTTGGCAGTCAAATTTTTTGTCGTAGTGCTTCGTTGTGCTAGCCTTGTGCCATTGTACACCTTGATGCCCAGTTTGACCGTAAGTGTTTTTGACCAATTTTTGACTTCACTTGAGTATAGGGTTAAAGTGTTGCCCCTTTCACTCTTAGCATCTCCTCTTGCATGGTAGTACAACACCCAAAAGACCTCGGTGAAAGGTGGCAGAGGAGGAACTTGACCTGGGTGACCCGAAAGAGTGATGGCCCGGGTAGAACAGGCCAGGTGGGTGGCCCGTAGGTGTGGACTCCACCTCCTATAGGTGCGAGGCAACCCGCCATCACAAAATTTCAGCCCACGGTGCCGGTGGTGATTTTTGGCAATTTGCGTCCACTTCCGGATAGTTAAAAAAGGGTGTTCAACCGTTGTGATATGTCAAATAGATTTCTTGAGATTTGGGGCCTGTGGTTTATATATAGTGTTGTTAGGCACCTCAACTTTGCTGGTGCACCTTTAAATCGCATCCCTAGCTTATATGGAATTAGTGGATGCTGGTAAAGAAGTTTAAACCTTGTAAAGGTCCTAACTTTGCAAAACAGCCATGATTGATCAAAACAAATATGACGGCGCGAATCGGCTCTTTGAGGCGGTCATTTAGAGGGGCTGCATCCTACACTTTTGGGATATGTTTCGTTTCGGCGCGCGGATCGTATATAATGGCATAAGGACTGCTTTTAGAGGGGGGCGGGGCCCCATTCCCCGGCCCCCCCATTAAAAGCCCCCCATGGGGGGGGAGGTGAACAAGTATTTGTGTAAGTGCTTCAAAGTGTTTTACTGTTGCCCTTGTCGGGCTTGCAACCCCTTCATCCAGCACGCGATGACTGCTTGAAATACATCAGACGGGCACAACTTAGATGGATCTAAGAGCATTGGCCTCAAATGGCTATGGGCCAATGGGCACCCAACCCCATGATGCGAGCAATTCTCACAACAAACCTCCAAGATCATTAAATGAAGGAGGGCCGATCCGGTGACCTCTCACGACCGTGAGCGCAGTAAAAGAGAAGCGACTGTGAGGATTCAAGCCGACGCAAGCACAAGCTGGGAAAATGAGAATCCTTCACGTTGGTTGCTTGGATACTTATGGGGGCCATTGTGACCAAACGGACAGACCATTCCCGCGACTAGAATGTCACCCCACTATCATCTGACCCAAAGAGAAGGGACAAAAGAAGATTGAAGAAAAGGAGGTGCGTGTATCAACAACATGAGGCTTGAAGAGAAGCCACAGCGGAAGCGGAGTTGACACAAAGCACAGAATGGCAAACATTCGGCCACTGCTACGGGCCCCCGTTTCATCGAAAAAAGGGGAGGAAGAGTCGAGAGTTGGCGGAAGGGCGGTAGATTGTAGACGGTAGACAACGGAAAAATTGGGTCTTCCACACTAAAAGGGAGACGGCACTCAATTCTTCTGGGCCGAAAAGTCTCGAGGGTAAAGCAAAGCAAAAGGCTCCCCGAGGCAGACACACAAAGAATGCAATACACGTACAAACCGCAATGTGAAGCAAAACACCGAATGGACAAGCACATGTGCTTTCGTGACCTTGCATCGCCTCTCCTACCTTCATACCGCAAATAGAAAAGGGGCAAGCCCCGCCCTCCTCCCGAAGGGTTTTCTACGTACAGCACCCATATACACGTAAAGCAACTTGTCTTTCGGGACAAAGATTCTTAGTTCACATTGAGATTGGCAAACGGTTGAAAATGACTATGGCCGGGACATTCAGCCGATCGGTACCAATCATTGATTACCCCATTTTGATTCATGGTTTCATGTGCATGACATTGTACAGCTAGCTGTAAAGCCTGAGTTTGGAAGCCAATAAAGGATGCACCGATTGGCCCGCTTTCCTTGTTGCCTGGTGTATGCGCCCAGCAGGTATCATTTGCAAGGATATCATGAAGTTGAAAATGTTTGGGTCCGCTGAGCGAATGGGTGGAGGTGAAATGGAATGTGGACAAGTCGGTGGACACCTATCAACTTGATTATGTGCACACTACTAAAAGAGCTGCTTTTGCAGCATCGTTGGACCCAAACATATGCATTCCGGAGCCTGCTCTGCATCCTGCCAACTCGATCAGCATAGCCCATAGAACCTTTGTTCCGGTGGTTGGTAGCAATGAAGAGCCCAAGACGAAAAAGGGTACTACCATGTAGCCCACCAAAAATGTGTGATCCCTAACCACCCACACAGCCACTCATATACCGAAGAGTAGAATCCTAGGAGGGCCAAGTGCGGACAGGATTGCTACCCCTAAGGTTTCAGCTGAACCCAAACCCTCTGCAACCCTCCAAGCCCCTTAGCACACAAACTGCGAACACGGGCTCAAGCGGCCCTTCAGTCGAAATCAGTGGCTGAATCTGTGTGTATTTCGAATGTTATTTGTGATGTAAAACCTCCCGTATTGCACATTGGGAGACGCAAGTTTAATGTGCCACTTGGTTATGAAACTTCTCCAGCGAAAAACCAAGAGCAAATCAACGAATGGTGGAAAGTGATTGTTGTAATCAAGCAACAGCACAAGAGGTGTTCTCGAATTTGTCTCCGGCGCAAAAGAAGATAGCGAATAAGAAGATAGCACGTAGGTTGAAGCGTGAGGGTGGTGCTACACTTTCTAGGTAGCAATTGCCGTTCATTCGCTTGTGTGGAAATATACACCTATATTTTCGTGAATTGTTCTTGACATATTCCATTTCATCCCTGATGGATTGTGATTGTCCTTTTGTGCTGCATTTGTTTAGCAATGGAGTGCTTGGTATGATATTCATTATAATGGCATTTCACCTGTGCATCCATTTGTGCACTTATGTATCCAACAAAAATGTACTTTTGGGGCCCTTAGGCGGCCATGGCATGTCACATGGGATTGTCACTCAAGGTTGTTATATTCGTAAACATCAGCTTGCGTGACATTGGCATACGGGTTTGAGATATGCTGCTATCCACCCATATGAGAATCGTTTCGCACAGTGCACTGTTCAGACTGCTTTGGTTGAGACTACTTTGTTTTGGACTGCTTTGGCTTGCTATGTTGTGTCATTTTTTGCTTTGGTGGTATAAAACCACCCTGGGGTGGTTTTATCCCCCGTTTGGGGGTGGTTATATGCCCGGGACCACACCCTCGCATCTGTGTGTGAGCCCAATGTGGCCTCCTTATTGACTAGCTTGCTCACTGGCCTGGCTGGTTGCGCCGTCGCCAACTTCGCCTTAAAAATGCCTGGCATAACCAGATGGTGTAACCACCTTTGCAACTGATTAATCAAGCGCTGCCGATCGCAACGAGGGCACCACACGTCTGTCTCTACCTCCACCTTTGCAGAATCGTGCACCTGCCAGCAATGCATTCATCTAACACTGGCTGAAGCCGCCGATGCTTTGCTGTGCACCTCAGATTCCATTGCATCTTCAACCCTATGTTGTGGTTTGGGAAAGCAAAGGATAGTCCAGCAACAGGCGGCTCAGCTCAATGACATATGACCCATGCTCCACTACACCTAAGGTGCGACAAACCACATAGACGGGCTGAAAAAGCAATGTTGCAAAACATGCGTATGGTCTTTCACATTTAAGTCCAAAGCCCCACATCCCCATCTGGTGCATACTAAAAAAAACCCCCGTTTTTGTACTAAAAACCCCGCCTTTTGTACTAAAAAACCCCCCACTCTAAAATGTACTAACCCCCCCCCCCAATATACTAAAACCCCCCCCCCCGGGGGTTTTTTAGTACAATTGGGGGGGTTTTGGGTGGGGGATTTTTTAGTACATTTCGGGAGGTTTTTTAATACATTTAGGGGTGTTTTTTTAGTACATTTAGGGGGGTTTTTTAGTGCAGTTCGGGGGTTTTTTTTAGCACATTTTGGGGGGTTTTTTAGTGCATTTCAGGGGATCTTTCAGTACATTTCCGGGGGTTTTGTAGTACATTTTGGGGGGCTTTTTAGTACATTTCGGGGTAATTTCGGGGCAATGTGAGCCCTAAATCTCAGTCCCGGAAGACAGGTTGTCTATATGTTACAGGTTGTCTATATGTTGTGCTGTACGTAGAACACCCGTGGGGATGTGGGGGGGGGGGGGGCTTGCCCCATTTCCATTACCAGTATGAAGGTAGGAGAGGCGATGCAGGGTCATGGAAGCACATGTGATTGTACATTCAGTGTTTTGCTTCACATTGCTCTGTGTATGTGTTTTGCATTCTTTGTGTGTCTGCCTGGAGGGGCATTCTGCTTTGCTTCACACGGGAGCCGTTGATACCCTACACAGGTGGTCCTCCCTTCTGTGGACACACACAGGCAGTATGGCGTCTGCTCCTCGCCAGGGCCCTGGTAGGGGGGCTGTTTAGCGTGGAACCTGCACAGTGAGGCTGTTCAGCCCTGGTGTGGAGCAGGTAAGGATGCTGTGACCTGGGGCCCTGGTCCTGTACGAGGCCCTGTTCGAATCCCGTCCAATATCAATGCCCCCTAATGGACAACCCCCCCCCCCCTGCTGGGCCACAGATGGGTGTGGTAGAGGAGGGGGGGGGGGTGCGGTAGGGAGCACACACGGAGCTGAGCACCCGGAAAAACAAGCAACCCATCCTGAATGAAATGGGACAGCTTCATTATATGCTTACAGAGTCAGTGATCAGTATTCCGTGTCAGATCTGCTACTGGACTTCTGTGGGGCCATTATGTGAAGGGACAGAAGAATTGTACAATCAAATGTCAGTGGTGAGGTGCATTTCAGCTTTAGTACATGCTTATGTGCTGTTTTGCATTCATATTGCCTGCAGGATGTGGCAGTTTTCTTTTTGGGGGGTGGGGGTCTGTAGATGGCTGCGCTGGGGCCCAATACAGCAATGCAGGAGCACACGGTGCCATAAAGGAGGAAGCAAGTAGCTGCAATGGACAGTTTTCACGCCAAAAGAACGTGGGGAAGGGTGCGCGGGTTTGGCAGGGCTTGAGACAGGGAAGAGGGGGCTTTTCCTGTTTGGCGGACGTAAATTTTTTTATGTGGTGAAAAGGGGGGTTTTTTCGTACAAAAGGGGGGGTTTTTTAAGTACAAAAAGGGGGGTTTTTTAGTACAAAAGGGGGGGTTTTTTTTAGTACAAAACGGGGGTTTTTTAGTACAAAACGGGGTTTTTTTTAGTACAAAACGGGGGGGTTTTTTAGTACAAAGCGGGGGGTTTTTTTAGTACAAAACGGGGGGTTTTTTCGTATTCACCACATCTCCATCCCCCCTTTGCACCCACAAACCGCCACCTTCATATGTACCCCCCCCCCCCCCCCGCCCCCTGTCCAAGCTACGAAAAATGCCCAAATTAATCCGGTCCCTGCGCCGACTTTAGCTTGGACTACACCGTAGCTTGCGGAAACCGTGCGCAGATCCCTTGGCGCTCGCTGGTGCAACAAAGGGGAAGCATCATGTCCAAAACTCCCTCAAATCAACATTTGTGGGGTAGTTTGGTCACAAAGTGACGATGGTCGTCACCCTCCGGAATCACTCTGGGAACTCTCACGGTGACCATAGCTTGGAAAAGAGTGGGGTGGGTGGGGGGGGATGGGGTGGGGGTGGGATGGGGTGTCATACTAAAAAAAAAACCCGGGGGGTTTTTAGTATAAGACGGGGGTTTTGTTAGTGCATTTTAGAGCGGGGGTTTTATTTAGTACAAAAACGGGGGGGTTTTTAGTATGCACCAGGGGTTTGGGGTGTGAGGGGAATAGAAGAATGGGTTCGATCTCTACAACACAGCAGCCGCCCACCCAACTTCGTCGCACACCCAACGCTGGCCCGGTTCGCGTCAACCAGCATACGAACGCTCTTGCAATCGTTAACCACCAACTTCCGTCGCAACCGCTCAGGTTTCTTGGGATCAGCATCGGGCCCCCGAGTAAGAAGTATGGGGGTGGGGGGTGGGAATAACCAGAGGGGTAAGACACAAAGCCATATTGTGAAATTTCACTGAAAATATAAGACAATATGGAATCGGCTTTTGTGGAGAAATCTGTACCTGCGGACGTGTGCGTGCATGTAAGGGGGTGGAGGCCTACAGTGTGAGCACTGCACCTCTGCAGGTGACTTCCCACCTGCTACTTGCACTGCCTCATAAAAAGTGGGAGGCGGCACGGTTTTGGTCATGCCGGGCACTGGAGAGTCAGACATGCCCGGGCACCTGGGCTCTGGCACAACCGGTGGTGAGCCACAGGATTGTACAACCTCCGCCGCCCACGCCACATACACTGCACGCCACGCAGGCACCAGTTTGTCGACAAAAGTGTCCCGCACCGTATCGTGCGCCAAATCACACCACCGTAACACACCCCGCTTTAACATATGTGATATGTCGACGCCAAATCATTCCAAAAAAGCACCGAGTGCCACCCACCCACCATTTCTGCCTCGGTTGGCGCAGGGTTCGGATGTGCAATGGTAGTAAGCAGCTTGTGTCTCCATTCCGCCGCTGGAACACCAGCGGTTGTGATGGGACATAATTGGGGCGCATGGACGCGGCGACTGGGAGTCCTAAGCGAGGGTACACGGCTTGTACATCGAGGGACACGGGAACGGCTTCACTGTGCGTGGACTGGACGCAAAACGCGCGCACAGACCCCATTACTTTTTTTTTTGCTCAGACCAAGATGAGCTGGCGTAGCCTGCTCACTTCACAGTACTCGAGGTGACCCCTCGGGATCAAGGTTCAGAGCTGTCCAGTGCTACGATGATCCCACAAATGACTGTGGTAGCGGATCTGACACGTAGTGAGGATGAGCTGAGTCTGAAACCAGCGGGAGACTGCCACGCCCGTAGGCTTCCCAGTGTGCGTGAGGCACAATGACTGTAGGCTGAAAAAGACAGCGGAGTGAAGATTGAAGGCCGAGGTGAATCAGCAGGTTGCATGTCATACACTATGAGAGTGGGAGGGGGATGACATTCAGGCACGATTGGTCAATCAGGCATAAACGCGCGCACAGACCCCATTACAACCCAGACAATGGAGGTGCTTTCACAGAAAGAGGCAGAGCATCACTGCGAACATGGCATGACGTCAGAGGCAGCCCCACTGGAACATCATCCGAAGAGTTCACGATCACTAGGGCGCTCGAGTACGGTGTGGGCGGTCCAGCAGTGCCGGGCTGATATCCGAATGAGGAATAGTCCCCTTCACCGCATTGTGATGCATGACCGGAAAAGTCAAACGGCGTGGGCCACGTGGTTCTAAAGGGTATACAGCGAAAGGCTGGCCATTTGCAAAAAGTAGCACAACGCGCCAAGTGATGTATTGTTTGTCGGCAGAGTTAGTTTGCTCAACTACAGAGGCTCTTTGCAGTGCAGCAGCGGGAAGAATGAACGAAAATGCTTGTGAAAGGTCAGGTTGGGCAGCATGCAGAGTTGGCATCAGGAAGAGTCCAGTAGTATGGGTACTGATGGCTCGTACACACAAAGTCTCCCCCTCGCCCCATACACACACACACCTCCCGTACCTCCCCCATAACCCCCCCCCCCCTACACCCCCGAACCCCCCCCCCTTCGATTCGGCACGGTTTACCCTCACATACGTTTCGGCACCTTACCACAAAAAAAATGTCTCGTCTACAGCACGTCTAAAGTGTCTACAATTAGCAGACCCCGTCTACCTGTAGCAGATGGTGTCTACAAACCACACAAGGTGTGATCATTGCCCCCCCCACCCCCCCGCACAGCTTGCGGGCCTGCTGATAAGGCTGCACGAGACCAGCCGGCACTTCCAAGATCTGCATTGATGGCCCCCACCCCATCTGGTGTTTCTGCCTTCCCCTTCCCTGCGTGTGGTATCTCTGGATGTAGTGCCAACAGGGACAGTGTGAGGTGGCATCCGTGAAGTTCAGTAATTCGCTGACATTATGCACGGATACACTATTGGGATTGGTGCGTGACGTCTTCCGAGGTGGTGTCACCGATTGCAGCGCCCTTGCCTGTGTTTAGGACAGGGCACAGCGGTATCGTGTTGAACGGTGTTGTCTGTGGATTTGTCCATAGTGGCACGCGTGTCTCTGTGTGTCCGAGAGATGGGGTTCCGACTGAGTTTACAACCAGTGCGTGTTTGCCACTGTTATGGGGCGTCGCGCAGTCCAGGTGATGCGGAGCTGAAATCCCCTGGGAGGAGGTGGCTGAACAGCAAACTCCTTCCTCCCTGGGAAAGCTCATCACTGCTCAGTCCTACAGTTCATTCATTCACACAACATTCATTGCACGAAGTCCCCCCCCCCCCACACACGCACCTTGGATTCCCCGTTGTACTTTTGTGTGCTATCCAGCCCAGACGGACAGGGATCAGGGCAGTCTGAAAGAGCACTCAGCAAGAGACATAGGCGACAGCCTGTCACACAGACTGTGCCAGCCAGCACCCCCTCATCAGGGATAGTGTCCTCACGATACCCACCGGCGTCATGCACCCCGTCGCCAGTGTCCTCTGTTTATTCACGGGTGGTGCGGTCTGTCACACCCAGCCCATGCTTATCCATTTATTCTAGGGTGGCACGATCAGTCACCCCCAGTTGATCTGAATCAATCACAACAATGATCCGATCCCCAGATTACACAGCGTTTTCGTGAGCGAAACGCCTCGTCCATAGTATTCTGCGCGGACAATTGCTCGTGGTCACAACGGACTTAAATGATATTCAAGAAGCACAGCAAATGAAACGGTACACAGCAGAACAACACCAGCTGCAAATCAGAAAGCCCACGCAACACCATACGGCATGGTCTACACCGATGCATGATATGCTGTGCATCAGCAGTGTGAGCCAACAACCATCAGATGAAAGAAAAGCAACACCGCCTGAAGGCAGCAAGACAGCGTTGGTACTGACCCCTTGTTCGTTGTGTTCTTTGTATCCGCGAATCCATGGCCGTCCTTACTGCAAGAGATTTGGTCAATCAAATGAACCCAGAGCGCATCGACGGTCCTTTGCTGCTGAGCAGACGCGTTGATAGTGGCGTTGTTGTCCATCCCAATGTACCCGGGCCCATCAATGTAATCGCCAAATCCACCATGATTGCCTGCTGGGATGGAAACGAATTGACGGGCCTTGGGCAGCAATGCCTTGGAGTTCTCAAAGTTCGTCCAGTTTAGGACGCCATCAAGTCCACCCGTCACAGATAGGCATGGGATCTTCATTGCAGAAACATCCACTCCTGGATAGGACGCCACCATGAAAAGCCCACTGATAGAAAAAGTGGCATCGCTGTTGTTTCCAACATGCAGCGAGGCGACAAGTGGGTCGGGATCCACAACCTGCAGGGATGCTAGAAACTGCACGGCTGCACGGCCCCCCAAGCTATGGCCGGACAGAACCCACGTCTGGACGTCGGCATGACTGGACATTGCGAGAGCCATACGCCTGCTGTCTTCACGAGAGCCAAAGCATATTGAGTTTGGGCAAGTCGGAACAACCACCGTCACACCTCGCGCTGCAATGCTATGCGCCAGGGGCGCATATGCCCGTGCATCCACCAAACCTCCTGGTACGAATAGAACACCTACTTGGCAGTCGAGTGGCCGCGACGGAACAAAAGAAAGATGCCCGCCTTTCGATTGTTGGAGGGATGAGTAAGCATCATCAGTGCAATTGTTCGGATCAATGCGGACATCGCCACTTGATGCCAAGGCGAGAAGTGCAGTTTGTGTGGGAGCCCTTGCAGGAGGTAAATCCCTTCTCGAATCCACAAACTGCCATGGCTCTTGACAATGATTGCTGGGCAGCCCCACAAACAGGCACCAAAATGCCAATTTGGCCGAGAGCAGTCGGCATGAAGACCAGCTCATGGACCTGCACACGGCTCGAAAAGAGCCAAGCCTGATGGGCACATGTGTGTGTTCACCTTGGAGTCTGACGGTCAGTGGGTCTTTTCAGCTGGAGACCCAGGCAAATGTCCACGATGGCACGCACAGCAATGCAAAAGCCAAAGACAATTTGTGCCAAGGTTCATCATACCCCCCCCCCCCCCCTGGTGCAAGGACCAGCAATGTTTGGCTGCGGAACCAGGGGCTGGTTGTTAGGCACTATTTTCGTGCTAAAAAGTGCTGCGGAAACAAGGAGTGGTTCTTGCACACAGCCATGAGCAGCCCTTTTCTGCGGACCGAAAAAAAAACCCCGCCATGTTGCGCCTAGGAATGTATCCCCTTCCCTTTCTCACAAGCAAACACATGGTGAAACGAACGCCAAAGATTGGAATCTCATTCCATGTCATGCCACACACATGAAATATTGCAGGCATCCGCGCAAGCCGCAGCTGAACTAGCCGCAGGGGCTTGGTAAATGGGGAAAATGGAAAAAAGGGGGGAAATGGATGAAAATGGCGTGAAATGGAAAAAAAATGGGGGAAATGAAAAAGAATGGAGCCACAAGCAACAATGCAACATACACTTCCAACAATGGCAACAATATTGACTCACGGTGCTGTGCCATTGAAACAGAAAGACACATAAGCCTTGTGGGTGCCCTCTTGCATGTTATGCTGCTTGTCAGAGCGACAAAGTGAAAAGGTTCTTTCTACGTTATAGGAAGTGTGTGGCACACTAAGAGTGTGTCTTACGCAATTATACATGAGTGCCCCTTCGTGATGAAACCGCTGTCATTGTATGCTTTAAAAAGAGGAGCTGCCATTTGCCATTTGCTGTGCAACATGCCTGCACTAAGACTATGTATTACTGCACCCCTCTCCCCTTAAATCTAGCTAACAAGCAAAGCAAGCAAGCAAGCAAGCAACAAGCAAGCAAGCAAGCACTTCTCCTTTCCGTTTTGGCCACTGCTCCGCCTCATCGCTCCGGGCTCTACTCTACTCTAGCCATCCTAAAGCCTAGGTGGTGGCCTTGCCAAATCCAAGTTTTGAGCCAAAAACTCACCGGTGGCGCCCCGGGGCGGGGGCGCCAAGTCGGGAGGTGCCCTCCCAAATCTGCGCATTTTGTGCCCCAAAACAGCCTTTTTTGGCCCAAAACAGTCCCGAAACCCAGTCAAAACGGCCAAACGAAGGGTTGCTACACTCCATGTGCGCCTCGATTGCCCCATGACAAAGAGCCCTTTGTTGCCCTCTAACTCAACGATATGTCTGAGAAACGGCCCAAAAATGGCTAAAAATGGCCTGAATGTGCGCTTTTTGTGTCAAACAAGCCCAAAGCCAATAATGGGCCGTATCTTGGGCTACGTGGCTCAAAACCGAATTCCGAGGGCACCTAGCCCACCCGCACCCCCCCCACTTTTTGTGGTTTCCAACCCTCGGAATCGCCCAACGAGACGCCTAGACCCTTGTACTAGTGCTCACTTGGTGGAGCCGGAGGGCAGCTCAGCCCGCGCACGGCGGGGGCCAATGGTGGGTCCACCAGGGTCCCCGGTGCGAAAAAAAAAATCATTTTTTCCAAAGTTGCTCCTAGACCACTTGGGATGCTCAAACAAGTGTTTTCAGCCCGTTTTGAGCCCGTGGTGACGCGTTTGGGCCCATGGAAAATCCCAAAATGCCTTGAAAATGGGCCGTTTTGGGACCAAATATGGGTCAAACATGGGTCTAAAACGTGTTTTTCCAAAAGTGATCCTGGACCACTTGGGATGCTCAAACAAGTGTTTTTAGCCCGTTTTGAGCCCGTGGTGATGCGTTTTAGCCCATGGAAAATCCCTATTGCCTTGAAAATGGGCCGTTTTGGGACCAAAAATGGGTCAAAAATGGGTCAAAAACGCGTTTTTCCAAAATTGTTGGGCCGTAAACGAGGTCTTAGGTCACCAGGTCATGCAGCTGAGAAAGAGGTGGAGGGTCTCATTAATGTACAACCTGCAATTGACCACCGCCACCACTGCACAGGGTTACACATGTCCACACTTCTGATGACGACAAGGCCAGAAAGCCTAGAAGACACAGTGCCAAAAAATGGACACACACTGCCTGTTGGGCCATCTGGCGACCTCCAGTTCACCTGCAGTCCCCCCGTCAGCTTCATCCCATAGTATTGCAAAGTGATTCTGCCGTGTGTCTTGGTGGTAGTGGCGGCGGTGGCATGCAACACATCGTGGTGCGGACCAAAAATAAAAGGGAGTACGTTATTCTTGCTCTGTAGCACAAGCTGCATGCGTTGATTCCTGCGTGGCTGGTTGGCTGTCCCCAAGGTGGGCAATAATGTGGATGGAAAAGCACAGCAGTTCCTCCACTGTGTCTTGTTCAAGTTGATTGTTCCCCGATTGGGGAGGCAGCTCATTGTGTGGGCTGTTGGTCCACAGCTCCTTGGAAAGAATTCTTGTTTGCCTGTGGCGCTCACAACGCACGTCACACAATACCTCTTGGGCAAGACAGGTTGGGTTGTGCATTTGTGGTTGTGTTGTGGAATATGCTCCTCATAGACCGCTATAGGGTGCACTTATTGCTGTTGCTGGGCGGTTTTGGCAAAAATTATGGGGTTTTGTACGTTACGCTATGACTAATCAGGTTTAGCCACAGGTCCCCAAGGCACAATGGACCAAGACAAATTGTGATAGCATACTTGCAAGACTTTCTAGCGCTGGTTGATGACGCATCACAGACCCGCAAGCTCACCAGCCTGCTACAAATTTTCTACTGCTCTTTTCCTGCCAGCCGCACTCTACCACATTCCGACACGAGTTTAGGCCAACAGCGGACTTCCAACAGCAACACCACTATGCACACCAAATTGGCAGTCAGAACAAGCCCACGGCGCCCTCACCTGCCTACCATAACCACTTGGCTACATAGCAGACTAGTGTTCCTCGAAAGCACTCTACACACAGCACCGTCTAGGACCAGAGCTCAGCTCACACCCTCACCAAGCCTTTTTTTTGCAGCCCATCGTGCCATATATCCTCTGCAGAGCGTGTCTATTCCACCATGCCCCACAAGCTAACAATGTCCATGTCTTGGCAGAGTTGCATGCGGCCAGCTCTTCCTTGCACGTGCGACAACCAGTGGCACTTCGCTCAACCACCTCAATGCCGACCAGGGACCCAACCACAGTGATATTGTACCGCTTCCCGCGGCCAACTTGGCTTGACCCAGATGCTCTCTTGTCTGCAAAAAAGAACGCAACTCCATGTTACTAAGTCCTGGCAAAAACATAGCTTATTCATGATAAACTCAGGCCTCTAGTGCTTTTTGCATTGATTTTCCACCTTGAACCATCTTGTCAATACCGGCAGCAGTCCCTTGGTGAACTTTGGCTCGCCATGAACTTGGTTTGCAAATGGCTGGGCTGCTTCCGTGCATTTGTTCGTACATCCAGGGGACTCTCTCTACCTCTGTCTAGGTCTACTCTCTATCAGCTAACTTCAGATCTAAGTGCTTCATCACGACTTCCACCTCCTTGAAACACTGGCCTGAACAGCGCAGGTGTTGCAAACCCTCAGGTCCAAAGCGGTGAGTTGGTCAAGTTGGGGAAGCATGTGAATAGTCGTGTAACTCAGCAAATTTCCAGCCGGGTACCCATCCCTGGTTTTTGGAACTGTGATTTGGGTACCCAGGCCACTCCCTGAAGAATTCCTGCGTGCAAGAGCTGTCCACCCCAGCCTGGTCAGCCAGATACAGGCGCCGTAAATGGCCAAAAAAAAAGCATATTTGCTTCCTCTGCCACCTATATTTGCTTTACCTATTCTACACAGGCTCGCTCGGTGACCAGGGCCAGTGGGAGGGGGTCGGGTATCACCTGTCGCCAATGCATGCAGGGAGGGGAGTTGCCTATACTGGGCAGCATGGTCTGGGTGAGGCTCCCGGCGGAAGCTAGGGCCCCTGTGCCGGACCTCTGGAAGAAATTGGCCGGGGAGGAACAATTGTAGGGGTATAAGCGTAGGTGTTTTGGATATCTGGATATCTCAGGATGACATTAGTTTGCCCATGGTTACATGCCCTTTCGTTCAGGTCCATCAATTTCCCCGTTTTGCTTCTGCAAATGTTTACAGCGTCAGGCTGTTTGGTTACCTCACATTGGCATCTGCTGTTCTGTCCACCCTTTTCTCCCTTTTGCCGATTTTCATCTCTTTGCACAACTGGGTGCAGTGCTGAAGGACATCTTGGCAAAATGCATTGCTGAGATCATGGTGCTGTGGCAGATAACAGGGGCAAATGTGCCAAATTCGGCGATGACAACAGTGAAAGAGTTGTACACCGGAGTAGGTGCTGGATCTAGTGGTGAGGTGGAATGAGATGACCGGTGCCAGGTACAATCCGGAAGGGTTCAATCTATTGTCTGAAGGGAGGACACAGAAAAAAGGTATCCTCCAAACCGGATGAACTGGCTCCTCTGTGTGCGCAACTTTGGGAGTTCAAAATTAACTCTAACCCCCAATGGGCAAGGCCAAAACAGGGGGGTCCTTAAGGGGGAAAAGAAAGAGGGGGAATGTTTGCCCAGTGCGCTACTTTTCTATTAACTATCCCGACTTCAGCCCCAGATTTACCCTCTCATGGAGAAGCCCCCCAAGTAGACCACGTTGGACTGCACACCTTCCCTACAAAGCACGTTGCATAATAAGGCAATGTCATCAGGTGATGTTTTAATTTGGGATGGGTATGGACGGGTGGTATAGGGCACGCATTGAGCAGCTGTTTGCTCGCTTGTGGCATTGGGGCTTGGTTAGGAACATCTGGCATGGCAACCCCAATGAGTTGCACCAGTCAGCCCGTATTTTGTTGCATTTTACGCAGTTTTGCATTCGCAGGTAGGTGTGTCACCCCCCCTATGGACCATGGGAGCATGTCCCGCCTCATGTTTGGACTGACAAAAGCAACTCGGCCACCACGCAAGATGAGGCAGAGGATGAGGCAGAAGTGTGTGTGTTGTGTTGTGAGAAGTGTTCCACCATCACAGTTTGTGGTGAGTGTGAAGAGCACCATTGTGCTGAGTGTATTAACACGCACACTTGTGGGACCAATGTTGTCTGTTAAGTAACATTTGGAGTTGGTTGAATCCACAGCTATTGCCAACATATCAACGGCAACAGTCACCTTATATGCATACTCAAGATTCCACAGATCGGCACTCCATATCCCGCCAATGGAACTGATGGGCATGGAGTCTGTGAAAATGTGAAAGAAGCACCAAAACACCCGTTTTCAAACAACAATAATGCCTTTAGTATCACAAAGTATGGGGTTCTCGGATGGCTAGACGTCCAAATGGTTGCACTGCGTGCGCACTGCGCTTAGTGCACCCTCTAAAAGGTCACCGGTGGGGCACGGGTCAAAAAAGATGCCCGGCGCGCCAACGCTCCCCCAGAGACTACCTCCGGTATCTGTGTGTTTGGACTGGCTACTGATCGATGTCGGTTGGCGGTTCAACAACGCCGGTTGGCAGTTAACTAACGTCGGTTGGGGTTAATCGTCAGCGGTTGGTGCTTAACCAACGGCGGTTGGTGCATAGCCGAGAGCAGTTGGTGCATAACCGACAGTGGTTGGTGTGGTAGCCGACGGTAGTAGGTTGAGCGACAGCGGCTGGTGGGTCACAAGGAACAGGCGGGTGTGGGAGATCCACAAGGGAAAAAAAAGGGGGGGGCTTCTAAAGGACCCCCTGGAGGTCAAAGGCAGTATCGGTGAAACGTTGCGCCGACCATTGAAAATCTAGAGAGATGCATTTCAACACGAGGGCTATGTTGGCGCTACACGAACGACGCTCATGCTGGCATTCAGTGTTCGCCCGCATGACACGCAAATGGGTCCAAAATTTACCAAGCGCGGCAGCAGCCGGCACCACCTAGCACAACTGCTCAACTCCATAAATAAGTGACAGGCTTGCAGCCGATCACGAATGATGGTGATGATCCCCACCGCCTGACACACCACACAACAGACATTGGCAGGCGGCTCAAGATTGCAATGGTGGCAAGGGAGCTCTTGAGCAACACCCGACATGGCCATCGTGAAGCTTACGTTTCTATTGACGGTCCTGTTCCTCGGTCACGATTGACGGCTTCACGTGCCAAGAGCTTGGAGATGTGGACAATGCTTATCCATTGAACAGCTCCCCAGAGCAGTTTTTGCTGGAACCACGTGGTACAATGCCATTGTTGGCCACTTTTTGAAGGCAGCGCACGATGCGTTGCACTTCTTCATTTGGCTGCGCATTTTTGGCCTGTGAGTAATGGCAGCGGGCTTCCCTGAAATGAAGGATTATCCGTGTGCGCATTTTCTGAATCCGATTGCCAAAGTCCAACACATCGTTGGTGATGTCGCCAGCATATTATTCAGTGCCGCTTGCATGCCCTGCTATGGGCCTCAACAAAACCTCCTCAAACTGCTGTCAACGTTCACTCATCTTCGGGATCGAAAGACAAAGTTTGAATTTTCCGTTTGGCTTTCTTTTTTGGGCCCCCCTCTTCCTCGGCCGTCGTGTTCTGTTTCTCTGCTTTGCGCTTGTCGGCCGCCCGGGAGCGAAACACGTGCTTCCCTTCAACACCCGCCTCCGCATTCGCCTCAGCCTTCGGTATAGCGTCCACTGCCTTCTTTGAGGAGCCAGAGGTCGTTGAGGACTTGGGGGCACTTGTGGCCGCTGCTGTGGCTGAATCATTTTCGATGACGGCCTTCAAGAAATCGTCTGGATCTCCCTCAAAGCCATGCTCCTGCATATACCGCACTATGGCGTCCTTCTCAAAGGACTGGTTGACGGCATCTGCGCTGTCGGGGGGCTCATCGTCCTGGTCACGAAACTTGCTCTGCAGCTCCTTCTGCTCATCACTGCCATGTCCCAACCGCTGCAAAAACTTAGGTACTTGGCGTGTATACTCAAGGCCAAAATTGCGGTCTCTTTTGGGTCCTCGTCCAGACATATTGATTTTTTTGTCGAAAAAAAGTTAGACTCCCAGACAGTGCGGTGCCAAGATGATATGATGACGGAGGTGCACAGGCTGCGCGCAGCCTGCAGATCGCTTGGTACACGGAGCTGCGGTTCGAGACTACACGACCATATGCGAGCTGTAAATGCGGGCATAGGCCTGGAGTGGCGGCAGAATGCATTATCAGGGCAGTGTTCTCAATCAGTACGACGGCAAAGGACATGGGGATTATTGGGAACTTGTCTGTGCGACGGCATTGGTGTACTGTGCGGCCACGGAGACCTTAGGACACTCAGGTCTTTTCTTCAAGAAGCGCTTCAGCGTATTTGTGAGGGGTGCCACACCATCTGAGTACGAGACACGGCCAACCCTCGGGCCCTGTCGCCTGTACGCAACCCTAGATGCGCAGTTTCACGACTGTACCGTTCACCCAGCATTATCATGGTTTCCACCAGTGCCATCCTGCGGGCCTCACTATCCATCCAGCCAGCCCCCACTTCAGGGGGAAAAAACCCTCAATTCGGGGTAACACATCGAGGGGGGGAAATTCAAAGGGCACAAGCTGTAATTAGGGCAGGGACAGTGGTGCAAACCCTTTATTTGTCAAAGACTTAAAATTTTTTTTCGCTTTCTGGTCTGTATGCCACAGTTCAGCATGTAATTGTCAGAGCAGTGTGCTAGATACTCTTTTGTCATTGAAAAGAAAAACCAGCCTAGCAAACATGCATTGCAAACACAAAGCACAAGGGGACAGAAATATCGTCTCCACCTACAGCGCCTAACTGGGCATACGCTTACATCACCATTAACCATTGAAAACAAATACCCAATCGGTGTGTCAGGCGGTCACAGATCAATGAGCCCTTTCTTTGTAGTTCGTTGTCGTTCTGCACATTCGTCAAACCCTGGGGCCAAGACAAATGGTGCACCACAACACACGTGTCGCTCGCAATTCTCATCATGTCAAGTCGATTGTAATGTGGGTTTTAATGCTGTCCTCACGTTCGTGGTCCCTTTTTCCGGACAACATTTGCGGAACAGCAGCCCACCATTGTTGCACCAAGCCATACTTTCCATAAATTTTGACACCATGCAACACAATGCTCAACAGTCACAAGTTTTTTTTGGTTTTTTTTGGTCCAGACAAAAATGAGCAGGTGTTTCTTGCTCATTATATGGTACTCGAGACATCCTCTTGGAATCAAGGTTCAGAGCTGTCCAGTGCTACGATGATCCCACAAATGACCGTGGTAGCGGATCTGACACGTAGTGAGGATTAAATGAGTGTGAAACCAGATTATGCAGTGGGAGACTGCCACACCCTTAGGCTTCCTGGTGTGCATGAGGCACAATGACTGTAGGTTGAAATAAGACAGCGGAGTGTAGAAACACAGTTGAGTGAGCCTGAAGTACCATGAGAGGGGGCAGTGAACATACATATGGTGTTTTTTTTTTCCTCGGGCTCAACAAGTTCAAAGAGTGTAATGTGAGCTCTCAGGCAACCGCCTGGTTCAAGAAGTAGGGCATATAGTACAAACGAGTGCTCCACATTTGGCATGTGTTCCAGCTTTACCTGGGGAGCTGTCTCTGTTCACTACCTGCTTGGTCTACCCCTTGCATATGCACTACGCAATGCCACGCCTAACGGCCTTATGTTGATGGTGAAGCTCACGTAGTCTCCTGTTTTGCTGAGACCCATAGATTCATCTTTCCTTCCAAGGTGCTTCCTCCCTGCAAGCTCCTGTTTTCGTTCACTGTGTGCTTTTTTCCTCCTCTCTCTTGCGACATAATGTCCTACTCTGTCCTACGCCGTTTGTGTATGCTGCTGCCGTCAATACCAGATTCATTGCCATCCCTAGGGCGCCCTTTGCGGCTGGCGTTGACCGCCTCTGCATGCAGTATGGCTACAGCCCACTCGTGTCCTGCTAACAGCTTTCGAATGTACTGTCGGACCTCGTCCTTCACCCTCCGGTAAGTGCATTCCATTATCTTTTTGGTAGACTGACTCCAGAGTTGCCTTGCCTGCTCCTCCCATGCATCCCATGCCGGTTGCGGTGACATCACATTTTGGGTATTGTAGTGTCGCATGTGCACCTGCCCTTGTCTGAACCGTTTGTGAAACACTTGTTGCACTATCCCTTTGGAATCTTGATGGTACATTTTCTTTTTCTGCTGCTGGTAGTAATCTCTCCACTTCAGGGTGTACTGCAACCACCTGGCCATGTTGTGCATGGCGACCCCTACCTTGTAACACATAGCTAAGACTGTTTTGGCATCCGCCTCTACCCCTTCTATGGTGGCCTTGGTGATCTTATATCCTCCTATTGGCATGTGGTTTCGTGGTCCATACAGTATGGACCACCGCGGCTGTAGTATTTGACATATCTGTTCGCGCAGATCGTCTACTCCTGTGGTCTGCATTATGGGGGACCCCAGTATGTCCAGCAGCTGTCTTTTCCTTTTTCTTGTTACATCTCCTACCGCATACACCTTTACTTTGTTGTACACTTGACGCAATGGGGCTGTGGCGTCCTTACAATGTTGGTCTGCTTTTACTACCAGTGAACATACATATGGTGTATAAGACAGCGGCGTGCCATGCACAGAGAATTAGCGAAGAAGGAAGCCAACACTGTGGCGGATTAGGTCGTTGTCTTCCATGGACCAGGTAACACTGTCATCGCAACTCTGACTAGGGGGGTTGGGGGAGTGTTGGGCATGCAGGCCCTTTTTGGGTTGGATTTTGCAGTGTTCAATAGTTACATGTTTTGCAACCTTCTTCTTGGCACCAGGTTCCTTTTGTTCCCCAGGTTTTGGTTTCTTGGCGGGGGTCTTGTTATCATTTTTGCCATCATTCTTGGCTTTATAGCCTCCGTTGCGAAAAATGGCGATGGCATAAAGTATCACACACCCACTGCACACAATCTTGTGCCAGTTGGTCCGTTACGTTGTTGTTGTGGAAAGAGTGAGTCAAGGTTGGTGACCACCGTCAATGGTGACTCCTTGCTGCCACACACAACACACTGAGGTAGTATGTGCACTGCATGCGAACCGCACACGTGTGCACTGCATAGAGTGTGGAAACAAACTACGGGGAAATGGTCACTCCTTGGAACCCCAAAAACGTGTTGCACCTTGGAGGCTTTTGGGCTGCTTGCTGTTACTTTCTAGAGGTTTGTGGATGCTTGTTGCAAATGCTTGAAGGCTCATGGATGCTTCCTATTTCTTCTTGGAAACTTTTGATGTTTGACCCCAGCTCAACACTGGCTCGGGGCTGCCTGCTTGCACTTTGTCAACCGGATTTTCTTCGGCATCAAGGTCCGGAGGTTGCTTAGGGTCTCCCGTTGGGGAGGGGAGGACACATACCGTACACCTCATCACCCCACACCACTAGCGGAAGGTTTGTGCCTTAGGTGGTGCTTGGCATTGGCGACGTGTTTCTTGTGGAGAACCTCTCAACTCGTGGGAGGCTTGCACAACGGCCATTTAAGTGGGACTCAAAAGCACGTCCTTTGCGGTGAGTTCCCCCACTCTGATGCTTCTCCTATGCCAAGTTACAACCAGCCACGGCACATGACATCGCTCTAGGGTTTCCCCAATGGCATACAACAACACCAATGTGTCTAACATCAGCAAGGTGAGCAACCACACTCTACGCTGAGAGCCACAGGGAAATGCATGGGGCAACAACACCTTGGTCTTGATTCACGTGTGCCAAGGTTGTGAGGCCAGTCATTCAGAATCCTGTGTCGAGGTCTGAAACTGGAAAAGGGTCTTTTGGGGGGGGGGGGAAACCGTCGCCAATCGATGGTCTCCCAGGGCAGGGGGGAAGGGATTGCAAGGGTATTTCAAGGCAAACTGTGGTACCCTCCGCTAATGCAAGCAAATGGAACACAGGTGAAGAAGAATAGCACACTTTGAACTGTTGTACATGTTCAGTTTGCATGACGGGCACTGGGTGTCCAGCACCGGCTGATGATGAGGATGCAATGGCGCGTGGGGCTAGTTTGGCAACCGGTTTAGCGCCCGGTTGAGCAACCTGACCAGCCTGTTTGGGGGCTGGCTTTGCTCTTGCCTTGAGGGCAGGCACCGACTTCTTCGGGGGCACCAAATCCTTAGGGATCCTCTAGCCATCAGAGTTGAGCATTCTCATCATTTACTTGAGTGACCCCACCAGGGCGCATGTACCGAATGTGGCCCCATACACTGCCTTTGGAGAGAGAACATCACAGAACACACACAGGCGATTGATTTGAAGTAATGGGAAATCAATGCAAGGCCATGTGTGACAGATGGGCAACACAAACCACTGTAACAGATGTTAACTAGCAAAACAGTGAAGTGACGTCTCCCGGGGGGGCGGGGGGGATTGCAAGGGGTGGGAGATTTCAAGGTGGGGGGAGGGTAGCTGCAGCCTGAGCTCACCACCCAAGCCACAGATGGTGTGATACACCGATGACTGGCCAGCGGCAAAGCGCCCGCCAAGAAAAAAAGTATCCTCACTCATGTGGCCTGATTTCCATGCTCTCAAGGTGTCCGTTACACAAAGCCCAACGGCTGGTGAGGGGCATGGGACCAAGACTTGGGTCCTTTGCATGACTCGCCAGCACACAACTCGGCGAGAGTAGGCGGTGGAGGCGTGTGGCAGTAGTACATGCATGGCAAACCAGGTTAGGGTTAGGGTTAGGTAAAGCCCGCGGAGGGTGACTGACGGCGGTGGCAGTGCAACCAACGGCGGTCTGAAGAGCACGGCCTTGAACAGCCTACAAACAAGCGCTGTAATTTCGGCACCGCAGGTCCCCCCCCCCCATCCGGCTCTTGTCCAAGCAACGGTAAATGACCAGAAATTGCCGGAACCAACGCCCAGTGCTGCTTGGCAAAGGGTGTTGCTTACATGTTACACTGTGCATGGTACATGCATGTAGACATGGTGTACTATTCTGAAAACCAAGGGGCAAAATATGCTGCCAAGGAGGGTGCTGCCCGCGCGGTGCACATGGTGCACCAAGGGCACGTGCGTTTGGTCACATCCATGAAACCTGATGCGCATGTGCGCTGCTCGTCACCCCCGCACTCCATTCCAAGTCCTGGGGCTATATTGTGCAGCATGACATAAAACCCGGGATACTTGAATGATGCAGCGTGCGCGGTGCGCGGGCGGCACCCTCAAGGGCATCACGCCCAGATCAGCTCCCTTGACACAGATGATGAACATCATGCATCTCAAAACCAAGGTATCAGACAGCATACATAGCACACAGTACCTTCCCCCCCCCCATGTCCATCCCCCCCCAAGGGACGACGGTTCCCCCCCACCCTGGGGGGGGGGGACCGTACACCACTCCCGACCAGCCAATTCTAGTATAACCCAACTAAAAAATTTCTTCAGCGCCTTTGGCGCCTGTGATTTCCTATTTATTTCTTATTGTTCATGGGCCAAGTGACGGTTCCCCCCCTGGGGGGGGGGGGATGGACACCGGGGGGGGGGGGAAGGTAGGACCAATTGAAAAATGCACCACCAAAATCCACGGTGCGAAAATTGACGGAACCAACGCCTAGTGTTGCTTGGACATAGGCTTTGCCAGCACCAGTGTTCCCCCTGACCACAATCTGTCAAAACCCGCAAGAGGAGGGGGTGGGTGGGTTGCAGATGAGGACCGGGGCTGGCTGCCCTCCTGTGACCCCTGTGAGAAGCATTGCAAAGACTTTGTAGAGGGTTGGGCAGAGACAGCCCCTTTCAGGACTGCCACTGAGAAAATTCGAGGTGTGTGTCGCTACCTGCCCAATACTGCAGCACCAACTGGCGAGCCCCTGCACTGCTTGTGGTAGGATGGCAAACAGCAGATGGCAAAACAAAACTGGTGGCGATGGTAGGATGGGTACATGGCAGGAGATCAGTCATGCATTACGGTTAGCCGTTAGGCCTGCGGACGAAACGAAACATTCGCTCTTCAAACTGCAAGCACAACAGACGGACCAAAAACTATTTTCTGACCATCGGTGTGCACCCAAGCGCTGTCACTGCAAATGGAGCACAATGTCACATGGATGCTTCAGTCACAAATGCTGCAACAACAGTGTGGGATAAACGGAGTTGTCCCCCACCACAACTGTTGTGAAGACAATTTCGTAGGGCCTGATCTTCCCCTGCACTGTTTTGTTGCGGAACCAACTGTTGCTGGAATCCCTTTTCTCTTGTGGTCCAGACCTATAGGTAAGCTGGCCAGACCCGCTCACCAGCTGGTGCTCAACAAAGCTCTTGGAATGAAGCAGCGGGCAGGACAGGTAGTGAGGATAAGCTGACCCTGATACCAGGAAACGCAGTGGGAAACTCCCACGGCCTTAGGCTTCCCAGCGTGCCCTTGGAGCACAAAAGACTGAAGGCTGAGCGAGACAGTGGTGTGCAAAAGCACAGGGAAGCAGAAGGAAGGGGGGCAAACAGCAACGGAGAGTTAAACCACTGTTGTGGGTCTAGTGCCACAATCCGTGTTTCATACTTCTGGCAGCGGGCGGGGCGCTTGCAGATCTGTGTTGAGCCTGTGGCTCACACGATACAGTAGCATACTCAGTCCAATCACCTCATCTACTTGGCCAAAATGTTGCAGAAATGCAGTCCACATGCGGGGCATGGAATGAGGCGAAGAGGACAGTGTGGGCACAGGTTGACTGATTTGTCTCGGGGGGGGGGGGGGGATCCATTGTTCAATCCCCCACAGCTAGTGCAGCCACAGCATGCACTTGGTACCTCATTTTCAAAAGATTTTGGGCCAATGTCTGAAAATTTTGGGCCATTTTCTGAGACTTTCAAACCAATACGCGAAAATGTTCGGCCAATTTCCAAAAATGTGGGGCCAATTTCAGAAAATTTTGGGGCAATTTCCGAAAACAGATGTCGTAGCTTTACTGCAGGGCATTTGAAGAAAACCCCTGAAAGTGGTCAGAATTGTATTTGAGTCGATGACAGTTTGTCAGTGATAGTGCGGAGAGGAGTTTGTTTTTGCCTTTCATTGCAAGCAAATGGAAGATAGGTGAAGCGACTTTTGCATTGATGTGGTGCCAATGTTATTCATGTAACACGAATGTTATTGGGGGTCCAAAGCACATGTAACAAATATGCTTCCCATAAAATGTATATTTGGTCAGGGGCATTGCTACATCTCTTCTTTGGTATTCACAACCGACTTTTTTAGTCGGCCCATGGAGACAACAATCGCTTCCACGTGATGGTTTGCCGTGGTATTGTTGTAACTACTTTTCCCAAGCACTTCTTGGTAGGAACACGCCAAACACTTTTTCTGTGCATCGACCCTAGGCAATTTCCAAGCACCAATCCTAGCCCAGCCCACCCAGCAACCTTGCATGCAACCTCGCAAGCATTTTTCCTAAGCACTCCTGCATATTAAAATTTCCAAGCATTTTCCCCAACCTCCCCGCCCACCCCCTTTTCCAGGCACCAAGCCCAGCTCAGCCCACCTGGCAACCTCGCATGTAACCTCGCAAGCAATTTTCCCAAGCAACCCCGCCCATCAAAAATTTCCAAGCACTTTTTCCAAGCAGCGGATGCCTCCAGTTTTCCAAGCAGTGCTCCGAACCAAACGTCTGAGAACTTTTTTTTGGGGTCCCATGCAACTTTCTGGCACTCGCTTAGAATTGCACCTTGTAATTTACAACCAATACTCAAAAAAATTCTCAGGTCCTGCCAAGGTACAAAAATATTTCATGCCGAGGGGATTTGCGACATGTGGGAATGGTAAACAACTTCTGGGTACAAGAAAAGCACGCTTTGAACTGTTGCACATGTTCAGTTTGCATAACAGGCACAGGGTGTACGGCATCAGCTGATGAGGAGGAGGCAATGTGGGGCTAGTTTGGCAACCGGTTTAGCGCCCGGTTGTGCAACCTGACCAGCCTGTTTGGGGACTGGCTTTGCTCTTGCCTTCGCAGCAGGCACTGACTTCTTTGGGGGCACCAAATCGTTAGGGATCCACTTTTCCTCACATATAGAGAGAGAGAGAATATCTCAGAATACACACAAGTGACTGATTTGAAGTAATGGGAAAGCAATGCAAGAACGTGTCTGTGACAGATGGGGAACATAAACCACCGCAATAGTTAGCCCCCCCCCCCCTTTGTCCTTCCCCACCCCAGGGAAGACGGTCACCAAGTGACGGTCCCCCAACCCCCCCCTGGGGGACCGCACTACCACGGTACACGCACATTTGCAGGCACAGAAATTGCAGCATAAAACGAAAGAATTCAGCGTAAGATACGTTCAAAGGGCTGCCAATATACGGAGACCTACTCCTTGACCAGCTCGGTGTAAATTTTCTTGGTCCTGCTCCACTTGACCTTGAACTCTTGCACATGCTCAACACTTTCCACTGGAATGCTTTGGGCAGCACTCTTGGGTGGTGGTTTTGCCATAACAACACAGTGAGCTGCAACGAAAATTTTTGGGTTGAGCAAGTGACGGTCCCCCAGCCCCCCCTGGGGAAGGACAAGGGGTGGGGAAGGACAAGGGGGGGGGGATATTGCCTAGCAAAACAGTGAAGTGATGGTCACTCTCCCTGGGAGGGGGAGAGTGCAAGTGGGGGAAGGTTTCAAGGGGGGGGGAGAGTGCAAGTGGGGTAAGGTTTCAAGTGGGGGAAGGGTACAACATTGAGGAATGAAAGCACTGGGGTTTAGTCGCATTATGTGTGTGCCTCAGACTTCTGGTGGGGGTGGGGGTGCTTGCATCTCCATTAGGGTCTGAGGTTGGGTCGCCGCCAGAGCGTTTCCTGAGGTTGTGTGCAGTGGCTGCGCAGGCTTGATATAGATACTCTCTGATGGAACATTCATCCTCCAATTGACTGGCGATTCTGGTGAATGTCAGCAAGGACTGATGCCTCCATGTGCGTTGGGTCTGAACCCAGAGTTCTTCTGTGTATGCGGTGTATGGGTCAATGTCGTGTTGTGTCACCAGGGTTGTCATAGGGTTTGGGCGACATACTCTCACCCTCAGTGAATGCTTCAGACAGATCTTGGAAGCTTTTTGTTTTCTGACCCTGGCCAAGATGAGCTGGCGTAGCATGCTCACTGTCTGTGACTCGAGATAACTTCCAGAGCTATCCAGTTCTACGATGAATCCACAGCGAACTGTGATAGCGGATCTGACACGTGTTGAGGATGAGCTGATTCTCACACCACATTATGCAGTGGGGAACTGCCACGGCCGTGCGCTTCCCAGAGAGCTCATGAGGCACAAAGGACTGTAGGCTGAAAAAGACGGCAGACACATATCTTTGAAGCGATTTGCGGAGGATAGTTTGGCTGGGGAGGGAAACATTGTGTGCGTGTATAGTATGATGATACAAAAAAAAAGTTCCGTTCTGGTGTGTGTTTTGTACCAATGTGCCAGGATTCAGTCCCTCACAGGCTCAGCGTGAAACTTCCTGGTCCTGGTCCACTTCACTTTGAATTCTTGAACATGTTCACCGCTCTGTACAGGAATATTGTGGGCAGCACTTTTACGTGGTGGCTTGGCCTTTTCGGCAGGAGGCTTTGCAGACACTGGGGCCAGAAGGTGTTTGGGAATCCAGTTTTCCTCTGGAATGTCCCTAGCAAAATACAACTTACCGCCAAAACTGTGACCCAAACCCCACGGGCACTCTTCGCCCACACAATGTCTGTGTCTGAATTCAATTCACTACCATCATCTGTGGTATCTGCATCAGGCAGATCACCACCAGAAGGCTTGAGTCACTGTTCTCTGATGCGCTTTCTGAAGTCTATGGCCCTTTGGAATCACCACTGGAGGAGCCCTCGGAGCCATTTTCAGAATAGCTACCAGAACCATCACTGTTTTTGGCACCATTTGTACCATCTGACTCAGGGAACTCAGGTCCTGGGTCAGGGGTCTGAGTCTGGGTGAGGGGCAGTGGCACCCATCGCCGTGCTCAGAGTACCCCATAACCCTCGCCAGGGCGGGCCCCTTTGTTGGGCGGATGAAAATCACATCTGTTCGAGGTGGGGACAAGGTTGTGCTATCGAAATCCACGAGTAAATATGCAACTGAAAATGCCCTGTCACAACACGTAAAGTGGGTGGGCAACAACAGCAGTGGGGCAACACACGGCAACTTCAAACTTCAACCGATTTTTTGGTAGTTGACAAAATGACGGTTCCCCCCCAGCCCCCAGGGATGGACAAGGGCGGGGGGGGGGGGGGGGAACCTGCTGGCAGCTCAGGCGTAGCCTTTTTTGGCGATAAATGTCATCACCTTGTCATCAGTATTTGAGTACTGGTTGAGGTAGTGCACAGCTTTGGCCAGCTTTCTTAAGGAAGGGGGCTGGCTCAGCAGCTTCCTCATCCGGCGCATAGCTGGCAGGGCAGATGCTTGGCATGGCTTTGGCAATGCTTTTGCCATGAGCATGCTACTGAATGGTATGACCAGGCGACACATGACGATGCTGTGCATATCTTGCGACTGCGGGTGCCTCGGTTTTTTTGTTGATGCGCTACCTCAGCCACTGCATCCTGCTTTGCGCAGATGTGTAGCACATCATCAGTACCATCTATTACGGTCTCCGACAGTGCGCCGCTGTGAGCTGCCCATGCCCCATCGTCATGGTGATTCCTCCGTACTCTCCCGTTTCATCTCAGCTTGCTTTCGCTCACTGCGCCCCCGAAGGCTTCAACCCTGCCCCAACGCAACCAAGCGAACAGATACACATATTGCCAATCCAAGCAGTCTCTGACTTATACACCCCACTGCAGGAACATCCGAGGACAAAACAAGGGACTCACGATGGACCCTATTTGAAGAATGGGCATCTGCTCATCCTTGAACGGCGGATGAAACGTAAGGCTACAAACAGGGGAACCATGTGCCCAGAAGCCCTGCTTTCTCCTCTGTATGCAATCCCACTGCAAGGGCAGGTTCCTCAGCAGTCATCAACAATTTACCACAAAGCAGAGTTCATGGGAGCGCAATGTCACATAAATGCTTCAGTCACAAATACTGCAACAACAGTGTGGGACAAACGGAGTTGTCTCCCGCCACTACTGTTGTGAACACAATTTCGTAAGCCCACATCTTCCCCTGCACTGTTTTGTTGCAACACCCAACTGTTGCTGGAACATATCATCGGTCTTCAAGCAGTCGTCGGCAATGTCTGCTGACTTCGGGAGGCAGGATCACATTGCAAACCCGACCTGACCACCAGCCAATCTGCGCCCCAAATCAGAATTTTTGTCCCACATAAACAGGAAATACTTTGTTGTCTTTTTCTTTTTGAAAAAAAAGGCGGAACGAAGAGCGCCAGTTGACCACAGGAGGGCCGCCAAAGTTCAGGTGTGGACCCGCCACCATGCTCCACCTGCGCCTGCCTTCACACGGCTTTCATTGCAGTCTCAATTCGATCCAGGCTCATTCCGCGTGCTTGAGTTCTGCAACGGGTCTCTTTCATCCTCCATGGCTGGGGTGAGGACACTGCCTTGTTCTATGACTACACAAAGTGTGACTCCTAAGAATTCAAATCATCCTCAAACTGCGAGGTTCGACATCCTACTCTACCCTGACTCTTCAGCGAAACCGTAAGTCCAATGTTCATGCCTCAGTGGCAGGCCGTTTGAGTAGCACAATGATACACAGCTTCCCATTCCCTGTCTTCAACACACCGATCCACAGCTGCTGGTTGCGGGTGTGTGGGGGCGGGGGGGGGGGGGGGCTCGCTGCACAAGGGAGGCGAGGTGGTGTGCCAGGCGAGCACCGAGGACTCGCCGAGGTGGCATGGTGGTGCTCGCGCGCCAAGTGGGTGGCTGTATGCCACGCCACGGGTCCTCTTATTCCCTGGACCAATCCTCCCCCACCTTCACACGGTTTCCCTGCACCAAGAAATCCTGTCGCCAACTGACAGTCTGCTCCGCCCCCTGGGAGACGCACCTCAGTCCCCCCGTGACCGTCCGTATACAGATCTCGAGACTTCTGGGAGCATGTTCTTCAGCGCCTCCAGTGCCGTGGACTTGTAGGAAGCACTGATGGTCTCCGGCTGTCTTGGGAGGCGATCCGACGGGGAAGACTATGGGCCTGCTTCTGCACGGCACGCGCACTGTGTGCACAGTTGCTGCAAGAATCTATCCTGTACACCCAGTTTCGTTCAGGCCAGATGCTACTGACCCTCAGCACGGCAAATGAGCGTTGTGCCTCAGCATGGGCCATGTAGGGGCTGGGGTGGAAGAAAAAAGGCGTGCTTTGGGGGTGGGGGGTCGTTGGAGCCCCTTTCCATCCCCTGTCCCCTTCAGGGCTCTACTCAGGGGACCGATGAGCCGACGGAGGAGGTTAGGGGGGAATTGTGAGGTACCCGATATGCATGACTCAAAATGATCCCCCACAATGCGCTGATCATTTTGAGTTATGTGGCATTGGGGGATTTTTTTTTCTTTTTGAAGAATCTGACGGGCTGCTTTGTGGCCCAGGAGGTGAGTCATCACTAGTGTTTAGACTAGCATCTTTGGACTGGCCTGTCACGAAAGCCCCCTTCCCAACCACCCACTCCTTCAGGGGGCTCGGACCACCCCTCCCCCGCGCAGCCCGAACTCATCCCATTCATCCCGCACACCCGGTCCTACGTAGCCTCTCGGGTACAAGTACTGATCACGGCCACTGCCACCACTGAACCAGGGCTCTGTTGGCTTCTTGCCACTATGCAATGACACCACCTTCCAGGCTGCGTTCCGTGCTTGTCTCTGTGCAGGGCAATCGGCTCGGCAACTGCAGGACGGGGGGGGGGGGTACATGGACCAGAGCGTGGGGCAACAACATCCAGGTACGGTATCCGTTTCACCCGTCTCCTGGCAAGCGGCACTGGCGGACCCCCAAAGCCTCACGAGCCCAAAGAGGCACCAACAAGACCGGCCGTGGGGAGTACGGCCAGAGTCAGTGGCGAAAGGGCTTTAGCATACCCATACCCATACCTGCCCCCTTCCCCTGCTCAAACCTTTTTTCACCCTCCCCATGGCGGGTGCTGTTCCCCTTGTGGGATTGGTTGTTGGTGTGAGCATGAGGGTTGAAGTGGCAAGGGATGACGGGTTTTGTGAGTCAGTAAAGCGGATGTGTGTATTCATTGTGGGCCTCGGTCCTCTCCAACACTCTGCATCCCTCTGAAACTGAGCTAGCTGCCTTCAAGCTCTCACCAGTGGGCCGTCGAACCGACTTTCGGGCACCCCCACCACCCCGCTAGGCCGCATTATCCCTTCCAGGGTGTTGTCAGGGCAAAGCCGTCTTTAGACCTCCAAAGCGGAGAGGGGTGATGGAGCATTCTCATGTAGAAGAAGCATACAACACCACATCTGGGGTCCCTTGAAACCCCCATTTGCTCTGGTAGGTTCGTACGGTGCTGAAGAAAGCTTGAGAACAGGGGCCCGGTTTTTCTAGCAGTACAAAAACTTTGCACTGCAGGCGCACTGTGTGGAAACACACCCCTGTGCAGAAGGGAGGGCCGTAGGCGCTAATAACACAAAATTGGACGGCAGAGATACCACCAGTGAACGGGTTCAAGCTTCCAATGACTCAGGTCATTGGTGAACGCAGACGCTTGAAATTCGTTCACTGGTTGCCGCAGGTCTTGGGCTGCCACTACCACGGGGACTCCCGGGGAGGCTTCCTTTGGGGCTGGCAGAGTTTGTGGCCTTCGCTGGCTCCTGCCGCGTTTGATTGGTTTCCGTCCGCTGCTGTTCCTTGGACGGCGAACGAAGCGTAAACAGCGGGCGGGTCAGGAAACTGAAGAGCGGCAGAGATCTGGTGTTTGGCATTGTGGGGGCAGTTGCAGAAGTTGTGTCATCAATGGTCAGGTCTGGGAGGCTGGAGGTGGCTGGGATGCTGAGGGGCGATGCACTGTCCTTGCAGGTGGGCGGGGTACGGCTCTTGTCAAGGGTTAAGGATGCAGCCGACGCGGGGACGGGCACGACCAGGGGGTCGCAATCAGACGCGGCAGACGTTCGTGAATCCGCAAAGGGCGCGCATTGGGGGTTGTGGATCTGGACTGAACCCTCTGGACACCGATTGCCCGTCCAGTCGTGCGCATACTTCTGCGGGTGCATGGACTGCGTGTCGCCCAGAAGAAGCGCCGACAGACAATACGCTGAGACAGGGTCCCGGGGGAAGGAAAGACAGGCCTGACGGTCAGCAGTGTCGTGGACACTGGGGTTGAGTATGGCACCCGTCTTGACGAGCTCCTCAAGGCTGTGCCTTGGCGTGGGAGTCGAGGCTGCTCCAAAGGAATCGTTCGTCTCCGAAACATCGAAAGATGGAACTATCGAAATCTCCTGGATCGACCTGACACCAGCGCTCGTGTTACCAATGGACTCTTTTCTGTCGCCATATGTGTTGACTCTGGTGCTTGTGCTGCTTCTTCCATCATAAAGATGACAGCCAGTGCAGCTTCTAGAGCCACACACACAGAGGCTTCCAGTGTCCGAAGCCTGCATACAAAGGTCAGAAGTCAGCTGAGGTTGGGGCCTGTTCGCGTATCTGGCGTCATGACCTTCTGACGCTGGGCGGTCAGAGTCGGGGCTCTCCCGTGGCGGTGATGGGGGGCATGCCCGAGCTTCCCCCCTGCGGTGCGCGTCTTGATATTCTCGCATATCGTCCAGCAAAAAGGACGCCAGGTGGGTGCCTGGATCCCAGTGCGGGGGGAACGTCTTCGATGATGGAAGTGGTGGACCCTGAGGTCGGGGACTCTTGACGTATTTGGCACGATGGCCCTTCGTGCGGTTGTCAGGCTCGTCACTGGAATCTGAGACCTTGCGGCTTCCATCACTCTTGCGGCTTCCATCACTGCTTTCTTGACTGTCCTGCCCCAGAGGAAGACTATCGCCACTCCCATCAGCACTGCCACTTGGAGTCGGGCTGCCAGTGAAACTGCCACTGTCTGACACGGGTGTGTCGGGTTTCTCCTGGGGTCGGGACCTCTTGGCGTATCTGGCGTGATGACACTTCCTGGGGCTGTTGGGGTCATCGCTGGGCTTGCCGCTGCCATCACTACTTCCTCCACGATCCTGCCCCATAACAGGAAACTTGCCACTGCCATCACCACTGCCACTTGGACACGGGGTGCCAGTGAAATTGCTGCTGTCTGACACTTGTGGGTACCAGTCGGGTTTCCTCCGGGGACTTTGGGCATCTTTGATGTAATTTCTGTCCGCACTGTCATTGGGATCTGGAGCCTGGCTGCTGGCATTATCACTTTCTTGACCACCTTGGAGCATACGATTGAACTTAATGCACCGTGGCTCGGGCAGCTGCTGCGCCCAATCTCCGCATGTACCTGTTTGCTTGGTGACGGGTTGCATTTGTATGGCGCGTCACCACCCGCAGAGGGCAACAGTATATCAGAGTGGATGTCACAGATTAAAAAAAAAAAGCACTTAGAGTATGCAGAACGAAAAGGGCACCCTTTGCACCTCAGCATCAATTCCTGCAACTCAACCAGTGGGGCAGGAGCGGCAATACAGCTCAAATGACAACAGTTGTCATAGCTACACGCAACCACAAAAGGGCTATTTGGAATGCAGAACATGGGTTTTTGTGTCTCCATTCTCTCCACTGGGCCACCCCAGGGATGTATTAGAAGAGAGGAGGCATTCGCCTTTTCAAGTCCTGGACGCTAGTGCGATTGAGGGGATCAGGGGGTTAGCGGGTGAGAGCTCATCTATATACAGCTGTATACAGATATATAAGGCCCTTACCCCCCCCGCCCCCCCAGCGTATCGCGGCGCGACGGAAGGACCCGGGCCTCCGTCCTATGTGGGATCCTCTGAGGAGCGACCCTGCCCAGACCTCGGGCTGTGCGCTCCCCCATCCGCGCCCGCAGGTGCAGGTGCAACTGCGGGGGGTTGGGCGCCCCCCCCTCCCGATGACTGCACTTGCCGAGTGAAGCCAAGGCTCAAGAGCCCCCCCCCGTGGGGCGGCAAACGGGCTGCCGCACCCCTGCGCTGCGAGGGGCGCCCCTGACGGTCTGCCCCACGCGCTGCCCTGCCCCCCCGAGTCGCACTGCCGCGCTCCTGCGCCCGTGCTGCCCCCCCACGAAGGGAGGGGGGGGGGCTGCGTCGTGCCGGGGGGGGGGGGGGCGGGACCACCCTGTCCCCGACCCTGGCCCTGTCCCTGACACCCCTGACCCAGAGCAGCAGCCTCTGGCTGCCCCTGTGCCTGCACCCCAGGTTGCCCTGCAGCACCCTGCTGCCCCAGACCCTGCCCTGCAGCATTCTGCTGCCCCACACCCTGCCCTGCAGCATTCTGCTGCCCCAGACCCTGCCCTGCAGCATCCTGCTGCCCCAGACCCTGCCTTGCAGCATCCATCTGCCCCAGACCCTGCCCTGCAGCACCCTGCTGCCCCAGACCCTGTCCTGCAGCATCCTGCTGCTTCTGGTCACTGAGGGGTGGGGAGGCACCTTGACGCTGCCCATCCCGAAGCCACCCTGCAGCTCCTTGCTGCTCGCGATCCTGGGGTGGGGGTGGGCCACCCTGAGCCCCATCCGCCCGCGCCGCATCAATGAGCGCGGCCGAGATGGAGCCAAAAACGTCCACAAGGCTTGCGCGCCCCTGTCCCTGCCCCCCGCCCCCGCCGCGGGACGCGCCCACAGTTGGAGGGGGGGGGGGCAGTGAAGTTGTGGCTGACGACGCAGCCAGCGGGGGTGCCCGCAACCACCGCCCCCCAGGAGATATGAGGCCAGAGCCACTGAGGCTGGTCGCCCGTGGCTGGGACCGCGGCTGTGGCTGACCCACCCCCCCCCCCGCATACCCCTGTGGGTGGTGGGGGTTGGAGTCCCGGGAAGAGTGGGAGAGAGATGACCCTGCCCTAGGAGGGGGCCTCCGGCGCGGTGGCTCGTCGTCGGAGGAGGAGCCGACGCGTGGCGGCCGCTGCCTCCGCCCCAGCACTGCCGGCGGCAGCACGCGCCGCCGCGCCTGCGGCGGCTCATCCTCTGATGAGCCCCGCGGCGACTCCCGCCCTCGGGAGCCCAGCACCGTGCCTGGGTGGGGCGCAGGCGGGTGCACCTGCTGGGGTGCCTGAAGCCACGCACGCAGCGCTCTGGCCCCTGCGCGCTGCGCTGCCGGCGCCAGCCGGTGTCCCTCGTGGCCTAAGGAGCAGCAGTATTTAATGCCTTGACCGGTTGCCGCGCACGCCGCGCACGTCGCCGCTCCGTGCGCAGGGCACAATACGCGCACGGTGCCCAAACCGCGTCCGAGCGCCCGAGGGGCCCCAGCAGGGCGCGCCGGCGGTGGTGGCTGCGCGGGCGGGCAGCGCGGCCGCTGCGGGCGCGCCCGCTGGAAGGGGCGCAACGGCGCCCGACCACCCAGGGGGCGAGGCAGGTAGTCGTTCAGGAAGGCCTCCTGGCGCCCCCTGCCCGGCCTAGCCAGCCGCCGCGCCCATAGGGCCCTGCAGTGCACCTCAAGGCGGCCATGCATGGCTTGGCGGCACGCGAACACGGGCCTCTCCGTGCGACCCATGCACCTGTAGCCTCCAAGCGGGACAAGTGCATTGCAAAGTGGGCGCAGCTGGCCCCCAAGGAGCTCACCAGCACGCATAAACTGTTGCGTTCTGTCGAGTGCGAGCTTGAGCACGTGCGCACGTTCACGAAGTGGCAGGACACGCCCCGCCAACTTGTGCCCTGGGGCCGCTGGGAGGGCCCGGCCCGCATGCTCCTCGAAATCCAGGGCCAATTCCACGTACGTGACTTGGCCCTGGCCAGGGAGCCACAACAGGGCCCCTGCCCACCGCAGCAAGGCATGCAGAAACGTCGCCTCCCACGGCCAATGCGGCGGCAGCCCCTCAGGTGCATCCAACGGGGGTCGGGCCGGAGGCATGGGCAGTGGGCCCGCCCCAAGTTGGTGCCACGGATAGGCCGCGCGTGCGTCAGGCGCCCGGCCCCGCGCCGGGCCGAAGACGGTCGAACGGTGGTCCCCCCTCTGCTGGGCAGCGTCCAATGCCGTCTTGCGCGCCGCGAGCACGGCAAGGAACATCCCGTACAGGCGGTACAGGAGGTCCTTTGCCAGCTGCAGCGCATCGTTGTCGGGCACTAGGGCCAGCGGGAGCAGCCCTGCCGAGCGCAGACAGGCAGGCCACGCAGACGGAACCGCCAACGTGGGGAGAGGGCGCGCCGCCGCCTCCACTAGCGGGCGCCATGCCGCCCGTGCCGGCTCCCAGGAGGGGCAGGCCCACAGCATGTGCTCGTCCGTTTCGGCGGGGGCCCCACAGTGAGGACAACGCGGGTCCGTGCGGATGCGGTGCTCATGGGCTCGCGCCGCAGTCCACGTGGCCCCAGCTAGCTGCGAGCGCAGCAGCACCAGCTCCAGCTCGTTGCACGCTACGGTGAGTGCATGACGCACCGCGTCGCGCTGCACGGCACCCCCAAGGCCCCCGTACGTCCGCGGGCGGCGGCGCTCCAAGGCCTGCAGCGCGGAGAACCGCTGGCTCTCCCGTACGCGATGGCACACCTCGCCCCAATCATCCAGAGCCAAGTGCAACGGTGCTGCTTGCCCAGGCAGCCGCCACTTCCACCAACCCTCAAGGGCAACCCAGCCGAGCCTCCGGGTGTCTTGCAGCGCACGCCCCACCGGTCCCGTCAATGGCGGCTTGGGGCGCTCCTCCAGCACTGCCTGCACCAGAACCTGCACCGTGCCGGTGGTGGCGGATGCTTGCGCCAGCCACAACAGCCGTTGGTACTGCGCCCGCCATGAGGGCGCCACGCGGTGTCCAGGCGTGAGCACCGACCACAAAACCTCGCGGTTCCGAGAAACCCGCGTAGGGCCCCATAGTGCAATTGCAGCGAGGGAGTCCAGCGCCCGCATGTCGGCCTCCCCGACTTCAGCCAATTTTGAACCCCATAGAGCCTTGGCGAGCGCGAGGGTGCCCAGCGCTGTAGCCCGCTGGCGAAGCACCGGGATGCACCCGATGCGGCGAAGGATGGCCTTGGCGCGATCCATCCGGGTCTGGAGGAGGGGCCCCGTGCCGCGCCGGGCTTCCACCCGGATACCCACGCCAAGCTGGCGAAATTCATCCTTGTTGGGGATTTCCAGGCCCCTGAGCCGCGCCGGGGCGTCCGCCGCCGTGGCCCCCAGGGCCCACGCCCCAGACTTGTCGGGGCGGACGTCTTGTCCAGTGACCCGCAGCCACTCGGCGGTGCGGTCACAGACATCCTGCCGATCCTGGGAGGTGCGAGTCATGGCTTGCGTGTCATCCGCATAGCCAGTGGGGCACAGCGCCGCTCGTCCGGCCCCCCGATGGACCACCATGTCCGGTTGGTCCCCGTGGACTGGCGGGAGCGCCCTGGTCGTCACCACGACATGGCGTCGCATCTCATCAATCTCCATCTTCCACACTGTGGTCAAGAGATTGATGAGGATGACGCTCAGAGGGCATCCTTGCAGGATGCCGTTCGTGGCACGCCACCAACTCCCGAGGCACCCGGAGACCTTGAAGGCCCGCCGCAGCTGGCGGTACATGCCCGTCAAGGCCCGCAGGATGCCCGGCTCCAAGCCGAGCTCCTGCCCAACCCTCAGGACGACAGCCTGGGGGATTAGGTCAAAACACTTGACATAGTCAAGGTTGACCCCAAACAGGGTCCATCCCTTGAGGCGGGACAGCTCAAGCAGCACTTGGGTGACTGCTGCGGCGTCCAACGCCCCGCGGGCCGGCCGGAAGCCATAGGCCTCCGGGTGGGCCCAAGTCTCCTGCCAACGCAGGACCTCCCACAGGCGGGTGCCCGCCCAGAGTCGGTACACTACCGACAGCACAGTTAACGGCCTAGTCCCGAGTGGGCCCTCCTCCCCTGGCTTGGGGATCAAGGCAGTGTACCCGCGGGCAAGCACCTCCGGCCACCGGCCCGTGACCTCAACGAGAGTGAGCAGCTCGGCCAGCCAATCCAGCAGACGGAGCGGGAGGGACCTCAAGTCCCCGAGGGACCAGCCGTCGAGACCTAGCGCCGTGGGGTGCATGAACCGCAGTCGCCTGCGCAGGTACCCTCCGGTTAGCGGCTTGTGCAGCATGGGGACCCGCCGTAAATGATGGCCGTACCGCGCGAGGAAGGCCGCCGGATCGGACTCGGGCACCTCAGCGTACTTGCGGTTGATCGGGCCCCATGCCGCCCGAAGCAACTCGTCCATTTCCTGGACGTTGCCTGTCGGCGTGCCATCTGGCCGAGCCAGGAAAACCACTGGTGGGGAGAACCCCTCCTCCCGAAGCCAGCGGTACACGGCCCCCGGGCGCACGCTCATCTCCTCGACAAGCCATGCCTTCCACGCAGAGGTGCGCTCTGCGTCCTCGCGGCGCGCCTGGTCCCGAACCAGGCGCTGCAAGTCACGGATGGTCGCCTCCAGGTGCTCTGCTGCCGGGATCGGCACCTCCCCCAGCCGTGGCAGGTCGGGGAGTGCATCAGACCGCGGCAGGCGCAGCGTCCGTACCGCTTGTATGCGGCGCCGGGCTCCCCGCCAAGCCTGCTCTACCGCCCTTGGCGGCACATGGGGACGTGCCGGAGCTGTGCGCCGCCAGTTGAGCACGGGGCGTAGCGCACCAACAGCCGCATGCAGGCGCGCCAGCGGCGCAGTCTCCGGCAGGCCCGTGACTGGCTGCTTGCTGCCTGGGGCACACCCCAGGGATGTATTAGAAGAGAGGAGGGGGAGGGGTTCAGCCCGACCGCCCCTTCGTCCTACGGTTGTCACGGTATGCTGCTTGCTATTAATTTGTGGAGGCTTCCTACAGAGCAAACTGTGAGGCTAAGAGGATGGGTATTTTCGTATTTTGTAATTTCTTACCTGAACGCAGTACAAGAATTAGAAGAGGACGAGGGTGGAAGGGGGTGGGTGAGGGGGTTTAGGCACTAACAACCTCAACACCTTGCTCATTGTTGAAGACAAGAAAACTACCGACAGAGAGCGCCTGCTGCCGTGTTGTGACGCCTTGGAGACCATCCATGGGGGAATGTTTGCCCGGCGCGCTACTTTTCTATTAACTATCCCGACTTCAGCCCCAGATTTACCCTCTCATGGAGAAGCCCCCCAAGTAGACCACGTTGCACTGCACACCTTCCCTACAAAGCACGTTGCATAATAAAGCAATATCTGTGAATTCAGCAACTCCAACTGTCATTTGTATTGTACTTAACAAACAACATTGGTCCCACAAGTGTGGGTGTCAATACATTCACTACAATAGTGCTCCTTAAACTCATCACAAATTGCGACGGTGGAGCGCTTCTGGCAACACTACATACACACTTCTGCCTCATCCTCTGCCTCATCTTGCGTGCCACAACCGAGCAAACAGCTGCTCAATGCGTGCCCTATACCACCCGTGCACGTCATTGTAACATTGTTGGCGGGCTGTCAAAGTGCCATTCTTCCATCCAATGAATGGCACAATGACATGAATCCGGCCTTTATAAGCACCATCATGGCCCCCAACTTCGAAATCAAAGAAATCACCTCGGGTACGAGAAGATCCATCCCAAATCAAAACATCCGCTGATGTCCCGGGGGCCAAGGGGCAAATCCATATAATGTTGCCCAACATATCAACGGCAACAGTCCACCGGTGGGGCACGGGTCAAAAGATGCCCGGCGCACGCCCGGCGCGCTAACGTTCCCCCCATCACGCCTTGCACATGTGTAGGTTTCATATCTCTCGGAGTCGTTGGGGATCGCGCCAACTCGGTGGGTTTTCAGTGGTCGTCATCATTGTTGCCTTATTTGTGCCCAATGTGTGTCCCGTAGGGGGGGGTATGTGGGGTATATTCGGAAAGCCCTTGAAAAGGGCTATTTGGAATAACTTGGGTCTGCATGTTGTACTGACAACATGTTTGAGATTTTCGTCCGTTTCGGACAGGGCCTGTGTTGCTTGCTGCCTCTTTTTGTCAACAGGCAGCTACCATGTCCGCATACAAATTCTCTCCACGGGCTGTTGCTTCCCCTGATGCACCATAGAAACCTTTGGTGTGCAAAAGAGCGCGCTCTGGGGGTGTAAACTGGGTGCAGGTGAGCCGGGATGAGCCTGGTCGGAAGGCTAAAAAGCCTCGTACGGCCGGTTCACAGCAACCTGCGTGCACCCACAAGGAGCACCACATGTTAACCACCGCCGAGGCCGCTTCGTTTGCAAGTCAATTTTGGGATCGTAAAGTTCACCCCACGAAGGCTTTGCAGCAAGAGTTTCTGGCCACATGCATTGACGTTGATTTGGAGAAAAATGTCAAGCATGCACAGTGGCACAAGTAAACTAGAAACAGGGGTCATCAGACAACGGATTGAGAATAATCAGTGGTCCCTCGAGCATTGCCCTGTCTTGCGCATCGTCCACTTTGAAGCTCCATTTGCTCAAAAATGTGATCATCTACCCCCGCCCCCAACCCAAACCCATACATTTCTGAAACGGCCTTTTCTCACAGATTTCAAAAAGTATACACATACCCCCCCCAACGGGACGAAATTTTGGCGCATTGGACCAAAAGTTCATAAACCCCAGGAAAAGTGCCAAAACCCACTGTGTTGGCGCACTATGAATGATCCCGAGAGATATGGTGATTTATGATACGCTTGAAAAAAGCTAGGAGCCTGTCAAGCGTGGCTGGGATTGCTCTTTTTCCTCCTGCACAGTGCCTACAGCACTGTCCTGTACGGAGCCTCTGGGACCCCCAATGATCTAAGCGATGCATTGACCTGAGAAATTCGCTACTATGGGGGACAGGCCTCCTACGACAACTTCATGTTAGTCTCATGATGCCCTTGTTAGTTTAGCGTGCCGCCTCGCTCACAGGAGGATGAAAGGGCAACGAAACAGAGGACGAAATGGAAAGGAAACAGGAATTAGCACAATTTGTGTGCACAAAGATCCAAGAATTGCAGCAGAAAGTGCACACGTGTACACGGATGGATCTACAAAATGGGAGCCTTCTCCTCCTGTGCCATCGGATCCTATGACTCTGATGGTGATTCGCCAGGTAGAACAAGGAAATGTTTCTAACTCAGCCAGTACTGGCAGGAAACTCTTGCCCTTCTTTCAACTGGCCAATCCTGAAGAGCATGATCCAACCGTTGAATCGCCTGCACCTTCTTCCGTGGATGAGATGTTCCCTGATTTTCTGTCTCACTCTTCACAGCAGACACAGCACTTATGTAAGCTGATGAATTCGGCACAGATGTAAGCTCTAGTGGGAAGAGAAGATAGCTGACACTTCTTGGGGAAAAAGAAGATAGCTTACACTTCTCCACTCCCTTCCCAACATCCTTTGGGATAAGCCAAATGGCCATCCAATGAAGTGCCAGCCATGTGCATGGCCAACCGGGTGGACTGAAGTTACTGCAAGTAGTGGATGCAAGCCAGTTGTTGTGTTGTGAGGGGTTGCACTATGTGGGCATTTTCATGCAGCCGTCACCATGTCTTTTTGATCCATTTTTTGCAAGCATGGTGGTTTCCCTAGTAGAGGGGACCCATGAAACCCATGAAATGCAAGGCAGTAATTGCATAAGTGGCAGTACATAGTCCAATCCTACAATTTTTACCATGAGGGCTATCACCAAACCGAACAGGTACTGACAACAATCTCTGGCACATGAAATGGACCAAGTACAGCATAGCACGGGGCTGCATGAAGATGCCAAAATTATGGTGGCAACCATTACAATGACATGGGCAGGGCTCCCTCGAACCAATGATCATCAATTAAATGTTGCAGGGCTGAATGAAAATGCCCGTGGGGTCCATTGTAGGGCACACAAGGAGTGTTGAACAATATGCTGGTGACCTCACAGAATACATGCGGCAGGTGTAATGCCCTGGTATCATGGTAGGCCACGTTTGGACCCCAGGAGTGGTTGATCACAACTAAGAAACTGAGAATGTGAAATATTGTAGCCACAGTTGGACCAGTGCAATGCACATGTCCTTTTTGCTTTGATGCGTATGTCGAATGACAGGAGAGTGATCAAAGGGGCAGAAGGGAACAAAATGCTGGGTACTATTTGCACAAATTGCATCACATATTTTCCCCTGAGTACCATCACCAAAACCTCTGCAATTTATGGGCCAAGAAGACACAAGGTTCCAATAGGAAGTGGTTTTCCCAGCTTGGCTTCGTTGATGGTCACCATTTTCGTAGCATTAGCCGCCCTGAATGCCTTTCTACTAAGTATCAAGCCATACTCACTGGCCATGCATAGGGCGGCCGTCCTTCGGTGAACTTCGGTTTTGTGGAGTTAAAGGAATGTGGTTCACGCAATGCGCACACAGTGTACACACAGTGCGCACACAGTGCAAAGTTTTTGTATGGCGGCAACTATGCTAACCCCAATGTTTTTGTCTTGCCCTTTCCTACAAGTTACCATTGCCCTCCCCCCCCCGTGCCCAGGAACCGGCAATGTTCGACCGCGGAACCAGGGGTTGGTTCTTGCGCACCAAAATTCGACCGCAGAATCAGGGGTTGGTTCTTGGGCATGACCGTGGGCAGCCCCGCAGGAAAAAAATGCATGCGCCCTCTCCTTTCCCACAGTTAACCACATTGACAAGTGAACACCAAAGGACTGAATCTCAGCTGACTGGGCTGTAGTGTGCCTTCCAACGTGCATGGAATGATCTAATGTTCAACTGGTTCGGACGTGAAACCCTTCTTCCTGTGATACAGCATTCTGAATTCCTGTTTGTGCTGCCCCTTGGGGCCAGGCTTCGGTGCTGCGTCGGGCCTTGGAGCTGGCTTTGGCTTCGGCTTGGGTTCTGGGATGTTAAAATGCTTGGGACTCGAATTCTCATCAAAACTCAACAAAAAAATATTTGTGTACGCATTTTCTAGCTTGTGCCATCGGTGTAAACGCGGCGGGGACCAATGCTTGGTACCTCTTGCATCTTTGTGGTGGCTGTGGAGCTCACGCTGGCCACCTTTTGCAATTTTTTCATGGTTTTACACCATTTTTATTGTGGTGCTCAACATTTGTTTCCCATGCCTTTCCTTCTTCACACATACAAGCACACAACAGCAAACACGAAGAAAACGCGCAACTGCAACTTTAGAAACAATGATGTTTGAAACTTATGACCCCAGGCCTGCTTGAAAAAATTCAGCTCTGTGAAGTGCGCAATAATAATGTTTTCAAATAGACATGAATCCCATGCAACTGCAATTGGCTGACTGACGGAATGAATCACAGCACTTTGACCTGAGCGAAACATGCTGAAATCTGTGGCCCCAGGCCTGCTTGAAAAAATTTCAGCACTGTGAACCTGGCTGGATCACTCTGCGTTGCAAGGCTCCCAGAAGTTGATCACTATGGCTGTCAAACGCTGCAGCAAAGCAGGGGCAGCTGGGTGGCACAATGCACTCCAGAAGAAATGAGCAGAAACAACCTGGCTGGATCACTCTGCGTCAGAAAAGAGGTCCCCACTCAGCAACCAGAACACACTGCTTGTGTAGACAGGCAAACGGTGGGCATCACTGTCAGTGATCTTCCGTGTACTTACTGGGGGATCAATGGTCCGCTCTGATAGACTGAATGTCCCTGCCATAGACACTTTCAGCCATTAGTTCGAATGGGGTGCAGTTGGTGCATCACACAGTCAGGCATGGGTGTGAAAGGCAACAAAGGAAAGCGGGGCCGGGTAGGATTGAGACATTTGCTCCAGCTGCCATCATGTAGTCCCTTCCTCAAACCCGAGACCTTGGTTCCCCTGAAACATGCAATTGTGCACATGGGCTCTGGCCAACATGGCCAAGTACTCGGCTTTACAAAATGCAGGCATGACCTACCAGACAATCTCAGGCTGCTCCATAAGGGACTTCGAACATTTTGAGAAATGAAAATCTGTATTGAAATCCAAACACATGACACCAAGGATGGTGCCCATCACATGCCATTGCACACTCAGGAAACTAGGCAAAAAAGGGCAATTTGTGTGCGATTTGGTGAAAAAATCTCGGGGGGGGATGTTTCTTCCTTCAAGAGGGGGGGACCATTAGCTAGGGGGGCCATGTTTCTTCTTTGGAGAGGGGGGGGGGCATTGGCATGGGGGGTCCATTGGCATGGGGTGTCCATTGGCATGGGGGGATCAATGGTCGGTTCTGATAGACTGAATGTCCCCGCCATAGACAATTCCAGCCATTAGTCCAGCAGTACTGCGAAATCCAATCAATGCACGTGTCCCCTTCTTGGTTGGGGTGCTCCACTATGTAAAATACAGCGAGGCGTTACGGTTAGCTCCGTGAGTCACTTGTGTGCTTGTCCTTTGCTGCCGACTCTAGCGAACAACCTGGATCAATATAAGCAGTCGTCCGTAAATGTGGACTGCATTCACTGTGTCACATGCGAGCTGACCGGGCTGCAAAGCATGGCACTCATTCGGCCTTACCCCGTCTGTCGCTGTTTAGTTTCAAAGAGTGAAGGGAGTAACATACATTAAGACTCAGAAATCAGAATGCGTTGCAGATGCACGTGTGCCATGTGGCTGTGTGCTTATGGGATCATATTTCAGGTGAGGTGCCCCGTGCTTCAGTGGAAGCACCCTGGATGCCAGCGGCGCTGGCCCCAGGTTCGAACCCCACTGCCCGAGCCGCGGAGGCTCGGGCAAAGGCAAGCAACGGGTGGGGTGGCAGCCTCCCATCGGGCGTGGGCGGTGGCGGGGCGCACTGCTACAGGTGGCCGGGCACATTTTGCTAGTTGATGATGGTGTATGTAACTAAAACAGCGCATTAAGAAAATAGACCAGTCCAATGTGAAAATAATAGATAGAAACGGGAGGGGCCCCAGTCCCCTGTCGGGCGAGGCCGGTGGGGGGGAGCACTGCTACAGGCCGGGTTCGAACCGGCGATCTACGTGACGACATCCGACGATGTTAACCACTATACCACACTGCCTCCCATATTGTCTTTGTAAGGGGAAAAATTCAAAACTTGCACAATCGAATCCAGCTCGGCTACAGTGGACCTGCGCTGTCGCTTGGTGGGAGGGGTGTACGTGGGCATGATGAAGTCCCGCGACGGGGTCTTAAGTACAGGGCATCTGGGATGGGAGAGCCTTCCCTGTTCAGCCAATCTATCAGCTTCGTTGTTCCCTAGAATGTCCACATGGGACGGCACTTTAATAAACTTGATGGAGCCTGTGTGTGCACTGAGGGTGTCCAGAAGAAGTTCCCAGAGGGGAACGTTAGAAACCGGACCGCTGCTTCCCGTCCATCCCCTGAGTTTCCACCGGCGCGCCGCGCCAGTGGCTCCCAGGAAGACGTACTCACTGTCTGTGCAAATAGCGACTTTACCAAAAGAGAGGATTTGCAATGCCCGAACCACGGCCAGGAGTTCTGCCGTGTTGTTTGTCTGCCGGAAGTGTACCGGAACATATGCAGAGATGCTGATGTCAGGGTGCGCATAGATGCCATATCCTGCTACCCGGCCCACACCTTCCGTTTCGGCGGATGAGCCATCCGTGAAAATCAGGGTGTATCCGTCCGCGGAGAGGGTGTCAAAAATTCCTTCCAGCTCCGCCGCCCGTTGCTGTTTGCGCAGTCGGCGCGCTGTTTCTTTGCGTTGTTTTTTGCTGGGCGGGGGAGTGGGAGGTGTGACACGCAGATGGGGGTGTTGTAGCACTCCATCATGGAGAAGCGACTGTAGCGCTCCGATGAAAAGATGCAGGTCATGATCTGAAATAGGGATGCTCGATGGACATGTAGCCCATAGTTTCAAGGTGGCAATCCAGATAGAAACAAAGCGGGACCAGGTAGCTGAATATTGTCGTTGGTATTTTTTCTTTTGGCGGACCTGCCAATTGGCGTATACCGCCGCCCAGGCCAGGAAGCCTGTTGGGCACTGAAAGGAAAACTGTAGGAAGGAGGAAAGCAGGGTGGTTGGACGTTCCTCTACAGTGGCCGTGGGGAAGCATTTGGAAATAGTGTCAAAAGCAACTTTGAGCAAGGAGCACCCCGTGCGTGCGTGGTCGATTGTCTCTAGCTCACCGTCAATTGGGCACCACACGTCATCCGGTTTCCAATCTTTTTGCCGCTCCCCCACAGGGAGGCGGAGCCATAGCACCTGTCTGATGAAGTCTTTGTGGTGTGCGGGAATGTTGAAAAGGTGAAAGGCCTTCCATACCTCAGGTGGTTGCCTTGGTGCCAGGGAGGTAGTGGAACAGAGGAACAAAGCCATGGATTTTGTGGTCCATCGAGACCACACATCCGCTCCCGGAACCGGGTGGAGGGGTGGGTTCGTGGGTGCCTGGCCGAGATTAGAGGAGTGATAATGAAACACTCCCTGCTGATAAATGCTGGCCCAAGTGGGTGCGATCTGCGAAATATGTGTGCTGTTGTTGAATAAATCTCCCACCGTAATGACCCCCTGCCGGATAAGCTGGGGGCAATAGTAGGTGAGGGATGCCGGCTTGGAGAACAGTCTGTTGTGCCAGAGTGGGGTGTCAGACGATAGTGCTTCAGGCCGGTTGAAGGTCACTTTGGCAGTGACAAGTGAATATGCTCGTGCGCTCCAAGCCAGATAAGGCATTTTGTGCCAAGCCACATTGCTCCCCATTTGAAAAGTGTGGAGCGTGGACGGGGAGACATTTATGCCATACTCAGTGGCAAAACGCTCATAAGGCTCGGTGACACATTTAGGAATGGCCTCGGCCTTGTAGACATGACGAATAAAGATAGTGGAAAATTGCCAAAGCAGGAAGGTGTCAGGGGGGGCCAGTTCAAGCCCCCCATGCTCTTTGCTGTGCGACAGGATGTCTAGTGTAATGCCCCAGTTGCTGAGCTTGAGGGCAACCCGATAAATTGTTTTGACCGCGGCGATGACATTGTCTGTAGGGTAGACAACACGAGACGGGTAGACCAAAAGTGGGAGAATCCAGCTTTGGAGGAGTTCCACCCTTTCAGCGAGTGAGAGGGACCACGACTGCATGGAAAACGCACGACCTGTGGCTTTTCTGAGTGCAGGTCCATAGGCCTCCTCCGCTGTGGTAGCCCCAAGGACAATGCCCAGGTACTTGTATTTGTCGACTACTCTGAGGCCTGTGCTCAGGAGCTGAACCCTGTGTATGGGGTCCCAATGCCCCTTGAGCAGAATGTTGGACTTGTCCAGGTTTGTGTACAAACCTGTAATTGTTGAGAATTCCTGAACCCTGCTCCAGACCAAGAGGAACACCCTTGCCCCTGTGGCAGGGTCGCATTCAATGATGATGATTAAGTCGTCTGCGTAGAGCAGAACTTGCACATGTTCTGACAAATCCATAAGTTTGTGGATGATGGGGGAAATGAGCATGGCAAATATAGTCGGCGAAAAGGGGCACCCCTGTCGTACACCCGAACGGGGGAGAATTTTGTGGTCTGTGTAAATGTGATCACGAACAAGGACACAGATTGGCGCTGTAAACAGCAGTAAACATAGGGAAATTAGGCTGTCTGGCAATTGCATAAGACTAAGGAACGTGCGGGTATACTCATGAGAAACAGAATCAAAGGCCTTTTTGAAATCGATGGGGCAAAACAGAGCGTCCCCCGGGGAGTTCCAGGAGCCAAAAGTATGCCACAGATTCGTGAAAATGGACCGTCCCCTGATAAAACCTCGTTGCTGGATAGGGGTGAAGGCATCAATGTAATCTCTGAGTTGCAGGGCAAGAATGGCTGCCACCCATTTGTGTGAAGTGTTTTGCAGCACCAAAGGCCGTAGATTGTGTACTGAAGCGGTCCCAAGTCCTTTCGGAATGGGATTAAGAAGTGCCAAGGACCAGTCATCGTTGAGTGTGTTAGAGTCCAGAATGCCCTTGTAAATGTCAAGCATAAGGGGGCAAAAGAAATCCGAAAAGGCCTTGTAGATGGAAACCTGTACTCCATCAATTCCAGGTGCCGAAGTGCCGTTCAAGGACTCCAGCGCGGCGTGCACTAAGTCCAGTGACAGCGGTTGTATCAGCATTTTTGCCATCAATGCTGTGTTTTTGCCACGGAAAAATGTTTCGAGATAAGGCTTCACCTCCATTTGTGATTTTCCGGAGGGGTTCATTGTTTGTTGCCAATAGGAGACGATTTCAGAGACCATGGACTCAGGGTCGGGCAGAAGCTAGCCGGACCTATTGCGCAAAGAGTATAGTTTTCGTTTGAATTGTAGTTGTTTGGTGAGTCGCCACATTTCTTGGCGGCGGCGCCATGGTTGCAAATGATGTGGGTCGTGTAGAGTAGTTTTTAACTTATCCAGAACCTGCTGCCCTGAACGATCGGTGTCTGCCCGTTCGGCCAGGGCTGTTAAAATTTGATAAGCCGCTTTGGTGGATGAAGGGGTGTACCCATGATCCTTGAGGTAGCGCCAGGCCTCTTCCGAGAGGTGATGTGTAGAAGAGACCATCAAGAGAGATTGCAATTCCGTGATGCCGGTGGCTCTGTTGGCCTTCTCATAGGAGAAAGCTGCAGTTTTGATACATTCCAAACCGTCCGCCCACTTGGAGTAACCTTCAGTGTTGATGGAGTGCAGTTCAGCCTGTAGTTGTTGGAGGGTGTCCTCCGAGGAGAAGAAAGTTGTAGGGATTCTGAGTCGCTTCCCTTGCTTGGTAGGCTTGGCCGACAGTGAGGCAATAACTGCCTTGTGGTCCGAATTGGCCACAAAACGGGTATAGCACTCCACCACGGAGTTTTGGAAATTCTCGTGAAGGAGAATTCTATCGATCCGTCGTCTCCTGTCAAGGACGGGGGCGCACTCGTTTGCGGCTAGGTCGGGCCTAGCCGACGTAGTCGGCTTGGCCGGGGCAAAGCCCCATGTCCAGCCTTCCAAATCAAAATCGGAGTGTCTGCCACTGTGGAAACATGCATATGTGTCGATGAGCTGATGGTTCGTCAGAAAATCAAGTTCCGCTTCACGGGCGGCGATGACAGTGGAGTGCTCAGAAGATAGATGCGGTGCAGAAATGTCCCTTGAGGGGACTGTGACCGAATTGTGGTCGGACAGATAGATGGTGTCTCCCGGGACGAGAGTGGGCGAGACTTGCGAGAGCAAGGTCCATTGGCGCTGCCTTTCGACTGCGTCATGATGAAAATGATAAACACAGAAATGGTGCTTGACCCCATCGGGGTCAGCCAGCTGAGCAAAAAGGTGGCGTTTTTCAATGGCATACGAATTCAGGAGTGTCCAAGTGTTGTGAAAAATCAGTGCAGATCCCCCTCTACCTTTGGGGCTCAGGTTGGAAAGGAGGACGAACCCCCAGTCCTTGAACCGTTTAGTAAGCTGCTCAAGGCATTGATCATCCTTGATGTGCGCTTCCTGAAGTCCCATTACATGTACGGAGTTACGATACAAAAAACGGCATATCTGGACCTGCCTATCTTCCGAAAAGTTGTCGCTGACGGGGACCTTGGTGGTCAGCCCGTTGGCGTTAAAAGTGGCTACCTTGGTGTGTGCTGCGGCATAAACCACTGGCTGTTGGTTGTCTCCTGTCGGACGTCCAACCGCTGGTGGTTGGTGGTGTGCTGGTTTTTGTGAGTGTGACGTCATAAGGTCATGTTGGCTGCTTCACAGTTTGTGCATAGGAGGGCTTTTTGGACTCAGCAGAAGCTGGTTTTTTCCTGTTAGCCATGGATTCACGCTTGAGATTATTAAACTCATCGATGGGGATGATGGAAATTGAAATTTGTTTCGCTTCGTCATGAAGCATGACGCTTTGGTTTGCGGAGGCAAATTTGCCTTTTATTCGCCATGCGGCGGTGGAAAAGCGTCCCGGGTTCCATGTTGACCGGACCGCTGATTCAGCAAGAAAACCGTTTTCATTGAGGAAAGACAATAGGGCCGGGCCATGTAACCAAATGGGAACGTCATAAACGACTTTTAAATCAGAACGCCCCTCCGGTGAGGACATTGGCATGGAAGGGGGGGGGGACTTTGGTGTCCTGCACACCTGAATAGCTGTCCTACATCCACCAGAACCATCAAAAACCCATTATCCTGGTAAAAAAAGGTGATGTGGAAAATTCGACCGTGGAACCAGGGGGCGGTTCTTGCGCAAGGTGGTTCCTAGGCACGGGGGGGGGGGATTATTTCGAGTGATAACATGCATTTAATTGGATTTGATGTGAAAAGGTGTGAAGAAAGGTTGTTTGGTCGCGGCTGAGGAGTCTAGCTCATGTAGTGTTTACACATATGCTGCGATTGATTCCGCTGTGCTGCGTGAAATTGCAGCAGTTGATGTGGCACTGCGGACCAGAGAGTGGATTGGAGCCTAAGTCATGTCCTCACTACAACCAAGGCTCTAGTGAGGGCGGGCTAGGATGGTCATCCCATGTAGCAATGGATGCACCAAGGCTCCAAATCTAATGGAAAGGTCAGCCAGCCGATCTAGTACTAGTTGAACAGCAGTTAAGGTGACTGAACCTTGGTACCCTACCTGTTAAGGCCTTGTCCTCGCTGGACACTGCTTTGTTGGGTGTGGATGTGCCGGCCGTGGTCTGCATGGCCCATATGGCCCGATACAAGGGCATCCCTCCCTACCTACCTGATAATTACTGCATTTACACTGTGTGTGCATACAGTGCAAAAACAATGCCCAAATCAAGGAGAAATACCGCCAGGGGATAAGGGGAAAACCTCAATGGGCCTGCCATTATTTCGTTAATGTTTTATGACGGCTTGTAGTTTCGGAAGTCAAGCCTACTTTGCAGCTTTAGGGACATGGATGGGAGACCACTTGAAATCAGACATGTCTCCATGTACATCTACAATTTTCAAAAGAAAACCGTGGCCCCTTTGCTCACAAGTGCTCTCCTGTAGTTCGACGCATACATCCAACCGAAAAACACATGCACGAGATCCAGCAGTGAAACTGCCACAGCAAAACAATAAGCATCCAACCAACGCCACAAAATTGGAGACATGGTGGATGCAGCGAATCATGAACAAAATGCTGGCGACCTCACGAAAGAAATTTGACAGATATATATTGCTTTGGGACATGATAAACGATAGGCAACAGTTCCAAGTATTGATTGATGACAACCAAAGGAATTGCAAAAATTAAGTAACGCAGACATATCTCAGCTTCTTTTTTTTTTACCTGTGTGTGCTTCGTGCGCTTTTGTCAGGCATCATCTGTTGATTTGGGGCACCATCTACTTTTTTGCACGAAATCTTACTCTTATGCTGTGAAAAAAAAAACCAGCATTTGGCATATTTACTTTCGCAGCTGAAAACAAAAACCGAGTTCCGCAAAGCATTCAGGAAACCTCAGTCAGCAAGTTACACGGAGTAGAACAGGGGGCAAAAGGAATAATCAAGTGCTATCTTCACTGCTCACCTGAATGGGAAGTGCCAGAATCATGCACACTTGCAGGTGACAGGTCACATTAGGATCGGTTTGTGGCTACTGGATCACCAGTGCAAAGCAGCAGTTTCAAACCGAAGCACCGCCGCAAAAAAACTAATCCTGTGTGGGGAGACGGGTTGCATATTTGCAGACTTGCCGCCAGTGTCTGAGCACTGACGCATGATTGCGCAGGGCTGACGGCTACTGACTCAGACAACGGATGGGGGCGGGCCCTACCGAGTGATGGATGCCAATGGACGATGCGTTGTTCCGCAGTGCATCACATGGAAGTAGCTCTTAGGGAGTGCCGGTTTCATTGTGCATAACAGTATATCCATGTAAAACAAGATGAGCGCATAACATGAGTCTCAACGAGACCAAGCTGCTTGGCGTCAGGGGAAAGGAAGACATTTCGACCCAGTGGTTGACACTCATGGAGCACGCCCGGCAACCTGAGGCACTGCCTCATGCAGGGTGCACAGCGCTCATCGTTGCCAGCACAATTTCCATCAGACCCCCAAAAATCGACACAAAAAAGGGGACCGGCACTTGTCAAAAGCCCCCCCCCCCGCCCCTCTTTCGACGGTCCTCCGTGCCCCCCGCCCCTCGCGCGCAGCAATTTTTAAGTCCCCTCATCCCTCTGAAGCTGTTGATTGCCTGCTTGCTCCTGAGCTAGCCGCCGTTAAGCTCCCGCTAGCGGGTCGTTGAACAGACCTTTGGGAACCCCCTCAACCACACTTCATCTGTCATCCCTTCCAGGAGGTTGTCAGGGCTCCGTCCTCTCGGGGTCTCCAAAGCGGAGAGGAGTGATATGGGTACATAAAACAGTCTCATGGGGGGTGAACATACAACACAACATTCAGGATCCCTTGGAGCCCTGATGGCTCTTATGGTTTCGCACTACGTTGAACACCAACTTAGGGGCCTGGTATTACCAGTGGGGCAAAAAAAAGAGTGCACCCATTGGCTCTTATTTATCTAATTTCCTCATCATTTAAATCGGTGGGGGTTCTTTTGCACAGTGTGCGCTCACTGCAGAGTCGGGGTAATTGGATATTTAGCAGTTGCCAATCAAATAAACACTGACGGGGGCCATTGGGATGCCAGCCGCGAGTCCCAGAAGGAGGCCAGGGGAGACGGGAACAAATGACAACAGATTCATTCCTTCCTTCATGGCGTGGCGGCCTGAGCCTTGCCTGGCGAGGTAATGGAGACATGGACATTGTACGGAAATCGATGGACTCAACAGGGGTGATGGATGGCTGTGGTAGGTAGGTAGTGGCGGCTGAGGTTGATGTGAGTGAGAGGGAGGGAACACAAATGTAGCGAGACAAAGTCTTAGGCTGAGGGGGCTATTGGGCAACAAGGGCCTGGGGGCCGGTTGGGAGTGAAGTGGAGATGAGTGATGGAAGAAATCATATGGGTTAGCACGGGTACTGATTAGGGCAGCAAAGCACTGACGGGGCTCACCGCGGGGAAATGAGGGTAGAATGGATTCAAAATCGTTGAAAAGACAAAGGTGTGCGCACAGCAGGAAGGGCCCAACAGGGGACAGTATGGGCAGCAGAGCAGACAGAGGCGGCGGCTGGTGGTAAAATGCAGCGAAGCCAGCAGCTGTGAGATAGCGGACCGGCTGATTCCGTGGTGGTACAGGGACTGTGCATGTTGGAGCGCCAATTCAGAGACGAATCTGGCTGGAGACCTTTGGGTTGGGCATGGACAGTGGTTGCTGCTTGAGCAGTAAGAGCAATGGTTGTGCCCATCGCTGTGACGGTGGAACGGGACATTAATTGGAGGGTACATGCGGGGCTTTTGTGATCCAGTTCGGTGCTTCAACCCATGCAGACGTACAAACATGCAGGCATGCAGGTCAGAAATGGGGGCTAGACACTATTCAGCAACCACCGGCTGGAGCGTGCAGAAAGAAGGCGCCTGCAGGACTTCGAAAACCATTTAAGCTCCGTTTTGTGCACAGACATTCCATGCAAGCGGCGACGAGTGAACTGTGGCTCACGTACTCGGACACCCCCCCCCCGTTCTTCCAGGAATTACATACAGCAACATGCATACCATGTTGTGCAGGTGCTTTGGATCTCTGCGACACTTTTCTGCGCCTTGCAGGGCAGCAACAGCCGAAAAAATGAGCCGCTTATCCCCGGATCCAGCTCAACCAATCAGCCGAGGCGCAGCCCCCTGCATCCGTGAATGATGCTGCGCCACATCACGAGGCAGCTCTTTGACAAATTGGAGTGCGCTTTTCCCGAATCATGGTTCACACGGCAATAATACAATCACAAGAGAGGGCAGTCTTGGAGGCGGCAGGAGGAGGCTTTCACATACAATCATACAGGAAGCCAAGCAACTAATGAAAGAAACGCAGCAACTGCACCTCTACTACTGTCGCAGTATGGTCCGCACCTTCACTGCTGCTGCCTGCAAGGAACTCACGCCGCGGGAACAAATTACTATTTATCGCACAGAGCATCACGTCATTGTTCCACCGCCTTGAGGCATGGTATCGCATCAGGAGACTCTCATCCTGTCAGCATGGAACGGACTAAGCAATACAAATGGAATGTGTCACAGCACGGAGTCCGCCAGCCCGCCAGTCTCCTGAGAGGCAGGCGGCCAGGGTGCCAAACGATACTCAACACGCAAACCAGTTCACAGGCAACAAACTTGTATTGAAAGTGTTCGGTCCGAGTTTACAGTTTCAACGCGCGGGATTTACACATGTTCACACTTTATGGCTGCAGGACGGGTCGGGGGAACAACCCCCAAACGGCGCCGGGCCCACGGGCCGGGGGGATGGAATGTCCCGCCGAGCCGGTGGTGGCAGCTCAAGGAGTGCCTGTGTGGGACAGCAGCCCGAAGAAGCGCGGGGCTCGCGGGCCTGGGGGATAGAATATCTTGAAGACTCAGTGCCGGCAGCCCAAGGATCTCCCGCAAGGGATAACGGCCATGCAGAACATCACCCCACAAGAGCTGGGGTCCTCCAGAATTGAAAGGCTGACGAACAGACTGCTGCTCAGCAACGGGGTGGCGTAGGAAAAGGGGGGCAAGGGGTTGGGCCGACTCACCCACCCCGACCGGGCCCTGAGCTGACCCACCCATGCACATTGGAAAGCATCTCGGCAAGAAAAGTCGAATCTGCTGTAGACCACAGAAATTGAGAGCCGATTTTTACATCCACAACTTTGGTCGCGGCCGCTGCCCCACCCCATCTTGCCCGATCCACCCCAGGCCAGGGGGACAGCCCTTGACCCAGTCTAGTCTAGGCAAAGGGACCGACGTATGCCGTAGAAATCCGACCTGTGAAGCCTGGAATCAGTGCTCATCACCAGCAAGACTGGGGTGATCCGGAGCAAATTGTTCAATTTGTACCTCATAACGAGACGCTCCCGGACTTGCAATCGGGGTCAGGCCGGGAGTCCCCAGACATTTTCATGCGCGATTTCTTGCATTCGAGGTCACATCGGATGTGGAGGGGTCCTACGTTTGACCCCGTTGAATTCGTTCACATGTTTGGCACGAGTGCTCACGTCCGCGCCGGATGCTGGCGGAAAGTTTGACGTGCAGTGATGCGGTCTGATGTTTGATGCTCTGCGCTGCCCCCGGGACCCACCGCTCCGGCAGTAACCAGCGGCCTCAGCACACCCGCTCATCCTTCTTGATCCTTTCGAGGACGTCCTTCCCCAGGCCGTTATCCTTCAGGACCTCCAGCTTGAGCCCGTCGTTGGAGCTCTTCTCAAGGGCCTCGGCAATGGCCAGACCAGCCTCGGTTCCCAACCCATTTTTCGTGATGTCGAGATGCTCGAGGACGACGCTTGCAGCCAGCAACTCGGCGAAGGCGTGGCCGGCCTTGGCGCCCAGCTTGTTGTCCTGAATGCGAAGCACTTCAAGGGACTGACTCTCCGCCACCGCCTCGGCGATCGCCACACCGGCCTCCTCTCCCAAGCCATTGCTTTGAATGAAGAGCGCCTGGACGCTTACCCCATCCCTCAGCGAGGCAGCCATAGCCATGCCTCCCTCGGGCCCCAGTCCGCACTTGCCCAGGTTGAGGGTCTCGAGCGTCTTGTTGACGCTCAATGCGGCGCACAGCGCGGCTGTTCCACTGGGGCCAATCTTGGTTCCGTAGACATGCAACGCCGTGAGGTGATCGTTGCTCTTCAATGCCTCTGCCAGCGCCACGCCACCCTCGGGCCCAATGTCGTTTTTGTCGAGACTCAGCATCGTTATGGTCCTGTTGGACTTCAATGCAAAGGCCAATGCCTTGGCGGCAAGTGCACCGAGCTGCTGGTCTTTGAGATAAAGCTCGTGGGCGTGTTTGTTCAACTGGAGCAGCCGGGCCAACCGATGACCCGCGGCGTCCACTCCATCGGTCTCCGCTGACTTCGCAGTCGCGACCACGCGCTCGGAGAACTCCTTCGTCGACAACGGCCTGACGAACGACATCACGTTGTCTTTTTCGATCGCATCGAACATCTTGTGGGTCTTTCCCGAGACGCCATTCACGTTGAACAAATGGAAGTCCTTCGTCACCTCCCGGTCCGGGTTCGCCGTGTTCCACTTGTGCAGCAGCGACCTCTCCGTCGGGGCACAGGCTAACAACCGGCCGCCGGGGACCATGTGCAGGCCAATGCGCTTCGCGATGTGCAGATGTTTCGCGCCCCGCAGCCCTCGGTCGTCGTCAGGAATCTCCGCCACGACCAGGTCTCCTTCGTCCATGCGGAGCTGGGCCTCGACCTTCCGAATCGCTGCTACCGCATCTGTTGAGCCCTCCTGCACACGGGAGGGGGGGCACACACCCTGCACTCAGGACAGGGGGCACACACACAAGAGGGAATACACATCCTGTACCTCGGAAGAGAAGCAGAGGCAGGAGGAGGAGGAAGAGCACCACAGGAGTACCTCAAAAGGCCCCTTGGCATCTTTCCGCCGCGGTGACCACGCGTCGCTGACGGCGAAAGTCTGCTACTGTTTCGACCGTGAGCAAAATAGTCTCCGTCATGCCCGCAAAAACATCTTTCCTCATGGTTTCATTACCGTCCCAAACGACTTTGGCAAGGCTATTGGACGTGCCCTTTGCCATGGCCAAGTCTGCCCGCGAGAGTACAAGCGCCTGCGGGCATGTGGAATTGGGACAATTTCCCCTGAAAACCACCCGACTACAGAAGCATGCATGATCAATTCAAAACAGCATGGGGTGCAGAAATCAGGACCCTGGGACCCGTGGCTACCAGTGGTGGAAAACAGCCGCACAGTGCATGGTGCGCCCCCTAATAGTGCTGGGTGCACATGGGGACATAGACCTAGAGTGTTGGGGCACAAAGCCTCAGCACCGTGCACAAGCAAGATCTACATCGATGTCAGGGGCCGGGCTGGGGACACCGAGCGATAACCATGGTTGCTGGCGATCCGGTGCTCTTTTCCTCTAGCATTGCAGATGGACTGAATCTGCCGTCATGCCCATTGTTCCCTAAGGCCATCTAGGCACCTGAAGAGCCCCTCATGGCCATTTGGCCATAGCCATACTTTCGCTAAATTTACGGCTGGAGAGCATGTGCATGCGGGGTATGCTAGTCCATCGGCGGCTTGTGCAAGGGGCACAACCATGCTGGCTTTGAGTATCGCAACCAGTCTTGGGACTCTAGTGGGGTCCCAAGATATTGGCTATGAGATCATGGGCCCATGGGGATGTAATTTGCATCAGATCAAATTTCTTGGGCATGGCCAATTGGACAACCCGTGCAAAGGACACACCTCAAAGGCAACGCCTCTGATGCAGGATGAAATTTAGATGGGAAGGGGGGGGGGGGGGTCGCACAAATGCCTGCTTGTCTGTGAATTACTTGGTGAGGAGATGGATCTTGCAGGTGAGCGAATCCTGATCCTTGGCACAGACCAATGGCCATAGGAACGTTTGATTTCTTCTGCGTGTTGCATCAATGCAGTGGGGGATAAGTGCAGTTCACGCTTCGGGGCCTTTCCTTTGTGGAACTCAGCAATCCCCAACTACAAGTCCTCCCAAGGAAGCAATGAATATACTGCTGAGAGAGAGAGAGAGAGAGAGAGAGAGAGAGAGAGAGAGCGAGAGCGGGCGAGAGAGAGAGCGAGAGAGAGAGAGAGAGAGAGCGAGAGAGAGGGCGTTCTAGAAGCTCATGCTGAATTTGGAAAGGATCTTCTAGACAAAACGAAATAGGGGGATTCAACTCAGGCCTGGTGTGCTGGAGCCACTGCACCCTCGCCCATCACCATTGCGTCCGATAGGCCCCAATCTTCATGGACTACAGTGGACTTTGGAGATGGGACAATCTGCAGCTGTTATTCAAAGGGTCCATCGAACCGGTGCACAGTGTCCAGGTCTTGGCATCGAAATACAAGCACCACTCGCAGGCTACTGTGCCCATCTTCATGCCCTCATCAAGATTGAAAGGATACGCTGACATGGGGGAAGCGAAACCTCGTGTTGTGCTGACGAACGGGGTTGCTCTCACAATGGGGCGTTAGGAGAGCATCGGGCCTCCGCACAGGAACGGGTCCACACAGGAGGGGGGGGAGCACACCTGCTGCTCCATGACTTGGGCGGCATCGAGGAGCACGATGCTGCGGACCCACTGCACGTCCTCACCGATGGTCAGCGAGGCCTCGATGACGGACTGCAACTTCGCATCGTTGTTGAACAAGTGGGGCTCGCCGGCGTATGCCTCGTTCAGCTGCTCGTGCGCACGCTTCCGAACGACCTCCTTCAGCGTGGGCACGTCGACGCCCGTGCCCCCGAACAGGACCTGGCGACGGCGACAACAGCAGCAACGGCAGCAACGACAGCAGCAGCACCAACAACACCATCGTTGGCCATGCACCGGGTTTGGGGACCACCCCAGGCATGGCCCTTGATGGCAGTGCCTGACCCGCAGTGGGTGGATGGGTCGAAGGGCGAGGGTGAAATCGGGGGATATTCTACGTGTCGAACAAGGAGCCCAACGCCTACTTTCTCCACCGAACGGCAATGTCTTCTGCTCCTGACGGAGACCGGCTCGTCCCTTTCGGGAGGTAGGCCTTTCGGGTCCCCAAGAGGGACATCATTTTCGGGTATTGCTTTTTAATTGTACATGTGGTGGAGCGAAATATGTATGAGACCCTGGAACCGGTATCGGGCCCCAGGGGGGGGGACTCAGGGCTGTGCTCGAAAGGAGGGAGCGGGTGGGCGGAGGAAGTGGAAGTGGGGGGGGGAGGGGGGCAGCAGCAGCGACCCAGGCATGGCTGGCCACTCGGTCTACAGAGCGCACCCTAGTACCAGCCCCCCATTGCCGATGCCCCCCCCCCTGTGTGACATTCTGTCTGGTTGTTGCTCCTTTACGGGGCCCTGGACGGTCACCCGTTCTTCCCTTCGCATGTTGCGTCGGGTCGCTGCTTTCTGTCGGCCGCTGCGGCCGGTGCTCTTGCTGGTGTCGTTTCCGCGTTCGCGGAGCCCAGTATTTGGTGTGTTGGGGCTGTGCTGAATGTGGCATGGTGTGCCGTTTGCGTGTCACCCCCCCCCCCCTCTGGGGAGAAGCAGAAACATGCCGCCCTCCTGCCGGAAACAAGATGCCCCCCTGGGGGTTTGCTTGACGTTCCCGTGATGTTACCGGAGGGGGCGGGGGGGTTGCGCAAAGCAGTCGTTGAGCACGGGGTGGGGGATGATGCAGAACACTCGAACCTCAGCAATGTGACCCAGTGATGTTGAGAACATGTGCTCTTTTGGCAGGGCCCTCTCTGTGTGGAAATTCCTCTTTCATATGAAGTGGCGCATGGTGCCCAACAACAAATGATGACATGGACCGATACGCAAGTGCCCATGCTACACTACTCACGAGGGGGGCACGGGTGGGCAGAAATGGCTTTCACCGACTCATTCAGTCTGATGTGCTTGATTCAGAACTTGAAGATGAGGCAGTGGCCCTGCCGCTGGATCTCGAAGAGGAGGAAGGGTGGCAACGGGTTGCCGCACAGCACCTTCCACAACGCGCCTCCGAGCGCGCGCTCAATCTCAAGTTTGATGTTGTCGCACAGGCCCTTGAGCAGGCGGAAGCGCTTCGTCAGGACCTCGTCGAGCGTCTCGGACATCATGTTCAAAGAGAGGCGGGCGTCGATGACGAGCGTGGTCTTGTCCACTCGCGAGCCCGTCGCCTCGATGCCCAGGAGTGGGGGATACAGGATTTCGCGCTCGAAGGGGTACTGGCTCAGCCAACTGAAGTCCGCCCCGCGGTCGATCATGCCCTGGCGCATCTCGAAGACCGTGGACGCCACCCCTTGCGCGTAGTGCAGCGCCTGCGCCCTCTCTGCCGTTGTGGAAGAGAAGCCGTACTCCACACCGCCGCAGGTGCCGTGCCTGTTGGGGGTCCAGAACCCGTCCGGCAGCTGGCCACGCGTCATGCCGCGCCAAATCGCGCACACATCCATGAGCTTCGACAGCTTCAGCACGCAACTGTTGATGGCGTGGATCGTCGTGACGTACGTGTTGCCCTGGCACAGGCTCTTGTTCTTCCCGACGAGATACGCGTTCCCTGAGGCGGATCTCAGCACTGTATTGTACTTCTCATACATCGGCCTGCACACAGTAGAGGGGGGCACAGCCTCCATACAGACGAGGGGCGCACACCTTCCCCAAGTCTCACTTTGTTGCAACCCCTTGTCATCCTCAGGCAGGGGCAGCGAGAGGCGAGCAAACAAGCACAACTCAGGGCTGGGAGAAGATTGCTCCAAGAGGGTGGGGGGGGGGGGCGACGTGAGAGGCCTTTTTGCAACCCCCCCCCCCCAGGGGTGGGGCTCCTGTCTAGCCATTTCCGGGCCACCTGGTCGCGTGGAACCGGTCAGGGACCAAAAACACAAAAAAAAAATATGGCACTTCTGGAATCAGCACGTCGTGAAGAGTCAGCAAAGCAAACATTGGCCCCCCTTTTGATGAAAAGTCTTTTTCAATTTTTTTTACCCGGAAATGCCCAAAATCCAGGTCCCTAACAGAAGAGCCCCCTTTTTTCAAGACCCCCCCCCCTCCCCAGGGTCCAGGGGGCTCCAACGACCCCCCGGAGCAATTTTCCAACCGCCCAGGCTGCCACCAACAAAGCTCTGCTTCCAGACATGGGGCGTGCAGGTGTGCAACAGCAACATCAGTTTTCACATTCATGCACATGCCCGTGCGTGACGCGCCCAAATGGGTCTGGTCTCCCGCAAGGGTCGACCAAGTGCCACCGATCACTGGTGGCTATGGCTGGTATGCTGTCCGCTGTATGCTGTATGCTGTAGGCCTGCCTCTGCAGGTGGCCGTACTTCTGCACACCCGCCACGCCTTTTGTCGAGACTCAGCATCGTTATGGTCCTGTTGGACTTCAATGCAAAGGCCAATGCCTTGGCGGCAAGTGCACCGAGCTGCTGGTCTTTAAGATGGAGCTCGTGGGCGTGTTTGTTCAACTGGAGCAGCCGGGCCAACCGATGACCCGCGGCGTCCACTCCATCGGTCTCCGCTGACCCACACCCTGCGCATACCCTACGCACAGGAGGACGGTACACACCCTGTGTACAGCCTCCCCCCGACCAGCTCCTCCTGCAGCAAGGGCGGTTGTCCCTCGGCCGCCAACCTCACATTCATCGCCTCGACCTGCTCCATGAACTCGTCCAGGGGGTGCCTCTGCCTGCACTTGTCCGGCACCAACTCCTTCAGGGAAACCGCCGCACTGCTCAACGCCTCCCCCTTTGGGTCCAGCCACGGCTCGTCAGCCGACAGCACGGCCGCCCGAGTGTCGGCCCCCGCCTTCACCGCGAACGCATTCGCGATGTCGGCGTCGGGGCCCATGTACCACTGCTCCGCCCAGCAGATGACCACGTCCCCGTCGACCCTCCGGAATCGAACCGCCTCCCCGGGCACTTCGTCGTACGCCCCATTGGCCTCCGGGTGCGCCGCGACGCCGTCGACGACGAGCGTGCGGAAGCCGTTGCGCTCGCCGTAGATCTTGTCGGGCCGCGGGTCCACGACGAACTCCCACTCCTCCCGCGAGCTCGTGGTCAGGCCGTTGGAGGCCGTGAAGCGGGAGTCGGCGTCCGGGCCGTCGCAGTGCTCGTACTCCATCGCTTTGATCAGGGACCCCTCGATCATCTTCGGGCCGCCAATCAAATCGATGAGGCCCCCGAAGAACGTCTCCAAACTGCCGTACTGCAGGTTGAAGCTCGCCTCGTTGGCGAATTTCTCGCTCAACGCCTGCGCCGAGCTCTCCTCCTGCTGCCGCAGCGCGCCGACGGCCTCCCACAGCGCCGGGGCCAACCCCCCAAGGCCCGCCGCCCGCAGGCTCTCCTCCAGCTGCTCCTTCTCGATCGCCTGCATGTACCTGAACGGGTCCAGCCCGTCGGGCGGCTTGATGGCCGGGGCGACGGCAGCGGCAAGGTCCAGGGAGCGGAGCCAGGCGGGGACCGACCAAGAGCTCCCGTTTCCTGCGGCCTCCGGGTGCGGAGTAGCAGAGGCGCAGCCGGTCCCTGGAACAGACGGGAATGTTGGGTGACGTGCAAAGCGGCACTGGTCACTGAGGGGCATGTCAACAGGATACGAGGTTTGAGCTTCCGGAACAGAAGTACTGGAAAATACGACGCGAAGAATGCAACACCCGAGGAGTGGAGCGTCAGTCGGGCTTCGGGGCTGGCCTGATACCACGACGGATATCGAACAGATGATGAGGCGATATGTCGCGCAGGGGGCCAAAGAAAAAAAAAGGGGGCTGTTGAGTAGCAACTGCGACAAAGCCCCAACCGCTGGCTGACGGGGACACATCTCCGTTTGCTCTCCGACTGCCCCTCCCACGGTCCCCAACCTTGGAGCGAAGCCAAACAATGACACAAGGGAAGTGCATCATATCGAGGCGCCAGGTAAAGAGGAAGGAGAATCAGCTTGCTCTCCGACTGGCACGCCCATGGGCAACAACCTCAGAGCAAAGTCCAATAATGGTGAAGGGGAGTGCGTCCTGTCTTGGTTCAGAGCGCAGAGGGAGAAAAGGTCATGACCACCATAGACCACGTCTAAAACCGTCATCCCTGAGAGACATGCACCCCAACAAACACATAAATAAGCAGCAAAAATAATTCAGCAGTGAGGGTGCCCCACTCGTTTTGGTAACTGCGGCAACTTCATCACCCGCCTCCTCTTCAGGAGCCTGTTCTGGCCAAAATCGTCCTGTCCCCTGTGGAAGGTTGACGACCTCTTTAGAGCGCTTGATCCCCCCACCATATTGAAGAGACCACCAGCGCTCTTGCGTAACTTCCCATACCGCGCAAGGGGGTCGCCGTCAAGACAGCGGCAACGTGCATGGGCTTCCAACGGCCCGACCATCATCTCAAGAAGGGAGGGAGAAGGCGTGAAAGAGTTGGGAGTTGAGAGAGGGCAGGGACGCGTAGCGGGTAAACACAGGGATCTCCCCAAATGAAATGACGACGTGTCCGGTTGTATCAGATGTTGTGGACAGTGGAATCTAATTGTGGATCGAATGGGGCATATTGGTGGAGGCACACCTGGAGATGCAGATGTGGTTGGGCTTGGAGATGCAGACGCGGACGGACTCGGGGATGGTGATGAGGATTGATTTGTTTCAGCTGCAAAAACAAAAGGTGATAAATGGACAATATTCGACTGGGGGAGGCATGTTACATGCACCCCGAATGGGAGGTATCTTTCCACCACGGCTGACCGAGTGGCTGGATGCACTTTCCGCAGTACACATCTCATGGCGTTCCTGCAGCCGTCGTGGCGCAAACCGCGCCCATTCCCGGGCAGAGGCTTGTGGCGTGACCGAGACCCTCAGAATTCTCGAAGCCCTTCGCACAGGTAGACAGCCCAGAGCCTCCGCACAGCCTGAGCCGGCGATCAACCCGCTCCCTTGACGCAACGCAGCAGCTCTTGTGTTGTGTTGTGCAGGTCATACCTCCCGATGAGAGCTCCTCCAGCCTCGCCCTGACCTGTTTCTGGGTATGCTCGACTTCGTTGAGGATGGCCTGGCACTGATCTTTGTTCAGCTTGAGCCCTGGGCGAGCGGGCGCCAATGCTAAAGACTTGGATAAGTCCACGACAGCGTTGGGCCAGGTGGGGTCGTCTGCATTGCCTTGTTCCACGGAAACCAAAAGCTGGGCGACCAGATTGGGGACGACAGCGGTCGGGAACACGGTTTGAATCAGGTTGTCGATGTCGGAGTTATTTTCGGAGTTATTTTGGTCGGCCATGACAAGGAGTGATCTACAATTGTGGGCGGGAGGCACCTCGAGATTTCAAAGCGGTTGCCAAACCGGTCACTAACAGGTGGGAAAGCGGCCCACCGTGCCTCTGCCCCTTGGGGGGGCAAAAGGTGTCCAAACAGTGGTCTCAAGGCTCAAGTAAAAATTATCATGATGCACGCTCTTGCTTACGAGGAACATACCACTAAACAGAAACACATGTTGTGGCCTTTGTGCTAACGTCTTGTTCGCCGTGGAAGGACTCCCACCTGTCGAAGTGCCGCGAACTTGAGGTGAATTTCAACGTCGATTTTTTCTGTCGAATACCCTCAAACGCAGTTATGTCCCTTTTTCCACGAACATGATTTGGGAGCTTTTGTGATCTTTTTTATGCGCACATCATGCTCACTGAAGGGCATTGTGCTGCGCCCCTGTTGAAGACACCCCAGGCCCCTTGTCCCCCTTGTCCCCATCGTTATTGGATTTGATTGGACCAAAGTCATACGTTTGGGCAAATAGGGGGAGGTTAGGCATGGAACAGTGGGGCGGGGGGTTGTTTGTTTTGGCTGAAAACCGTACCAGAACAACCGTTCCACAAAGGTGGGGAGGGTCAATTCCTATGGACCGTTCCAAAGCAGACTGGAGCAGGAACTGGTGCCGTTCTGGAACAGTTTTAAAATGTCCTGCTTAGAACGGTTCAGAGTACAGTGCTTGTGATGACCAAAATTTTTGTTTCCTAGCAGTTTCATCGCTCCTTGCCTTCCATTTGCATGCATGTCACACCACATCACAAGCACTTTGAACAATTTCTTTTCAAGAAGTTGCCTGAGGAATAAATTGTCCTTGCACATTACAGGGTGAGTTGTCCAGCAAAAAAACTCTTTGAAGAAGGCTCATGGACAACTGGTTTGTGATAGTGTGCCACATCACCTTACAAAGGCCTTACAAAGGCCAATTTTTTCCTCCAACGTTGTTCATTATTGTGCATTTCTTTGCACTTTCTCGCACGTCTAACCACACATCACTAGCCCCCATCCCCTCTCTAGTCTTCTAACACATTCCTCGGGTTGGGTCCTTAGGGACCAACTCTGGAACAGTTGGGGAAGGGTTGCCAACAGGCACGGCTCAGGCATCGTTTATAAGAGCCCAAGAAGAAAAGGAGTACTACCCCTAAGGTGCAGGTTGTACCCGCTGCAACCAAGAAATGTAAACCTCTTCGGCCCCCAAAAAAGGTGCGATCCCTGACCACTCACACAGCCACTCACGCGCCGAAGAGCAGAATCATAGGAGGGCCAAGTGCGAATAGGGCTGCTACCCCTAAGGTGTCAGCTGAACCCGAACCCCCTGCAACCCTCCGAAGCGAACCTGCTATTTTGAGCCCCTCAGCACACAAACTGCGAACAAAGGCTCAAACGGCCCTTCAGTCAAAGTCAGTGGCTGAATCTGTGTGTATTTCGAATGTTATTTGTGATGTGAAACCTCCCATTGGGAGACGCAAGTTTGATGTGCCACTTGGTTATGCAAACTCCCTGGAGAAAGACCAGGAGCAAATCAACGAACGGTGGAAAGTGATTGTTGCAGAGAAGCAACAGCACAGGAGGTGTTCTCGTATTTGTCTCCAGCGAATAAGAAGATAGCACGTATGTTGAAGCGTGAAGGTGGTGCTACGCTTTCTAGGGAGCAATTGCTGTTCATTCGCTTGTGTGGAAATATACACCTGTATTTTCGTGAATTGTTCTTGACATATTCCATTTCATCCCTGATGGATTGTGATTGTCCTTTTTTGCTCCATTTGTTTAGCATGTGGAGTGCTTGGTATTCTATTCATTATAATGGCATTTCACCCGTGCATCCATTTGTGCACTTATGTATCCAACAAAAATGCACTTTTGGGGCCCTTAGGCAGCCATTGCATGTCACATGGGATTGTCACTCAAGGTTCTTATATTCGTAAACATCAGCTTGCGTGACATTGGCATACGGGTTTGAGATATGCTGCTATCCACCCATATGAGAATCGTTTCGCACAGTGCACTGTTCAGACTGCTTTGGTTGAGACTACTTTGTTTTGGACTGCTTTGGCTTGCTGTGTTGGGTCATTTTTTGCTTTGGTGGCATAAAACCACCTTGGGGTGGTTGTATCCCCCCAAAGGGGTGGTTTTATGCCCCATAAAAGTGGGCATAAAACCACCCGGGGTGGTTTTAAGGGTGGTTTTATCCCCCGTTTGGGGGTGGTTAAAAGCCCGGGACCACACCCTCGCATCTGTGTGTGAGCCCAATTTGGCCTCCTTCTTGACCACCTTGCTCACTGGCCTGGCTGGTTGCGCCGTCGCCAACTTCGCCCACGGCGCCTTAAAAATGCCCGGCATAACCGGATGGTTTAACCACCTGTGCAACTGATTAATCAAGCGCTGCTGATCGCAACGAGGGCACCACACGTCTTTCTCTACCTCCACCTTTGCAGAATCGTGCACCAGCCAGCAATGCATTCATCTAACACCGGCTGAAGCCGCCGATGCTTTGTTGTGCACCTCAGATTCCATTGCATCTTCAACCCTGTGTTGTGGTTTGGGAAAGCAAAGGATAGTCCAGCAACAGGCGGCTCGGCTCAATGACATATGACCCATGCTCCACTGCACCAAAGGCGCGACAAACCACATAGACGGGCTGAAAAAGCAATGTTGCAAAACATATGGTCCTCCACCCTCAAGTCCAAAGCCCCACGTCTCCATCCCCCCTTTGCACCCACAAACCGCCACCTTCATATGTACCCCCCCCCCCTGTCCAAGCTACGAAAAATGCCCAAATTATTCCGGTCCCTACGCTATTTTGCAAAGGGGGGGGGTCTGGGGGGCTGCCACCTGCACAATGACAAAGCAGAAAGGGGCACCGGCAAACAGCCAGACAAGGCTCCTGTGACCAAAGAAAGAAGGTGTGGCAGGAGCCCAACCCAGGAAACCCTCGGAATTATAAGAGGGGGGGAAGTCCAGTGCTTGAGATCCACCCACCCGGCTGAAGACCCACTGTGCAGGTGGCAACTCTTCAAATGGCGGACTTTTTTTTTGATAACATCTTAAACTTGTGGACCCTTTGTTGCACAAAGCTATCAGAGCTGGTTGGTAGCCCAGTTGTCAAGGTACTTGGCTGCAGTTTCAAAGATCTCTAGTTCAAACCTTGGTATTGTGAATTTGTTTTTGGTGTGTCACCACCCTCTGGGGATGCCTAACCTGGGAGAGCGCCTTGGCTTCAATTTGGTTCACAAAAAATGCTCCCCACAGAATTATAAGAGGGGGGGGGGTCTGGGTGGGTCAAAAGTTGGGCGGGTGGGTCCAAAGTTGGGTGGGTGGGTCTTGTCCAAAATATCCCCGCCCCTCTTATAAACGATGCTTGCCACGGCTGAGGCCCAATGTGGGGTGGACATACTCGATCAACTTCTGGCCCCCCTTTGTGTTGTACCCAACCCCCCTTTTGTAACCCCCCCCCCCTGATGTCATGCCGGTCCCCCCCCATAGGGGGGGGGGTTGCACCACACAACATTAGCACGAAAACTGCAGCAGTTCCGATATAACCTAAAGCAAAATTTTCTTCGGCACCTTTGGCACCTAGTATTTCCTATGCTTTTCGGTCAAACTGACAGGGGGGGGGGGGGGTTGCAAAAGCAGGGGGGATTACGGGGGGATAATTGGGGTGTGCTGGAGGGAAGGGGGCTTGCTCTACACTCACTCCATTCTATGCCGCCCTGGGTGTTAGGGACGCTATTCTGTTCCATTCTGCTTAATTGAAACCCCACATCCTAACGAGCCCAGCCGCAACCCCCCATGCAACGTTTGACATGGAATGGTTTTGGGCCAAAAGAAATTGGGGGGATGCCAATGCACGTGCAAAGGGACACCAGTAACACAAGCCTCCAATAGGAATGCGGTGTGTGAACACGTTTGCGAACATGGTTGCAGGTGTCTGCACTGCGTTCTATGACCCAACCAACCGCCAAGCCTCCCCCGCCCATTGCAGCAAAGACAGCCCCACATAAGCAGCCCCACATAAGCAGGAGGAAAGCACGAAGGGAAATGGTGGTGGATAGGCTACCAACACAAACGTGCCATTTTGAACCCTTTCCCCAAGCAAAGAGGTGCGAAACGTGTTGCCCGTGCACGCATACATCCCTTTGACAACTCTCATACAAGGCCCCTGTACCTACACACGCTGTCATCTAGTCTACGCCAAAAGGAGCAGGGTTCACAAAGGGCACAGGGACCAAGGGCATCCTACGCACTAGCCAATCGCATCACCATCCTCTCAGCTAGAGACCCGCAGAGCAAATGGTGGCTCGTTGATATGAACGCAGTGGAACCCCAACCAGCAAGCCCAACCAGCCTTCAGCAACTAGGTCCAAGCAGGTCATATCGCCCCCCATCCCCCCCTACCGTCACACCACAACACCACAAGAGGAGAAAGCAGAACCCCCTTGAGGGCCTTCATAATTGAAAGTCAAGGCAAAGTTGTGCTGTGCACAGGTACGCTGCATCGGGGCCCCCCGGAGGCGACGCCAGAGCCAACACAATAGCGCAAGGACTGGTGATGGCAGTTGTATACAGACCCTAGACCCTAGACCCTAGACCCTACCACGCATTGCGCGAGGGGCACGGGGGTGGGTACATGCCCTGTGTTCCATCTCCTACTTGACGGCCATCCACGCATTCAAGGGGGCCGTGCCTATTTTGGGCGGTGGGTGTACTTACCAAAACGAGCTCATTTCGGAGTCGTGATTCGTCTTTTTTGACTGGATCGAGATGCCATAACATTTTTGCAGGAGCTCCCGAAGAACATGCGAGACACGGTGGTGGCAGATATGACTTGTTGAGTAAAACAAATGTAGACAATCGCACTTAAGTTTGAAAACACCATTTCGACCCTCTTTCATGATGTTGACCATTTGAAGATACTTCAATAAAGACCATCTCTTGCTGTGATGGGGCGTCGTCTGTTTGCACCGCATGTTTGCCGGCCCACCATTGCGGTTTAAGTGTACCACGAGTCAATGTGCAACCAAAATTAGCAAGCAACTTTCGGCAAGTCCTAATGTGAAGGGCTCCCTCCTGGTGGCGGTCTTGATGCGGGGGTTCCTTTTTCTTGTGGATGCAAGCAATTAATTGCAATGTTATTTCCCTCTTATGCCTATTGCCTTGTTAGGTCCAAGGTGGTTCTTATTGTTGGCTGCAAACCCCACGTGCTTGTTATTTTGGGGGTGGTCCCTAGTTTAGACCACCCCACTTTGGACCACTTGGACCATGGGATACGGTGATATCTTACACCGAGCCCGTATCTTCCCAATACTCTTTTGGAGAACCCGTTGTGCATGCATAGCGAACTCGATGTGTTTTGTGCTACATTCATCGCTATTACACTCGGCGGCTAATGGATTTGCTCTCTTCCACTTGTTGAGTTGCCTACGGCATTTGGAAACACGTCGTACATCCTTGTTTGGGCCCGCCTTATTTTTTGGGGGGGTTTTAACGATCACTAGAAGTAGTTCAGACGTCGTCGTCACTACCCACCATATCCTTGTCAAAATCAAACAACTTCTTACAACTCACACACGTTTGCCCCCTTCCCCTATGGAGAATCAAGTAATTCAATCCTAGGTCACGTTGTCACCGTACTCTTCAGCCAAAAGGGTTTTGAATGGCAAAGCGCAGTGCGCGCAAATCACTGCAATCACTACAACATTGAAGGTGGTAAACAATTGCATGTGTTCCAGGTCAACGTGAACACCGCGAGGTGCACAAAGATAATGATACTACACAACCCCCGTAGGGGAGATTGGTCGTATGCACAACTAGACTAGAATCCGCCCTTTTACTCACAGATGTTGTCTTTGGTTTGTCGTGCAATGACAATGACTCCCTCGAGTACAACAACGGCGCGGTCAACCCTGTTCCTCTTTGATTGAACCCGTGTGCACCCTCAGCACAACCAACACGTGGTTACTCAGACTTCTGGGTTCCCTTCTTTTTTACGGCGGCGGTAACGGCAGGTTTGGCGCTTGTAGACTTTTTCTTGTCGGACTTTTTCAAGTTGTCCATGTTGAGCTTCATTAGGTTGGCGAATTGAATTTGGAACCTGGTAAAATGATACACATCACCTGAGCCTTCCATTTGTTTGGCTTCCTTCTCATCCGGGTTGTCGGTCGCATTCGTCGAAGTCGACATGCACAAGCCGATTCACCAAAGGCACAAAGGGAGGGCAAGGATGGGTCGCCACATGCCTCACAACGTTTTTTGCACCGACCACTGTGCCAACGGTGCGCTTGCCGTCGGTGCACCGCACTAACGCTTGCGGCGGAACTGGTTTATCCTTGTCGGCTTTCTTCACCGGTGGCAAATCTATTCACAAGAACACGTGCACTCGGCATTGGACGCTTGGTGTTGCACCGTTGTCGCCTCCACGGGGAAGGGATCCATACGCTTCTTGATTGTCAACCAAACGGTGCCCTTTGCTTTTTTGGCGGCGAACATCTTCCCCATCTCGAGCAAAAATCTAGATTCTTCCACGAGCACCTATGCAAACATATACACAAATGCGTGTTCAAGGCGAAGCACAAGAATCTTCGGTGGTTTAACGATGTTTGACATGTGCAAGGGTCGCATTGTTCTCGGATGGTGATGTCGTCCTTTGCACGATGCACGGAGAGCGTAGTGGGGACTTGCACAACTCAACAGTGGATAATGAAAATTATAGCTGCGGAGTACACACACAAAGTGCAAACTCTATCGCTATGCGTCGGGACTTCATTGTTGTGGGCATGTACTTTCATGTCACGGCACATTTGGCAGAATGCAAAGCCACATATGTGTTCCCGGCCCATGCAGCGGGTCTGAAGTCATGCTGGTCATCCCCCCCCCTATAGGTCAATCGGCCGTCCGTGTGTGGTTCATGGGTCCTTTGTGGTGACCCCCCACATGGTGGACATGCCAAATTTTCTACAAAACCCTACTAGGTGAGGTTTGTCGATCGGTCTTTGTGCTGTTTCCAAACGGAAAAACAAAAATAGAGGTCCATGAAATGGAGAAAGAGGACGAAGCTCGTGTGAAGCAAAGAACGGAGGGAGGAAAATGCACAGGGCCATCCCCGCGAATGGATCGTTGCAATATTCGAAGAATGCATGATTTGAAAATCAATCAATGTCATTGTACCCAAATCAGAGAAAATCAAAGAAAGAACACCATATAACACACCATATCAGCGCGTCTTGACTCAGGAAAAAGCTTATAAGCTTATATAAACCACAGCGCTGGCGGAGGGAGGTGCTGCCGCCGGCGCGCAGGCGCGCTGCCTGCAAAGGAAATTTGCAGGATCAGAAATATAATTTCTGGTTTGTGTGAACCCAGTGCTCATCAGCGTCTCTTACAAATTAAAGCAGAAGGTTAATCATGTTGACCACTTTTCAGTCCTATGTCTTGCACACCGTGTCAGCCCCCCCCTACATGCGAGTTTGATGTCCCTACTCCCATGCGCCCACTTTGGCTAGACGAAAACAACAATTGCCATGCATGTTCAGATGAATCAGATGCTAAGAGCGTTGGTCATGGCGGCTGAGCAGCAAACTGGATTTCTCTTGAAAATTCCCCTTGGGATCGGGCCGGTTGGGGATATTCAGGTCTGGCACTAGCCCTATATTGTAATCCGGTTTCACATATTCAAGGGATTTGGAAGACGTGCCCCAAGGGAGCGCGCACAATTTGCCGGTCACATGTCTTCAGGCTATGTCTTTGTGTTCATGAGTTGTGCTTGCCGTGCAATTGCCGAACACAAGGAGTTTCTATTACATAATTGTTCAGTGTTAACGCTTATCGTCCTGAAATCTCGCTCCTACAGGGCCGAGATTTCAGGACGATAAGCGTTAACTCTGAACGATTACCTAAAAGTGTTAACTCAAGGGGCGAGATTTCAGGACGATAATCGTTAACTCCATATCAGCGCCACATGCCCCATCCCTCCTCAAGCACGTGCAAGGCAAAGCAAAGTGAGTGAACGCTTATATCCGTGGCATAGGCACGAGGATATCCGCAGATATCCGTGGTATATAACACGGGATATCGCAGCGGTGATATCCTGTGGTATATACCACGGATATCTGCGGATATCCCGGGTTATATACCACGGATATCTGCGGAAATCCCGGGTCAACTCCCCAAAGCTGAAAAGTGTTTGTAATAGCGAAATGCCTGTCGCAATGAGCCCATTTTTAGGCAAAAACATTTTTTAACCGAAAAAACCGATTTTTGAAGTGGTGATGTCATCGTAGCACCATGGCGATGTCACACATGTCATGCAAAAAAAGGAAAGAGGAAAAAAAAAGGAGGAACCTAAGGAAGAGAAGGCCTCTAACAGTGCTACTTTGTCTCCAAAGCGTGAGGTGGTGTGTGTTAGCCTCAGTCCACTTAAAGCACAAAAGAAATGAAAGGAACAGACACCCTCTCCATCCTGTGCAAGGATTACCATTGATCTCACTGCGGAGGAGGAGTATGCCTCCTCCCTTTGACATAATTGAGTGAGAGGGAACCATCTACATATGAGCTCGATGAGAAGGAGAGCATTGTATATGAACGTGGGATGTGCCGTTCTTGTGTATGGGCAGCCCCGGCAACACCTGCCAAGGCCCCAATCAGTCAGGATTTGTCAGCTGTTCCATCACCATTTGCTCAGGCCATGTTTGAAGAGCAACCCAAAAAAAAGGTGAAAAAGGAAGTGCAGGTGAAAAAGGAAATGCAATGCTACCGTTGTGATTATCCCATCAAAAAGAATGCATGTGGTGGCCAACGACCTGTCACATGTGACATTTGCCATGCTGTGTATCATGTGTCTTGTGCCAAGCTCAGGTTTCCTCCGAAGCATGCTTCCTGGGCCTGCGAATCTTGTGTCACCGAAATGATTGGCTCCTAGTAGAGCATCTATATGTGCCTAACTGTTCCATGGTTGTAGAGAGCTTGCTTGAAGCTCTACGAAAGAAAGCTCGTTTCGGATTTGTTCTACTCCAAGTGGTGTTCACAAACGTGTTTTGCATGTGTCTCCTATGCAAGGGTGTTCATGGGGAGTGTGCAAGGATGCGCGCTAATATCCCGTGGTTATATACCACGGATATCTGCAGATATCCTCGTGCCTTAATGCCACGGATATAATATTTGTGCCTAATAACACGGATATCTGCGTTGTATCCTGTGGCATATACCACGGATATCTCCCTCCGGTCGATATCCGTGGTATATGCCACAGGATACAAAGCAGATATCCGTGTTATAGGCACAAATACTGTATAGAAAACCACATTGGGCATGAAAAAAAACCCGTATGGGAAAAAAAAGTCCCACTATACAACAATTGTTAACATGCCAAAGTAATTTCCGAATTCGCCCACTTGGTGAAAACAGGGCGTCGCCCTATGTCCTTCCACGTTAGATTTGGACGATCGACAACCTTATAACCCAGGTAGCAACACCACGGCATAGTCCATACCCACCTCGGGGGTTTCGGGGTAAAATTTCTTGCTTTGAGGCCTAAGGTGGTGGAACAAGGGGCCCTTCTTTTCGGGAGTCAAGCTCACCAACTTGTGGTACCACCAAATTGCACAAAACCGATAATCCGGACATTCTGCAACCCGTTGCTTAAATAGGGCTCGGTCTACATTTGCAAATGTCCCAGCAAGATTCTTCATGGTTCGGTTGAAAAATGAAAATTCTCCCGGATAGGCTCATTGGAACCGGCTCGAAAAGCCCGTTTTATTGATTGGTCACAACCCCAGGTGAATTGGCGGTTGGCCCAGATTTCAGGACGATAATCGTTAACTCTGGCTCGGTCCCTCCAGATTTCAGGACGATAATCGTTAACTCTCCCGCGAGACGGAGTTAACGATTATCGTCCTGAAATCTCGCCCCTAGTTAACACTTTTAATACACACTGAGGATCACTTGTGGGCGTGCGAAGTTTCTCATTCAACAGGAACGCTCCGTGTAAGGGAGCGTGGTCGCGCGTGGGGGGTGACCTGGGCGAATGTCTTTTCACATTAGGCCGTTTTAATTGTGATTTTGCAATGCCCCCAAGGAGTGGAGACGACAACAGCTCTTTGGGCGTGCTTCACTGAGGGAGAGCCCAGTGGACGCGCGTTGTGTGCGCGCACACATGGGGAGTAGGAAGGGGGAGTTGATGCCATGATCCGGTCCATTTTGGGGGGTTGGAGGGTTTTTCAACACCCCGACACGTTTATTGGCATTCTTGTCCGATCTCGTGTGATACATTTTGGATTGTGGCAAGTGGATCATGTGGATGTTGTGTGGATAGTCGCTGGTTTTTTTTTGACCTTGGACGTCTTGTTGCAATTTGTTTGTGTGCTTTGTAGTGACATGTTAACTTCATGTCACTACTTTTCCTTTATGAATTAGGGACTTTATTGTGCATCAAGAACTTTTTGCAAATGAAGCTTTTTGTCGTGCATCAAGGTTTTTTGGTGCCTAAGAATTTGCTTGAATTGTTGCTTTTATGAATAAGGAACTTTGTTGTGCATCAAGAACTTTGTTGCAAATCAAGCATTTTGTTGTGCATGCATGAAGAACTTGCTTCATTATTGGTTTATTGATCAAGAACTTTTGTGCTTTGTAGTACCTTTAGCATGAGTGATGTGCCCAATGCGACTTGGTAGGTTCACCTTCTGCCATCTAATTTGAAGACTTTGAAGCATCCTCAATGATTGGTATTTACTTTGCTGTGTGCTTGTCTCTCGCACATTGATGGAAGACTTGGTAAGGTTGGGGTTCCTATGGCAATATGCGTGAAGCGCCGCAGTTTTCAGTGGAATTTTTGGCTCCTATCCATTTCGGGGGGTGGGAGTGTGTGACATGAAGCCAAAAACATCTCCAAAAGGAATATGGATAGGCTTGCTCATGTTCAAGATTTTCACAACCCCCGTTCGTAGCCAAACCATGCTCAATACAACCTCGGTCACCTCTTCCCAGGCGTCTACGTTTGATGTATGACATAATATGGGTATGCATCGGAACATAGCGAAAGACAAGGGTAGGAAAGCATGATGACATGAGCATGTGATTCACGTGTTTGTTCGAACACAAAAGAGTCCGCTCCCAATCTATGTTACAGTGGTGTTCAGATTGTCTTGGTGTTGTGCTTGGTTTGCTAGCCTTCACCCCACTTACCCGATACCTCGTTTTTTGCAACGATTCAATTCGCGTGCTCCGTTGGTGCTGACGCCGCAAGAAGTAGGGACTATGCGGGAACTAAGGAGGTTCTCCATGGAGCTCCATAGCGTTGTCCAATGAGGCGCCATCCTACCGCCGGTGATAGTGAAGAAGACGAAAGGTGTGAGCTCAAAGTAGGAAACGTGACCTTGAGATACAAGTAGATATATGTGACCTAGCTGTAGAAATTGGCTGGGGCCACGAGATGCACCGCGGATCAAAGGTTGTTGCCATGTCTACTTCACTTGACGAATTTGGAATGGTGAGTAAGATGTTTTATGGTCACTTTCTACCACCATCAAACTTATTTTCGTTGCACTCTACAGGACATGATGCACGAATGAGCAATCTTGTTCAACCGCAAAGTCTTGGCTGTACTACACCTACACGGTTGACACACGAAGCTACTACACTCTCCGGCAAATTGTTTCATTGCTCGGGCATTGTGTGAGTTGTAGGGAGACTTTGCATTTTGTTACATAATCGTTCAATGTTAACGATTATCGTCCTGAAATCCCGCCCCTAGCTAACACTTTTAACGAAGTCATGGGCACCTGAACTCACACACGAGTCAAAGGTCGTGATTGCATGGCTTGTAATACCTAAGTGTAGGCAAAATCCCACTAGTGCTTCACATTATGTGTTGTTGACAATGTTGAGCCTGTGCTGTTTCGTGTTGTAAACATGCCTCCCAGCAAAAACAGAATAATAGAAGGTTGCCTTGTACATGTTAGCAGGCAATTGCTTCAATAGCCACCCTACGTATGATGCACCATTCGGGCTTAGCATTTTTTGCACAACGTTTGTGTTTTCCACGCCTTTTGTTGCGCCTTTGATCTAGCTAAGCCTTCTGATAGTGCCAAGAGAAACGCTTATGCAGCCGATAGGACAACCGTGGCCTCCAATGAGTTTCCAAAGGGGAGCCCTTTTTAGTGGTCTTGTGAACGATGAGCCCCCATCTTGGAAGCGAAAAGAGGATACGCGAAAGAAGATCCGCGAGATCGCTACAAGATTGTGTGGGGGGGGGGATGGTTGGATTCAGGGGTTCAGAGTTGGGTTCACGCAAGCGGAAATTGTCGCATATGGGTTTACTCCCCCGGGAGTAGGAAACCTTTGGAGATTGAATCCCGTGTATATCAATGAGTGCTTTTGTCAACGTGGACACGTAATTTTTGCAACATGTAAGACGGGTGGAGAAAATCAAACCCAACGCCCAACGTGATCTTTTCGCTTTGGCTTCAAGCTTGTCGACCATTTGGATTGAGCCTTTGCTCATGTTGTCGCTATGTACGTTGCATGCGTCCCTTCCTGGGCCACTCGGCGTGTCAATTAGCACGGTGCAACTCATGGCTTTTATGGCATAAAACCGTGGCATCACGAAACACTTGGCGTCCATTTTCGGGTGAATTATTGTGCTTTATCGGAGCGCGTGCCCTTCATACTTTGATGGCGCAATTGTAAATTGGTGTTTTCTCTATGCAGATGTGGAGTGGAATGTACTTGTAGCCCACCCTCTCATGGATCTTTGATAGCGCGTTGTACCTAGTTGAGGTACGATGTCGCAAGTCATGGCGCCCCGTTCCCTTGGAGGGAGCCCAAACGGCAGTATCCGGGTGGCCCCACCACCAAACAGGCTTACCAACGTGACTGCCCACTACGCTGGGGAGATGGTGGACGACAAGCGCGATGGGACGGGGACCTATGTGTACGACAACAAGTTTTTCCAATATCAAGGTGTGTGATCTTTGGGTCGGCTCCCTTGGGCCTTTTGCTTTGTTTCGGAAGCTGTGTATTATGAGGTGCGGTTGGGGAAGAGTTACGGCGGTGACGACCCGGACCGCATTTTGCCAAGCAATCGGGGAGGCTATGTTGTTCGTCTGCGGACCGGTCCAATGCCTAGTGATGGTCCACACACCCTCCTTACAATTCTAGCATGCGTGGATGGGTGGATGGATCTTGGGGCTCTTTGTCCTTGGCACTTTGATGGTGAACACGACCGAGAGGCAACCTGCTTCCCCCCCCCCGCCGCTGCAAAAGGGGCAACACAAAGTCCCCGAGTTGTCCTTTATGAGCGACCTCAAGGAAGGCTTGGACACCACAAACGGGGCCGCCTTTTGGAGACTTAGTGTGCACGTGCTTCTGGGGACGTGGAGGAGCAGGTTTGGCAGAAGCAGAAGATTTTTGGGCTGGCTGAGAACCCCAGGGACCCTCCTCCTTCCCGACACGATTATTTCCTAACCCAGGGTACGTGGCATGGCGGCCAACACTGAAGGCGGCCAACACTGAAGGCTGGAGTGCTCCAGGGCGATTCGGTGAATGGGGCTTTGGAACGGGGCACAGCGGCAGGCTACAGAACCCCTCAGCGCAGTGACTGTGGACCGACCACTGGGGGCACAGCCATGGGCGAGTGGGGAAAAGTCTCGGACCCCACCCACCTCGAGGCGACAGCGGACCAGGTGCTGGCAATTGGACAGACGATGGTTTTGAGGCAGGCGCAGGTGGAGCCAATTGCGGTGGGGAAACGTGACCAATGTGTTGTCCCCCCCCAATTCTGTCTGTTGCTTGGGTGGATCAGCTGCATACAACCCCCCCCCTCGCCCACCGCAGTGGGCACCAGGTGTATTACACGGTTTTTCATCAATTTTCACCCCCACCCCCACCCAGCTTGCTCTTTCCAAGTGAACTCACGAGTACACCACACACGAGAAGCTTGACGGAGAGGTCGGTGCCGAACACTCCAGCAGGACCTTAGAGGCGGTGGACACCATGGGTGGTAACAAGGGTGGGTGGGTGGGTGGCCCTTACCACTACCACCCACTCACGACTAGTTGAGCTTGGTGACTCATACCTGCAGGCAACGTGCTCTGGTACGTACAGTGACAATGGTCTCCGAACTTGACGGCACGCCCTGTGCACCTGCAGCCCCTTTCAGCTGTTGCCCCATCAGTATATTTTCCTGCTGCAGGCGAATGGCGCAACAACCAAAAACATGGATGCGGCACGTTCACAATGGCAGACGGTGGCTCGTACGAAGGCGAGTTCACCAATGGTCAGATCACGGGTGTGCCTCTCTGCTCGCCACCGCACGACATAACGGATGCGGTGCGTACATCGCTCGTGCTCTCCTGGCTTCAACTTAGGGCAAGGCACTCGCAAGTGGGCCAACGGATCTGTATACACGGGGACCTTCGTGGACGGTGAGCGACACGGCCATGGGGTGTTCATCGGGGCTGACAAGTGTGTCTGCTATGATGCCTGCACAGTAGCCCGCTTCACGGCTTGGTCTTTCTGTGTACCCCCCCCTGTGTCTCCTGTGTTTGAGCCAGCAAAAAAACCCCATTTGGTGCAGGTCCAGGTGCCCAGGGGTGGATATGATAGTGACGACATTACCAAGGTGGGGGGGGGGGGGGTCTGTTGAGCCAGGAGGCAGTGATGACGGAATGACGATTACGATTACGATTAGCTCAGGCAGTTCAGGCACAGATGATTCGGAATTGCAAGCCATTGTGGCAAAATGTGTCAAGAAATGATTGCACTGTGTGGACTGTCTTCATGGGATACACCAACCCCTGTGCAATGTATTGTCTTGTGTTCAGGGCTGGCAGATCGGCTCAGTAGTACAGTGGTATATGCACAGGCTCATGGATTGATTGTCCCGGGTTCAAATGTAGGATAGCACCTGCCCTGGCGCTTTTTTGGGCCATCAGTCCTCTTGTAAAACTGCTGGCAAAACTGCTAGTTCAGTCAAACGGGTAAATTGTCATCGTAATCGTCATCGGGGGAGGGGGGGGGGGCACCCCCCACCACTTTATCTAGCCCTGCAGGTGCCCATCTGGCAGCTTCTAAAACGATACTTACCCGTGGCAGAGGCCAAATGGCGCCGGGACTTGGGATCCCCTGTTGGGGTGACTCTCACCTTGATTTATAAGGTTCAAGCGGATTGGAAAGTACAGAGCACACCGCACCACGTCACGCCACGCGACACTGCCATAATGCACCGCCCCACCCCACCCCAAACCCCCATGACGCACTATGTCACATCACACCTCATCTCACACTTCATTCTGCCACACCAATGTCTTATTCTCTTCTGTTTCTTCGACGGCCGTATTACCATAGCCTTCGCAATGCAGCGGTGCATGGCATGCCGGGTACCGGCGCATGCGCATGTTCGAATCTTGCCCCAGGCCACTTTTTCCTGCTCTGGGGATATTGCACACCTGCAGCCGTATTCTGTTATGTTCTTTACGGCCGTACGCAGGTCCAAATCCTGCCATGGGCTACCTTTTCCTGGTCCGGCTTTAGGGATCTTTGTTTCTTCACACTCGAAGGGCTGTTGGTCTAAACAGATCCAAACAGATGCCCTGCCTACGGTTCCAACGCGAAGTGGTTTGACCACCATGGCTTTTCTTTGCCAGAGCTGACACTAGGAATTGTACATCTTTTGCGCTTTATTGGCAAGGATACTCAGTGGACATGCTGTACATATCGCAGCAGTCCTTGGGACTTGAGTTTATTGGAGGTAATGCAGTATTAGCTGACGAAACCTGTCGGTGGGCGTAATAAAACCATCTGTTGGCTAACCCCTTTGGTATTTTTGCCACAAAAAGTCCAGGACAGCCTTGCCACTGGTGTGAGTATTGATGCATGATTGGGGAGAGTTGCCTGCTGCTGGATCAGAGGGGGGGGATCCCTCGTGAGTGACGGATATCTCCAGGCTATTTCTTGTTCAGTAGCGTGACACCCAGGTGAATCTCGGAGAATGTCGGTTTTTGGGTCGGATAATGGCTGCAAGTTTGGTCGGGGACTGCCACCGCTGGTTGGTTGCCAACCGTTGGGGCTACCACTACCATTTACTGGTTCCGTTTTCTGGGGCATTGTCTACTACTGTGCATTTTCCCACTGAGTGGTCCCTACCTGCACATTAAGTGTTCCGAGTAATGGGCATGCCTTGATATGTCCACACGGCTCAGGGAGAAGCCAAAATTTGGGATTTTTGCAGTGGTGTGCTCCATGTTGCCCGGTGCCCACTGCCCTTTGTAGTGTACAGAAAGAGCCCCACTGCCCACTGCCCAAGGCAGCAGGGCAGTGAGCGGAAGGAGCCGCCAATGAGAACTGCCCACAGTAGGGCAGTGGTGTACAAAAGAACATGCCGCTACCCATGGTACATGGCCATGTGGCTGTGTATGGAGGGAGGCGCCACAGCCTGCTGCGCATGGTGCTCAGAATGGCCTGAGCAGGGTCCTGAGGCACCATGGCGTGGGAGCTGCGGACTCCCTCCAGAGAGGACAGCGGAAAGGAGTCCAGTCCAGCCACCCAGGGGGCCAGAGCAGCCAGTCCAGCGCATGGGCTGCTGCCACGGCGGCGCACATGCGCGCCCCTACCCCAATGGACTCGGCCCACAACCCCCAGCCGACGCCGATTCGTGGGGGGCCTGCATTGGACCTGCAGCAGCCTGCCCACGGCAAGGCAGCGGGCACCCAGCAGGCAGGGAATGTAGTCAGATTTAGGATGAAGGATCAGGGCCCACCCGTTTTGCATTTTCCCATGTGCAAGACATCCCGGCTTTTGCCTCTTGATTACAGCGCCTTAGGCACATCACTACCGCCTCAGGCACATCACACCATACCACACCACACCACACCACACCACACCACACCACACCACACCACACCACACCACACCACACCACACCACACCACACCACACCACACCACACCACACCACACCACACCACACCACACCACACCACGCCACGCGGACCTCAACGTCCGTGTGGACGCAGCGACGCGGGAGCCGCCGGAGGTAGACCTCACGTGGCTCCTCGAACTCTCTGCTTAGGCCTGAAGAGGCCCAGCGTGCTTCATCTGCCATCTTTTTGCTCGCTTCCCTTCCGATAGCTGTCCGCCGTTCATCCACATCTTCTGCAGGACGCACTACGAAGGCGAGTGGCGTGACAACCGACAGCACGGGGAGGGCTGCCTCACGACTGCCTCTGGCGTACGCTATCAGGGGTCCTTTGCCAGACACCGGTACCATGGGCAAGGTTTGCAAACCCGGTTGGGGGGCGGGAAGGGTCTAACACGCGTGAGGCATCTGGTTTCAAATTGACCGCCAAATCAACCGCGCCAAATACCAATGTACCATGGCTGTTTCCAGTGCTATCTATTCCTGGGACCCACCAAATTTCACACAGCTATATTTGCCCGCGCCAATGTGATTTGGCGCCAACCTCCCCCCCCCTGCCCCCGGGTCGCATCTGCCATACATGCAGCGAACTAATACGTGTGCAGGTTACAGCCTAAAAGCTGATGCATGGTCCAAGGCACAGGTGAGGCGAGGCATAAGTAGCGTGCGCTGCTGGGGTAGTTGCCCAATCAAAGCTGAGAAAAGCGATACATTTTTCCCTTGAAAAAATAATGACGCTTTGACCCCGTCAAGGAACATGGTGCATTGAGAAGTACACACAGGGGTACACAAAAAGTTGCGCAGAGGTACACAGAGCTTGACACACAGAGATCCGCGGTGGAGCGTGCACAGGGTGCCATATAGTCTTGCACGACGCAAATGGAGAGCCTGAATTTCAAGACAAAAAGAGATGAACAGGCAATTTGCTGTGTATGGAGATGCATGCGACCACCCGCGACCCTGAGTTAATGTGTGCTGGTCCGCATCCCCGCCCCGATGCGTAGTTCTTCTGTGCTTGCCTCTGCTTTGCCACTGCCCATTCGTGTAGGTGAGTTGACGGACCTCAAGGGAGATGTGTATACTGGGGCCTTTGAACAAGGCTGTGTCCACGGCCATGCCACAGTCCGGTACAGCAAAAATGATGTCTTTGAGGTCTGTGTCCCCAACCCGTGCACGTGTTATAACAGGGCTGTGCATTGCTGAGGTCATGGTCTTGAAAGAGTTTGTTGCACACCCCCTTTCGTTTGTTTATTGCTTGTTATGACCGTCTGAGTTGGGGACCCGGGCAATGCTGAATGGACGCTTCATGAGTTTCGTGGACACACCAGTTTCCTCCCTGCCATTCCACGGTTTCCAGTGCGCTGGTTTGTGGACTGATGATTCCTCCGATCATATCTGTTTCCTCACGGCCATTGATGGTTCGGCCACCATGAATGGCAATGAGGAAAGATATGATACAGAGGAACCATCAGTGGCCATGAGCAAACACATATGATGCAAAAGAACCAGCAATGGCTGTGAGGACATAAAAGTGATGCAGAGGAACCACTAATGGCTGTGAAGAAACATGATCCAGAAGAAATATCAATGGCCGTCGGGGAACAGATATGATGCAGAAGAACCATCAATGGCAAAGAGCAAAGAGATGTGATGCAGGGGTCCATCAGTGGTTGTGCTACATCATCTCAGTCTCGTCAGGGCCAATGATGGTTCCTCTGCCTCATAGGTGTCGCCTCACGGCCACTGATTGTCTTTCTGCATCACATCTCTTTCCTCACAGCCATTGATGGTTCTTCTGCATCAAATCTGTGTCCTCATGGCTATTAATGGTTTTCCTTACTTCGTATGTGTTCTCTCACGGCCATTGTTGGTTCCCCTTCATCATATCTCTTTCCTGATGGCCATTCATGGTTCCTCTGCATCATATCTGCTTCCTCACGGCGATTGAGGGTTCCCCTACGTCATACTCTATTGTAACAGCCATTTATGGTTCTCTTTCATCATATCTCTCTCTTCAAACCCATTGGTGGTTCTTCTTCATCATATGTGATTTCTCGTGGCCATTGATGGTTCTTCTCCATCATATGTGTTTCCTCACGGCTATTGATGGCTCATCTACATCATAGTCAGTTCCTCACGGCCATTCATGGTACCTCTGCATCATATCTGTTTTCTCACAGCCATTGATGACGGCCATTGATGATTTTTCTATACCATATATTTTCCCTGTGGCCACTGATGATTCTTCTGCATCATATGGTTATCGTCACGGCCATTGATGGTACCTCTGCATCATATCTATATCCTCACCGCCATCACCTGTTCTTCTGCACCACATCTGTTTCCTTACGGCGATTTGATGGTTCCCGTGCATCATACATATATCATCATATTATATCCTACACAGATGATGTATTTCCGCAGAACCATCAGTTGTCGTGAGGAAACAGATGTGATGCATCGGAACCGTCAATGGCCGTGAGGAAACAGATGTGCTCTACAAGAACGGTCAATGGCCATGAGGAAACAGATGTGGTGCAGAGGAACCATCAGTGGCCATGAGGAAACAGCAACAATGCAGAAGAATCATCAATGGCCAACTGCCGCAACAGTGTGGAGAAGCCAGATCCGACGTTTCCACCTCCCTTTCGAAGCCTTCACTGTGATTTGTTGACAGATTCCTCTTGGGAGGGTGGGTATGCCATCCCTGGTGGGCGGGGCACTAGGCAAAGGGATGGGATTGCAAGTCGCAAATTCTGGGCAATTGGATGGCGATATCATTCCAAGATGGATTTTTTGGCACATCTGCAGCAGATGAGTCTCTTTTGACGTCTCAGTCGTCCTGTCCAAAGTATAAAGGTTCGTGGGGTAGGATGGGTGCGAGGTGGGATGGGTTAGTGGAAGGGATAGCAGGCGCACAGCAGAAACGACCAATCTCTTTCAGAACCCGGTGATCAAAACAAATCCCTCATCCGTTGCGCCCTGCAGTCGATCCCCTTTCTTTTCCCCTTCACCTCATGGCAGGGCAAGGGAAAACAGGGGGGGGCGCAGCGAAATAGTCGGGGCCAATACGGTCGCGTGCGCGCGGTTTGCATGCACGATTGCTGGGGTGTCAGTAGCCCTTGTTGTGCCTTTTGGACTACCCCCCCTCCCTTCTCCACCCAGGAATTGTTTTCAAAGACCGGGTGTTTTTTAGTCAGGACCATCCTTCAGGACGGCCTTCTGGGCCGGTGGTGACTGGCCGTCCTCCCAACCACCGGCGAATAACCTCCAGCCGCCAGCAGTTAATGGCCAAATTTGGCTGATTGAAACGCCAACAGCTGCCAACCGCTTTCAGTCAAATGCCCCTTGCTATCAGGTAACAGGATGTGGTGTGGGTGACTGGCCCGCCGCTGTCAGCTGGCTGCTACGCTGAGGTTGGTGAGTCGTAGCGGAAAAGGTTTTTGTTTTCTATTAGGAAGAGTCCCGTCCCCAGAACGCCCGCCCGTCCCGCTTTGCACTCACCTTGCGGCACGCACAGGGCCAGTTCGTGCAAGGCCGCAGGCACGGCCATGGCAAATTCGTGTGGGAGCTGTCCAAAATCTGTTATAACGGCGAGTGGAGCGATGACAGGTCACCCCTGCTCCCGCGCTCAACGGCTGATGTGTTCTTAAGGCCTTGGCACCCACCCTAACACTGTGCGGGAACATGGTTGAACGGGCGCGTCGCCAGGGACCTTTACGAAGGGTGGGTGTTGGGTGGGACAGGTGTGGGGGGTGAACAGTAAAAGTGGAGCAGGTTTGCTAGTTTGTACTTGCGGTTCAACAGACGTGGTTGTGTTTCGTGGAGGCATGCCACCAAGCTGTAGACGGCCGATGCTTAGCAGCACAGTGTTTCTGCTGTGCACCATCCATGAAGTCTCGATTTGATTCTGTGCTGACTGGACTTTTGGGGACACGGGTAGGTGGTGCATCGGTAGCAAGATCCCACCAGCTAGGGCAGTGCCTGGAGTGATCAGAAATGGACCCAGTAGGGCAGAAACTGGGACCCAGGAGGGGGATCTCCTCCACTTGTGTCTGCCACGTGTGTAGTGGAAGGGCCACAGTGAGCTGCATGCTGAAGGAGAGCGAGGGAATAGGAATGTGGAGGCATGGCTAGAATAGCATAGTGACAGGCAGGAGGCCGAGCAAAGTGGGACACAGGTTGCAGGAGTTGCAGGAGCAATGAGTGCCACCAGTCAAATGCATCATACAAACTCTGACAAAAAATGGAATTGGATGATCGAGGTGATTTCCATGGCTGAAATTGCTTATGAGTGCGCCAACAACTACATTCAAGGCTAGGCCTTGCTACAGCGCCCTCATTCTGAGCCACATTCTGTCATCTGCATTCCGTGCCACTCACCATACACAGACGCGAAAACCTACAATAAGAAGAAGAAAACCAATACAAAACAGTTATTTGGAGTGTTTGTCCACAAAAATGGTTCCAAAGGGTTGCGCACATTGATCTGTTGACACCATCGCTTTCTACGAAGGAGAGACTGCAGCCCTGGCTTAACATGGCCGGGGCATCCTTTGAAGTAGCATTTGGCACTACAGCCACAAATGCAGCCTTCTCAAAATTGCTGTACTCCAAAATGTGGCGAGCCACCTGGGCAGCACGGATTTGGGGGAGATCCATATGTGCCTTGTGCCTTTGAGGTGCTGTGTCTGCATCTTCTTTGGTGATTGTTTTAAATTGGCGATGATTTAAAATCGCTCCGCACAATAGGGTACCACTTTCGAAGGGCATTAGTAACCTTCATTCATGCACATCACAACAATGAGTGTTCCGCACATACAACCCAAGCTCGACACAAAGGAGCTGCCCCAAAGCCACTCTAGTCAAAAAAGAAATGCATATGCACCATGAAAGCGGTAGGGCAAAAAGAAATTCGTGCATACTATCGTGCATGAGGTTTATTCTGAAAGCATGCTGCAGGCATGCCGTAGGCACAACATGGGGGTTGCCCCCGTTGGTGCATTGGCGGGAGAGGGGGGGGAGGGGGGAGCACAGTGGCCTTGACAGGCCCACCCGGTTGTATTTGCCATGGCGCAAACCCCCAAAACATGGCCCCGCTAGAGGCTCGTGGGCATCATTAAGGGGTAAATAGTTGAGAGGCTTGGGTCTAAATTGATGTACACGGGCTGCAACCAAAACCTCATCAGAGGATCCTGTTGCCTGACAAAATAAGGGTTTTACAAGGCCACATTCACCAAATTTCACCTCTTGGGCCGTGGCTCAACCAGGGGTGTGTGTGTGTGTGCCGTTTCTCATTTTTGCGGGGGTTTGATCACAACCTGTGCAAGGTGATTTTTCGAGGGGCAAAAACTCGAATTTGACAACATGCTGCAAAGGGAGTTGCTAAGGTTTGCACCGAATTTATCCTATGGTACAGTGTAGACGGAACTCATTCTGTTACATCATTTCAAAGCATCAGAGTTAATGAATGGTCGGGGCTAGTGCAGTCTAATAAGCAACCCAGTGCCTCATCATGCTGACCCCCCACCTGCTATTCTTCCCCCAGAATAGACAACCATGGCGCCCAAGAATGCGAGACCCACCCGAAGGGCTGTCTTTCAGCAGCCAGCTTCTTCTGTTTTTCTCGATTAAACACCGACCGCCGATTGGCACTTAACCGCCGGCGGTTGGTAGTTGGCTAGCAGGAGTTGGTGCTTGGCCGACGGGAGTTGCCGGTCAATTGGCGCCTTTTGGAGTTTGAGGGTGACGAGGTTGTGCAATATTTTGGGTCGCATCAAAGAGAACTCTTAAGATCAGCGGACAAGGCCCCCCTGAAGTAGGCTCTACCCATCGCTTGCCTTCAGGCCCGTGGACGTCCCCACGGCGCTGGCATTGCATGGCATTACGTTAACGACGGGCCAAAAACTGGAGCCGACCGACAACCACGTCCGGGTCTCCTTCGGCCACAAACTGGCGATCACCGTCGACTGCATGCGGACGGTCATGGTGCGCCCCCCTGGGGTATGCTCGGCATTGCTCAGGAAGCCAGACCTTCAGCCTTCAACTCTGTCCCCTCGTTTCTTATGGAACACAACACAACACAACACAACACAACACAACACAACACAACACAACACAACACAACACAACACAACACAACACAACACAACACAACACAACACAACACAAGAGGAAACCAACACAAAACAACACAACACAACACAACACAACACAACGCAACAGGTTTTTAGAAGTGGTTCCCACTGAGTTCTGTGTGTGCAGGAGGCGGGTATGACTGAGTGGCACAGGGAACCACTTTTCGCGAGACGCGGTTGCACTGCCGGATGCCAGCGGCAGGTCCGCAGCGGGGTATGAATGCCCCCACCCACGGCACAGGGGTGCGCTGGCGGGCGCTGGTGGCACGTCGAGCTGGGGGCTGTCAACGGTGGCGGGTGGTGCGCCACGTGCAGGTTGGCGACGCGTCATTTCGAGTTCCAAATGGGGCTTTACGGCGGGACCGGTGCGGGCGGGCGACAACACCCATTTTGGGGCCCGTCAAATTGGGTCCCTCGGCCGCCCGAAAGGGACCTTCCCTTGAGAACACCGTTTCTTTTTGCTGAGGAACGTGCACCCCCTGGGGCTGGCGGTTTTAGGCAACTGTCGGCGGTTTTGCTGGGTGATCGCTGTCGTTTAACCGCCAACTGCTGGTGGTGACCGGCCAAATTTTGGCACATGGCTGCCAAACGCCGTCGGTTGACACTCAACTGCCGTCGGTGACCAGCCAACCGTCGTTGATCGGCTGCCGCGTGCCGTTTTTTTTTCTTCCAGCTCCAAAGCAGCTGACGCCCGGACAGCGGGCAGTGGGCGCTTCCCTTTCTTGCCAAGCAACATCCTGCCGCCCGGACGAGCACAGCCGAAATCGGGGCTGCGCAGTCTTCATGCGCCCCAATCATTGCGAGCCTGCTTCGGATCCTCACCGTAAACCCCCTGCCACAAGCCAAGCATCTCCAGTCGATCGCATCTAATCCCCCCGTCCCCCTTCTCCCCGCAATGTTCTGTCTTGGGCTTGGTGGCAAAGTGGCGTACACGCGTGGCCCTCTTTGCGGCCTTGGCCACTCTGGGGGGCGGAGGGAGGGGCGTTGTGCAGCCCAGCAACCGTGGCACGCAGCACGGTCGATGTCTGGAGCAAGTTGGAGGTTAAGGAAGACCGATGGCCGATAGAGTTGCCATGCGGATGTTAGGGGTGGGCGATGCAGATTTCTAGGGAGGACCGCAGGTGCGGTGGGACCGGTTTTCAAGATATTGGGAACGGCCGGGAGAGCCCCGTGGGTATTGAGGATGCCATGGTGATGTCCAGCAGATCAGTGAGCAGACCGACATGTCCCCGAACAACCGACGAAAACGATGTCCGTTGAACTCCAACCGCCGCAAAGTGACCGCCCAAACGCGGGCAGTCAAATGCCAACCGTGGAACTGCAGGAGACTGGGTGTGGGGCCAAAGGGAGGTGAAGGGCTCGGTGGGTACGAATTGCATTTATGAACCTGCGTGTCGGCCTTGCGCAGTTGACTGAGGAGGAGCGTGCGGCCCTTCTTGAGGATTTCCGGAGCAAGCTGCCGGCCGAGAAAAAGGATAAGAAGAAGGCGCCGGGCAAGGCTCGGGAGTTGACCCCGGAGGAGATGGATGCGCTGCACAAGTTGGAGGAGGAGGCCACGCAGCCGCGGCCGCAGGACGTGGCAGTATGCTCTCGTGTCCGTGGCTGTCCAGGGATCGCGCACTTAGTGGTTATAATTGGTCAGAGTCGGAGTCCAACAATGGTTTGGGATGGGCAAACCACCCTCCGCTTGAAAAAATCGCGCCCGCCAGCGCTGTTCTGAACTGCTGGAGGAGTGATGAGCGCAAGCAGAAAGGGAAGACGGAATTTGCGGGCCGTGTCTGGACGTGGTCCACCCTCTTGCAAGCATTCTTCAGTTCTCATAGACAGAGAACGGCCCAAGCACAGGTTTTGGCAGCTCTCCCAGAATGCAGTGTGCAAAGATGGCAGACGGCGAGGCCATGCATCCCCCGTCTCTGCACTTTCCTGCTGCACTCGCCGGCATGTGATTGCGATGCAATGGGTCTTGAGGGTTGGCAATTCAATCAGATGCGTGCAGCTGAATTTTCGCTGCTTCTAGACTGAGGGGGGCTTTCAGACCTACTTTGGTGCCCAACACGAGTATGCCCTTCACTCAAGGACTCCAGCGAAAAGACGTTTCACCCACAGCCACACTCACAAAAGCCACGTACACAGCCATAGACACGTCTGCACAAAGTCTGCAGCCATAGTGTCTTCTCATGCCCGTATCCTGTGCGTGGCTTGTGCATGCCAGCCCATGCCCATTGTGCCCTGCTTGTGCCCTGTGCACACTATGCCGTTGTCATGCCTGTGTGTTGGACCCCTTCGGCATCCCACCCGTTTTGGCTCTCGTGGCTACGACCGTGGGTGTGTGTCTGCCGCACGTGGCTATGCCAGAGGCTTCTTTGAGGATTCGCTTATTTCTTTTTTCCTCGCTGAAGAACGACTGCCGTGGAATGCGTGTTGGCGATTAATCGAGGGCGATTGGCAGTTAAGGGACGTCGGTTGGCGGTCATTTCCCTTCCGTTGGAGCGGTGAATGGAAACGTGCGCCCCGGTCATTGCACAGACAAGCAGTGAGTCTGGGCGGCTCTTGGCTTTAACGATGTGGCGGATCCCGGTCGAAAAAGGCAAGGGGCAGAAGGACAAAGCCCATCCCGGTATGTTCCCAACATGTGTTTCGCGTTTGCGCTCCCGGACCCATTCATGGAGGTTGCCAACGACGTGATAATGCCATGAGGGAAGGGGCGGAGGGCAGGCTTGTGCTTCAATCGGGAAAAGGTAAGGACGAGGGTCCCCCCCCCCCCTCCTCAGACCCCCCCCCCCGGTCCGTCAAACAATTCCGCAAGGGACAAATTAAACTTTTGGAAAGGGAAAAGATTTTGGAGCCTTTTTTGGTACACGAACCCTTGGATCCCAGACCTTCCCCCCCCCGCTTCCAAAGCAACGCTCGGGGGGGGGGGGGGGCGTCATGGGCTTCTTTGGTCGGCTGGTTCAGATGGGCGGCGGGGCAACTCTTCCGCCTTGTCTCTCTCCTCCAATGCAACTTCTTGGCCGACTGTCCCGGGCTGTAAACGTGGCTTTGCTTCAGGCGGTTTCAGATGTGCTTCGGCTGTCCTCTTCAGCGCTCCGGACGCATGAATCCCCGTGCAAGGGATGTATCAACCGGCTGACGACCACAGGAGGGACCCCCTTCCCCCTGGACCCCCTCCTCCCCTTCCCCTGGATCCCTTGCCCCCCCCCCCGCCCCCTCTCTTTTCTGCATAGCTGCCTCCGGCTCGACCGCTCCTTCTCTCCCCTCCAGATGCTCCTGCGCCCCTTCTGCCATCGTCCCAAGTAGTTCCATCGGGCCGACTTCAGCTAGTGTTGCTCTCACTTCTTGGCGTCCTGTCTGGGGGTTGAGGGAACCTGTGACCCAGCGATAATGCTAAAGAGACAGGGCGCAAGACTCGTTGTCTTTCCTGTGTCCATCCCACTACTCTGCCGTAAGGCTTGACCGTCCCTGTCGTCTGCCACGCAGAAACTGAATGGGGGCTAAGCCTCTACCGACATGGCGGCCATGAAGTTGCAAAGCGAGGGGTGCGCGTTGTCGAAAGTGAAGAGCAAAGAGTGCTGGCAGTCAAATGCATATGACAAAGCCTATTACTAAAAGGCTATGGTCCAGGAAGGGAGGGGCCGCGGGCACGCCTTCACAAAACTACTGCACCCTCGCCTCCTCCCACCTTGCCCCCTTGCCAACTCCTTGCTCACCCCTCCTCCCATTGCCCTCTCTTTCTCCTTGCCCCCCCCCCCCTAGCCTTCTTCTGCCTTCCTGCCTTTCCGTATCTGCACCTTCCTGCATGTCTTGCCCGCCTCTGTTTTCCCTTCGCCTCTCTCTCTCTCTCTCTCTCTCTCTCGTGCGCGCTCTCCCTCTCTCTGCATTGCCCCGTTTACCGCTATCACACACCCTCTGCGCCTGTTGCCTCTTGCTTCGCCTCCTGCCTCTCCTGCTCATTGGCTCCCAAAAAAGAACAAAAAAAAACAAGCAAGTGCACCAAGCGGGAAGTACCAACCAGCGAAGCTACTCCACCTTTATCCCACCCACCACCACCACAACACACACACACACACACAAACAGTTCTGCGTATCACCCACTGCTCCGACTGCGCTGCTGAGCCAAGGTACACCTCCCCTTTTGTGTCCCAGGCGGCGCGGAGCACCCTAAGCCCCCTGACTCGCCGCGCACAACTTCCCCCTTACTTCCCCCCAATGCGGAGCAAGTGGGCTTCCCGGACGCAGGGTCCCTGCCGGGCACACCCCGCGCCGAATTGGACGTGCCTGGCGGGCGCTGGGAGTCAAGTCCAGGTCGCAGGCCCACACAAGAACCCAAGGTGCCCGCCCGTCCCCTGCTCTGCGGTGCGATACAAGCAGTACACTGTCCCCCCAGTTCGGACCCCCGCCATCGTTAGGAACAACTCAGGGTAGGAAGCTCCCCTCTCCTGCACAAGCATGTTGCCAAGTTCACTGAGACCACACCACAGATCGAAGCAAGACCATGTGCAGACACAACTGCGATTTGTCAACATTTGCGCTGTCTTCCTGCACTGTCGTTCCTAATGTCATCCACATATTCATCCTCATGACATGTTGCGGCACTGAAAATAAAAAAACTCCGTGGCACGACAGCGTTCCTGCGCGGCCCGCTCACAATGAGTAACCCCCACGTCCTCCCACAAAAAATCACGACCCTTTCTAACTGTTACCAACGAGGCGAACTTCGTACCATTGTACCCCCACAGGGCATCAGGGAAAGCCGGCACACCAGGTACAGACAAAACAAGCACTGGGCAGCTTCAGCAACTCAGGCTGACAGATAAACAGTACGGCGTCGCCTCCCTGATGCTGTTTGATGAGGCCGTTCTTTCGGTGAGTTGTAGAGCGCCCCGATAGCGCTGGGCCCCGATAGTCGGCATATGCGAAGGGAGTTGACCTCATGTCGCTCATGGGCGATGGCGCGCCTCCTCCCCGAACCCATTGTCCCTTTATGTTCGTCCCGTTGCACGGAACGCGTGCCGGGGTATTGGAGGAGAATCCGTGTGGCGGAAGAAGCGGTACGGAGCACAGCGAGACAACGGGCGCGTCTTTGCTTCGCGCCTCTGTGATGGTATTTGGGAAGGTGCCGGGTGTGAAAACGTGACTGCCAGCAGCAGTCAGTACCGTTGGGCACATAGGGCCTCAAGGAAGGGCTGTGCTGGGGGCGGGCCAGGGCCTCAGACATGGGCTGTGCTATGCGCCAGGGCTACGGCAGGGGTAAGGCCTCTGGCACCGAGTTCAGTCAGCGCCTTGCCCTGCGTTGTGCTGATTGCAAAAACACCGTTTTCAGTTTCGAAGGGCTATTCGAAAGGCAATCCAGTTTGGAATGGTCTTGGGGGTTCAACGATCTGTCCCAGAGATGCACTGCATTGGGCATCGTGCTGCACCTAGCAGTGAGCAGCAGCAGTAGCAGCTAGCAGCAACAAGCACGCAAGCATTGGCAGGTAATACCTCAGATTATGAAGCAAATTCCAGGACGGTTGTGTGGCTGCCGTGAAAAGTTGAGAGGCTGGGCGCTGGAAAATGTCAAAAATTGCCTGAAAATGCCACCGTTCGCCCCTTTTGGGTGTGTGTGTGGGGGGGGGCTGCCAGATGCATTCAATCCACTTGGAGTGGTGAAGAACCGTCGCTTCTCTCCTCTGAGCACGCTTTGGACCTACTTGTCGCCTTCGGTGGCCGTGTGTTGCCCAGAACATGCCGTTCCAGGGCACGGCAATGGCTTACAACCCACAGACTCCCTCATTGCGATAAATGATGATGAACACGACTGCGTTGAGGTTTAACGATTGCCCCTGCACACCCTTCAACAGCCCGTTTGCACTTGTGCGTGCGGCATTTGGCGCGCTTTGTTCTGGTGAAAGCCCGGGCTGTTTTGCCTCAATGGGCCCGTGTCATATTTGTGGTTGCAAACGGTCTTGCCTACAGGCCCTCACAGATCTTACACTTTCTGTCCTGCGATGTGGGTGACCGTGTTCCTGAATGGCCACGATGGTTCTCCATGTTTGCAAAGCGTCGTACTTGGGCTCGGCTTTTGGGCCCCACACAGACTCCACAGGGGTAGGGATGCAGTAGGGATTGGCTGGACTCCTCCAAACCACCCTGAAAACCGGCTGAAACTGCCCCCTGATTTGTTGCCCCCATATGGCGGCCACCGATTTTTTTTAGGGGGTGATGCGCCGTTGGCGCACTTGCAACCTTGGCGGTGTACCTACAACAGACGCTTCTCAGCCCCTGCAGCTCACCATCCAATCCACAGGTGCCCGCCACGGATCCTCCGGCGCACTATCATGGAGGAGGATCCATGGAGCCCCCCCCCCCCCCCCCCGAACAGGCCATGCGTTCCCGTCACCCGCTCGCACTTCCCTGCCGCTCCAGTGCAAGGTTGCCCCAGGCGGAGGGCCTGCCAATGCGGCACATTTGACTGTCGATCCATTTGTGCAGTCCCGAAAGCAGTCGCAGTCCGTATCGCCGAGGGGTACTCCCAGAGTTCCGTCGCAACAAAAGTCCAGGAAGAGTTCTACGCTCAAGGGTGCGTCGCAGACAAAGGATGGCGAGGTTGCCGAGAACTCCAAATTGAAGCATGAATGCCGCACAAGTCAAGGGGTGGCTGTCTTCAAAGACATCACGTTCTCGAGGTAGTGCTTCGTCAGTTTTGCTGGGGTCATCGGGTGGGCCCATGAAGCACTTGTGAACAACGGAGGCAGATTTTAGGTGTGGTTAGCCACACTCACTCTCACAGCTACTCTCTAACCTACACAGCCACTCTCAGGGCAGGGTGCACGTTGAAGTGGGCAGGGGGGCCAACTATTGGGCGCCGCTGACACGCAAACGGCACACCATGCCACATTCAGCACAGTCCCAACACGCCAACTACTGGGCTCCGCGAACGCGGAAACGACACCGGCAAGAGCACCGGCCGCAGCGGCCGACAGAAAGTAGCGACCCGACGCAACATGCGAAGGGAAGAACGGGTGACCGTCCAGGGCCCCGTAAAGGAGCAACAACCAGACAGAATGTCACACAGGGGGGCTTCCAGCCCCTGAAAATAGGAAGGAGGCCGGGTGCTGAAACGGGGCTCGAACGTCTGTAGCCCTTTTTTGTTTGACGTGTTTACCATTTGAGCAGAGGTTTGAGGTTCTGAATCCTTCGTTTTTGCATGTGCCTACGTTCTCATTTACCCCGAATGTCTGGGTTTCCTCTGAGGTGACTGGGCTGCGCGTGGGGGATCCTGTACTGTCGGTTCAACTGCCTCCTTCGGAAATGAGCGAATGAGGGAGGGGGCGAGTGAATGCGCAAGTGGAGGTATGAGTGAGTGAGTGAGCGCGTGCGTGCGTGCGTGCGCGCGTGCATGTCTGGCTGGCTGGGTGGGTTAGTGGGTGAGAGAGTGAGTCAGTCAGTGAGCGAGCGAGCTCGTGGTGACGGGTGGGGGGTGGGGGGTGGGGGCGAAGCAGCGGGGAGAATGAAATGAGGACCAGCGAGAATCTGGAGAGAGGCGGTGGAGGATGCGGGGGGGAGGATGCGGGAAGCCTCGGTAATGTGCTCTGCCCTTGCTCTTGCCGCTGCTGCTGCCCTAGTTGGCCACGAGCCTCGCCGCTGCCCCGTTCGCGTTGGGCCCCCCGTGCCCTCCTCCACGTGTGACTCTCAGGGGGCTGGCTGATCCGGGGCAGTACGTATTCTTGTTCGAAGATGTCTCTCCAGCCCCGGCGGGAGAGGCAGAGGGCACGACGCGCCTCTCGCCCTTGGCCTTGTCCGTCACAATGGTCCCTTGAGGAGCGCGATGCGTGTCATGTTGCTGCTGCCCTGCCGGTTACCCCTCGCCCTACCGACGCCTCTGGGCGCGTCTCTTGTCCCTGTTGCAAAATGGTGCCATAGGGCACGGTTGCCGAGTTTGCGTGAAGTGGATTTTGTAGATTGATGACCCGTGTCCCCCGTTGTACATAAATCACCCGCCCCCTCCCTCCCGCACCTGCGGGCAGGAGGACGACTGTCCCACCAGAAATACTTTTCCCCAGTGGATCGGGACACGCAATGTAGACCATGTCCTCCTGAAGCCAGCCCAGTACCACACTCGGAAGTACCAACCGGAACACTTACTGAGCCTTCATTCCCCTTTGTCGCCTTTATCCCTGTCGTGATCCATGGGCGCTGGGGTCCGGGGCAAGTCACGTAGCTGCGACGTGAGACCCCGGACCCAGTGCAGGCCGCCGTTGTCGAACCAAGCCCCTCCTATGGTACCGTCATGCACGTAATATTGGTTTGACCACCTGTATTTTGCCGTGCCCCCCCCCCCCCCCCAGGACCCACATCTGCTGCCCCTTTGCCTCATTTTGGTTTGGCTGGGCGTGTACGTGCAGCAAGAAGTCTGCACTGCAGATGGCAGCAGCCTGGCCTGCCCCGTCACGACTGCCTGATGTTGCTATGGAACTTCTTGGCCAAAGGCCGCAGGGGAGAGTGCCACCTAAATTCCGATTGGGCCCGGGCACGTGGTCGCGAGAACGCGAGGAGTGGGTCGCGTGTGGGCCAAGGATCGCACCCGATGACTTTGAGGGACGACGCGAAGCCCCAAATGAAGGAGGCGGGAGTTCTGCGGGGCCCTATGCGGGTCTCCGTTGCCTCCCCGTCACATCCGTTGGGTTTTCGGAGTACGACGGGGGTGGGACCGGGGGGATGACAATGGCAGGGGTCGTGACCCATTCCCAACAGCACCTCTTTCCCCTTCCAAGTTGACCTCGAGGCTCTCGCAAAGTGCATCTGTTCCATGGTACACTCACTCTTACCGGTGCGGAGAGCATGTAAGTGTCCGTCTGCCAACATGAATGCCGTCCCTGAATGGGGATGCAACCGGGACCGTTGAAGGACAGCTTCTCCCTCCTCCGTGTGTGTGTGTGTGTGTGTGTGTGTGTGTGTGTGTGTGTGTGTGTGTGTGTGTGTGTGTGTGTGTGTGTGTGTGTGTGTGTGTGTGTGTGTGTGTGTGTGTGTGTGTGTGTGTGTGTGTGTGTGTGTGTGTGTGTGTGTGTGTGTGTGTGTGTGTGTGTGTGTGTGTGTGTGTGTGTGTGTGTGTGTGTGTGTGTGTGTGTGTGTGTGTGTGTGTGTGTGTGTGTGTGTGTGTGTGTGTGTGTGTGTGTGTGTGTGTGTGTGTGTGTGTGTGTGTGTGTGTGTGTGTGTGTGTGTGTGTGTGTGTGTGTGTGTGTGTGTGTGTGTGTGTGTGTGTGTGTGTGTGTGTGTGTGTGTGTGTGTGTGTGTGTGTGTGTGTGTGTGTGTGTGTGTGTGTGTGTGTGTGTGTGTGTGTGTGTGTGTGTGTGTGTGTGTGTGTGTGTGTGTGTGTGTGTGTGTGTGTGTGTGTGTGTGTGTGTGTGTGTGTGTGTGTGTGTGTGTGTGTGTGTGTGTGTGTGTGTGTGTGTGTGTGTGTGTGTGTGTGTGTGTGTGTGTGTGTGTGTGTGTGTGTGTGTGTGTGTGTGTGTGTGTGTGTGTGTGTGTGTGTGTGTGTGTGTGTGTGTGTGTGTGTGTGTGTGTGTGTGTGTGTGTGTGTGTGTGTGTGTGTGTGTGTGTGTGTGTGTGTGTGTGTGTGTGTGTGTGTGTGTGTGTGTGTGTGTGTGTGTGTGTGTGTGTGTGTGTGTGTGTGTGTGTGTGTGTGTGTGTGTGTGTGTGTGTGTGTGTGTGTGTGTGTGTGTGTGTGTGTGTGTGTGTGTGTGTGTGTGTGTGTGTGTGTGTGTGTGTGTGTGTGTGTGTGTGTGTGTGTGTGTGTGTGTGTGTGTGTGTGTGTGTGTGTGTGTGTGTGTGTGTGTGTGTGTGTGTGTGTGTGTGTGTGTGTGTGTGTGTGTGTGTGTGTGTGTGTGTGTGTGTGTGTGTGTGTGTGTGTGTGTGTGTGTGTGTGTGTGTGTGTGTGTGTGTGTGTGTGTGTGTGTGTGTGTGTGTGTGTGTGTGTGTGTGTGTGTGTGTGTGTGTGTGTGTGTGTGTGTGTGTGTGTGTGTGTGTGTGTGTGTGTGTGTGTGTGTGTGTGTCTCACTTTCTCTCTCTCTCTCTCTCTTCGTCTCAAAACAAGCGCAGATCGCTACCAGCGGCTACCAACCGACTGACCAGATGCTCTGGCTGGGTGAGTGGCTTTAGCATCCAGCGAATCCTAGGCACGCTGTTCTACTCGACTTGCGCGGGTAGTAAAGCCGAATGGTCTGAACCACCCCCGAAAGCCCAAGTGACGGTGAAGCGTCAACCCACGGCGGGTGACTGCAGCCTGGTGTTGCTCGACCACCGACTTCTGTCGATTGAACACTGTCATTGTCAACCACCACGCGCTTTCGCACCAGATATCAATCGCCGCTTTCGAAGGACTGGGGCACAAGCCATTCGGGCGATGTGAAGCATCCGGCTGCATTTGGCCCATCGTCCGATATCCACTGGACTTGACTTGGGGGGTCCCTTGGTCTCATTGATCCGGAAAACATGGAGCGCAACGGGGGCCCTGCCAATCGCCGCCTCTTCTAGTCTCAGAACTGGGCCACAACTAATCGCTTGGGAGTTGGAGCATCGGACCATATGTCAAAGCGGAAGACAAACTGAAAACAGTCTCACCCGCCTCCCCGCCCCTCCGTACCAATCGGCATACTCCTTAAGCCTTTATGGCACCCTGCCCTCCCCTCCCGTTCGGGCTGCTGACGGGGGGAGCATGCGACCCCATTCGAAACCACCTGGCGCAAGGTGACCGAGGTAAGCTCGCGTACTGCCCTCGGCAGGAGATGCGAGCTGGTATACGACGCCAGCAGCCCGCTGTACTGTGTGTGTGTGCCCGCGGGTCCGAGCACAGAGACGACTGAGCATCGCTACAGCGCGGAGGCACGCCTCCACAAAGCACAACGCAGTCGTACACCGCCTTCACACTTCTCACCTCCGTCTTGGAGGGCCCACCTCTGCTGCTTTCTAATTCATTGGGTGTTTAAACGAAACATCTAAGGCGCTTTTCCATGGCTAAAAATAGACAAAAACAGGTAGAAATAACCTGCACACCTTTCTGCGCAGGCCTTGTCTCACCCCAATCGGCGTTTCTTCATTCTTTTTACCTCCTGACCACACTGTTTGTCTGCCGATCGCACATGTCTGACCTGACCTGAACTGTGTTTGTAGTTGTACCGGGTGTAGATACCGGGTTCCCCGTGTGCCCGAATGGATTAACCCCCCCTCCCCAATACACTATTGCCTCTACGCCGCTTGGGGCACAGTGCTGCCAAGGTACCAGGGCAAGCCGCCGCCATTGGACGTCGTGCTGTTTATGGACCTCTAAGCCCCATGCGTTGCCTGCGACCCTGACTTGAATGGCTCTCTGTCCCAATGTGTCTTCGGTGCCATGCACTGCTTTTGTAGGTGCGGGGGGCGGGGGGGTTGCACGGTGCGCACGAAAACAACAACGCCGCGAATGCGCTGCTGCATTTGGGAGAAACATCCAAAACCGCAAATCTGCGATACAAAGTCGCGAAGTAGTGGAGTAAAGGGCTGTTCCTGCTTGATTTTTATCGCCCCACAGACGCCGATGCTGCACGGTGCTCTCCCCTCCTCCCTCCCTACCTCCCTCCCTCCCTCCCTCCTTTCCTCCCAAGCTCTCTCCCCCCGTTGTCCCAGGCTCCGTACCTCTCGCATGACGCAGCGGAGGTAGAGCCCCATGAGTTGCGGACAGGGAATAGAGCACGATCAAATGGTGCGTCGAGCTCTGTGGCATGCCCATTCCACTTGCGATGCCCACATGTAATCCTGGCAACCGTCAAAGAGCCGCTCCCTCCCACCACAAGCGCCTCAAAATGCTGTTGACTTCCATCGGGAACCACAAAGACAGCGACCCCCAAAATTCCACAGAATGATACCTTGGGGTCGTTGTGCTTAGACAGGATCATGTTAGGGCCCGACGGATACCTGCAAATGCCGATGGCGAAACTCAAAAAATCGAGAACAAAACTGCGCTGCGGAGCACGAAACCATGGGGAAAATCTTTGTAAGTCGTTCTGATTAATGGCTCAAGTCCTTTTACCTGCTGAGAACGAGCTTTCGAACTTCGGACTATTTTCAAGTCGTCAGAAAAGCGTTGGGCTGATGCCAACTCTGCCCACGCCCCCCTCCCCCAACAGAGGCCTCCATCCCCAGGCCTGCTACCCCAGCGGGCTTATGGCCCCTGAAACCGAGTGCATGGCACAGCATGGAGTGCTGAATTCAAACACGGACACATGGGGCGACTGGAGCAAGCGAGGAGAGTGCCGTTCGGCTCGCTCAGGTGACCCTGTCAATCCCTCTTTGAACCCGGCAGCCCATGTCCTTTCGAAGCCATATTATCAGTGGCCCCTTGCGATTCTCGGGGGTGATTAGTTGGCAACCCTAACTCTATTCCCCATTCCCTTTGATAATGAGGTCGGGTAAAAAGTTGTATGGCACGTTTTTGTGTTTTTAGCAGCTGTTCTGTCCAATGCATCTCGCCGAAACTTATTCCTATATGTGCATTTCCATGCCCCCTGAGGGCCATGGCACTGTCATTTTGAAGCCCTTTTAATCAAAAAAAAAGTTTGTATCAGCCGACCTTGTTGCTATGGCTTGATGGTTGATGACGAACCATAGTGACACCTTGTACTCATGGTGTAATATTGTTGAAATTACTTGTGGTTGCAACTTTTTACAGAGGGGGTAACCATCAGCAATTCTGATAATCGAGGGTTGATCCATGACGTTGCCACCGGGTGTAGCCATTTTCACTCTTCTTTACGGTCATGCATTTGTGCATCGGAGATGTACCTCATCTGTAGGATTCAGCTCACTGCACACACAATGCAGCTACACTGCCACAGCGTTCTTCAGCTGCTTGTACCCTACCTGCTGTAAAATGCAATTTTGTACAGTCAACTCCACCTCCGCTATTCCCCTATGAACAATTTAAAAAGCACACCAGCACAACTTGGGGGGGGAGGGGGGTTGGGGACAGCCTGTGGACAGAGGCGCGTGGACAGCCAAAACAGTCAAACGACCCCGGCAACAACCAGCACAGCCTCAATACGCCAATTATTGGGCGCCGCTGATGCGCAAACGGCACATCCTGCCACATTCAGCACAGCCCCGACACACCAACCACTGGGATCCGCGAACGCGGAAACGACACCAGCAAGAGCACTGGCCGCAGCGGCCGACAGAAAGCAGCGACCCGACGCAACATGCGAAGGGAAGAACGGGTGACTGCCCAGGGCCCGTAAAGGAACAACAACCAGGCGGAATGTCACACAGGGGGTTGGGGGTGTGCATGGGGATGGGCCCCGCAACGCCCCCCCCACCCCCGTGACCCTATATGGCCCCATCACGTACCCAGTAGGTGGGTTCATGGGGTTGCATGTGCCGCGTCACTTCGTCCTACAGGACTCGCTGTCCCATTGATTTTTCTTTGTGTCGTCGACCCGCCGGGTGCGGGTGCACATTGCTGCCGCCCCCGTGCTCAAGTCTCATGACCAGACCCACCCTCCGTGGCATTGCACACCGAGTCAGCCCCCCAAGTCGGCCCCTGCGCCGCTGAAGCGCGCGCGACCGCCCCAAAGCCGCGCGGGTTGACCATGTCACTCCAGCGGTCGGTTTCCATCTCGAATCACAACCATCACCACCACCACCACCACCACCACCACCACCACCACGGCCCGCACCACCAGCGCCAGAGCCCAGACCGACGGGCGGTCCACGTCGTGGTCCCGGTGCGCCACATCGCGCGCCTCACGCCCCTGGAGCTGCAGAAGGCGGAGATGGCCTTCGAGCACCACGAAGGCGAGGGTCCCATCGACACCCGCGACCGGATCATGAAGTTGCTGCAGGTGCCGTGCGTCGGTGGGTGTCCGGGCAACTGCGGCATAAAACACCGGCCTCTGCCCAAAGCCAAACTGACGGTTGCCGGGGGATGTTGTTCGGTTTGTTGAGACCGGATGCCCATGCCCTGGCGGCCCGTGTGTCGCTTCAAAAAGTGTGCTCCCGGTGGTCCCCTGGGGGATCGCTGCCGTGCCAGGCGCGCCCCGGACCAACTTTCAGGCCCGGACGCTCCCGACCGCCGCTATCCATGGGGCTCTCCAACCCCCTTCCCAGAGGGGGCGAAGGTCAGCCGTCATGTACCAGAGGAACCCGGGTTCTAATCCCGGAAGCGGGAACCCACGGCTGTCTCAGGCGATGGGGTGTCGGTGGCATCGAGGGACGCTGCGAGGGATAAAGGGGAACGTTACGCTGCCGTCCGGAGATCGCTCGGGCAGCCTCACCTCACCTCCGACTCGTTCCTGAGTTGGGGACCCTCACATGGCAGGCGTTATGTCGCCGTTCGCGATACGTTGTTGGGGTGCTCTTCATCGGGCCTCTGCCCTGGATGCGCCCTCTTTGACCACTCATGATCTTTAAGCCTGCAGAAGCGCGCCCCGCCTCTCCCCTTTCTATAACAAGCCTGGCGGTGCCTGCATGCACCTCAGACTGCTTGTCCCACTCGCCCCTGGCCCCGGGTAGGGAGTGCCCGATGCCACCAGCCCGAGCACACACACTTTTATGATGGGCAGCCTCATGTGTGTACAGGGGACGGATGCAGCTTTTGCGGTTGTTGCTTGCCCTCAGGGGAACAGCTGTTGGAACTGGCGTCCAGGTCTCTATGCCATCGGTGCAAAGTGACGGGCACACGTACGAGATACTGTGTCCATCCCCTGGGCACTACCCATAGGGCGATTTCTAGGGGGCTACAGCTGCAGTACTGAAGCCATTCGGTGTCTGGCAAATCGAAGGCCCATTGTGGTCCGAGTCCGGGCGCCACATCGCAAACACATCTATCTTCAGTGACATTGCCATAGGCGCCCTTCGCTGAGACAGATGAGGTACCCTGTGAAATGTGCCTCAGGGCTCAAGCAAGTGTCACAAGTAGATCAACCTACACAATGTCGGGCACATCGCATGAGACACTCGGTCATCCCACTGCACCCCCCTCCCCCTCTCGAAATCAACCTCAGAATCTGCGCTGCCACTTTCCAGCCCGTGCCTTGCAGGGTAAAGGTTTGCATTCAACATCTGCATCCCACAGCGGATCCCCACCCAGGGGGTGCCATAAGGACGCTCACCCTTTTTTTTTTTACTATGGCATCCACTCTCTGATGTTTGGTGGCTACCCACCAACCGCCATCGGTTACACACCAACCGCCATCGGTTACACACCAACCGCCATCGGTTACACACCAACCGCCATCGGTTACACACCAACCGCCATCGGTTACCCAGTTACACACCAACCGCCATCGGTTACCCACCAAACGCCATCGGTTACACACCAACCGCCATCGGTTACCCACCAACCGCCATCGGTTACCCACCAACCGCCATCGGTTACACACCAATGGCCATCGGTTACCCACCAACCGCCATCGGTTACCCACCGGCCGCCATCGTAGGGCGTATTGGACACTCCGAGTTTTTTTTTTTCATTACGGCACCCCCTGTCCCCACCCCGTCCCGGTGCGAATGACTGCGTGCAAAGCCTGCCAGCGCTGGCCTAGGAGTGGACGCAGTGGGCTGCGATGTTGAGTAGTAGGACCTCCATTCCACTCCCCCCCCCCTTTATGTCTCGCCGCCCCTTGGCCGAACGACGGTGCCCCGGGGCCTCTGTGTCAAGGCCAAGGGCTCCCGGAGCTGTGGTCATCTTGTCGCGCGTTTCAGGCGCTCGGGGAAGAGCCCTCCGATGCGGAGCTGCAGCAGGTGTACGACCAGATCGGGTACCGCAACAATTTGGTGCTGGACCGCAAGACCTTCGTGACGATGCTGCGGGCGCTGAAGACCGTGTGGCTGGAGGGCCAGGGCGACCGCGAGGCCGACACGAAGGGCGCGTTCTGCGTCGCCGCCGGCGACGCGGACGACGCCGGCGAGGCCGAGGCGAAGGTCGAGCCGGACTACCTGGCGAAGGTGATCGGGCAGTACGGCCTGGAGCTCGACCAAGAGATGATGCGGAAGGTGCGCGCCGAGGGGCTCGGGCAACGCTCATGGGGGTGGGTCAAGGGCACGCCGCCCTGGGCCTCGAAGCAAGAGCCTTTGCGTTGAGAGTTTTTGGGCCGGAGTTTGAAACGTTTTGGAACTGCTTGGGCCTCGAGGCTTTTGGCCCATTTTGCCATTGATTGAGGCGGTTTGTGGACTTTTTTTGGGTGCTTTCGTCCACGTTTTATTTGGGAGTCCGCGTTTTATTGGGATGTTGGGGCATTTTGCACACGCTTTTTGGGACTCTTTGGGGGTTTCGAAAGATTTGCAGGCCCACGTTGCACTTGTCTGGGGCGTTCTGTCCAGTGTTTGGCTCACTTTGGGACGTTTTGGGGCGTTTTGGCGTCTTTCGTGCACTGTATCTCGTGCATTTTCCCGTTTTCGCTTATTTTTTTTGCCGGGGTTTTGAAATGTTTCGGCGCCGTCTGGAACGGTTTTGCGGGCCATTTCGGAAAAGTGTTCGGAACCTTTGGGGGGTGTTTGGACTGTTTCGGGCCACTTTGGCAGTTGTCGAGTCATTCGGGTGCCTCGGGGAATCCCTCTTGCACTCGACCTGTACTTGAAGCCCCGCCCGCCCGTCAGGATCCAGATTTTCTTTTTTTTTTCCCTCAGGGACAGGGATTATGGACGGCGCCCCGCTGGCAGGTTTCCGACGGCGGTTGGTGGGTAGCCGACGGCGGTTGGTGGGTAACGGTGGGCATTCTATTTTGTCAGTATGACGGAAGGATTCTCTTTCTTTTTTTTTGGCCCACACGGACGGGCTTGCCCTGCACTGCCACGGCCGCCTCGTTTCAGGAGCTGAAGTGGGACGAGGACGACGACGAGGAGAAGCGGCCGGGGCTATCGTATGAGGACTTCGTGTGCCTGTTCGGGACGGACGCCATTGAGAAAGCGCAGGACGGCATCGTGCACGGCGTCGTGAAGAGCCCCCTGGCCCCCGCCGCATCGCCCGTGAAGGGCAAGCACCCGGCCTCGAGTCCGCACAAGCGGTTTTCGCTGGCGTCGGTGCTGCGCAAGAACAGTGCCCTCACGGAGGCGAGTGGGGACGGCGGGGGCAGCACCTACCGCGACTACGAGGAGATCACCCACGGGGCGCTGCTCCCGGATACGGAGGAGCTGCAGCTCCGCCTCAACGCGCTCGACGGGTTCGGCCCTTACTAGCCCTCCGCAAGCGCCCTCAACCCTCTCGACCCCCGCCCCCCCCCCGGCCGCCGCTGCGCAGGTTGAGAGGTGGTTGGGAACGACTGGAGAGGGTTGCAGAGGTTGTGAACGGTGGGAGGTGGTCGTGAGAGTGGAATGGGGCCGTGCAGGGGACGCAGAGGGTTGCAGAGCAGCAAAAAGAGGGCTGAAGCTCGTAGGAGAGGGTTGCGGCGGTTGGAGAGGGGTTAGAGATAAAATGGAGAGGAGGAAAGGGGGTTGAGGGTGGGTGGGCGAGGGTCACAATGGAGTGGCGGGGCTGAGACCCGGTTCGAGAGGGAGGCGGTTGAAGAGGGTCAGAGCGGAATGGAAGGGCGTTCGAGCCGGTGGAGAGGGTGGTCCACCTGGTCGATTATTGTGTAGGCCGTAGTCCATCCTCTTGACGCACGTTGTCAACAGATCCATGTGAACAGTCCTGACCCAAAGAATCGATTGTCAATTTAAAAAAATGATTTCCAATTCGTATTTTTTAAAGGCTGTTTTCCTTGGGCTCGCCATTTTCGGGCATCCTGTACAAGGGGGGGGTAACGCGGAGACGACACCAGCAGGAGCCCCGGCCGCAGCGGCCGACAGAAAGCAGCGACCCGACGCAACATGCGAAGGGAAGAGCGGGTGACTGTCCAGGACCCCGTAAAGAAACAACAACCCGACGGTATGTCACACAAGGGGGGGGGGGGGGGTTCTCAACACCTGCAGTGCCGCGTGGCGCCTGTGCACCCGCTTTGTCTTCTGCGATGTGTGTGGCGTACTTGTTGGTGGAGGTCAGTTCTGGGGGAAGTGCGTGTTTGGGCGGCTGCCGTGTGGTGGATGAGGCCTGTCACGCTACTGACGATTGCAGCCGTTCGCCCCTGTGGCGTCCCTTGCGAGGGTTGAGGGCAACGACCACGGTCCGCGCGGTGTGGTCCCATTGCATTTCGGCAAGTTTTGCACTGCAGACACGCAACGCCTGCACCCCCCCCCCCCTCCCACGTGCGCACACATTCCGTCGTGCAGGGCTTCTTTAGAATAATTAAAAACCAAGGGGGGGGGACCCCTCCCCCAAAACCCCCTCCCCCCCTCCCCCCCTCCCCAGACCAAAGTGACCATAGTGGGAAAAAACGAAATTTACAATAGGGAAAATCTGGTCAGGCCATTTTTGGTACACCAAGTTTTGGGTCCAAAACCCCCTCCCCCCTCCCCCCCTGCTCAAAAGAAGCCCTGCCCTCGTGTCCGGACCGGAAAGCGGGTCGACTTTGCGCACAAATTGTCGGCTTCGTCGACCTGACCCATCAAAAGGTCATTGTGCATACATCCGGAATCATCCGCCGGCATACTCCTGCGGCCTCTACGGCACACCCCCTCGGTGGAGCCCACAAAGGCAGCGCCAAGAAGGCTGATACCCACAGCGCGCACGCACTGCATCAAACACCACGCACCTCCAGGCAACTGTCAGTGGTGGTGTGCACGACTTTCCTTTGACACTCGATAGACATATCCCCATATTTCCCAGACTTGAACCCCCCCACAACCTTCTGCTGCCCCACCCATCGGCAGTGGAACGGCGGACCAATTCCATAAAATGCCTTTCTCTTGAACTTTTGCATTTCTCTTGTTTCGAGTGCCCCCCCCCCCCCCGGCACACACACCACGGCTGCAGCATAACAGCTGATTGGCTCTGTGCCCCATGACCCCCCCCCCCAGGACTGTTCTATCGTGGCGAATGGGGGGATGTAACTGACACAGGCAAACCCAATAGGAGGGGCAACGACTGCTGACGCCTGCTCTCTGCGCGGTCTGCAAGAACGCGTCGTACCACCGACCATGTGAGGAAACGATGGCCCACACGGCCCGCGTCTTCCCAATCGACGCCGCGCCTTCAGTTCATTTGGTCAACTCAGTTGTCGGAACACAGCCAAGTCTGGCTTCGTTCGCCAGCTCATTCGCAGCACCGGGGTGAGGCAGGCCGGAAGGTTTGCTTGAGGGGCATCTGTGCGGTGCTTTCTGTGAGGAGGGCACCAACGGAGCAGCTGCGGGGCCGGGGGAAGTTGGATGCACACGCGTCACCCGTGCTCTGCATCGCACAGACGTCCTCCGATGAGGGAGCTGCGGCGTGGTCAGGCATGATGCAACACCCCTGGGGGGAGGAGGAGGGGGAGGAAGTGGGGAGGAGGTGTGCGGCCATGCAAGGGGAACTGACAAGGATACTGGAGAGCCAGTGTGGCCAGGCGGGCTGTCGGGAAAGGGGGGGGTGAGCCATGACAGTGGCGTTGGCTTGGAGGTTGGTATTTCCGATTTGATTTACTTGGTTTGTGGGGGAGGAAGGGGGGGTGGGTGGGGGTCAAGCAATGACCCCCATGGTCCGCAGTCGGGGAGGGGGAAGAGGAACCCGCTGTCCAGCTTCGTGCCCACTCCCGCACCCTCTACAGCCCCCCCCCCCCCCCCCCCACCTGCAGTACCTGTTTCTCTGAGGTTTAACCAGGCATGGCATAGAGAATAAAGATGCGCTTATGCCATGCTGAGGAGTGCATTACCTCATTCTGCTTTTGCTGCTCTGTTTCTGATTCTCTCTTTAGTACAATATCTCTCTCATAATCTAGGTCTCACCCCCCCCCCCCCCACCTGCAGCCTCCACCCCCTCAGGCCAGCGATTGACCGCCGGCCGCGGAAGACCTCCTCCTGGGCCCGGCTGCCCACCGTGCAGACGTACCTGTCCAACCGCGTGCACGACCGACTGTACCCCTTCAAGGGCAACCCCGAGGACAACCTCGTCAACCTGGAGCACATGCTGGTCTACATCGAGGACCAGCTCTACGAGGACTTCGACCCGCGCCGCACCTCCCGCAAGCCCCTGTGGGCCACGGGCCTTACCCCCAGCCCCCGCACCCCCTGCGTGCTCGACCCCCGCACCGTCGCGGCCGGCGGGACCTCCTCCGGCAAGGCCGCCCTGGTCTCCGCCTCCGGCCGCGCGCTGCCGTCCGCCGCGCGCCCCGCGGCGTCGGCGTGCCGCGCGTCCGCGGACCCGGAGCCCGGGAGTCGCGAGTGCGCGGCGCGGGGGGAGGCGCGCGACGCCGCTCTGGAGCCGCTGGCCCCGGCGCGCGGGAGGCAGCGAGTCCCGATGGAGACCACGGACTGGCCGCGGCCGCAGGAGGGCGTCTCGGAGTGTTTCACCGCGCCCCCCCCCGGCAGGACCGAGATGGCGCCCTTGGCCGGCCGCCCGAGGCTCGGGAAGCCGCCCCCGTCCTCCATCGCGCGGACGCCGCCGGGCCCGCGCGCCGCGCCGCCCCCGTCCCCGGGCGCCGCCTTCCCGCCGCTCGCCGGGAGTGCGACCCCCTACACCGGCCCCCGACCCTGCGACGCGGCCCCGGAGCCCTCCGCGTCCGTCGCGAGCACCCCACCCCCGGCCGCGGGCTCCCGCTCCGACTCCTACCGATTGTCGACCGACTCCGGCAGCCAGTCGAGCCCGGCCTCCTCCGCCAAGGCGCTTCGGAGGGCGCTCGGCCCCCAGCGGCTCCGCGCGCGGGGCCTGCGCGACGTCCCCGACACCAAAAGCGCGAACAAGCTGCTGCAGATGGCGGCCATCGCGCAGGCGCAGCGCGCGGACCTCGCGGTGGAGCAGCTGGCGTCCCGCAGCAGCAGCTCGCGGTCCGCCCGGCCGCTGCCCGGCTCCGGGGACACGGAGCGGCAGCTGCTGCGGGCGGCGAAGCAGCAGGCGCACGGGCTCAGGGCCCGGGCGGCGATGGACAAGTTCAAAGTGTACTCGGCGCCGCTGTGGCCCCCCTCCACGAACCGGTCCCCAATGGAGCTGCGGGCGGACAAGGGGCCCGCGGCGCCGCACGGGGGGGGGCTCGAGGTGCACTGATGGCGCGGCCGCTGGCCCATCGCCTGCCCTGGCCCCGCCCGCCACCCGAACCTACCGACTGAGCCTCATCAGAGGCGGGGAGGGGGGGGGTCCAGGGATGCCGTGAAGTGACTCAGGCCATGCCACAAAGGGGCAGCGGCCTTTGGAGGTCCTGGACGCGTATGCGGAGCGTTGGGAAAACGGGTTGGCGGGTTAGCGCCGGCTGCCTGCGCTGCCCCTCCCCCGCCCGCCTTCGCGTACTGCAGCGCGACGGAGGGACCGATCAGTACCGCAGGGGGCGTTGAAGTGGGGGTCGGGAACCCCCTCCCCACCTCATCTGGACCCCCCCCCCCCCCCAATGTAAAGCCATGAAGACGGGGCACCGAAGGCGCCCGGGACCTTTGTCGAGTGAAGCGATGTCGGAACAAACCGCTTGAGAAAAGCCTTTCGCTGCACAATGCACAGCGTACCACCCTCGACGCACTGATCATTGTGAGGCATGTTTGTGGGGTCTCCCAGACCCCCCCCCCCCCCGCCGCTTCCAGACCCCTCAGCCCCCGCCGCGGGTGTGAGGGTCAGTTATACACTTAACCCGCGTATCGCTGCCCAACTATGCCAGACCCATCGGTGCCCCACCGCAGGCCACCGGTCTGTCCCTCATTCACGGCAGAGAGGCGCGTGTGGTCGTTTGATTCCCGCTGACCAGTCTGCTCTCAGTCTCTTGTGCTGCCACGTGCTCACCACACGACAGACCGCATCACGTGGCGTCACGTCACATCGCATCATCGAGGAGCAGGGGAGGGGGTTGCCCCCCGTCACATCCCCCCGCCCTTACGCCCCCGTGCCCCTCAGGCGCGGGGTTTGCGTGGGAAGTTTGGGGGTTGTGTGGAGTCAGAGTTCGCGGTTGATCTCATGGCGCTGCTGTTGCTGCTGCACACCATCAGGAACTCCGATGCCACGCCAGCCCTCTTTCGATGCATGTTTCTCTGCTGCGCTGCTCTGTTGCGCTTGAGACGGTGCTTAGCATTGGCTGCTTCAGCTGCCGTTACTGATTGCTTGCAGGCGGTTACCATTAACTGCTGACATTTACCAACCATTTGCTTGCGGCCATCGGTCAGTCCTCGTCGGGTCAGCATCATCCGACCATCCGCATTCACACCGGGGCTGCGGTCTCTCTTCCTTCATCATGTGCAGGGGGGGGGGAAAAATGCGATTCGCATTTTTTCGCATTTTCCGCATTTTTTTTCGCATTTTCTGGGCAGGTCCCTTAGTGTAATGTTCAAGAGGATACATTCAAGTGGCATTGTGTAGTTCAACTAAAGGGTAGTTTTGTAGTCAAGTCAGTGTTTGCATACCTTCCCAACACCGCCACTTTTGTTTGTTACATGGCTCCTTTTCCCTTAGACATGTCACATGCTATGCCCTCCCATTGCCCTCCTTCTGAGCCCACATCTGATGATGGAAATAGCCCACCCCGCCGCAAAGTACGTGGTAAGGGGAGAGGTGGTGCCGGCGCAAAGTATTGCACCATGGGCCCTGGGAAGCGGAAGGAACAATTCCCTGGCCATCCCCTGAGTCTCCGCACCAATGATCTTGGTATTGAAGTACTATGGTGCGATGCGTGTGGATGCCCCGTGAGCCACACAACGAAGAGCACAGTCCAATGTCATTTGGACTCCAAAAAGCACCAGGTGGCCGTTGAGACTATGCAGAAGAGGGAGAAGGCACGGGTCGAGCGCCGCCTAGAGGCAGAGGCAGATGCTCTACCTCATAAAGCCGCAATGAGGCAGCCCAGCCTACAATCCGTTGTGGCGTCATGCAACGACAAGAACAAGGCCGCTGATGATACGGTCTTTGCCTTCGCCGGTGCCGGCATCCCGTTGGACAAGCTGGATCACCCCCTTGTGCGTGCTTGGTTGCAGAAGTATGGGGTATGGGGCGGAGGCAGTATTGGGGCTCTGCTGCTTCTTGCCGAGGGTGTAACGCCCCTCCTCCTAAACCACAGTAGAAGGGTGAGACTTCCCTACCACGCTTTGCATGTTGAGCCGGGGCCGTAGTCTTCACATTGATGGAGCGATGGTGTCAACAGATCAACATGCGTCTTGATAAAAATAGGGGTTTTGGGAGTCCTATAGCATTTTAGCAAAACCGCATTTTATGCCGCATTTTTTCTCGCATTTTCCGCATTTTTTCCGCATTTTTCCGCATTTTTTTCCAATCCCGGCGACCGCATTTTTCCCCCCCCCCCTGCATGTGAAACCCAGATACTGCTTCACCAGACACGATGCCCAACCACACGGACACGGTCGTCTTTGTACAAAATGGACTCACTGCCTTGCGGTGTTCTGGTGTATTGTCAGGATGTCAGCATGTCTCCCCCGTGGTATGTCGTTTTGTGATTGTTTGCTTTGTTGCTTTCCATGCGCTCCGAGCGCCATTTGTAGCCGGCAACCGGTTTACCAAGCGCTGGTCAACCGTGTGGCTTTATAACTGGGCCCGTGATCCGTTGCGACGGAGAGGGGGGCCCTTTGAGCCTGTTTCCCAGACCTCCCCCCTTCATCTTGATGCCGTGCTGTATGCAGACGACGCTCCGAAAAGCATAAATGCAGTCGGTTCTCGCTCTGACAGTGCGTTTCGTTTCTCACACCAATTTGCATCATCTGTCATTCCCGCTCTTTTTTGAAGTTGTGCCTTTTAGGGGTTGCAATCCAGTAGCCCCTGGGAGGTGGCTGTGTTAACCAACGTTAGTCTACCGAAGGTTCCACCTACACCTTAGCTTAGCTTACACCTTAATTAGGTCTCACCCCCCCTTTCATTAGGCTTCGAAGGCTGGGCGCAACAAAAGCATCGCAGGACGTCTGAAATTGCTCACAAAAAGTGATTTGACACAAAACTTAGGCGAATCTGGTTTATCCCCAGTTTTTTTTAAAACAATCTGTTCTGAGCTGATGATCAGTGGGAAAAAATAACGACTGGCCCTTAAAGCATGTTTTCCAGCCCCCCTTCCCCCGGCCCCGCCTCCAATTGACACGTGCTGTCCCTGGAGTCGGAATGGACCGCGGGCCCTGTTTATCGCGGTTCTTATAACAGCCATCGTCCTCCTGCCCTTCAGGCGGCCTGGCCAGACACCCTGCGCAATGACCGCGACGGGCCAAAGCATCGATCAGGGGTCACGAACCTCGCACTGCCCTGTCGAGCTGCGGCATGGACCCTGGTCTGCGCATATTTGTACGCCCCCTCCTCTCCCTCACCCCCCTCAACATCATCAACAGAAGCCGCGGATGCGGCGGCCGCACGTCGCATGCCTGTGCGCGAAGCTGTGATCCAGCTGGAGACCGGCGAACTGCCCGTGCGGTGGTAGGGGAAGGCACGCAAGAAATCGGAGGAGAGGCTGCGCCGAGCGTGGCCCTGCGGAGGCTGGGGCCCCTGTTTGGGACTAAGCCTGGCCTCATGGGACTAAGCCCGGCTTCACTGTTTTACTGCCAATTTCCGTTTATGGGGAATGAGGCCACGGAGGCGTTGCTGATGTTTGGGGGAGGGGGGGGGGCGTAAATCGCATTGAAACTTCACTGATGTCACATTGTGTTGACTTGAGCGGCTTAAGTGTTCTTTTTTTGCCAGAGCCCCCGCAGGGCCAGGTGTTGAAGACTTGAAAACCTCGCTCGTGTGTGTGTGTGTGTGTGTGTGTGTGTGTGTGTGTGTGTGTGTTGCTTCCAGGGGTGGACACGACAAGTGGACCACCCCACCTGCTGCTGGTGCCTACTCACCGTGTACTCGTTGTACTACAGAAAGGCGCCTAGCCGCATGCTTTTCAACTCCTTCTTCTACTTCCTTACGGCCTGATGAGATTCGTTAGCGACCAGTGCAGTCCTCTGTTTGTCGCGCCTGTTCGTCTCGCTTCAATCGTGTGTGTGTGTGTGTGTGTGTGTGTGTGTGTGCGTGCATGTGTGTGTGTGTGTGTGTGTGTGTGTGTGTGTGTGTGGCTGAGAGGTGGGGTGCTGCAGCGCCGGAACTGCCTGGCCACGGCTGCATGTGTTCAGCGTGATACATGACGCATTCCAACTACTGACCCCTATCCTTCTGGACATTGCTGCTCCCAAGCACTGCTGCCTGCAGAAAGGCGCCTGGCCGCCCATGGTCATGGCTTCTCATTGACTGCCGGACGGCCTCACAAGAACTGAGCACTCAGCACTTTTGTGAATGCCTGTTTGTCGCGTCATACATGTGTGTATGTGTGTGTGTGTGTGTGTGTGTGTGTGTGTGTGTGTGTGTGTGTGTGTGTGTGTGTGTGTGTGTGTGACTGGACCCTTGGTGCAGCAACCGGTCTCTCGTAGAAATCAGCGATGTCAGTAAGACGTCACACCAAGGTGCTCGCCGATGGAGAGAGATAACCTGGTGAACCCAGATTGCAGCTGGCTCTGAGCACCAGTCACTGTTTGTTTGTTTCTGTGTGCCATGTATGATGTATCACGGGTCCTGCTCTCCTATCAGATTCCTGCACAGTTTCATACTGTATGACATGGTCTGCACATGACTGTTAGTTCTTAGTTCGTACTTCGTTCTAACCGTGTGTGTGTGTGTGTGTGTGTGATTGTGAGTCTAGATTTTCTGAGTGTCTATTTTTTTTTCGACAGGTGCCTAGTGCTGTGTCTGATATGTGTGTGTGTCTTGTCCTCTGACCGTTGACCCATCATGAGCCTGCACTCCCAAGGCCAAGGGGGCAGCATGTGGCTGCTCCGGAGGTTCCAACTGCACTGGTACTGCTGCGTACCTGTCACCTCCACCAAGGCGCCGATTGGTATTGAACATTGTTCTTGATTGACGATCCAACTGACGAGAAATCTGACATCCGTAGCCTGTGGTGTGCTCGTTTGTTTTTCAATTGTGTGTGTGTGTGTGTGTGTGTGTGTGTGTGTGTGTGTGTGTGTGTGTGTGTGTGTGTGTGTGTGTGTGTGTGAGGTGATTGAACAGGCACACAGACTGGGATGGTGATCGCTATGCGTCCTGGAGGGTGCCTGAGGAGTTTGTGGTGCAAGGAATCATAGGGGATTGGTGTACAGATTACAGTGCTCTTGATGTTCTGATTTCAGGGTGCTCACAGGCAGACTGTGTGTGTGTGTGTGTGTCTGCTGGGTGACCGGCGGAAAACAAAAGCAAAACTGGTACCAAAGACTGAAATCGTCGGGGCTGGGCAGTGCTGAGGGCTGGAAGGAAGGGCCTGACTCTCCCACATATCCGGGGCTGATCTGAGTGCACAAGTATTCTGTTTTTGCTTGCAGGCCTCTGCTGCAGCAACGCTGGCAGAGGCTGTACCGGATTGCTGGGAAGCTGCCCATCTTGCCTGCTCGTCACGCTGCAGAAAGGCGCCTATTGGCGTCGAACATGCTTTGTCTTGTTTGACTGTCAACTGACGAGAATTGAGCACTCAGCGCCTTCGTAAGTGCCTGTTTGTCGCGTCCTACGTGTGTGTGTGTGTGTGCGCACGCGCGCCAAGGGGTTAAGCCTGAGCTGCACGATTAACAGGCAGCGATGGTTGTCACCCAGAGCATCCTACCCTCCACACATGCAACACTGCGTCATTATCTCAAATCGTCAGCAAGGCGCCGGTGTGGGCACCCACACAAAGGCGCTTCTTGACAACGGCCGGTGGAGGGGCGGGTGGCGGGGGGGGGGCTCTCTTCGGCAACACAGGAACATTGCGATTTAGACAAAGATGAGTCCTTTTTTATGTGGTATTGACCGAAAGGTGGCTCCTGTGTGGAGGGATGGTGGTGCCCCATGCAGGCTGGGCTGGTGGGTGGCCGTGCAGTGCCACCGGTGTCCAGTGCGCCGTCTTCTTTTTTTTTTTTTTTTTTTTTGAAAACGTTGCGGTGATTGATCGAGGTGGTTTGTGTCTATTGGGAGGAGGGGAGGAGGGGTTGTTTGTTGGAGTGGAGTGTTGGTACCGCTCCTCCCCAATGTCACATACCGCCACCGGGGCGTCGACTCCCTCGCCGGCGCTGGCACGCTCCAGTTCTGGAGTGGCGCGGGGGGGGGGGGGGGCGAGGTGCACATCCTGCCGCTGCAGCACCCCGTGCGCCCACAATGCCAAGCACGCTTTTGACCAAAAGTGGTGGGGCCATTTTGAGCAACTGTGGAGTACAGCTCAGCGCAACTTGACTGAGCAATGGGTTTGCATGTTTATAGAATCTGTGTTGCCCACACTTGGCCATCTGTTTTGCGCATCAACCTGTAGCCCCAGCCCTTCAGCAGTTACAACTGCAAGACATGTTTCGAAAGGGCCTATCGACGGACCCACGCATCATCTGTAAGACATGCAGCTGTGACTTCAGAATTTCTCTGCATTTTTCGCCAACAAACAGAACCAAAGCTTAAGCCTCTTAAGTTTAGTTTAGGCCCATCTCTCCTCGCCAGTCGCTTGAAGTGTCTGCCACATGTTGACCCCCACCCCCACCCCTCACCCCAGCACTCTAACCGAACAGCTCCAGCAAGCCGGCCCATGCATGTCTACTTGGAGCCACCAACGTGGCAGTGGGCGGCCCAGGACGGCCCGCAGCCCTCCCCTGCGGCATGAGACCTCTTGGCCACAGGTCCTCTGTGCCAATGGATCTTGGAAAGACAGAGAGTGTCGAGGGTGATGCTGCCTTAGGGGCGGGATGACACCTCCCTCACCAGAGTATATCAGAGTCTGTAGGGCCCTCCCAGGGCTGGCCAGGGTGAATGGCAACCCCCTCTTCCAAATGAGGCAGGGCCCCCCCTGCAACATCACGCCAGGGTCTACAGCAACCAACCTAACCCGCAACTGCCACCCATAAGCAGAGAGCATGGCCCGGCAACCACAGAGCAAACATAACCACGGTCAGCGGTGGAGCCTCTAGCTCTGTTGGCGCCGAAGGCTCTGTACCACGTGCTCCCACTGGGACACAGGGATAAAGATCCAATAGTCTTCAATCCCAAGGCCTGTGCTCCATGAACAAATGCACTCTCTCTCGAGGGTGATACTGCTGCTGATGTACAGTCCGGGAACCTGTTCCCGAGTGCTTTACCCCTTCCCCATTGCGAGGACTGGGCCCTTGTCAGAAAAACAGTGGTTGTTTCCGCAACTTTCTGGAACTGTGGAATTGGGCGGGGCTTTCCCCTTTTTTTCTGGTGGTCCACGAAGGTCCGCGAAGGTTCTACATGATTTGGCGTGGGATGCTCTTTTGTGAATGCTAAGGGGGAACGTTAGCGCGCCGGGCGCGCGCCGGGCATCTTTTGTGACCCGTGCCCTACCGGTGGACTGTTGCCGTTGATATGTTGGGCAACATTATATGGATTTGCCCCTTGGCCCCCGGGACATCAGCAGATGTTTTGATTTGGGATGGACCTTCTCGTACCCGAGGTGATTTCTTTGATTTCGAAGTTGGGGGCCATGATGGTGCTTATAAAGGCCGGATTCATGTCATTTTGCCATTCATTGGAAGAAAGAATGGCACTTTGACAGCCCGCCAACAATGTTACAATGACGTGCACGGGTGGTATAGGGCACGCATTGAGCAGCTGTTTGCTCGGTTGTGGCACGCAAGATGAGGCAGAGGATGAGGCAGAAGTGTGTATGTTGTGTTGCCAGAAGCGCTCCACCGTCGCAGCTTGTGATGAGTATAAGGAGCACTATTGTACTGAATGTATTGACACCCACACTTGTGGGACCAATGTTGTTTGTTAAGTACAATACAGATGACAGTTGGAGTTGCTGAATTCACAATTATTGCTTTATTATGCAACGTGCTTTGTAGGGAAGGTGTGCAGTCCAACGTGGTCTACTTGGGGGGCTTCTCCATGAGAGGGTAAATCTGGGGCTGAAGTGGGGATAGTTAATAGAAAAGTAGCGCGCAGGGCGCGCGCCGGGCAAACATTCCCCCTAAGACCGTGCCAGACAACAAGCCCTGAGCTGGAGCGCATTCGCTTTGTTATTCACTCAGCACCTCCGACACCAGGGCCCCCCCTTCGCCAAGCCCTCCGCCCAGTCTGATCCGCTAAACAACGCCCTTATCAGTCATTTCCGTCGTTTCAGTGCTTTTACCATTGCTCTGTCAAGGGGGAGATGGGTATAGTTACAGCCCTTGAATACCGGGGGGCGAGGGAACCGTCACTTTCAGTTTTCCAAGTTTACTTAGAAGGTTGGATATTGAGCTTCTCCTGTGTGTTTGCTGTTTGGAGAAGGTAGTATTATTGGTGCATTGCTGTGTAGTTAAAAGAACCGCTTGTTGGGATGCATGTTCAGCTCTACTGAGAGACAGGCTCTGTGTGCCACTTTTTTTTGGAGTATTTGATTTTGAAGAGCTGCACTTGCTCAACAGGGGCCACTGGAATGGACACCCATGGCTGAAATTGCGAAAAACTAAGTGTTCTGCATGATACAGGCTACAGTGTTTGTGGTTCATACACTCTCGAAAAAAAAGTGTTTGCGTGTTTTACTTTGTATCACGCGTCTTTTGTGTTCCCTTTGGGGGGGGGGGTCACTTTTGGGTATGTTCCCCCAGGGGTGTGAGGATACCGTCACGCACAGGTGGCCACTAGTCAAAGGGGGGGGGGGTACATTCCATCTGCAGCCTGGTGCAAGGAGGATCTTGAACCCGGATGTGAGTGGGCCTAAGCTCTGTAGCATGCTTTCCTTCCGTCCCACAAGCCCCTGCAAAATGGTGTTGTACGTCATCAGCATTTGACATATGTGCCCGCCAGGAAGACAGGCAAGAGATGTGTGGATCAGACAGCCCCAATTTGTCTACAATCGAAGGCCCCAACTCTCAAATAGCAACCCTCTACGTCAATTCATGCCTCACCCCCCCAAAAAATCAAGAACACGCGTCATCTTATGAACACGCACTAAAGTTCATTTTTAGATGCTTTGAGCAACATCTACATGCCAGTGGGTTGTCATTTCTCTGAAAAGCTCAAAGTTGATGTTTTTGCTCTTCTTCTCTGCAGTGTATGTGTGTGTGTGGGGGAGCGGGTCCTCCGGGGGAGTCACCATAAAAAGATGTGTATGCTCTTGTTTGGGGCGTTTACCCACACTTAGTCCGAGGACACCCAAAAGCGATCCCCCCCCCCCCCCCGCTCCTTGTCATCCCCCAGGCCCACGATGCATAGCTGACAGCCAACGGGAACGGGGATCTCACAAGCTTCGGAGGAATTACTTCGCAATCTCCCACACGGGTCGGCACCACTACAGGAGACAGATTATTGCACCCTGGTCCCGGGGTAGGAACTTTGGATGACGAAAGGGGCGCACATGCATCCTTTGCAGGAGGCGAAACCGTGCGGTGTGAAAATCTTGCGGGGGGCTTACGCTTCCACCCCAACCCGAACCTCCGGTCATGAGATACTCTTCTAAATCACCTAGAAGAGGGTTGTTAGATCAAGCGCAGGCGTGAGAGACACCCCCCCCCCCCAATTTTGCGGGGTATTCGCGTAGCGTACCCCAATGTATGGTAATGGATGTTTAACCCTTGTAAAATCATCATTTTGGGGGCACCTTAAGCGCAGTGCAACTATTTGGGCGTCTGGCCGTAGTAGAAACCCATACTTTGTGGTACTTTGGGCATCATTGTTGTTTGGTAGTAGGTTTTGATGCATTGGGGATGTGGCATTTTTGGATGTTCACCCTGTTTCACCCATTTCTACTTTTTTGCACACATTTTTTACCCATTTCCACTGCATCTACTCTTTTTCTCGGCTGATTGATATGGTGATACACTTTGAGGGTGCCTGCTACACGACATCATACTTTCCTCCTCATTTCTCAGGCCCACTTTCTCCATGGATCTCAAGATTTGGGATAGGGTGTTCTACACCTGCTCCAATGGCCTGCGACATCTTGCCACGGTGGTTGGGACAGCTGAAGACCGACTCCTCCACTTGGAATATTACCAAGATGGGTTGAGAGTGGTGAATCGGCAATGCAAGATGGAGTCCATCTCCTTTGCCATCCCAAATTCAGACTCGCCACCTGACTGCCCTCCATCTCCACCACCCAACACACAATCAAGTTCCCCCCCAAAGGCCCCTAGTCTTTCACCACTGCCACAAAAACCGGGAAGGTCCCCCTCAAGGTCCCCTCCAGTCCAGTTTGGGTCGCCTAATTCTAAGGGTGGCGTGCCTAGGGGCTCTTCAAGGGGAACATAGTCTAAAAATAGCGCGCAGTGCGCGCGCAGTGCAAGGATTCCCCTTTTGGGAGGCAGAATTTTTCGATTTTGAACCCCGCCCCCCCCCCCCCCCGTACCAGGGTGCCACCTTTTTGGGAGGGGTGGGTGGGCCTCAAAAGGTCAGGTGTGGACCGGCCACTGTGCTCCAGCCACGCCTGCCTTCACACGGAGGGGTGAGTGGGGGCAAAACGTGGTTGGCCTATAGCCACCACTATGAATTTGGACCCAGCTCCCATTGCCATTTTTTCTTTTATATGGACCCCCTAACCAATGATATCTCACAACAAGAGCATACCCACCACAAAAATCCCTTCAAGTTGCCTTGCTGAAAGCAATAAAATTTAGGTTCTGTGAGGCAGCTGTAGGCTACAGTCCTGTGCATGGGATGCAAGACCTGTCCACAACCCCTTGGCTGCAGATCTTCTGTATCCCCTCCCCCCCCCCACAGGCCCCCACCAGACCCGGATCACGGAGGGACCCTACTTCCACCTCAGCAGCCAGCGGGCTGCCAAGCAGGGGAGCCCACACCGGCGGCGAAGATGTGGGGGTGACTGGGGCTGCAGGAAATGCCCACCCCCGCAAGCACCGCAGAGCACTCCTGAACGTCACTGAGGGGTGTGCCCTCACCAGAATCGGGGTCAAATGACGGGGATGAGGAGCCGATCTCTCCGTGGCCCCACGCAACTTGTTCGGGCCGGGGTATGAGGACAACGCAAGCGAAGGAACGAGTGCCACGGATGATGAAGTCGCCACCGAGGATGCGGCTCCAGGAGTGGAAATCACCATCTCAGTGGAGGGGTACGCGGATGACACCTACATGCTGACTGTCAAATTGCTGTCGCTATTGGCAATGCTGGTGGCAACCAGCAAGTGGTTGCAGCTCACCGGCTAGGAAATAAACGCCAAAAAGTCGTTGGCGTTTTCAGCAACCAGCTCAGCACATAAAAAGCCGGAAGCACTGGAGGCAACCCTGGATGGAGTACAGATGCCAGTACAGCAGGAGTTTCGGCAGCTAGGGGTGGGCGTGCGCACAGTACCATAACGAGGAACGGCACCAATGCTGCAGCACCGCATTAGGGAAGGAAAAACGGCCCCGAGGAAAACACGCACGATACCCGGAGGCTTTGATTGCAAGGCCACGGTGGCGGCAGTCATGATTGTGGCAGCGGCGCTGTTTGGAGTCGAGCTCGCAGATATTTCTGTGCGAGACATCAGCGGCCTGGAATCGGCCATCATGACAGTGATCTGGGGGCCCAGCAGACCCTGTAAGGCAAAAGAGGTGGTTTTCGCGCTACTGCTGCCGGGCCAATGAGTGGCCCCGTCCATGGTCGTCCCGTACAAGCGGATGTGCTGGCTGGCGCAGATTGCGCGCGACCTAGGCACGGCACAGACGATTGCGCAGGCCATTTGGGAGCGCATGACAGTGCCCAAGGCGACGGGCCCGCTGGGGCGTGCACTCTGGGAATTTTGCAAGCTGGGCTGGCAGTGCCTGGGGGATGGTGGCAGTGCCTGGGGGGATGGTGGCAGTGGGCCATGCCGCGCACGGGGGTGACGGTTCACCTGGTGCACACATCCAAGGAATATGTGGAGCACCTGTTTCGTGAGTCCCTCAGAGAAGCCCAGCTGACGGCGCTGGAAGAGCGGAGGCTGCGCACCTTCGGAGGAATGGGAGCACGCTTACACAGAGAATTGACACTCAGCGGGCTGACCTCTCGCACAACGGAGCTGGACAAGTCATTGCTTAGGGGGGCACTGGCTAGTGCTCTCTGGACGGCAGATAGGGCGTACCGTAGGGGGCTCCGCGCCGACGGCCGCTGCCCCTACTGTGACAAGGGGGTCTGGAAGGATGAGAGCCACCTCCTGTGGTGGTGTGGGGCGTGGAAGGTGGCCAGGGAACCATTCCTATCAGACATCATGCTGCTGGCAAGAGCGCTCAAACTGGGGGCACTGTCAGAGTGGCCTCCATGCCTACGCCTTTGTGGCCTGCTGCCGGAGTTTGTGGTAACCTAGAGTGGGCTATCGCGGGGACCAGGATGGAAGAAAAGATGCAGGGAGATGCACAGAGTCTCCCGATACTGGGAGCCGGGTCCAGGGGAGAACTAGGAGGAGGCCAGCCGCCAGAGGGCGGAGCTGGGCCTGGCAGGGCAACAATGGGTGGACGCCAACATCAACCCACTGGAGCAGTTTATCAGTAAGCTGCACGGTATGTTCCTAGCAGTACTCCGGACAAGAATGAAAAAGGAGGAGGAAGCGGGGCTGCTGTTTCCGGTAGAGAAGAGGCGGATACAGCACGACTGCTATCTCTGGCATTAGCTTCAACTCCCCCTCCAGAGGCAACAGCCGACAGAAGTACTAGAGCTGGGGGTGCTGCCCAGGGACTGGAGATGGGGGAACGACTTCCTGCCAGCCATGCTGTGCTGGCTCCAGGAGCTGCAAAGGCTACCAACGGATGACGATGTACCGGTGGGACACAGACAAGTGTCGTTCATGGAGCTCGCCCTGGATTTCGAGTCCCACGCGGGACGACCTCTGCCACCCACCCCGCAGTCGCGCTTCACGGGCTCAGAAATGTCACTACAAGAAAAGGGCCGGGTCCTTCGGCTCGCGGTTACCCTCATGGGGAGAGCGGCCGGACGAGAATCCGTTTTGCCAGCAGCAATCACTACTAGATGTCGCTCGCTGGTCCCACTAGGAGCAGGCACGGTGGTAGGGGTGACAGGCCGGCCGCTCTTCACCAGACTAGCCGCGGTGTGGCACCACCTACAAAGGCTGCGCCAATACAATTTGGAGCGGTGGGCGCGCCAGCAACAACAAAGGGTGGCGCGGCGGCAGCACAAACAACGGCGTGCGCAGGGGAAGCCAGCAGCGGCACCCGGCGACAGCTCAGGGCAGTGAGAGAGATGCGCGGGGAAAGGGGGAGCCAAGAAAGCAGCCGGGGCGTATGCCAGTGATTTCTACGCGGGTCCCGTAATCCCGCAGGCGGCCCGCAGAGGCCCGCAGTACCAGGTGACGGAACCAGAGGAAGACCCCATGCCAAGTGTGGGGGCAGCGCTTTTCATGCCGCCGCAACGCTGCGCCAAGGCCAGGCGCCCGGAGCAGGACCCCCGGCTGCCACGCCTCTGGATGCCCGGCACACCGACACAGACAGTGCGCCACGTGTGCCGCGGTGGGAAAAGGGGTGTGGCACTGCTGCGCCCGGGGGCACGTTGGGCATTCCCGCCCCTCTGCGCAGGAGCGCAGCTGAGGGACAGCACTGGCCCGCACGTCCGGTGCCCGCACACCGGGAAAGGGGGGGGGGACCCCGGCGCCTAAACGACAAAAGGCAGGCGTGCAGCCGGCGCTCAGGAGCCCACGGGAGCGAGCGCTGAAGAGAGTTCTGGAGGGAGCCCCCCCCCCCCCCCCACGCCGCAAGAGGCCGTGCCGAGGAGTGCAGCATGTGGCCTGCCATGGGCGCGCGGGCACGGAGGCCACCTAACCGCCCACCCCCAGATGTTCTGACCCAGGCGAGGCCCTCAGTGGCGAACCTACCAGGCACCAGAAAGGCAGGCAACCAGACTGCCAGGACTGCAAGCTGGCCTCCATGTGACGTTGCCGCAGGCAGCCACGGGGGCCGGTGACCCATGCGGGCCCCCCTCTTTAATATTGTTCTACCCCCCCCCCCCCACACACCCCACACTGCGTTGCGCATGCACGGCGTTGCCTATTCCCCAAGCACCAGCACCATGCGCTACTGCTGTTTTCCCTGACCACGGCCGTGCTTGTGCAAGGGGCGCGGTTGGGGGGAAGGTTCAGTGGTTCTTTCATATACAGAGAGTGGTAAGGGCGACACGGCTGTTGTGCAGTCTGGGAATCTTTGCCCGAGTGCCATACGGAGTGCCATACCGAGTGCCATACCAGAGCACACCAGTGGTTTGCTTACAAACGCCTGAAGAATCGCTCCAATAATTCTCAAGGTTTGGCGTTTGGCGTTTGCAGTGGTATAATGTTGCCCATACTTTTGCTGTCGCGCGCACAGCCTGCGTCCACAGTGCAGAGCCTGCACCTCATCGCACACTTTCTGAGTGTCTATTTTTTTCGATTGCTCTGTCATGGAAAGCAAAGATCATTCCGTTGTGAGCACGGCCATTTCGGTTTATGAACAACTCAGCACGATTCGGAATCCAGTGTCAGGGTTTTTTCGATCAGCACAAGATTCGGACATATGTGTGCAATACTCACAATACGACTACAAGTATCCAGGTGACGATGGGCGACTGCCGAGGAAGCGTACGTATTTGAAGCACGGAAACGGATTTGCAACCGAAGTGGGCAGCGATGTGCTCATGCAGGTACCGCACGTGCAAAGTGGCAAAGTCGCCATTTTCAAGTCTCCATCGAAGACCACGAAGGACGCACCGACTGCCGGATGGGTGGAGATATGGGCCGAGGCAGGTCTTGAAAGGTCCATGTCTTTGGGTTCCCAGTGCGGACCACCGCTGGTGGACGCATGGTTTGGGGGGGCTGAGTGGAGCCCTGATGGGACGAAACTGGTCTTTGTCGCCGAGCCCAAGGCCGCCTTGGGCGACCATTGGGGCACTAGTAAGCCTGACGACCCGAAGCATCCGCTGGGCTTGTCCCTGAAGTTTCGCCAGAAGCAGGACTGGGGTGAGTCATACACGGACAAAGTGTTCGCGCCCAAGGTCTGGACGGTGGATTTGGATAGCGCCAATGTTCAGTGTTTGGTCGATCCTGAAGACGCCGAGGTGACCTGTGGCCAGGCGACTTGGCTATCCAATACGGAGGTGCTTTACGTCGCTTGGCAGTCGTCAGAGAGGCTGGGTATTGTATACTGCCACCAGCGGCGCTCGCAGCTCTACTGTGTTGCGGTGACCGAAAGTGCGGCTGAGCGACAGCCCCCGCAGCTGCTCACGACCGAAGAACTAGACTTCAGCTGCCGGAGTCCCCGGGTACATCCCGGTGGCAAGCTCGTGGTCTTCTTGTCCCGGGAGCCAGTGGGGCCCCACTTTTCGGCCGCTCGACTTCGGTGTATGACGGTCGCTACGAAGGAAGTGCGGACAGTAACAGATGTTGTGGAGGACCCGGAAGGCGGTTTTCCAGGGCTTTACCTCACGAGCCTGCCCAAGAGATGCTGGTACACTGACAGCGAGATTGTTCTCTCCACGGACTGGACGATGGACGAGGCTCTGGTGCGAATCAGTATCGATGATGGCACAGTCGACCGCATCACCAGCCCCTCACACCCTGCGCTGCACTCGATATCGGTTTTGGATGTGTCGCCTGCGAGACGTGAGATCCTGGTGTCTGTGTCCACGCCTACAATGCCTCCAGAGGTGTTTCAGATCACAGAGGGCAACTCATGGCAGCAGCTGCACAGCACGCATCCAGCCAACGCAGCTGCAGCGGAGATGCTCAAGGTTGTTGGGTGCGAGCGCGTGCAAATCGCAACAGATGATGGTGTAGGAGCCAGCCATTTTGATACTCTGGTTCTATCGCCCTCAGAGGCAGCGGGCTCTCCACTAGTCCTCTTTGTACACGGTGGGCCGCATTCCTCAATTGCATCACGGTGGACTGCCGCAGGCACCCTACTGGCCTTGTCAGGCTACACTGTTGCCTTCCCTAATTATCGTGGGAGCACCGGCTGCGGGGAGCGCGCACTGACCAGTCTGCCCTCGAAGATTGGGGACCAAGATGTGCGGGACCTGACGGCTACTGTGGACACTATTGTAAAGCAGGGTCAAGTGGACCCAAAACGATTGGCGGTCATTGGGGGAAGCCACGGCGGATTCTTGTCGTGTCATCTCACGTCAAAGCCCGGCATTGCGGAGCGATTCAAGGCCACAGTCATGCGAAACCCTGTCACGAACCTCAATGTAATGATTGGTACATCGGACATCGAGGATTGGATTGTGTTTGAGTGTGGCCTGGGCACACTGGAGGAGCGCATCCGGTGCTGTGGGGACATGGGTGTCGGAGCCATCACAAACGGTCTTCAGAATTCCGACCTGCAAAACATGTGGGCCAAGAGCCCTATGTCCAATGTGCAAAATGTCAAGGCTGCCACATTGATGCTGCTGGGCAAGGGGGATCGGAGAGTTCCCCCAAGTCAAGGGCAGGCTTGGGTGCGGGCCCTGCGAGTGAAAGGTGGTGTCGAGGTGGACTGCTACGAATATGACGACAATGAGCACCCCATTTCAGTGCCCTTTGCAGATGCGGATGTCTGGGTAAACACGGTGGCTTGGCTGAAGAGATACGTGTAGGGGGTATCTGTAGGCCCCCTGAGCCATGCATGACGCATGTGTGCAGCCAGCTGCAAGCGCAACCCCCCACGCAACCATCCACATCGACGGCCCCCCACCGTCAACTGTGTACTCAGACTGCCATCCTACCGTACTGTGCACTGCTCCAGACCAGGGCATAGGGTTATATCTTTTTCTTGCAGGAACTCCTTGGTATCCACCATCCCTACCACCACCGTCAAGGACCCCAGCCTCACAAGCCCCTCCCAAAGCCTCACGGCCCTGCGAACCGCTCCCCGAGCACTGTCTGCTGCTGCACACGCACCATCGATTATGGGCTGTCCTGGGGGGTCCAAACTCCGATGATTTTCAAATTCAAAGTGCGCACACGCGCACCATTTCCCCATCCAGCTCAACCAATTGTCGAGCCCCACCCAGGCCCACGAGATTGCTCACCCTGCATCACCGGTCAGTAGGAGCCTGAGCTGCCAGGGTCTGGTTCATCCAATTCTGAAAGCCGCCACTGGATGCACCCCCCCTCGTCTCGGCTGGCGGGTCTACACTGGTCCATGATGCAACAGGGATAGCTACATATGCATGTGCACATGTCATCTATATGCATGTGCACACATGTGCATGTCGTCGCACTGTATCTGGATTCCGCCTAATCTTCATGTGAGTTGTTGATGACCGGTTTCTTCGGCGATATCTGCCAGTACTCCCTTGGGCTATCCTTGGGCCAGCCTCGTTCACATTACCCTCTGCAATTCACAATACCTGGACAACCGCCTCACAAAGGCGCAAGTACTCCCCTGTTTGCAGGACGCGGGCCCCGATGATGACACTTTGTTTTTGTGTGATTGCGCATCCTCGGGGAAGATAGGGGCCAAAGAGTAGGCCACACAAACGCCCTCATGACGTGTGGCTCCAGAGGTATCAAACTTCCTGCAGTCACAACCGCCAAATGCCACAGTGCACAGCGAAGGCCAGCAGCAGGGCAACCGTGAAATGCACCCCTGGTGCAGTGGCTACGCATCGGAACCGCTCACACAGTGTTGGCTGCCTCCGCAACCAGACTCACAACTGCAAAGACAAAACCCAACGTCCAGACATCTCTGCACAACGCCGGTACCTCCCACGACTCATACAATGATGTCGGAACAGGGCAAGGGTTGAGCAACTAGAACGTTCCCCAAGCGTGCCAGGCGTGCGCCGGGCAAGCACTCACCCATAGGGCTAAGTCAAGCACCAACAGAGCAAATGAGCAAAATATGACAGTATGGTGCACAGCCACCAAGGGTCCAGTTGCCAACTCCTAGGGCACACCAAGGGGAGGGTTGCTGTTTGAGACCTTGTATTTCAGCCACGTGTCTTCTTCTTTTGAATGAAGTGACTGCACCCTTTTCTGAATTTACCAGGCTGCCTTCCATGGTGCAGCCTTTTTTTTGAAGGCAACTTTTGGGTTTCACCTTGAGATGTGGCTGCTCTTAGGCAGGGCACTGGACACAGTGCATGTGCAGTGTAGGGATTAGTGCAAGTGCAAGTGGACCCGGGAGGGGCGTGAGGTCACAGTAAATCATCACTGATACGGGTTGTGGTGCACATGCATCGCAATGCAAAGTCATGAAGCAATGTGATTTTCGGGAAGGGATGAATGGAAGTGCGGTGGGGTCAGAATGAACCATGAACGATGAATAAAGGGAAATACTACCCAAAGATATGTGTGGTGCGTGCAGGCGCCCCCCCCCCCCCCCTATGTGTTGCCTATCACGTCACGCTACAGTGTTTATTGTTGCCCAAACCACTCCATACAATTATTTTGTACCCCTCCCCCCTACCAAGCTATGCCAAGCTACATCCATTGGTGTGGGCGCCTGAAAGCACCTTTGTAGACAATGTACTGAGAGATATGATATGTGACAGCCATTGTTGCAAAAATGGCCAAGCGAACCGAGGGTGGCACCTTGCTGTACAGAGATGAACCTAGAAGCTGTGGCACAGATCTGTCTGTGCGGATTTGCTGTCTCATTCCAGCGCTATCTGGCCAAGCTACACCGAGTTTCGGGAGAGTTTTCTTCCCAGTGTCAGTGACAGTCGGCAATTGGACCCACGAGATTGGGACACGACAAGCGCGGGGTCAGCAAGCTCAGGATTGAGCACTGATGTCCGCTCGACATGAAAGGGGAGAATGAGGCGCTAGTGCAAATCAAGAGTTGGCACAAGCTTGGGGCTCCGAGGGGCACCGCATGCAGCCCAACTAATCTCTGGCAGCACTTGTGGTGCCATATTTGCACTCCATCTATACAGGCACCTCTGGTGCGTGATTTGTACTACAGTGTGACACCTCCTGCAGTGGCTCATTTCTATGCCATGAGAGATGCCAAGAGTGATTTTGGAGGATGACAACCAGATCAACCTACACCTTGTTGTAAAGGGTGTTCTGTGTGGCAATCAAATGTTGCAGAATACTCTAAATCAGCAAGGGAAGTGCAAGAGCCTCATAGAAAGCACCCCCAAAGCTGTATCACTTTATACTGATTTCAGGGACACATGTCAACCACAATGAACCGACAATGAACTACCCAAGAAAGACAAAGACCATCTTGGTGCCTACTGTGTGTCAGACACCCGGGAGGCACAGCACCTTGTCCTGACTGCAACCCCAGCGCCTTCCTCTGTCCTCAGGGTGTAGGCAAGCAGGGATAGGGTGCGTGGTGCGCCCATGTGGACCCTCATGTGCCTTGCCCAGCCAAAGCCCTTCCCTCATGTGAGGACCTTGGGTGACCGGATGGTTGGCCAACGATGTGCCAGCGGTAAGCAAGCCGAAAGGGAGCGCCAACGTGATGTGAAGTAAATGCAGGCCAGAGGTCTTGGTCGACAAAATACGGTCCAAACGACGGAATTCTAGTGTGACTGCCATTGCTGTACATATGTGAAGCAAGGTTTGGGTTTGAACATTCACCCGGTGTTTGAACTGCCGAACGTTGCTGCATCTGTATACCAGGACGTGCATGTGTGGAGCGCTCTTTGACCTGTGTGCGGCCTCATGTGAGGCATTGGCAGGTGTGAAGTGGGCCTTGGCCCTGCGTGCCAGAGTGTTAGAGTGTGTAGGATGGCTCGGGTCTGCACCCGGTGCAACAATGTGCAAAGGGGCAACACTTGCGGAGGCATTGAGCAGCAGTTCCTTGCAAGGACAATGGGGCGGGTGTATCCCGATGGGCTGGTGGAATGGAGACAGGGCCACATGGGTTAAGGCACCGCCAAAGGGCACACAATTGGACCCGTCCACCTCCGGAGGCTTGACGAATGGGGGCTTCACTTGCTCCGCCAACGAGGGGGTCAGACCGTAATGGGAACGCCGCATTGCGCAGGGACCTCCAAGCCACCCATCTGTGCGCTGCTGCACAGGCGGTGCTCCATCCTGCCGTATTGCACGGCTGGCGGCGCTGTTGTGGCCGGGATGTGTTGGGGACGATACAGGACGGCTGGGAACAAATGGGGGGCACCAGGGAGGTGGCCGGTGGAGGGTTGGAGCCCAGGGTGCGTCTGGTCTGCAGTCAGCCAGCCTCCTGCCCCTTCCCGTCGGTTTGTACCAGAGGATGCCGGTCTGTATCTAGCCATGCACCGCCCCTCATGTCCATGATGGTGAAGCCGCCCGTGCAAACCGCCGATGTCGTGCAGTCCCCCCTCGCCTTTGTCCCGGCCGAATGGAACCCGGACATCCCCACCGTCAGCAGCGAACTCACAGGCGAACCGGACACGCCGTTGAGCCCCGACACCGCGAGGTCCACCCAAAGAGACAGCCCTTCGAAACGCAGTCCGCCGCAGAGCCCCCGGGGCTTGACCTCCACATTGTCGAGCTCGCTGTCGCTGTCCAAGACGCTGTCGCAGAGCCTCTCGACCCATCTGCCCTCCATGGGGCAGCCGGAGCTGAGCCGCCGCTCGGGCAAAGTATGTGCAAATTGCTGCAGTTGTGTTTGGTGGGCAGCCGCCGCAGTACGTGCTGTATGCAGCTGAACTGGAGAGAGATTGGCTGTATCGAATGTGATGTACCTGTGACGAGACAGTCGTGTGGGAGGTCATGTGTGATCTCCTGGCACCTGTGCAGATGTGTGCGAGTTCATGTACCTGTGACCATGCAAAGTTGTGGCGGATGATGTGTTATGGACAGCCAGGTGGGCTGAGTTTCGCTTTGACTCAGCGCCGTACCACCTGCCACTCGGTAATATCCGCTGCCGTCGCACCTGAAAGTGACCGGAAAGCGACCGACTCAGTAGGACCTCGATCGTGCTGATCACGCGCAGCCCAGCATCACGTCGGGATACGACCATTTTAAGGCTCGTCGTGACCACAAACACACCACGTGTTTTAAAAGAAGCAGGATGTAAGAAACGTAAAGCAGCGCCGTATCATAAATTGGAGCAGGACGACCGCCCAGGCGTCGAGACCGCACCATTCAGCTCCCCCGATGCTTTTGCCCCCATCCACAGACTTGCGGTTGACTGGGTAGAACCCCTCCCCTCCCTCGGGTGACGGTCAGCCCTGCCAACCGCTTCCGTCCGCCCTGGCATGGCTTCCCAATGGCTTGTCCAACCGCCGGTGACCGCCTTTCGCAACCCTCTTTGAATGCCCCCTCCTCAAGCGCGCCTCTGGCCCCCCTCCCCCCCCTCCTCCCGTCCTCACAGCCCATCACTTGTCCATATCAACGCAAGGGAAGCACAAAGGAAAACGAAGATATCAAAGATAAGTTATCAAAAAAAACTTTAGGCCGAAGGTGGTCGTAGAACAAACTACATTGACATAACCCCATTGAATCTTTGAAGACAATGGACTGACCCCCCCTTAAGACTGTCCCTAGTCCGGGCTCCGGGGAGGTCAAAGGCCCCTGAAGCAAGTACAGTGAGCGAGGGCCCGTCGCTAACGTGTGTGGTATGGCCTGACGTGCTTGACCTCGATGGGAGAAAAGGCAAGTTTGAAATTATGGGCCCTATGGATAGATTTTCAAACCCTCCTGACTTTTTTATGAAGATGCACCACTCGGCCTCTCCATCTCAGCCCGTGCGGGTGCCCCCGGAGTTCGAGGCGGAAGCGCACGCGCAGTCGCAGCAGCAGCACCTGCAGCACCGCGCGTTCCGGCAGTTCAAGGAGGTGTACTGGAACTCAGTGGTGCAGAAGAACGCCGTCAAGCTCTCGCGGCTGCCACCGGCGCGGCTGCAGCTCGGGCCCCCGGAAGACCCCCCGATCCTTCCGCCGCAGCGGTCGAGCTTCTCCGTCGCCTCCGAGGACCTGTCGGCGTCGCAGAGCCGCACGGGCCCCGTCGCGTTCCCCCCCGGGGTCTTTGAGCTGGAGCTTCTGGAGAAGGTGTCGCAGGTCCAGGGCCACCGGGACCGCCAGAGCGCCCCGCCGCTGGAGCACATCTCGGTCTGCTTCGAGATCATGGACATGCTCCTGAAGGAGGAGCCCAGGGTCTTCCACAACAGCGTCGCCGTGGACTCTCTGAAGGTCGTCAAGGTACCCCCCCCCCCTTGCGCATGCACGGCCTTGTCTAAGCACGGGGTGGGCGTTGAACCGCCGTTTTGAGGAAATTTTGGGACCGCTGTTTTTGTGGTCCAGAATGGAGGATTGGGTGTCTGTAGAGCGTTTGTACAGTGAAAGAGGGGCTCATTCATGTCTGTGATGTTGCATTCTGTTCATAACAACATTTTACTACACATTGCAACTCCATGCTGCTTGTTCTGATGTGATTTTCAGCCATGGCTAACAATGTTATTCCCGGTCTGGCTGTCACCTGTGTCACGCGCATGCACGGCCTTGTCTAAGCACGGGGTGGGCGTTGAACCGCCGTTTTGAGGAAATTTTGGGACCGCTGTTTTTGTGGTCCAGAATGGAGGATTGGGTGTCTGTAGAGCGTTTGTACAGTGAAAGAGGGGCTCATTCATGTCTGTGATGTTGCATTCTGTTCATGACAACATTGTACTACACATTGCAACCCCATGCTGCTTGTTCTGATGTGATTTTCAGCCACGGCTAACAATGTTATTCCCGGTCTGGCTGTCACCTGTGTCATGCGCATGCACGGCCTTGTCTAAGCACTGGGCGGGCGTTGAACCGCCGTTTTGGCCTGACTTCTGGGACCGCGGCCGTGCTTGCGCAAGGGGGGGGGGGGGTACGGCCGCGGCGTCCCAGTCCTCCGGGAAACCGATGTCTCGTGCAGCACGACGCACGGCGCCGCGCCGCGTGACACCCGCGCTCCGCAGTACCGACGGCACTGTGCATACCCCCCACAGACCACAGGGCACGCCCACACAGCGCCCGCACACTACCACGCAGTACCCACACAGCCGCCACACCGTGCCCCAGGGAGCGCCATACAGTACGGCATAGCACGAGCCAGCGCCATACAGCCAGTGCCACACCGCGCCGAGCCACGCAGTGACACACAAAACTCGCACTGCACCGGCTTCCGCGGTGCTTTACACACCGCGCAGGCACACTGCACGTAAACGGCACCACACAATACCACACAGCACCCAGGGAGAGGCGGAGCGGACCAACAGGGACGAGTGCAGCCGCCGTGAGTGGGTGACTTCGGCGGCACTGGGGACCTGCGTGCGCAGGTTCCTGAATGGGGACCCGGCTGTGTGGTCGGCCCCTTAGCGGCCCGTGCCGTGCGGCATGGGCTGCGACAGTGCGGGGCGGGGGGGGGGGGTTCGCGGAGCGTCGCACAGGGTGTTGCACTTGCTGCGGTATTGTGCCACCTTGGCCCGGCCGGGACCGCGGGCAACTGCCTCCTGCGGGAGGCGGGACCTGGCGTTGACACCATGACACCATGACACCACACAGCAGTAGCACCGCACAGGACCACACAGCCCCCCTGCCCCACTGTCACTCTGTCATGTCAGGACGTGCTTCGGAGTGCGATCTTCTCTTCGAATCATTTGAGCGCCCGTTGGGATGCCCCCGGCGGTCCTGTGCCTGCGACATACCACGAGATCTGCACGCACTACAAAGAGTTGGAGCGGCAATGGCATCGTGAAAAGGGGGGCCTGCAAAGGTCCTGCGTCGTTGTGCACCTCTGCCCAACCGCACGCCGCATGGCGTTGTGCTCTGGCCCATGTCCACTGTCACTGTGCGGTGTGACTAGCCGTGTGATACACCCCGCTTCCGATCCGTGCCAGTGCCGGAGGGAGATTTGATGTAGGGGAGTTGGCGGGGGTTGCATGGTAAAAGATAATGTGGTGGAGGCTGCAGTACTGAGGCCCCGTCAAAGGTCGAAGTCTGCTGGTTTAGGCCTGCAAGATGTGTCCGCCCATATCTTCAACCAAGGACAGCTGCAGCATGTCCACACTTGGGTTTGTACCTGTTGTTCTTGATATGTGACACATTTGCGTGTATTTGTGTGTGAGTCATTGCAAAAGGCGTGTAGAAAGCGTTTCCAATATGTTATAAGCATCCGGATGCAGTGGGGTCGTGTAGCATTGATGCCGTTGCGTTTGAGGTCCCAAATTGCAGCCTGTACGCCAGAACGCACCTTGAGGATGCGGCCTTTTTTTGTTTTTGTTTTTCAAGTCTGGTGCGGGGGAGATTTAGAGGTGAAAGAATTGATGTGGAGAAGTTTGGAAGCCCTCCCTCCTGCCAAATATCTTCTTCAGTTTTAAGGATGCTATGTGCCAAAATGTGTGCACCGGACACAAGCAAGGGGGGGCTCTCTACATATCATCGTTGGGCAAGCCGCGCACGACAGATTGTCCTTGATCGCTCCCTGAAGGATGCTTTGTGCCACCAAGCACTACCATCGGCCATCCAGAGCACAACAGCAAGGGACCTTATACGACGTTTTCGCTTCATTTCTAAGGAGGAGTACCAAACCCTGCCCCTCTAATTTGGGCCCTCCCAAGAAACACCCCAATTTATCCCCCCCCCCCCCCCCGGGTACATGCCCCGGGCTGGTGGTTACAGGCCAACCACTGGCGGTTAGTGACCAAGCCTTGTCAGTTAGCCCCCATCGTGGTTAGGACCGCCACTCGACGGTTTCTCGACGTTCGGGCGTAACGCCGTGCCACGGGCATTTTGTTTTGGTATTGCGCACCGCGCCGATTTTTTTTCCCAGGGGGGGGGAGGGGGTGTTGGAGGGTCTCGACGGGCATTGGAAGGCCCGTGCCTCCGCCTTCAGGAAAGTGTCCACCCTGAAGGCCGCAGAGACCGACCTGTGGAAGCGGCTGGACGCCGAAACGTCGCATCGCTCGTCCACTGTGGACAAGAACGTGGCCGCCAACAAAGAGCGGGAGCTGTGGAACAAGATCCGGACGCTGGAGTACCAATTGGGCGAGGCGGAGACGAAGGTGTGCCCTCCGGTCGAGGCCCCTCGCGGTCCGTCCGACGGCCCCTGTGGATCTCCCGTGCGCCCCTACCAACGCCGCGAGTGCTCAAGTAGGCGCAGTCGGTACAGTTTTCCAAGTTTCCGACCCCCTTTTTGCAGCCCAAATATCTCAAAAGTGGTGGCGTTCACCCCCTGTTTTACGACTTGCTCAATGCGACCGGAGGGGGGCCCCTTGGGCAAGCGGCCAAGCCCCGTGTCAAGGGGTGCGGCCCTTTGCCGTTGCCCAGGCGGCAAGCCAAAGGGCATTGTTGGCGCGCCGGAAAAGTTGGAAAAATGAGAAGTGTTTTCATAACGAATGCCCCTTGTCATGCCGCTGACGCCCCGGGCGGTCACGGCCCTGCGTGCATATTCCTGTGTGCGTACGTACGCCCGGAAGTACCAAACGGCATATTCACTCAGCCGTTCTGCCACCCGGGCGTGTCCTTAAGAAGCCCCATTTTTTTGTTCAGGACAGTGCTTCAGGACAGCCCCCAGGGACCGCCAACCGCCAACCGCCAACCGCCACCAACCGCCACCAACCGCCAACCGCCAACCGCCACGAACCGCCAACCGCCAACCGCCACGAACCGCCGACCGACAACCGCCACCAACCGCCGCCAGCCGCCAATACTGTTTCTGTGGTCTTGTGTCTTGCCCATGTCTTGACCATGAAGCAGAGAGCGTCCCCGTGAACTTTCGTTTCCACGCGCGTTGGAAAGGCTTTTTTCTGAAGGACAGCCCTGCTGGCACGCCCCCCTTTGCCCATTTCACGCGTCACGCTGCGAGCATCATCGCCGAGCATCATCCACCGAGAGAGCTCATTGGAGGGTCCGCATCTGACCTTTGGGGGCCCCCGTGCCCACGAATTCGATCGCCACATGGCGAACTCTAGGCAGTGTTCGGCAAAGCGTTGAGTGCTGAGAAGCCGAGAGGAACGACCGTCGTTGGTGAGTGGCCCGGCGCTGTTGGCCGACTGTCGTCGCGTGTGCCATTTTTTTTCGGTGAAGCGTAACGGAACAGTATTTTTACGAGACACACAACTGCTTTCTGGACGCGATGCCTGGCACTCTCATGTCAGGGACACGCTTGAGAGGGCACGATGCTGAAGGCGGTTTCAAAGGTGGTTCCCAAAGCGGTTACTGTCGGTTGGAAAAGAGGCCTGGCGGCCCGGCGCAGCGGTCACAAAACGATTGGGGGCGGGCCGAACTGTCCCCCTGAACGCCCCCCCCCCTCCCCGTTCAGGCACATGCCTGCCCATTGGCCGTCATCGATAGTAGACCACAATTGCGGTGGTGGTGGGAGCGCGGGGCCCTTGGAGGGCTGACGATTCCTCTCCCACAACGGGCGCTCAGCCCTGGGCAGTGGAATCGGCAGCAGTCGCTCATCGACCGACGCTTGAGGCTTCTGGCGTGACGAAGCGCGGCATTGAGTTCTTTGTTTGGACCGGGACCGGGACCGGGAGATGGAAGCAATGCCCCGGTGGTCCATGGCCTCACTTTCCTTGCAGAACGAAGTCCTCGAGCTCCGCATCGACAAGCTGGCGAACGAGAACCGGAGGACGCAGGCCAAAGTGGACGCGATCGACCGGATCAAGTTCAGCCGGGCGGAGGTCGTCGCGGAGACCGCCAAAGAGGAGGAGGGCTCGGAGGACGAGGCCCAGGAGCACCCCATGAGCCAGCGCAGCGTCCGGCACTCGGACGCCCACAAGAAGCCGTCGAGCCGGGGGAGCGCGAGGAGCGATAAGAGTGACAAGAAGCCCGACAGAGTGTGGCTGACGGTGCAGGTGCTGAGTGTCGCTGCAGCCCCGGTCCAGGGGCGGTGGGGGGGTAGGGGGGGGCGCAGATTGAAGAATGAGGAACTCAGTGATGTGTCTGGCATTGTGTAGGATGGACCACGGCGTGATGGCCGAACGAGCCCTCAGGGCTGTTGGCATCAGGGTCATCTGTCTCAGCGAAAGGCGCCTATGGCAATGTCACTGAAGAGCTTTCTGTTCCAGCCATTATTGCTCTGCAGCCTTGTGCCTTTGTGGTAAGGGTCAGCGTTCAACATCTGCATCCCACAGCCGGGGCGTGCCTTGCTGTCCCTGTGTGTCCGGGGAAGGGGGGGGAGGGTTCACCATAAAGCCCCCCCCCCCCCTTTTGCCCATCTGTGGGGGCGCCTCCGGCGCCTTCCCCATTGTGACTTTGTATGGGGTGGCCACGCTGCGATTGCACCTGATGGACTGTGAGGCATGCGGCAGCGATGCCGGGGGGCGACGGCCCTCGTCGATCTATGGCCAAGCAACGCCTGTGTCCGCGCAGTGCCCAGGCACCACCTGGTGTTGGGTCCGGTCGTGCATTTTTGCACCAGGGATTTGGCGGCGCGTTGTTTAGTTGGTGCAGGTGTGTGTTGTGTGTGCTGTGTGATGCTTAGGGAACTGCTGTGGAGGATGTCCATGGTTTGCGTCAGGGAATTGTATTCCGCCGTGATGGCATGTGTAGCGTGGCCCATTGATTTTCAGAGTACCAGGGGGGGGGGGTTAGAGGGTGGAAAAATTGATGTGGACAAATTTGGAAGCCCTCCCTCTTACCAATTATTTCCTTCAACTTAAAGGCTGCTATGGGCCACCAGGCAACATCAGCCACCCAGAGCCCACTAGGAAACAACAGCAAGGGACCTGATACCAAAATTTTCCTCAATTTCTAAGGAGGAGTACCAAATCCCCCCCTTTTTAATTTGCCCCCCCCCAAAAAAAAACCCTAAAATTGATGCCCCCCACGGTATTGGGCCGTGTCCTGGTGAAGCCATTCACAGTGCGGTGCGTAAGCAGCGCCCTTGTCCAAAAAGTCAGGCGTTGGTTCTGTCAGTTTCTGGCCATTTCTTGTTTCTTGGGCAGGGAGGGTGGGTGTGCATTTGGAGGAAGATGCCCGACATGAGGGCGGGGGCGCAGTTGGTTTGCCGGTCGTGCTTTCTGTCTCACGCAGTTGTATGTGTTTGTTTTGCGGAGACGTGCCCCCGGGCTGTGCGTGTTGGGGGGGGGGGGGGTGCACGCGCGTGCACGCGATATGAACATCTGCACATCGGCACTCGCTTGCACTTCCTCCTACTTCGACAGACCGAAAGACGCCTAGGGCTGCTTTGCAGCCCCCTGAGGAGTTTGCTCCAACCGCTTTTCTTGTGCTTTTGCTCTTGTTTTTTGCCGTTCCCAACGTGAATGTTTGTGGGAGGACGGGGGGCGGGGGCAAGGGCTGAGCTCGAGTATAGACATATCCCGCTCCCGTGGCGCGGTGCTGCACGGTCGGGACGGCGTCGCCTGTGCTTTATGATTGGGGAGTTGATGGTTCGCGGGGTGGGACAAAGTGTGTCTGCGATTGTTTGCGGAGAGGGGGGTGGGGGCAGCGGGTGGGAGCTGGGTGGGCGTGGGGTGGGCGCTGCGTGGGTGCGGGGTGGGCACTGGGCACTTGGTGGGTGCTGGGTCACAAGAGAAGGGCGCCAAGGCACTGGAGATTGTTTGCAAGGAGGGTATGTGTGGGGGGAAAAACTGTTGTGCAAAATGTTTTTGCTGCAAATTAAATATCTCAAACTGATGAGCGCGACGTGTTGAGGGTGTACATGTCGCCCCCCCCCCCCTCACCCCACCCCCTCCCGACCATGCGGCTGTTGCTCCCTGAATGCCTTGATGTCTTGCACTTGCACTCTTGCTCCCTGCGTGCCCTCGTGCCCCACACTCGCACTGTACACTATTGCTCCCTGCATGGGTGGGCGCTGGGTGGGCGATGAGTGGGCGCTGAGTGGGCGTGAAGAAGGTACCCCTCAAACCCCGCCCCCTCAAACGACTGGACACTGGGCAGGCCTGCCCCTGGGCGCGACTGCGGTTTGAGGGGCTGGGCAAAATGTGCGAAGTGGGGGTAGACCGGGAAGGATGTGGAGACTCCTCGCCCGTGGCTGGGTGCTGCGAGGGAAAGGGGGGGACGTTGCACACGCGCCTGGAGGTCTCCCGGGCACCCTTGCCTCAACTCATCGGCGTTAAGTGGGGCAGTGCCTGTGGTCGGGGGCTTGGCTTAGGGGCAGGGTGCTCCCCTTCCGTACGTGTGATGGTTTTGCTGCTCCCGTTGCTGCTGCTTGTGTTCATGTTGCTGCTGTTGTTTCTGATGATGCTGCTGCTGATGACGTTGGGACTGTTGTAGTTGTGGCTGCTGCTGCTGCTGCTGCTGCTGCTGCTGTTGTTGTTGTTGTCGTTCGGTTGTTCTTGCAGTCGTCGGTGGCGGCAGCGCCGTTGACTACGGATTGGTGTCAAAATGATGCCAAGGCCTGCAGTTTTGGGTTCGGCCGATTTGGTCAGTGCAGCTCGGGCTATTTGGTCCGTATGCGGACCGAATAATAGTGCTGTCCCTCGATTGTGGTGCACGGCGTAGGGGCTGTAGGGGACATTCGCATGCACCTCCGTTGCGGCGCAGGAGATGCAGCACATCATTCTTGGGGCCCCCGACGCCGTGCCCTTCCCGTACAAAGTGCAGACGACTGGCGTGGTGATTCCGCCCCCGTCACCAAACACACTGGCCATCATCAATGCCAAGAAGTCGTCTAGGTCCCCGATCCCGCCGGGGGCCAGTCCCGGCCCCGGGCTTTCCGGCCATGGCGCCCATGGCACCCATGGCGCCCATGGCGCCCATGGCGCCCGGTGGAAGCCACCAGGTGTGTCACTGCCGCAGATATGTGCGTATGCGCGTATACGTATAGTCTGTGGACACTGTGACCGGCCATATGAAGCCCATGTGTCCATATGCAGGAGGGATGGAGTATTGTTCCTACGGTTAGGAAGCTGTGAATCAGTGTGCTAGGGGCTCCTGCAAGGCCCACACATGAACTACGAACTCATGGTTATTGCAGCGATGTAGGAGTGTAGGAATGTTGAACCTCACAGTTTGAGCATGATTCGAATGGAAGCCTTGGTATAGTCTGTGGACACTGTGTATAGTCTGTAGACGCGGCCTGCTAATTGTAGACACTGTCGGCATGTTGTAGACGCAAAGAGACAATATTTCGGAAGGCGGACGAAGGCCCCCTTCCCTAAAAAACAGTCCGCGAACGGCGTTTGCCCGTGCACAAGGGTATGTATACGCGTGCACGTATACACAACGTGTACGCGACGTTTACGCATAGACGTATCTGCGTATACGGGTATACATATACGCGTATACGCGCATATACTTACAGCCCTCCTCTGCCGGGGCGGTGCAGTCGGGCACAGCCCCGTCGGCGTGTTGAGTGTGAATGGGCATGACGTGTGCTCGGGGAGGGCTCGGGGTGATTGGGTGTGATCACGTGTGATCTGCTCCGCCGTGACCTCTTTGGTGACTGCCGCTCTCCGCGATTACCTCTGCCTCGGCATTTACTCCGCCCCCCCCACCCTCCCGCTCCCCGAATCCGCAGGATCACATCCGTCCTCTTCAATGAGCTCTCGGCCCCGCAGCAAAGAACACGTGAGTTCTTCGGCAAAGCCTGTCCTGTACCCACAGCCTCCGACCAAAGACACCGAGGCCAAGCTGTTGGCCCCCGCCAGCCTCAACGCCGCGCGGCGGCACGTCGCTGGGCGTCGGCCCGTGGCCAGCAGCGATTGACTCTGAGCAGACCCGCCTCCGGCGTCTGCCCGGTGGCGCGTGATCAGCAGGGGCCGGATTCTACCGAGTCGGACGCGGGCCCCATCACAGCGGCGTCCACGGCGCCGCACCGCACCGAACTGACCTCCAGGGCTCCTTTTACCAACTCGGCACCGGGGGGAGGGGAAGGGGGGCAGGGCTTCTTTAGAATAATTAAAAACCAAGGGGGGGGGGACCCCTCCCCCAAAACCCCCTCCCCCCCTCCCCAGACCAAAGTGACCATAGCAGACATGTGGTTACAGCCGTGCACAAGTGTGGGGCTTTGCCGTGCGCAACCGTACATCCTCTTCAAATGTACCCGTGCGCAACCGTGCGCTGTCTTGTACTCCAGCCGTGCGCAACTGTGCGACCAATTTTTGACCGCAAATTTTGACTGGAAAGCACGGCAGGGGGGGGGGGGGGGGGCGCCGGCACCGGACCCTTTACGCCGACCCTCCCCCCCCCTCTCCCTGCTGGTTTTTGGCTGGGAAGTGCCAGACCATGGGCGCCAAAGGCGCCTGAACGAAATTTTGCTTGAACTAGTAGAGCATGAAAAAATGGGTTTTCAGCCCATATGTCTATACTCAAAATACTCAGTTTTTTCAGGAGACCCCAATAATGGATGAAGACCAATATCGACCAAATATCAATACCACCCCTGTACAGAGGACCATCAGAGATGGCCCATACCCTGGTGGGTAAAGCACTGCCTCTGCAACAGTGCAGGCAATTTGCAGAAATCTGGCTGGATCGGTAAGGCCATGGAACAATTTTTCTCTTGTTTATTTTTGTTTTCTTTGTGCTTTGATTGTGTCCCCTCTGTTGAGGATCCCCGAGAATGCAGCGGTGACGTAGCATTTCCGCCCACTTGTGGGCCCGGTTGAAGTGCTGCTCAACCGTGCGCAAGCGTGCGCCACCTTCCGATCTCGCCGTGCGCAACTGTGCATATCCGGAGAAATTAGCCGTGCGCAACCGTACACGCACGGCTGTAACCACATGTCTGGACCATAGTGGGGAAAAACAAAACTTACAATAGGGAAAATCTGGTCAGGCCATTTTTGGTACACCAAGTTTTGGGTCCAAAACCCCCTCCCCCCCCCCCTGCTCAAAAGAAGCCCTGGGGGGGGTCGCCCCCCCCCAAAAAAAAGATTGGGCCAAAATTTCTTCCGGGCCTTCAGCCAGCCTTTCCTCTAAACACTCAGCACTACTTTGGGGGGGGGGGGGTGGACCCACCTACCCACCCCCCTCTAGACCCCCCCCCCCCTCTTCAAAAGGAGCCCTGCTGACCTCAGCCTCCCTCCCTCGCATCCCCGACACCGGGACGGGGGTGTGGGACTTGCACTGCAACGCGGTGCCACCCACGCGGTACCCCAGCACATCCCCATCACATCGCATCGCCACACACACATCACCCCCCCCCCCCCTCCCGTTGTGCGGGGGCCCGGCGAAGGGGAAGGCGGCGGCGGCGCCTGGACCTCCGCGCCGGCCTGCCCCTGGGCGGCCGTCTTCCCTGCGCCTTGTGCTGCGCGTGTGGCGGGGGGCATCCCACGGGCGCGGGGGCCCGCAGCTCCTGCGCACCCCGGCACCCGCTGCCGTACCGAGGGGTGCCAGGCAGACGTGCCACTAGCGTCTGCCAGCCCAGACATGATCGGATGGAGCAGGGTCCTACTGAGCCACGCGCTGGACGCAGCACGTTCCTACTGAGTTCTGGTGGTGCAGGGGGCGGGTATTACTGAGTGGCCTTTGGTACGGGGCCAGTTCCTACTGAGAACCAGTTGCCCTGCCAGACGCTAGTGGCATGTCTGGTGCCAGGGCTGCGGTCCCCGGCGGCCTCTTCCGCGAGGGAACTGCAAGGGGCCCCCCTCACATGAGGCGGAGCGTCGGCATGACGGTAGCAGGACTGCGTAGCATTGCCGAACTCTGAGGGAAAGTGCGCGCGGGGCATCGCAGATGGAAAAGGTGGCGTGGCGCGGGCGGTCTCCAGAACTGCACCGCACCACATCGTTTGCGCGCTCCCCTTTTCTGTGGCGCTGTCCCGTCCGGCCGCCCCAGTTCCCCTTCCCTCAACGAACCCCCTCTGTCCCGCATCAAGCGGCCCCCTCCCTCACGGCCCTCCTCAGCCACCCCGTAAAGCGTCCTGCCCCACACCATGACAAGCGACCCTCCTCCCTCCCCACCCCCTTGCAACCCCCCCCCCCTCCAAAGCGCCAGCCTGTTTGACCGTCACAGGGCTTCCCTCCGTCATATGCAGACATGCCCCCCACTCACTCACACACACACACACACACTCACTCCACCTTGTCAACCTCCCAGACATACCTGCACTCCAACCCAAACGACCTCGACCGATAGGCAGCTTACGCAAACGACATGGCACTGCATGGTAACCTGCCAGCCGTATGGAACGCCCCCCCCCCCTCCTCCACCCCATTCCTCGCCCCAGTCCCTGTCGCATGCTTATCTCCAGGTCCAACACCGTGGACTCTGTCATGACCACCCGACTCATTAAGACATATTTTGTGGCCCCTCTTCAAATGGGTGCACACCTTCATACATGTTTGCCTCTCCATGTTCAGTGTCACTGCCATGCCCTCCATTCGATGTTTATGAGCGTAGCGAATAATGTTTGTTTGAGACATCTTGCTTGCCTCGTTCGGTGTGTTGTTGAGTCTGCCTGCGGTTGCCCCAGCCTGGGCAAAGCTGAGACCATTCACGAGTCTTTGAAACTTGAGCTTGGTGCTCGTGCGCCTGCGTCAACCCAAAACACGTTAACCCAAACGGTACGCCCCCGATACGCGCCCGGATTGCCGCAGTCAACGCACAGTGCGGCCGCGTCATGTATTGTGTCCGGTGCCACTGACGATTCGTTGTCGAATCCGATGCCAAGCCCCGCCTGCAACGCCTGGCGGACTGTATTGGGCCTCGTAGCCATCGACAGTCGTTTGGAAAGCTCAGGATCCTCCGGACAAGTCCTGACGTCCGGCTTGTGCCCCCCAAAGAGACGGTGACCCTCAAACGGAGGCTGCAACGAAGGCGGCCGCTATTGTGCCTGGAAGCCGCTCCCTTCACCGCTGGTGACCGGGGGCGAGCGTCTGCATTGCACGCATGCGCCGTGGCAGTAGGAACAGCCGTCGCAGGAGGTGGGCTTTGTGCCTGAAGTTGCGATTTTCTCGCCCAGAACACGCGGGTCTCGGTGGAAAAAGTCGCGATCCCCGACGCAAGATGCAGACGAACCTCGTCACTACTGCAGCACCCGCACGCGGTGCATGCTCTCCCACTGTGGCAGCAATTTTCGGTTGCCCTGGCGTATAATATAGTCCGGACTCCCTAACCCCGTTTGGTACCTTTCAAAAGGGGGGAAGCTACCACAGCCGCCTCACCACAGCTTCCTACTTTCTGCAGCCGCCTACCCACCGCCGCTGCCTGCCCACCAGAGCTGCACCCGCGCATCACTTACCCACTACACGGCCCAGACGGGGGGGGGCAATGAGACTGCCAGTCCTGGTCATCATCCCAGTCCGTGAGCATGCGGGCATGTTTGCGTCAGTGATCATGCGCACCCTCCCCCCTTCGTCAATTGATGACCAGATGTAGCACGGCAAGCGTGGGTGCAATCACCGTGGCCCACACGGGGGCTGCCATTTGGCCCCATGCAACATCGCATGGCGCAATGAGTAGCCCTGTGTTCTCTTCCTCTTGTGGTGCCGCTCCGTCTTCTTCACCCACCCCATGTCGTTCCCCTGGAGGGGGGCACCTTGGTGACCACGAAGAATCAGTACGGGTAGGTCCTGTACAGTTGTTGCTGACCTGCTACATGGACCTGGCAACCATCCCTTGGGGAGGGGGCGTCTCGTGGCAATCCCCCGCCGGGGGGGGGGGGGGGGGGCGAATTGCCAACTGGACTCCGACAGCGGGTGCGGGTGTCAGCGATTGCCCATCGCTTGGCTGCAATGCCAAGTGGTCATGGCGTCGCGGGGGTGGTGCAGCCTCCCAGAGCCGCAGACCGGAAGGGGGACACCTTTGGCGGGGCTCCGTTTTGAGGGATTTCCGGTTTTCCATTGGTGCCGAGACATCTTCCCGCCGGAATTTCCTGCGCCATTTGGGGGCATGTCCTGCCCCCGGGCCGGCGGCAGTCGGCCGTACCGTACCCCAGATGCCAGATGCCCGTGCGGTGTGGGAGGAGCGGCGCTGAAGAGACAGCCGCCAGCCCAGTCCTGTGCGCCGCCGCCGTTGCCCTGGCCCTTCGGGCCCCTCCTGCCGCACATGAGAGCGTGCCAAATTTTCCCTCCGCAAACGACCCCACACAACCTCCTCTACTACTCTCCTCTACCCCCCCCCCTCCGCTGTCTGTTCATCCAACGCTGACCCATTCACCCCCACATTTCTGACGGCTTTGGGCCCCCCGCACCCCCTTGAACACCGTCAACGGATGCCGGGGAGCATTTACCTCTGCAGCCCCTTTGCCCCCACGCCCTTATTGAATGGCCCATTGCGCTTTGGAGCCTCCCCCGGGGCTTCTGGGGGACGGAACGGGCAGCACTTGACCCATCCCCGATCCAACGCAACTGCAAAGTAAAGTGACCTGAGTTCCCGTACACACTCACACACGCCCTCCCTTCCTTTTTCTCCGTCCATCCGTCCGTCCCTCGCCACAACTCCCCCCCTTCCCGCCACTCACTCCCTCACTCACCCACCCACTCACCCACTCACCCACCCACTCGCTGGTGCTTGATTGCCAACGGAAACAAACATCATATGCCTTGGGAAAGATGCGGGGCAGACTGACCTCGTCACCGTGTATATACCACGGTCTCCACCAGATCCGCTGCTCAGTCCCTGACAGCTCTCCGTCGTTCTCTGCCCAACAGCCCTGCGTCCCCAAATCCGCTCGACCCCCCAGACACTCCCCCTTCTTTGACCCCACGCTCCATCCAGGGGCAGAATGCCTCGTACTCACATGCCGTGCCCCACCAATGGCGGACACTGGGGGGTCCAGCACCACTTGGCCCTATGCTTGACGAGCCACACAAGCGGTAGAGGGCACTCTCTGGTGGGGCGTGCCTGCCTCGCACGGAGACTGCACGCAGTAGTAATCCTCCGCGTTCGAGTTGGCGGATTGTACTGGCTCCTGAGGCTCTTGGTGCACTGCTTTGTTGAGCAAGGCCAGTATTCCGCAGGTTCCGTCCAAACCATCTGTCTGCTGGCCGGACGGGTTCCACCTGCTTTGAAAGTGTGCCTGTAGTTGTACGGGGTGTATCTCACAGCCCATGGATGCAATCCGGTTGTGTGACCTCCTGGAACAAGCAATGCACACACGAATGGCAGCCCCCCCAGCCCCACCCGCTCTTTTGGATTACCTTGTGGATGACCCCCCAGTCTCTTGCACCCAATCTCTTCCCCCTGTCTTCTGTGACATATTTTCATGTCTTCGTGTTTTGACCTCTTGCCTCTACGGCCCACCCTTCGGATGCCTAGTCCCAGTTAAGACTCAGTTGTATCGCTAGAATGTGCTCCACGTCAGCATTCCACCGCAGCCACCCACCCTCCCTTTGGGACACACAACACCTTCCAGCCACTGTAACCCCTATCCCCCTCTGTGCAAAAAAGTGCTTGTCCAAACAAAGTGGGTGCAGCTTCCGAAAGTTTTGGAGCCATGGAAATGACAGGTCCACGTCTTTTTGCTGAAGTGCTGTTGCACGTACCCATGGCTGTGGCGTGGTGGATGGATGCTGCAGACAGGAGCTCGCCTCATGCTGAAGAGGGGAGCTCGCCTCCATGTCCGAAACTCGCCAGTGCGGCACCCTTGGCACAGGTGCCAGCATGATTTATGACTTCTGGTTTAACGTATGGTTTAGTGACTATGTCTTTCGCCTCACATGCGAATGGTTGCTGGGTACTGCTGCAGCGCAGCGCAGATCACGCAAACGTCACACCTGCTGCTGATTCTAATTTTCATGCCGCTGCAACTGGGAAAGGTGTGGAGTCAGAATCGCCATCCCCCTCCTCAAGGGGGAATGGAGGAGCTGACAGAGAAGGTGCACGTCACCTCCCTAACCCTAAACAGGGTTGGGACAAACAAGCCTGAGCTGACCACTGACAAGGGAATTCAATAGCGGGGGAACCATCACTTGGCAACAATCTTGGGGGGGGGGGGGGGGGGGTCGTCATTCGTGAGGGGAGGGCGGAGGGTAGCATTTTTTAGCAGCTGTGTGATGCCTCTGTGTGAGACGGCGAAAGGGACTATTCTGGTGGAATTGTTGTTTGCGAGTCAAAGAGCAGTTTCGAGCAAATGGCGGTTTTGTGCAGCTTTGTGCCGTGTCAGTGTGTGCATTGCATTTCAGTGTATTATTTTCTTGACGCTCTTGTCCCCTGACTAGCTCTGACAGATGGATGTGAAGAGTGATTTGTGCGTTTTCTCCTTCTTGCAAGCCGAACTAGGAGTTTCAATGAATTGATCACGGTCCTGCAGCGCCCCTTTAAACTACTAAGGCTAGCTGCCCCACCTTAGGACTCAGGCTCTTGGAACATGCTGTCTCAACGGCAGAAGCCGTGGTGACAGAGGCAGCCCGTGCACACGCACATATGCCACAATAATACAACACAGGTGGTAAGCTCAATTTGCTGATGGAGCACAATGGATGGAACGCACATAGCCTCGCAGCAATGTGACCTGGTGCCGCCAAATGTCATTAATAGTTGCCGACATTGGGGCAGCCGAATATGCCACGAACCCCTCAGTTACTTTACAATCACTTAGACGAACCAAGTGTCCACCCAAAATGGGCCCCTGTCACCGGAAAGTGGACCAAAAAAGGGACGTGTCACACGGTGCGAAAAACACGGTTAAAGAACATGAAGCCAATCCCGGGAAAGAAGAAATGTCCTAAAAAGACAGTGGTTGTGCAAGTACATGAGCAGTTGTGTACCACCGTGTTACCACGCGCATGCATATATGCACTTCAGTGTGTTTCATTTGAATTGCTGCATGTTGTTTGTTGTTCGAATTGCAAAGAGACGCAGGGAAGTTCACAATGTAGGCAGGAAGTCTCATGTATCGAAACTTCGGTTGCACGATTATCTACATCAAAGTGTTTGTCCACCCGAATCCTGATAGTCTGTGTATGTGAAAATTAGAATGAAAAAGCAATGATGCTATCGAAATTTCGATTGTCGAAGCTACGTGACAATTTGCCTTGCATGGATCAATCGAAATTTCGATTGGAAGTCTTTAACGACATTCAGAGAGCAAAACATGAAAATCCTTCACGAAGGTTTACCGGAACATGGTTGTACTACAGTAGTATATGAATTTTAAATTACAACGTTGTAGAAAAATAAAGGTAAAAGAAATAAGAGGTAAAATAAATCAAACACATATGAATGTTTTATCCGATGGAGATGTCTACACAATCGATTTATTTCTAAAACCAATCGAAATTTCGATAGGAGCATCTCGAATCAAAATTTTGATAGGAGCATTCGACAGAAAAGGAATTCAATTCCTATCGAAATTTCGATAGGAACGTCCAATCGAAATTTAGATAGCCGCTAAAGGAATAACTACCCTGTAAAGCATAGGCTGTTTAAACTGCAATCGAATTTTCGATAGTGACAGTCTGACAGAGTCCAAAGATTTTAAATGCTAGACTATTTGTTGTCTTCTATTTCATGTACGAGTTCCATGTACGCCAAAGATGGATGGCCATTTCATTGCCTACGTGCGAGGATTCCTCGCTTCGCACTCTTGGGAGAATGGACGCCAAATTATTGAAGATGCTTGCGAAGGCGGTACGTCAAGGCGATTTGTTGAATTTGTCCTTGGAATAAGGATAACCAAACGCCGCCGCCAGACATTTGAGCACGTGGTTGCTAACAGAAACTGTACACCTTTGCCCAGATGGCTCAGCGTACTCCAGCAGGAGCTCTTCAACATCTGGCGTGTGCTGCACCTGCGTGCGGCACCCCTCGCTTTTCGCCCGGCTCTGGACATTACTGTTTCGCAGCGCGAACGGAACTTACTCGCAAGGTTTGGCATAGTTCCACCTCGAATACCGACTCTGCAGGAATCTGGTGTTGCAGCAGCGATGGACCTCTGGAATGCAATGAGCATTGCTTCTGTTGGCATATGGATGGACAATTTTTTCAGAAAACGATTCCTGCAGAACCCAGATGGACCGCCCGGACATCTTGACTGTTCTGCCGTAGCCGTGCTCTTTACAATCTTGCTGCCCCGATATCCTGGACATCTCACATTGCGCCGCATAGTTTTCAGACTGCCAGGTGTCATGAGATGCATTCGGACCTCCATCAGGGGTCTACTGAAAACTATTGCAGCTGTTACGGATGGGACGTTACAGGCACATTTCATCCGTGCGCCACTCGACATCGCCAGAGGTATCGTGCATCCACAAATTTGGAAACCTATGCTGCTGGACGAGTGTCGAACAAGCACAAACACTGAGCTGCTGCAGTTAATTGAGATGATGCGTCGCATACAGATTCATACAGGCCGGGATTTGCCTTTGCTGGTGGACATGAAAATACATGCATCGGTTTTGCGTTTCATGTACGGTGCGAAGCTCAGAAGTCTTGACTACCGGTCACATTTGGAACGCATTCCACTGCTTTATGGCATTTGGCATCCGTACAAATACTGTGTACACATTACTTTCAGGCGTTTCTTTCCCGTTATTTCTTGGCTGCTCAAACCATTTATAACGGTGCGGACTAAGATTCCTTGTCATCGGAAGCTCATATACATGGAAAAGGTTTTTGCCGGTCTTTTGTTAGCGAGCAACGTGTTGAAAGGTCTTATCACCGAAGCTAGAGATAGATTGTCGACCCTCCGACGACCAATGAATCTTGAAAACACTGTGGCATATCAAAAGATTCAATCCCTGTACAGTCTGTTGTTTGTTTTCACACCTGCACTCTGGGCCATTGGGTATGGGGTTCGAGAATGTACTTGGGCCGGGGCTGCTCTGGATTCTGGGAAGACCGCACGCACTGTTCTTGAACATTGTCTGCTTTTACTGGTCTCCCTTACACAAAAGCATGCTCCCAAGATAGAGTATGTTCGGACCTTATGCACTGCACTCGGTACATGGCAGTTATGGTATGGCATGGTTCCTGGTTGTCTGTTCGTTGAGGAAAGTTGTGAAGCCTCTTTGTCACGTTTGGGACATGCTCTCACTCTGCTGCCACATGTCACAGATCTTTCTCGCGCAAGTGATGTTTACTGCACCCTTCCCCCCTTGCAGAAAGAACGTGTTCTCGGATCTTCGGTCCAGCCACATCTGGTTACACATTTTGTTATTACGATACGTTCATTTGTTCAACGGGCTGCGGATATCAACACGCCGTTCACACGGTTCCAGACCAAACACAGGACAGTTACACCTGATCCTGTATGGGATCCCAGTTACCTTCCTCCACTTGACTTAACTGTTGATTCCCCCTTACTTGATATGTGCATGATTCGGGCTCTCAAGTTAATGTGCAAACACAGAGATGTCACAGAGGGAATCCATCAATATATGACCCACATTCCTAGAACACCTCTTCCTGATCGTGTTTCCTATGTGAAAGCTTGGAAAAAATTACAGACAACACGGTCGCTTGAAGCACATCCCCCTCCGGACAGATACCAGGGACGCCTTCGTAGACAGCCACGAGGCCCGCCTCCTGCCCTCTTTGACCCGCCATCCAGCGAGAGCGAACCTGATGAGGACGACGAACATATAGTTGATGAGGCCGAAGGTCCGCGGCTTCTTGCCGCTGAACATTGAGATTTGAGTCGCTTATCGAAATTTCGATTGCGCGTTTGTTTGTTGCAATTTCAGTGCCTAAGTACTTGATCGAATCGTTTCATCATGTAATAATTGGTCCAATAATTGGTCCAATGCTCCTTCGATCTATTGTATGCATATATGATGTATTTCATCTCCTGCGAAGTCTATGTAAACCTGATCAGACAACGTTTCTCGGTACCTCGTCTGTGGTCTATCGAAATTTCGATAGACCACTGCCTCAATCGAAATTTCGTTTGCATTTACGAGATTTGGACTCTAAGTTGGACGTAACCGATGAATCTGAGCTTATCGCTTCACATTTAGAGGTACTGAAAAACCTTCACAGAAATATCCGGTCTCACAAGCAAAGTAGCACTTTCGTCGCCCCTATCGTCCATTTGCAAGTTCCTCAGCTCGTTTGCGCACAGGTTTTACCTCGTTAATCACCCTCAGTCCATTTGCCCAATGTCCGGTGAGTCCCATTTGTCACCGAAGAAGCGGATCAAGAAGAAGAAGCGGTCGCAGCCGGCAGGGGACTCTGATGAGCCTCCATCTCAAACGTATTCGCAGTCAACGGACACTGCAAGCCCCCGAACGGATACTTCCGAGGCCGCGCTTTTCTCACAGTCCCCTCCACCGAAGAAGAAGAAGAAGATCGTTGCAGAGCAGAGCAGACCAGCGACATCCGCAGAGGTTGAGGAATGGCACGATACTTCTCAGGTCTATCTGGACGATTGGGTTGAGTCCCGAGAACTTGTTCATTACTCGAAGATCGAACTGGACCGCGACATGAGCTTCGGCCAAACAAGAACGGTTACTACCAAGAAGAAAGCGTTGGTTGGTGATGACATCCTTGCTGCTCCACCACCGAAGGACAAATACATCGAGTGTTTACTCTTTCCAACAGGTATACCTTGCTATCGAAATTTCGATTGATTACCGTGCTGTGTTACGGACGATTACATCGTACCTTCTATCGAAATTTCGATTGTACGATTCCTCGTCAGGCGCTACATTCAAGTGTCTCGGTGGACAACATGCTTTCGAATGGACCCAGGATGTACGAAAGAAGTACGAAGAAGAAGGCAAGACACCGCCTCATTGGACAAGGATGTACGACGGGTTGATTTTGAGTGCGGACACACCGTTTTGGATTCGACAAACCCTCGCTGGGCATCACAACCGGGCATCCCATGGCGGATCTGAGCATACGTTTGAGCAACGACTCCATCGCCTCTTCACCGAGTGTCACCTCAAAGGTCTTTATCGAAATTTCGATAGCGGGTCCACTTCGATTAACATTACGTCACAAATTCTTTCCTTATTATCTATGCAGGAGTACCTACCCCAAAGGCCGCAACGCTGACAATGATGCACAAGACCGGATACACTGCAGTGCACGGCACAGACGAAGAAGTTGCAAAGCGATGGACGGTTCTTGCAAGTTTCGTTTCCCAAGTTGAGGACAAAGCGATCATTCCGAAACTCGTCGAGCTTCAGGGGAAGGACGAGTTGAATCCGGTGTTCAACAACTACAAGCCGCTTGAGGGATTGTATCCGCCGGAGATTGCGCAGGTAGTTACTTTCTTTGCGTCATTGTTATTTATTTAAAACAACACAGTCATCTTCGGACATATCTTTTACAGGTTTGTGAAAGGCTGCTGGAAGGAGGTCTGACGCCACCATTGCTTAAGACCTTCGTTCGGAGACTTCGGGAGCAGCGAACTTGTTCTTGGCATTTGGAACATCCGGACAACCCCTTCGTGCACGAGTCTCGGAAAAACTTTGCGGAGTGGAAGAGAATAACGTCATCACTGTCTCCCCAGGATTTCAAGGTGCATATCCCGCGCTGGAAGTGGACCGAACAGCATCCTTTGCCGCCTTGGACGACCATCAGCAAGGCCCCCATCTGGTCTGATGAGGATTTCAAGACCCTCCGCGAATCCCTCAGTCAACCGAAGGTGAAGCCTGTGATCAAAAGTACGTCGGCAGAATGTCTGACAGTAACGCTTGGTGAAACCAAACCCGGAGAGGCAGTCTGTGAAGTCCGCATCGGGCCAGCTGTCGGTGCAACCCCTGCTGCAATCTCTGGACTGAAACCGAGGATTCTCGTCTATCAGATTCCGAAGGGTACCGCTGCGGGACGCCCCCTGTGTCCAATGATGTTGTCTTACGTCCTTGATGAGGAGTTGATGCCCGTTCTGCTTTTGGTTGGAGATCGTCCTGACGTCCGCGTTGTTCTGAACGCCATCTCTGCGTCAACGGATGATGAGTTCTATACCAGGGACATCGCGTTGTACAATAAGGGGATTTTGACCAGCAATTACACCATGGCAACTTCCCAGCTCGTTGTCTTGACATTGCGCCATATCAAAGAATGGAAGGTGTGTTCTATCGAAATTTCGATAGCGTCGCTTTGCGTACTTCCTCCTATCAAAATTTCGATTGTTTTTCTTTTAGCCCCCGAGGTACATTACCTTCGAAGACGAGCGGTACAACAATCCGGCCGAAGATGACAATCGACTCCCTCCAGAGATTCTGGGTTGCATCATGCATCAACTCAAATTGGATGTTATTGAAGAAAGCGTCAACGAGATCTGGGTTGCGGTTCAGACTACATCTCCCGTTCTGGTGAGCAACATCCGGCTTCGTCTCCGTTGTCACGTTAACGTTGCCGTTCTTCTTGGTTTGTCAACGGCTCCAAGCAAAGAACAATTGACGAAGTTTACTGATGATGGTATGTTTCAAGGCCTCCCTTCCTCCGCTAGTTCAATCAACTCCTCAACTCATTTTTTCTGCTTTTTCTTACAGTTTCAGCTGGCCTTCAAAGGGTACAGGCCCTACCACCGATCCAATGGGATCTTGTTCTCGACCGAATGAAGCGGGGTTATCCCCTTGAGGCTCCTGACACTGACGAAGGTATGCATTGAAAGACACCTCATCAGATTTGTCTTGTTCCTCTCCTTCACTATTTGTTCTGCCACAGATTCTTCGGACGATGACGAAGACAAGGACACAGTCAGGGGTCAAGCGAAGGCAGCGAAGGACGCTGAGAAAAAAGTCAGCCAGGCCTTGACGAAAGAAGAGAAAAAAGCGGCTGCTCAGGAGAAAGTATGTCTGTTTATATCTACATATCAGCCTCGATGTTTTATTTTCTTTAATCATTCTTTCACCCTTCCTCTGCAGAAGGAATCCGAAAAGGCGGCGAAGGAAGCAGCAAAGCAGGCGGCAAAAGAATCGGCGAAAGGTAAGAAAGAAGGAACACAGAAGGAAAAAGAGAAGAAGAAGTCTGCTTTTGCTGATTTTCAGGCCAAGTTGTCGAAGGCTGCTACGGATCAGCCCAAGAAGAAGGGCTCGCCCCACAAGGATTCTCATCCGAGTCGGGCTACGGCCAAGAAGTAATCGAGCATATGTCATATTTTTAGTCTCCGTTTTTTATTTCTCCTGGTGATATGTTGTTGCTTTCTCTATCGAAATTTCGATAGAAACCCCGTTTCGATGACCACCGATGATGTGTTTTCGTCAATCGAAATTTCGATTGGCCCCCGCCCGTCAGATTTTTATGTTTTAATCCTATCGAGATTTCCATAGGCATCGACGACAGATTCCTTTCTATATTATGCTATCGAAATTTCGATAGCATCTTGTCCGGAGTAATATGTCTTTCACTGCTGAAAGGCTCATCGTTACTTGAAGTGAGCACTCCTTGAGCTGCTCGGCACAATCACCGAGTACACAGATGGCATCATTTGAAAGAGATCATTAGAAATTGTCCTTATTCGTTTTGGCCCTATGCTCTGCGTGCCTGTTTTGCGTTTGACGTTTATGCGCTGTCAATAACTGTCAGGTTTCCATGAGGTTTTTAAAATGTTTTCAATTGTCCATCTCAATTTTCCCCTCTACCCTACCCCCGACAAATCAGCTATGTCCCCTACCCCCGATTTCGAGGTTCTCCCACCACATTTCTTCCCTTCCCATAGTAAATACCCCACTTTTGACTATTGTTTTTCGGCTACGTTTTTCCTCAGTTTGTGTCTCACGGACCAGAAATCGAGGTAAAATTTTTTGTTACTTCAAATTTCGGTGCTGTAGCTCGACTTTTTTCGGTTCGCCTGTTACGATTTAGATAGCCGGAGGCAGGTTTTCCGGGTGGACACTTGGTTCGACTAAGAATCAGGAGGTGGGCCCCCGAAACAGGTCTCGAGGGGCCATCAACACGCATGGCATGGGCAAGGCACGCCTAGGGCAAACTTGTTGCTACATGTCAATTTATGGCCCTTCATATTCGCTACTTTGACCAGTCTCATTTCTATGTTTCCCAGGATGCCGGTTGCAGCACCCCAATCTAGCAGGGTTTATGTAGCCTACTATCCACACAAACGCTCCCTCATGGAAATGGGAGATTTCAATGTCACCTTTTCTGAGTAGATACTGTGAGTGGATATCGTGGGGGCGCCTCAAGCGCAATGCGCGCGCAGTGCAACTATTTGGGCATCTGGCCGTACTAGAGACCCATACTTTGAGATACTAGGGGCCCCTAGGGGCATCATGGTGACCCCTAGCGTACGTTTTGACTTCTGATTTTGTCCCCCGTTGTTTGGGGACCCCCGAGAATGCAGGGGTGACGTAGCATTTCCGCCCTCTTTACTACGATGCCGTTTGCGACTCTCTTGCCTTGATTGTGTTTATGCTTTACATTATATGGCGAAGAGCCATTTCCACTCAGGGGGGCAAGCACGCATCGGACGGCCAAAGATTCCATAGGGAAGTGGAAGTATTGAAGCAAGTCCGATTATCCGATACAAGGACGCAATTAAGGCTCGTGTGAGTACCATGTACGTAAGGGAAAGGGCATTCATTGATCATGTTACATGCAAGTTTGCCCCAACCCAACCTCCATCGCTAAAAATGGTGCAACCCACGCCTGTTCATGGCTTTTCCAGTTGTGCATGATGTGTGTAGTGGGAAGGGAAGGTAGTTTGCAACTTTCTTGAGCTGGGGCAGTTTGGGTCACCTAATTCTAAGGGCGTTTCTAAGGGGTGTGCTTGGGGGCTCTTCGGGGGGAACATAGTCTAAAAGTAGCACGCAGTGCGCGCGCAGTGCAAAGGTTCCCCCCTACTTGGATATTGCACCATGATGACGGAGAGACGGAATGGATCATCACAGCAAGTTGAATTGCCACAAGAAGAATGATTTGTCATGGATGAAATTTAATGATCACCCAGCGAAAGTGCCGGAAATACACCCATTAGAGACTCGAAGACCACATCCCTCCTCAGGGGGAATGTTCGTAACTCAGCTGCCAAGCAGGAAGATGGAGGGGATGAGGTTGAGGTTTGCCATTGTGCTGCCAAGGCCCGAAGCAAACCACACACTGTGGTGGATGTAATGGAAACTTTTGTTGCATGGAGTGTGTTGACCCGCATTATAAGGCACAACACATGTCACATTTGTTCTGCAAAGGGAAATCACAGATTTGGTCTATGTTGTGTGCTCTGTACAGAAGGGATGGGTGTTGATTCTAGTCTGCTTGGGGGGCTTCTCGAGGGGAGGATAAAACTGCAGCTACAGCTGGGATTGTTGGTACAAAAGTAGGGTACCGGGCGCGCGCCAGGCAAACACTCCCCCTCACGGTGGTTCCATCCCCAGCGGCCGGTTTTCGACATCGAGGTGAAATGCCAGTTGAAATTTAGAATCCGTGTGGGCCACAACAGAACCCATGTACCCACAGCGAGTGAAGGAAGAGCATGCAGCATGTTGTGTCAAATTTGGAGTGGTTATGCGAGCACCAAACTCCCATGGACCTAATTGGTCCCTTGCAAAGACACATGTCACCTTGCACATGGCCCAAAGGCGTGCTTGTGGGCCTCAAGGTGCAAGTCTCGGCCAGAACCCAGCATGCCGCACCATGGCACTCCATCCTTCTCACGAATCGGAAGGCTCTCACTTACTGCTGTCCCACACTTATTGCACAAGGAGTCGTCGCTACAGTGAAGGCAAATATGTGTGGCACAGGCGCGGGCGGTGGAGCGGCGGCTGATGGTGGCAATCGACTCAGAGTGCAGGGCATCCAAGGGCCCCAGCGAGTGGGTTGGGAGAGGAGAGGGTGGCGAAACACCTCGGGGGCCTCTCAGGGCGGTGCCGGAGCCAGGCGGTACAGTTCATGCGCAGGCACGAGCAAACCAGCACAGATGGTTTTGTAAAACGTGGAGGATTCTAGAGGCTTCCAGAATGTGTGTTGCGTGCTGCAGGCCACCACGGGTGGCGGCGCCCAGCCTGTGGGAGTGTTGGGGATTTGTGGCGGCGCCTGCAGCACATTGTTCGGGCTTAGCCGCAGCCCATTGTGACCATTCGAATGTCACTGATGTTGTGGAGGGGTGGATGACCATCATCAGCTGATGGCTGAGCACAGTGGCCCCGTGTCGCAGTCGTTTCCTGGGACCCGGGCCGTGCTTGCGCAAGGGGGCGGGGGATGTACTTCTGTTCTTCAACTTGTGGCAGATCCCCTCCCGATGCCTGGCATCCCAATGTGAGTGTTTTTGTCCCCTGCGGCCACACTGTGCCCTTTGTGGAATGTAGTGCCACTGGACCCAACGCCGTGTGCCTGACCCAGCGACGCGGCTGCACAGGGCCCAGACCATCGTCATGTTCGATGGCTTCGGGGACCGCCGCGACATCGAAATCGTGGCGCTGGAGCAGTTCCGCGTCAGCGCCCCCGAGCGCAGCTTCTCCGGCGCATGCCACAAAGAGGACCGCATCCTGACGTGCTCCTGCATGGGGCAGCTGTTGCCGAGCCAAGGGGGCACCCTGCTGTACGCCGGCCTCTCCAACGGCAAGATCCTTGTGTGGAACAACGTGATGCTGTCGAAGGTCCAGCCCGTCGACCGTTTGTGTCGCCAGGCGCGGGAGGGGCAAGTCACGGCAGTAAACTGCACATCATGGCCGCATTGCAGCAAAGTTACACTGACGTGTTTCAAAAGTTAGGGTGGTGGGCTGGCAAGGCCTGGCGGTTACAAAAGGGTTGGTAAGGGCGAAAAAAGGTTTGCGTGCGGGGGGGGTGGTGGGGGGGAGGTCGTTCGAGCCCCCTGGAGGAGGGGGGGGGGGGTCTGGGAAAGGGGCTCTCGTGACAGGCCAGTCCAAAGAGGCTCGTCCAAAACCTCTAATGATGACTCACCACCTGCGCCGCGAAGCGGCCCGGAAGAATATTTTTCAAAAAAAAGTCCCCCATGATACATATTTAAAAATGATCACCGCATTGTGGGGGTGCATTTTGAGCCACATGTGTTGGGGTACCCTCCCCCCCCCGTGTCGTTCCCCACCCCTTGTCGTTCCCCGGGGGGGGGTGGGGGACCGTCACTTGGTCAACCCAAAATTTTTCGTTGCGGCTCATTGTGTTGTTGTGTGGGTGGCTGTGTTGTGGGGCACTACCACTTGCATCCCTTGCACTCATGGCAGGACATTTTGCTCACTTTCGCTGAAATGGAACTTGACAACACAACCATGTTTCCCCCTGGGACAAGTGTGATGATAGTGACCTGAATTCTGACAGGTTGTGTAGGTGAAGAGTGCCCGTGGTGTGTGGGGCATGGGACACAGTTTTGGGAACAAGTTGTATTTTACAAGGGACATTCCCGAAGGGAAATGGGTTCCCAAAAATCTGCTTGCTCTTGCCAAGCCTCCTACCAAGAAGGCAAAACCACCACCCAAGAGTGCTGCCCAAAGCATTCCAGTGGAAAGTGGAGAGCATGTGCAAGAGTTCAAGGTGAAGTGGAGCAGGACCAAGAAAAGACACCGAGCCGGTCAAGGAGTAGGTCTCCGTACATTGGCAGCCCTTTGAACGCATCCTGTGCTGAATTCTTTCGTTTTATGCTGCAATTTTTGTGCCTGCAAATGTGCGTGTACGGTTGGGGTGTGGGCCGTTTGGGGAGGACAGGGCAGCGACGCAACGGGGGGGGGGGGGCGAATATAATTATGCTTCCTTTCACTCTCCGCATTCTGGTCCCCACAGTGAGTGGTGCGGTGACTGGAGCACAGACTGGATTGTTCTACAGCGCATCGCAAACCTCCCACCACCCGGTGGGGGGTGAGGGGGAGGGGTGGCGCTGGTTCTGACGATCTGTCATTCTTTGCGGTGTGCGTGTGTTGTAGCTGCGTTGACTATGATGTTGCCTCCTCTCTCCCGCATTTGGTCGTACTCTCTCAATACAACTTTCCCACAGACCTTTTGCGAAAGGCGCCTAGGGTCGTTTTCGGTCCTTGATAAGCTTTTGCCTCCTTCTTGTGATCTGCATGTGCTGATTTGTTGCTGACGTCGTCTCAAACAACAACCCACACGTGACAGCTCACACGTCTCCATTCGGGGGGTGGTACGCGGTTCCCAGGGCCTGCGCGCTGCTGAGTATGACACAGGCGATCTCCCCACTTCTGCGGCGTGAAACACTGTGCAGAGGATATTTCCTCGTTTTTGTTCCATCAAGGAGTTCGGAAGCCCCGGGACATCCCTAAAGCACCAAAGTGCTCTTCCGGTACTTCGTGGATATGCCCTTGAAGCGTCCTGGAAGCGTCTTCCACCAAAGGCGTGAACACGGCAATGCCCTTGCCCCATTTCTTTGCATCTTCGGTTGTGTTGCCGAGGCACACCGGTTGTGTTGACTGACCGTCCTATTCAAGGGAAACCGGCCACGCAATCGCGCTGTCACTGCGCAATGGAAAACAGCGGTTTCCAATGCTGTTCTAATGTTGGCATTCTTCTCCCCGTCCCTGTCGCACATCGGGAGATTTCGTATTGTGCTTCAGGCTTTTAGTGCCTGTGGGCAGACTTTTTGCATTCACAAATTTAATCTTTCTTTACTCTGCATCCAAAGTGGAGGGCGGTGAGTCACAAAGCCGTGCCCGGGGTGCAATGGGAAATGATGGTGAAGAAATAACCGGATTTCACTGCCTATCAACTGTAGACTAGCGTGACTCCAGATTCCACCCGCGGTCCTTGTTTACCTCTGCATACGTTTTGGGGTCGGATGACTGGGACGCCGTGTTCTGTCCAAAAGATCGAGCGCGGCGTGTGCGCCACCCCGGACGCCACAGTCTGTCCCCATCACATGTCCCGTCCCTCCTGGGGCTCGAACCCAGGAGACCCTGACCTGCGGCAAAGCGACAAGCTACTGCACTACGTGCCTCTTGCGTGGCTTTGGTTGCGGCGCAGGAGCCTGAGGGCCGGCTGGCGAAGTCAGGTTTTCAATCCTGGGGAGGGTGGGTCCATTGAGCCCCCAAGAACTGTGCGGGGGGGGGTTGGGAAAAGGGCTCAATTGACAGGACCATTAATTACCCCCCCCCCCCCCTTGTATAAGCTACGCCCTTGTCCAAGCTACAGTAGGCGTAGGGACCATATTAATTTGGGACCTAATTTCAATTTGGTACCAAACGTAGTGCAGCCACATAAGACATGGGTTTGGTGACGGATTTGCGAGTTGCATAGAGTCATGGACAGATTTGTTGTGATCGTCTGCCCACTTGAACCCACATAGCTCTGATTTTGGGGATGTTTGTGCATTATATGCCCCTTTCTTGCACCAGCTCACCATGCAATCCTCTCTTTTTGAACCTGGGCGCCCAGTGTTGGTAGTTGTATGTGTCGCGCGCAAGCTACGCCCATGTCCAAGCTACAGTAGGCGTAGGGACCGTATTAATTTGGGACATTGGTGTAGCTTATACAAGGGGGGGGGGGGGTAGTTATCATGAACTCTGGCGCCAAAGGCGCCGAAAATTTTTTTGAGCATTTTTTTCACCAAACGTTTCTGAACCCCCTCAACACGCTAATTCCAAAAATCCCATTTTCATGTTTTGCCGAATTTCGGGTTACCTCCGAGGCCCGGGGGTAACCGGGGGAAGGGGGGGGGGTGTCCCTCTCTGCTGAGTTCCAAACCGGTACACCCTGGACTGCGCCGCCCGCCCGAAGGGGCCCCCGCACACCTCCACAGGTTTGGAAGAACGAGCAGCACCAGACGGTCGGGGAGCACGACGGGGGGGTCACGTGCATGGCCTGGCACACGAGCTGGCGCTGCCTCATCACGTGCTCTGTGGACGGGATCCTGAAGGTGTGGATCCCGGGGGCCTGGCACCGCTGCATTCAGGTGCTGCAGTGCCACCACGGGACCGTGACGGCGCTGGCGGTGCACGGCGAGCACGTGCTGACCGCGGGCCGGGACAACAAGGTGTGCCCTCGACGGCCTTGTCTGGCCGCGCGGTTGCAGGGGTGGTGCTGTGGTTGCGTCCTGACTCGCGTCGCCGCCGTCCGCCCGTGCTCCTGTGATGGGCCCCGTCCAGGGGGAGAGGGGGTATCCCCGAGGGGCGCAAGGGTATACCCGAGTGTGGTGTTTACACAGGGGGGGCAGTGTGGTGTGCCCCGGGTGGGGGGGGGGGGGGGGCACATCCTGCCACATCCAGCACAGCCCCAGCACACCAACCACTGGGCTCCGCGAACTCGGAAACGACACCAGCAGGAGCACCGGCCGCAGCGGCCGACGGAAAGCAGCGACCCGACGCAACATGCGAAGGGAACAACGGGTGACTGTCCGGGACCCCGTAAAGAAACAACAACCCGACGGAATGTCACACAGGGGGCTGGCGGATTCTGGTTTTTGTTGGCGGCATACACGGCCTGGCAGCTGCAACAGTACCGCTGTAGGGTTTGCAGGGGTGAGGGTCAGAGTTGCAGTGCCTGTGAGTTGGCGTAGGATCTGAGTTGCCAGAGGAGAGCGGTGTCCCATGGACGCTGTATTCGCTGTAAGTCACTTGTGAGTCGGCGCACTACGCTCACATGCGGATTTTGTTGTGCTGACTGTGTGCGTCTTTTGCTATGATCAGTATCCCACACTTCTCCGTGCTGGGGGGCGGCGTGGGGGGGCAGTGTGGTATGGTATGGGGGGCAGTGTGCAGTGTGTACTCATGGGGCGTCATGTCGCACGCCAAGTATCTCACAAACAGGTCAAAGATGGACGACGGCATTCATCCATTTTATAGAGTTTGAGACTAACATCGGTTGCCAGCCATCACGACGCCTTGCTGCCTCGCGCTTCACGGCATCCCGTTTCCATCTGCATTTCCCGGCAGTAGGTATTTGGGGTTTGATGCCAAATTGCAGGAAGCTGCCACGGCTACGGGAATTGCATGCCATGACGCACTGCCCGTCGCCATCCACAAACATGGTTGAGAACAGCTGTGGTGGTCACACTTCGGGTTCTGTGGCTTGGACGCTGTTGAGCCCTGTGATCGTTGGCGCATGTGCACATGCAATGTCATGGCGTGTCCAGAGTATTGGCCGTGGGGCGAAGAGAAAGTCAAGCCACTGCTCAATGATGCGATTCGGTGCTGTTGCATGAGAATCCGCATCGGGGTATAGGCTGTACAAAACATCTCGCAGTTACTAGAGCCTGACCGCGGGGATACACATTAATTTGGGTTAATGTGTGCGCCCATGGGGAATCACTGGTGGATTGAATGGAGAACGGGGCCATCTACAATGGCACTGGCCTGTCAGGATAAGAGTTGCTAACCCTTCTGCACTGTGTATTGCATCAAAGTACCGGCTTAGATGTATTTTTTGGGCCGAGTTCACACCATGAACCCATGTTTATGTTACTGACTGAAGTAATCCCGTAATTTGCACAACCACCATCACCACCACCACCACCCTCTATGGTTGGCCCACACACATGCTGCTCCACATCTGGGCCCGTACCCCAGTTCTCATTCATGCAAAAACTCACCTTTCTGGTACCCCCTGCGTAGCTCTGGACGGGTTTGCCTCCTCCCGTCTGCGGCTCGGTGTGTCTTTGTTAGGTGCGCGTGTGGAGCAATGACATGACACGACCCAACTCCATGTATCCGCTGCTGGTCTGCCGCCAGGTATGCCCTTCCCTGTGGTCCCGCGGTCTGCATGGCAACCGAATCCAACGGGGCCGCGGCGTATGCCCGTCCCCAAGCAGCCCACAATGCGGCCACGTGACCGGACGGATCCGGTCACGATTGCTGAACGGTGCTGGTCATGTTCCCGTGGCAGTGTTTGGACGGAAATGTAACAAGCACATCTTGGAATTCCCCCCCCCCCGAGGTCCCGAGGCAATTAGTGGCACCTGTGAACTTGGGGGGGTTGGGCTGGCGGTTTGCTGACGCAATATGCGACTTTAAGGCCGACCGCGGTCCCCTCCTCCCCGAGGGACACCTTGTCAAACGCCCCCATGCATGGCTGTGGTGGGTTCCTACTTGCCTGTCCATAGATGGATCAAGGCCAACCGAGGGATTGGCTGCGAGGAAACGGTACTCAACCTCGAGGACCCTCCGGGGCAGATGTGTAGGGCAAGAAGATGAGGCCAAGGTGGGAGGCCCGTTGGGTGGGGCTGACCCCCCCCTCCCCCCCCACCAACCCACCCACACCCGGGAATGGGATTGTGTCAACACCAAACGTGGCACTCCGCAGACCCTTCCTCCATTGGCCATTCCAGTAACTCTTTTGGGACAATGTTGTCACCTCATGCACATCGCATCCACAAGAGGCTTTCCCTGCCTTCCCAAGGCTCACCAGGGCAGAATGGAAAGGGAGGAAGAGAGGAGGGCAATACAATAGCACACATGTCCAACCCCTGCATTTTGTTGACGCCCCCTGCTTGTTGACAATGCAATGTCCCAACCAGTGGGCTGTGAGTTTGTTGACGTCAACGTAAAGCCAGGGGGGGGGGTCTATCTGAATTGTTCCGTTGGCGGTTGGCGATCAACCGAAGGCCACCAGGGACTGTGCCACCCCCCCCCCCCCCCGTCCAAGCACCAACGGCTGCTGAAGAACTGCTACTTCTCGGGATTCATGTTTGATACGGTACGCAAGGCCTTTGGCCTGGTACAGCGGGAGGGGGGGGCACTGGAACCGAGTCGCCTCCTGCTGGACGAGCCTCTGTTGTCCCTCCAAAGCACGCAAGGCCTGGTGCTATGGGCAGGCTTGCGGGCACAGTGGCGGTTGCGCTGTGAGGTTAAATATCAGCGGCAACAGGTGTCCCTGCATGACTTTGTGGCGCTGTGGGTGGCGGGGCTGGAGAGTTGGCGCAGTGAGCGTAACATGTCATGCAGTAGATCGGATCTGCAGCACCTCATCGCACAGTTGCAGGCGTGGGGGGAGTCCCGGACGATGTTTTGGAAGGCGCCTCAGGCACCCACAACAGCCCACGCGCCATCCACGCAGCTCGATCCGCTTCAAAAGAAGGAGGCAAAGAGGGGGGGGTACAAGGCGACACTGCTGAAGGAGCTGGGGGACATGCAGGCACAAGGGTGGGAGGTGGTGTATACCGATGGGTCAGCAAAGCGGGTAAGGGGATGGATGCAGGCAGGGTATGGGGTGTGGTTTGGGGAGGGCTCATCCCGCAACTGTCATGCCTGTGTCCCGGCACACGAGCGCCAGAGCATCAGTCGGGGGGAGTTGAGAGGAGTCCTGCGAGCGCTCCAGGACCGGCGACCAGGGGAACGCATGGTAGTGGTGTTGGACTCCGAGTACGTGTATAAAGGGGTAGTGGAGTGGTCGCCCAAGTGGCGCCGACATGCCTGGCGCTGCGCAACAGGGGAGGTGGGGCATCGGGACCTGTGGGAGGCAATCCTGTGGCTGCGGGAGTCCGCGGGTGGGGACGTACAACTGCGATGGGTACCCTCACATTTGGCGGTGCCGGGGAACGAGGCGGCAGATGCGCTCGCGGAGAGGGGGAGAGAACTACACCCAAACAATCTGTTGCCGCTATCCAAGCGACGCAGGGTCGCGGAGTGGGACGAGCTGGGGTTGGAACCAATGGTAGAAACCGAGCCACTATCCGATCCGGACACAGGGGAGGATTCGGGGGCGGGGACGTCGGAAGACGAAGAGGTGTTGTCCGTGTCATCAGCAGAGCTGTCCGGGGGCGGATTCTCCACTGATGTCAGTGATCGGGCACGGGAGAGGACGCAGGAGTTTGGCAACATGGGGGTGTGGGACACATATTACAGTACGGATGTTAGTGACAGCCGGAAGCGTAAGGGCAGGAGGGTAATCAAGACTTCCTGATACGTGGCCTAAAGGCACGTGCCTGACCATAAACTAACCGGAGGTGGCGCCAGAGGCGCCTTTCTGGACCGATGGGACAATGTGTGGTGGCGCCTGACGGCGCCTTGCTGGACACCACGAACAATGTGTGTCGCGGCTCCGCCGCGTGATACTTGCTGATTCAGGGCATAGGTCTGTCGGTGGGGACCTATTGCTGAACTTTCCACTGTTCTATGGCCAAGCACCAACGGTCGAAGCATGCCGCAGCACCTGTTTTTTGGGACTTTTGGTGGAGGTTTCGAAGCATGCCACAGCACACTGAAATTTGGAGTGGCTTGTGTACTTCATAGGTTCCTCACTTTGTCTTTTGACGTCCACTGTTGAACCCACTCATGACGAGGAAAAGGAAGACGAGGTGGTAGGTCAAGGGGTGCTGGAACACCCAGGGTGCAAGCGCCCGGAACCGGAACCGAGGTGGGAAGTGTTGCTGAAGGTGATACGGCGACTTCAGAGAATCACGATGCCAGATTGGTAGGACAGTGTGCGTGGCATGGGTTAGTATGTGTATCCCATCGTTGTGCCTGTGGCAGTAATGGCCAATAGGAGGCGGGTAAGGAGGGTGACGTTGTACATAGCTGACCATTGACCAATAAATGTCAGTAAGGCATTAAGGTGTGTGTGTATAGGCCAAGCTCATGTTCATAGCATCAAATGACTGAACTGAATTTTAATCAGCGTAGCTTGAACCCAACACAACCCAAGAGGAACAAGGAGACAACAAGGAATATAGCAGATTGTTTGCAGTGGGCAATTGGAGAAGGCATTGGGCACCCGGGGGGCGGCCGGGCCCGGTCCTTATATGCGACACCCCCCCCCCCCGGGTTTTGAGAGATAGTGGGTTGGGGGCATGGCGCCAACGGCACCCCCTTTTTTTAGTGTATGCTTCCTGTTAATCAAACCATCAGTGCTTTTGAGCGCCAGATTAGCAAGACGAGGCGCTATACAAATGTCGTTTGTTGCGAAGTGCTTTCCCGCGGAACAGTAGCAAGACGGGCCGCTATACAAATGCCGTTTGTTGCACAGTGAAGATCGTGCATTCGGAGCAAAACCCCGGCCCAAGTGCAGAGCCAAATTCTTTCAGGGGCGAACGCGGTACCGCGTTCTTTCTTTCTTTCTTGTCTCTCTTTCCCACGCTTTGGCGTGGCCCTCGAGTTGGGGAGAATCGGGCCCAATCCGCACCTGAGAAGGTGCCTCCGTTGAAGTGTGAGCCTTATGAAGGCTTGTTTGTTACAAATCGTGGTGACAAGGGATTGACCACGGACATTTCCCGCTCCGTGCAGTCCAAGATTTGCGAGGCAACAATGCCACATGTGTGCATGCGTACACATGTGGGTCAGCACCTTCTACGAAAAGAGTGTGTCAAGGGACAGGAAGAGATTTCGTTGGCCACCGCTTGCGGGTTTTGTGGCAATTGTGTCACTTGCTCCAACCAGCACCTGATGCGTAACAAGCGGACGCATGCCTTAGTCACCCTCATGCTCTGTGACTGTCCCAGTCAACCAGCTAAGCTACGCTGGAACACGCTTGCAAAAAAATCTGCAAGCAGCCCGTGCACGAATCATCCTGTACGGTGTCCCCTATGCACAAAGACAGTTTGGTCATACAGCATGGCATAGCACTATGCAGATGTGCATGACACTGCACGGCACCCCGATTTGATGCACATTGCAAAGGCAGAGCAAGAGGCAGTGCTGAATTGGGTGCCTCATAAGGCAAAGAAAAAAAAACAGGGCAATGCACCTGCACAGGCTGATGATGCCTAGCCTGATGCAGCGGCCTCATCTGCACCTGGCGACGTTGCTTCATCGTGTCGTCAAGCTTGTTTCTCCAGCCTTTGCCCCAATCAAAGCCTCCTGCCCCCCCTGCTCCCAAGTGAGTCCGAGGCAACGACCTCTGGGGCTCAGCGATCTCATCCTCTTAAAAGCGTCGGGAAGCGCAACAAGAAGAGGCGGGACGAAGCCCAACGGGAGCTTCAGTCAAAGCACACCTGCGGAGACTCCTCCTGCTCCTCCTCGGAGGGGGAGCTTTTCAAGGACCTCTAAGCACAAGTCCATCCATTTTTTCTTTTAACCCCCAACTCTGACCAAGCTCAAGAATTTTTCTCACAAACTAACCAAGGGGCGCGGGGAACAAGGGGTAGGGGGGAGGGGGGAGGGGTGCAACATGGCAACCCTTAAGACTTTCTTCTCGGCAATGACGAGAAAGCGCTATTATCGCATACATACCTCCATACCCCCGAACCCCCAGACACACATCCCCCCTGGAGGTATGCATGTGGTAGTAGTGGGTCGCGCGCAAGCCCCCCACCTTCGGAACCCCCCCCCCCCGCGGCCGAAATCCCCCCCCTACACCCCCAGCCGACCCCCCGCCCCCACAACTACCCCCCCCCCCCAAGTGTTGACAGATAGCGGGGGGGGGATGTCGCATCAGGACCGTTGGTAGTCGCCCCCCCCGGGATTGGGCACCACCTGCATTGTACAGACAGCCAGACAGCCAGTATGAAGCTCAAAATGGGAAACTATACTGTACATTATGTGCAGTTTGGCTGTCAACGACCGGTGCCATCTTGAAGGACCACGTTTTGGGGAACAACAAGAAGCAACCAGATGGTTCTTTTGTTTGCCAGCCTGAGACACATGCCCGCAAAGCTGAACTACAACCTGGCCCCGCACAACATGAACAAGCACAACAACCGCAACAACCTCCAACAATTATTGTCAACGTTCCCCAACAACAAGCGCCTGAGACATCGTCAACTACATGCTTGCAGGGTGTCAGGGCTTGCAGTCCAATGTATTTGGTTCTGGGTTTTGCCACCTTTGTGGCTTTCGAAAATATATGGTACCCCACACCTACGGCTTCAAGCATGTCGCAGCACGCCGCAGCACAGCAAATTTTTCTTGGGGACCGCTGGTGCTTGCCCCTGTGGCCCTGTGTGACAGTTGTAGCTGGTGCGCACCCTCCAAGCTTCACAGCCTTGGGAAAGGCTTCGTGTGCAGGCTCTGGCGTGGGAGGGACGCTAGGGGGCAGCAGCAGCACCTGTGAGCAGAGGGACAACAGTACGGCTCTCATCAACCAAGCATCTGCTTCCCCATGGTCTGATGACAAGCAAAGTAGGTAGATTCCCCCTGAAAGCCCAAAACAGTGCATACACCCTGCAACACCAACCGGCACACACATTGAGCCTTCATGGCAACAGCCCCCCCCCCCCCCCCACCGCGCCCCCCCCCCCAGGGCGTACAAGGATTTGCCGCTTGCCCTGCCCTGCCCTGATCTGCATCTGCACTGCATTCTGATTTTCCAGATCTTCCAATTCGAGTCCTACATCACCGCCATCTACAGCCCCAGCGCCACCGACCCCAACGGCACCGAGAGCACGACGACCAATGTCTACATCGGGGACTGTCTGGGCGGCCTGACCACTTTGAACGGGCCATTGGAACCCCCGGCGACGGGGTCGTTCGCGCGGGACGGTGGTGAGGAGGGGGCGCAGACCCCCGGTTTCGAGCTGACGATGCACCGCAAGCGCTTCCGCAACTTCGGGATCACAAAGTTGATACTCGTGCAGTCGCTGGGGGCCCTGCTGAGCCTGTCGTGGGACGAGAAGGTGCTAGTCCTCTGCCGTGCTCCGGCCTCGATGCTGCTTCGGTCAGTCCGTATCACAGCATCTATGCACCTTCTATGTGCCCTCTATTCACCCCCGATGCACCCTCTATGCAGCCATTATGTGCCCATTCGCCCTGGGCAAACATTGATGTGAACACATTCAATGGATTGCAGTTTTCACTGCCCCCAAATTCCGGGCGGCCGATATCCCCGGCCTTCTGGGTCCTCCGTCAAGCTGTGGACAAGCTCAGGCAGCCCTGGGACCCACGGCACTACGTCAGGGTGGGGACCACCTGCTCCGGCGTGGTGGCTGGTAACACCAATAGTCGGCATGATGATTGATCATTCCTGTTCTTATTCCTATGTTTGTATGTATGTATGTATGTATGTATGTATGTATGTATGTATGTATGTATGTACGTATGAATGTATGAATGGATGTATGCAATTGTATGCATGTACTGTATGTATGTCTGTATGTATGTTTGTTTGTATGTATGGTACAACCAACACCAGGGAGTCCTGATATTTATGCATGAAGCCCCTCTGACACCCCACTGGCCAGGCCTTGCCCGTTTCTCAGGTGGTGCTGTCCGACTTCAATACGTACGTTGTCAAGTCCATCGTCGAGGCCGATAAGCCGCCGGCCACAGTCCGTGTGGTGGGGGCCGCTTGGCACGCTGCAATGGAGGAGCTGGTGCTGTTGGACGAGGCCGGGACGCTAAGTCTGTGGAAGTTCCACGAGGGCAAGTGCCTGTGCACCCTGAAGACGATAGGGGGCAAGATGTTGGGGCTGCACCACCTCTTTGAGGGTTCGGAGGTTTGTGATGTCACTCTCGTCAGGACATTGTCAAGGGGGGAGGGGGCACACCAAGGAGCTGAAGGATGACAGCAGCCCTCAGACACACCCCTGGGTTTGCAATTGTGGTGGTTTTTCCGCAGGGCTGAGAAAAGGTGATAACCCCCCCTCCTGGTTCCAAGGCCCCGAATTTTGTGCCTGGATGGGGATGCGGTGCGGAAGCGGTGCTGACGTGGTGAGGATGAGAGCACGTATGAACATGCAGTAGCATGTATGAGCATGTATGAGCAGGTATGTCGTAGTTTGTTTGCGGTTCCCATTGTGCGTGCGTGCGTGTGTGCGTGCGTGTGTGCGTGCGTGCGTGCGTGTGTGCGTGTGTGCATGCGTGTGTGCGTGCGTGTGTGCGTGCGTGCGTGCGTGCGTGGGGCCTGACGAGAAGTCCAGATACCCCGTGCACGTGCTTTGCCTGGAATCTTCTGCTCCGGGGCGTGTGTTTGGGTGCTTACAACGTGTGTCTGCGTGTGTGCGTGGGTGCGTGCTCATGTGCGCGTGCGCATGTATGTGCACGTTTTTCGATGCATGAAACAATCCTCGAATTCATCCTGAATGCTGATCAATTGGCTCCTGGAAGAACAAAAACAGTGTTTGCATCAAGCACATATACGAAGCGACATTATGACTTTGACCGAAACTCCGACCTGCCAAGAGGAAGCCCTGATGTCTTTTGGCGCTGAGATCCGCTCTCCCCAGGGAATTTCTTGAAGGGGTACCTACGCCTCCCGCCCTCTGCATCCAAAAACGGCTCTTGTACGTCCCTCAACCTCTGCCAACCGCTTCTGTTCCTGCGCACGAAGTGCCCCCACCGCTTGACTGCTCAGCATCCAAGCTCTTGACTGACCGCCCGTGTGCAGCCCCTGCAGGGCCGCTTTCCCCCAAGCAATCCCCTGCCTCTCACCTTAGCAGACCTGCCCCAAAGTTTGAAAGTTCGCCTTCCCCATTGTGCCTGTGCTTGTGCGTCTGCATCTGCATATGCCTGTGCCTGTGTCTGTGCATGTGCATGTGCTCATTGCCGTGCCCAGATGGGTGTGCTAGCGCAACAGCTGGGGGGAGTTACCATGAGACGTGTGGTCAAGTGCTTAGAGGCTGGTTGATACTATACCCAGGGGGGGATGGTTTGTGTACCTAAAAACGACCTCCAAGTTCGGGTCCCTTTGATAAATTTCATTTTCCTGAGAGAAATCTTCTGATGTGGGTGGGTGTGTGGGTCAGCCCAAATCCCCGGGGGGGGGGGGGGCAATTTGCCCCCTCCCCCCACATCCCCCAAGATAGTAGCGGTCATTTTGTCAAGTTCATTTGGTCTCCACCCCATGGACCACCAAGATGGGAACGGGTATGTAGTCATTTTGCCCCCATGTGGGCCTCAATGGTGATGTTGTCGTTCGATTTGGTCCTCGCTTCTGGATTACCCAAGTTTATGGGAGTCATGCACGCACTTTGTAGACATGTGGGCCTAAGAACCGGTGGTGGTGATGTAGCCACGTCCTTGCGTTGCGGACCCTGATATTGTATGGGTGATGTAGCCATTTTGCTCACATGTGGACCCCAAAGACGGCCGGGGTCATGTGGTCAAATTCATTTTCATCCCCGCTTTGGACGGCCCAAGACAAATGCGGCTATGTAGCCATTATGCGCACATGTGGCCCCTAAGACGGTAGGGGCAATGCCGCCACTTTCATTTCTTACTGAAGTAGTGATTATCTAGTCACTTTGATTTGGTCCCCACTTTGTGGATGTCAAGTTTACAAGAGTTATGTGGCCACTTTGCACACTTGTGCGCTACAAGAGGGTGGGAGTGATGTAGAGGCTTGCAATGCGTCCCCACTTTGTGGGCCCAAAAGACGACCAGGGTTATGTAGTCAATTTGATTTCCTCGCCGTCTTTTGGACCGACAGTGGGTATGTTTTCCTTTTGGTGCACATGTGGGCATCAAAGACGGTTGGGGTTCTATTGTCACTATCATTTGGTCCCCGCCTGTGGAACCACCAAGGGCATGTAGTCATTTTGCCCCCATGTGGGCCCCCAAGATAGTAGCAATTATGTTGTCCATTTCGTTTGGCCCGTGTCTCGGGTGCGTCCAAGTTTTCAACAGTCATGCCTCCAATTTGCGCACATGTGCGCCCCCAAAGCTGCAAGGGTTCTACAACCATTTTGATCTCGTCCCCGCCTTGGGGACCACCAAGACGGGAACGGGTATGTAGTCATTTTGCCTTCATGTTGGCCCAGAGATAGTAGGTTTTGTCACTTTCATTTGGTCTCCGCCTTGGCGGCCACCAAGACGGGAACGGGTATGTAGTCATTTTGCCCCCATCTGGGCCCCCAAGACAGTAGCGGTTATTTTGTCACTTTCATTTGGTCCCTATTTGGGGTACTTCTAAGTTGTCAATAATCATGCCGCCAATTTGCGCACATGTACGTCCCAAACCCTGGTAGGCTTATGCAGCCATTTTGATCTCGTCCCCGCGCGGGGGACTGGAAAGACGGCAGCGGGTTGGTTGTCATTTTGCCCCCATATGGGCCCCCATGACAGTAGTGGTTGTTTTGTCACTGTGATTCGAGCACTGCTTTCGGGACGTCAAAGTTTACAGGTATCATGAAGCCACTTTGCACCCATGTGGGGCTACGAGGAGGCGGGGGTGATATAGAGACTTGCATTGCATCCCTGCTTTGAAGGTGTCGAAGACGGCCAAGGTTATGTTGTCACTATCATTTGGTCCCCGACTTGGGGACCACCAAGACGGGAACGGGTATGTAGTCATTTTGCCCACATGTCGCCAATTTGCGCACATGTGCTCCCCAAAAGCTGCAACGGTTATGGAGCCATTTTGATCTCGTCTCCGCTTTGGGACCAACAAGACGGGAACAGCCATGTTGTCATTTTGCTCTCATGTGGGCCCCCAAGACAGTCTCAGCTGTTTTGTCACTTTCATTTGGTCTCCCGCTTGGGGGCCACCAAGACGGGAAGGCGTGTGTTGTTATTTTGCCCCCATGTGGGCCACCAAGACGCAGCGGTTGTTTTGTCACCTTCATTTGAACTCCGCCTTGGCAACGTCCAAGAGGGGAACGGGTATGTAGTCATTTTGCGCCCATGCGGGCCCCCAAGACAGTGGAGGTTATTTTCATTTGGTAGTCATTGTGCCACAATAGAGCCACCCAAAATAGTAGTAGTTATGTTGTCTCTTTCATTTGGTCCTTATTTTGCGGTCGTCCTAGTTTTCAATAGTCATGCCGCCAATTTGCGCACATGTGGGCACTAAAACCTACAGGTGTTATGAAACCATTTTGACACCATCCCCCGCCCTGGAGACCACCAAGACGGGAAGTCATTTTACCCCCATGTAGTTTTGCTTCTCGCCCGTGGTAGAGCACCGCACTGCTCTACAAGCCATATTCATCCGACACTCGTGTACTGCCCTTCCATGCATTCTTCACATTGCAAGGCAGTAGTTTTGTGGGTTCACCTCGCATGATCATCCAAGCTGGGTGGGTAGGATGGCTGTGGGTATATAATATAATTAGAATCACATTGTAATTAGAGTACAGAAATTGAGAACCCCCTTCAACCCCCCCCCCCCCCCGTCCCCCTCGGTGCAGTTCATCCCCTGAATGAAGTCTCAGAAGTGAGTCCGGCGTGTCCATAATATACAAGAACACCCCCCCCCGTCCCCCTCGGTGCAGTTCATCCCCTGAATGAAGTCTCAGAAATGAGTCCGGCGTGTCCATAATATACAAGAACAGTTCCGGTAAAAACTTGGGGGGCACCGAATATATAGATCTCCGGAAATGATCTAATTCTGACCTAATGGGGGGTAATTGACCTGAGATCTGCGCGGATTGAGGGTAGCCGCACTTACACTCAATTCCAACGAGAGTTCAAGCTGTGGATTAAAACCCAGAAACTTCAAGAGGATCAATTCCTCACGGCCCTCTTGGGCTGTTTGGAGGGACCGCCGGCCAACACTTGGCTTCGTATTTGGAGTGATCGTGAAGAGACAAGCTCCCCCCTTACCTTTGATGAGGTGTGGGAGCAGCTGGAGGTACGTGGATCTTGTCTGCCTGAGGACCACTACCACCAGATGCTGAAGAATTTCCCTTCGTTTTCGCGATTAATCCTCCACGAGATTCAGGACAAGAAGCAGCGCTTCTGGAATCTTGTCGAGGAGGCTGATCATTCAGGAGAAAAATTCTCCAATGCCGAATTGAAAATTTTAGTTTTTGATAAAATCCCTTCCGAAACAGCCACCACCCTTCGGAACAAACAGCCCGAAAAAAAGCTCAAGACCTGGTGGGCGGAGGTGGAAGGCTTTGATGCCTCCGCCAATAAATTTTCCGTGAGAGAATCTCTCCAAAAGTGCTCGCCCACGTCCTTGTCCAAGGTGAAATTCACCAAGGAGACGTGGAAGGTCAAGTTCCACGAGCACGAGGACAGGGACTTGTTTGTCCAAGTCCTCAATCGAGGGGTAAGCTTCCATGGCGCCGCCTCAGAGCAAGGAATTGGGTGCTTTCTTTCACGCCCAAGGAGCTCTGGGAAGAGGTTGTGCCACATATGTGGCTGGGAGGTAGTCCAGGGCCCCTTTGTAGGTCAGCGGTGAGGTCATATGAAACGGAGCCATACGCCGTCCTAGCTGAACTCGAGTAGCACATCTTGACCTGGGCAGATATCACAAATGAAGACCAACAGAGGATGGTCGATGCATCTGGCCAAAGGTGCAACCGTCATTTCGAACGATACTAGACGGAAGCACAAGATACCTTCTCTAAGGATTAGGACATCCTTTGGATAAAAGCGCCGTTCTCTGAAATGAAGGAAGTGGTGCTCAAGGCCACTATGGAACAGGCACGAGTTATCATGGTTGTGCATGTATGGGAAGGGCAGAGTATCACTAAGCAAAGGCCTGGCCAAGTCACTGCTTGCTTTCATGATTGGAAAGCGAGAATTCCAAGGGTCTGCACAGAACTGAGCCTGGGTGGAGGTCAACAGGGATCGCGCGGCGCCAAAGCAGAGTGCTGTGTTGGTGCAGGTGCCCACTCCTGTGTCTTTGCCCACGCCACCCCTTCCAGAGTCCGACCCCCCTCCACAACAGGAGCCGTTCTTCGTTGTGGCGGGCAGCGACTGCATTCAGGTGTGCCAAATCCGGCGTTACATGTCCTTCATGGAGCACAAGGCGCACCAGGGCCGCATCCTGGCCATCTGCCCCATGGACGAGGCCCTGTCCGCGCAGCCCAAGGCCCCCCGGTGCCCCTCGGCCAAGCCCTCCAACATCGACCCCAGCGAGGGCATGTACACGGCCTCTGTCGACAACAGCATCGAGTTCTGGACGCTGGGGGACGGGCCGGGCGGGTCGATGATGCGCAGCAAGACTCTGACGGAGAAACACAGCGAGATCTCGGCCTTCCTGTCGGTCATCAACTTCGACGAGAACCTGCTGCTCACAGGCCATGACAACGGGTCCGGCCCTCGCACTTGCGCCCCGTTGTTGCGCCTGAGCAGTGTGTGGCGGAGGGCGCGGGGAAGGGGCATGCTCAAGGGCTCGCCGCTCTCCCGTCACAGTCCCCTACACCCCAAACGGCAGTCGTCCATATCCCCAACCCCTGCCAACCGCTTATACAACCACCACAACGGCGTACTGCCCTGCACCGCAGCAACCGCTTTCTTGGCTTCTTCCTGTACAGCCCATTCCTCAAGCGATTCCTTGGGAGGCCGGTAGCCTCCTCTGTCATTTTCGGATATACCTCGGCCACTGCCCTCAACCGCTTTTCCAACCGCCACGAACCGCTTTTGCAACTGCTCCTTAAACCCGCCTTTGGGTCGCAATTCCCTGAAGCAAAGGCCTGCTCCTGATCACCGGAGTCAAGCGGGATTGGTGCAAGCCCCTTATGTACCAGCACGCCGGGCCCAGCCCGCACTCGGGCCACTGCGGGGCATGCGTATACACTTCAGACCCCATAGGCTAGATAGGGGGGGTTGCAGACGTCCGCTGTTGTGTGGCAACTCCCTTTGGAGGGGGCGTGGAGGCATTGTGTGGCGCAGAAGAGATGCACAGCCAGGTTGCTCGTCCATGACGTGCCCCTGTTACCAATTCTTCCGCAAACTGGGGGCACCGGAATATGTCGTGACACCTGAGGGATTCTTTTGTCCAGTCCGTTCGGGAGTTTCCCCCCCCCCCAAGCCCGTACACACACGGGCGTGCGCACGCACACACCTGCACACACACACGCGCGCGCACACTGTACTATTAAACCTCGCAGTTTGAGCATGATGGCAACCGTTACCTTGGCACACAAACTGTGTGTAGAGGCATGTAGGCGTGCCGGCCCCAACAGATCCAAGAGGAGGCACAGCCTACGCTTGGAGTGTAGCGAAAGCCGCAGCACCTCAAAAGAGGGACGATCGAGACCGATTAGGTCGACTCGTTGCAGGTATGGGCATCGTTTGAGTCCTGAACGGGGCTCCTGCGGCGCAAACGGCTCCCGTGCACACACTTGCTGCAGAGAGGGCAAAATGCCCGGTGCATTCAGAGGTCCCAGAGAGAGGCTGGTGACGTTGTGAGTGTCGAGCGTCGTTGCTAAGATGGCGGTCGAAGAGTGGAAGGACGATAGTTGAGGGCAAGATTGGTGTTTAGTAGGCCTTGTGACTGCAGGTCGACACACCCTTCCCACAGTGCGCGCCCGCTGGTGTGGTGCGTGTGTGTCTCATTAATGCACAACCTGCAATTGACCACCGCCACCACCCGCAGGGGGCCACACATCTCCACACGTCCAAAGCCCAAAGGACATACTGCCAAGACGTGGTACGACCACACTGCCCGTCGGGCCATCCGGATAACTCAAGTCTCAGCGGAACCACCCAAAGCCTCGCGCCTCTTTCCCCAGGTCCCTCAAGTTGTGGAACGCGGATACCGGGCGCACATGGCGTCTCAAGGGCCACGAGAACACCATCACGTCCATCGCGTTGGGGCTGCATGACATCAAAATGGGTAAGACACAGCCGTGGCGCCACATTGTGACCAGCAGCTACGATGGGCATCTGGCTGTGTGGGAGATCCGGCGTGACATTCCAGGCGGCCCACGCTGCATGTCGCGCTTTCCAGTAAGCCCTGTCGAGGTTCTGTTGCCACACCACACCAAACCACACCACACCACACCACACCACGCCAAACCACACCACACCACACCACACCACACCACACCACACCACACCACACCACACCACACCACACCACACCACACCACACCACACCACACCACACCACACCACACCACACCACACCACACCACACCACATCCTGAGTACTCCCCAGCCCTACCCATGGGCTGGGTGCCGGGTGCAAAGCGCACACGACAGGGCCGGGCCACCGTCCTCGAGCGGTGTACTAACAGTGTCGGGTGTATGCGTGCACCAGCGCTAAGTACCAGCCCTGGGATCCCGTGGCCCCCTAGTACTGGCCGCATAGGTCGCGGGAACAGGTCAGCGACCCCTCTAGGGACGCCAACCCCACCGGCCTCCCCTTCCCCCTGCCGCTCACAGCACCCACGCCCACGCAGCCCCCCCCCCCCCCCCCCCGCCCCTTTAGCCCCCTCTCCCAGGTTGCAGGTGCGACCGCCGACAACGTGGAGGCCCCCGTATGGGGCTTCGACAGGGCATTCAGACACACAGCCCTCCCGTCTTGCATTACCCCTATGCAAGGCATCCCGGCTATTGCCATGTGGTAACAGCGCCTTCGGCACACCACACCACACCACCCCGACAGTGCCTCCGCCAGTGGCTGGATGCTCATGTGGGGCCACAGCCAGCACCAGTGCAGCAGCAGCTGTGGGACTCAGCACTCCTCAAACAGTGGGCAGCAGCCATAGCCACACCGTCCTTACTTATGGCGTGCATGGGCTTGGCAAAAGGGCATGATATGGGAACGGAGTTCATCTGACAGGTACTCAATGAGTCCCTGAAGGTTTGGCTGGCCCACGCCAAAGCGTGTACTGTCCTTATCAAGGCCCACTGAAGGCCCCGGGGGACGATGGGTGGGCCCTGCAAGAAATCCAATCAGGATCAGGGCCCACCCATTTCGCATTTTCCCGGGTGCACGACACCCCGGCCATTGCCTTTTGGTAACAGCGCCTTCGGCACACCACACCGCACCCCACCCACAACACCACACAGCCCATACACGTGAGATGCATACTTTACCGCAACACCACGACACATCATGCCACGCCACGGCACGCGACACCAAATCTGACCATTGCAGGTACTGTGCGTCAAGTACGACCCAATCCGCCACACATACGTTTGTGGCGACAACAACGGCGTGATTGGGATCTGGGGTGTGGGCAGCAGCAAGACCCGCCACAGGCTGGCGCCGTGGGGGGACGGTTCCCCACACCGGACCGGCAGCCCCATCACGTGCCTGGCCCTACACAACGACCACTTGTTCTCTGCTGCGGAGGACGGGCTCATCCGCCTTTGGCACCTGCCGGACCGGCAGCTGCTGCACACGTTCCGGGGGCACAAGTCCATGGTCACGGGGTTGGCTCTGTGCCAGATGACGATGATGCTCGCCTCCTGCGGCACGAGCGGCTGCGTGTACCTTTGGAACTTGGAGGGCGAGCGAGTGGCTGCCTTCAGCGCCATGCAGGAGCTGCAGTGCGTGCTGCTCCGGTATCATGAGCCCCAGAAAGAGTATACAGGTCCTCCTGCCCCGCCCCCTCCGGGGTGTTAATCCTGCGGCACTCAATTTGGGAATTATCGTGGAACAGGCGAAATTGTACCCTTTTGTACCTGCGGCTCACTCATGGCGGAGTGGACATATCTCTCGGGGACGATGAGGAACATGCCAACACGGAGCGTTTTCAGTGATCGGTGTTATTGTTGCCTCATTTGTGCCCACTATGTGTACCATTGGGGGGGGGGGGGGGGGTATGTGGGGTATATTCGGAAAGCCCTTGAAAAGGGCTCTTAGAAACCCCTGGGTCTGCATGCTGTAGTGACGGTATGGTTGAGATTTTTGTCCGTTTTGGATGGTGCCTGTGTTGCTTGCTGCCTGCTTTTGTCAACAGGCAGTCACTATGTCCTGGTATGAATTCACGCCACGTGCTGTTACATCCCCAGATGCACCGCAGAAAACTTTGGCACGCAAAAGAGCACGCTCTGGGGGAATTTTTGTAAGCTGTTTGACAAACTTGTGCAGTGGCGTTGGTTCCATCGCATTTCGTGGTGTGTTTTCATAAAGGGCCACTCGTACAACCTGTGCGATGCCGCATCACATGCCATGGCCCGCGCCCTGCAGAATGTTGATTATTGTTATGGTTTAACAGATATGGCTGGCCTAACAATGCAGCATGTTGTGCGCAACAAACAGCGGTTTGTCAGAAAACTGCGCATCCTGACCAGAAACAATTTTTGGGACGTCAGCCGTTGGTTGGCAGGGGCCTACGCATCGTCGTCCGACCATTTGGACCAGCATAAAAAGCCTGTTTTGATTCGGGACCACAAGATCAAGTGGTTGGATTTTGGTACCACCCCTGATGAGGGCAACCTTTCCCCTCATCCTGGTCTTGTGTGGATGAAAGCAGGGTACAGCGAGTCCATTGAGTGGCGCATAATAAGCGAGTGTGAAATGTTCAGTGCATGTTTGTGTGCCGATTTTGCAGCTCTAGTGCTCAAAAATGTGACAACCTACCCCACCCCCCCAACCCATACATTTCTGAAATGGCCTTTTCTCACAGATTTCAAAAAGTATACATACCCCCCCCTATGGAACGAAATTTTGGTGCTTTGGACAAAAAATTGAGAAAACCCTGAAAAAGTGTGAATTTGCTCCGTATTGGCAGGTTATGAATGTCCCCAAGAAATATGCATTCGGGGCTCAGTCATGCGTTGTGGTGTCTTTCTACTTCCTTCACCCAAAACTGAGGAAAATTGATGCGGTGCTAATTACCCTAAAGCTAATTGCCCTGACCCTGCGGCGCCTGCGACACGCAGTAAGCGCTCCCTCCGGCTGCTCCTCCGTCATGCTCCTCCACTTCTTGCTGCACTGGCTACCCAGCGGGTCCTCGCTCCCACCCCTGCCCAAGGGTTGCACTGAAGGGAGGAAGGGACCCCCGGACCGTAGCCGCTCACTTCCCCTTACCCCAAGTCAAATGCCCCCTTCCTCAACGGCATCCGTAATCGGCAGCAACCGCCCCCATCCGCTTCGTCAGCCCGCGCCCACCCCCTGATCCAACACAACCTCGCTGCAAAGGATGTCTCTCTGCCCTGCCTCTCATGCCCAAGCCCTGCCTGTCACCCTGGGGCCCAGGCCCTGCCTCTTCCTGCACCCGTGCAGATGCGGCTCTTCAGCCCAACTCACAAACAGTGCTAACCCACATGCAGTGAACAACCTGCAAAGGAGGGCGCAGACCTGTAGGGCAGTGAACTCAGGGAGGACACATGCGGACCCGCGCCTCCTTCAATGCAGCTGCCTCTGCCCACGTCTTTCGCCACCTCCTCTGCTGCTCCTCATTCACCTCTTCGGTGATGGTGGGGGAATTATATGTCCGGTTACTGTTTTGTGAACTGGCAGCAGGCTCCAACGGGGTGGCCCAGCACTGTGCACTGCTGCATGGGGGGGGGGGGGGTGGCAATGCGCAAGAACGCAGCTGCAACAGCTTCCGTGTGTGTGGCGCCTGTTTGCTTGCCACTAAGTCTTGAACCGTGTCAACCATGTCACCAACCGTATCGACCCCGCGACGCTCAGGTCTTCTTGCTGCTGCAGCTCCTTCCCGTCCTCCCGTAACTCCTCCTCCTGCTCCCGCCCTCGGTGTCGTCGGTGTTCTCCTTCTGAAGCGTCCCAAAAAACCTCCATGTTTCTCGCGCGAAAAACGTCCCCCTGTTGAGGAGTGAAAAAAGACCGTGAGGGCGCCTATCGCCGTCACTGCCCATGTCACTGTCGTCACGGCGACCGTCACTGTCACTGTGAACCAGCAGATCCCACACGATGGCAGGAAATGAGGGGGAAGGCACCGCAGTCCTCAATGTAGACGCAATCGGTTGCGCGCCAGCCGCCCCTGCAGTCAACCACTGCCCCGTCTCCTCCCGCCCCCCCCACCCCTTTTCTCAGTATATCTCGGCACTGAGAAAGGCCCAATTCTGATGACGACAATGCAGCCCGGCAAGAACCTGCCGACCGACGACGTGCCTGTCGAGGAGGACCCGGACCTGGTCGCGGATGTGGATGTCGTGCGTGAGGCCTCGGGCGTCAGCTCAGAGAACGAGACGGAAATCCCGGAGGAGCTCGCGTCCGCGCGGACGATGCCGATGTCGGGGCGCGGCAGCCCGTCGGATCTCAGCGGCTTCTCCTCCGCGGCGAAGCTGCTGAGTGCTCTTGTGCCGGCGGAGGAGCTGCTTGTCGTCGAAGAAGATTGCGAGGCATGACATACGCTGCGCAGCACCCGCGCCGGCGTAGGCGGTTGGCCAAGCCGTCGGTCCCTTGGGCGCCCGGGGGGGCCGCCCGTACGGGGTTTAGCGCATCTGGTATAAACTCTTTTTGCGGTGAACCATTTTCCTTCCAAAGTTTTCTCTGGTAGTATTCCATTTTTTCGTTGCATTTTTTGCCAAGCTACATTATGTTCTGTGTTTGGAAGTTAACTTGAGAATCATGGATTTTCCCTGACCTGTTGTTTAGCTTTGCTCTAGCGCACGGGGTCAGGGAGCAACGGGTTAGCCTCTGTCTGGGCAAGAGCAGGTGAAGGGGCCAATGGACCCCCCCACCCCCTCGCCCGCCCGCCGGCTCCATGCGCAACGACCGTCTTGTCCAACGAGCACCCCACGGTCCGACGGTGATGCATTGCCGGTCGTTGCGCAAGGGTGGGGCGGGGGTACGGGTGGGTCAATATTTTTTGACAGATCAAATCGGGGGGTTACCCCGCTCCGCTCTTCTGAACGAAGATGCTGTGATCTCTGAAGCCCACGCATTGCCCAAATCACTCAAGTTTCCGTCAATGCTTGACCGTTATTAGGTGCACCTTGACTGCAGACCATAGGTCAGGGTGACAGTGCTGTATTCATTTGTCCATGAGGTTGCAGGCAATGCCCCCTATACCAAAACGTCTGCCTCCGATGTTCTATTTGTCATTGAGCCCCATTGGAAAATCGTTCTCATGCCCATGTGCTAATCTACCGCTGACTGTGTGTACGTTATCGTAGCCCCCACCCACCCATCCTCTTGCACAAACAGCGTTGTCCAAACAACCAGGCGTTGTGTGTGCAGCCATAGGATTTAGCGACTCTGTTTCTTTGCCCCTGTGAAGCACCCCCAGTATGCTTGGTTTTTTTAGCATCCATTGCTGGTTGAGGATAATATTTTGTTTGCTGTTCGTGCCCAGCCCCTGACCGAATCTCATGATGTTAACTTGTTGTTCTTCAACCCGACAAGATGCCCGAGGTGGCTTGGGCTTGTCCCAGGAGATGTCGCCTGTAGACAACATCATTGTCCAAACGACGCGAGCCGTTGGTTCCACAGCTTTCAGTATGCTGTTGGTTGCGCAAAGGGGGGGGGGGGATACCACGGTCAGTCAAGGGCATGGCTATGTCTCGTCAAGGGAAAAGCGACCCCTCTTCACATGCTCCTGAGACGTACACAAACCATAATGATGTGTCCATGTTTGGGGACTTACCTGCACATGTATGGGCTGCACATGCATGTGAGGACAGTGATGGCACAGATATTGTGGGTAACAAGGTTAGCCATGCGTAACAAGCGTCAATTATTCTATTGTACAGATTGTGTTGCCACGCACACATGCGACAAGATCGCGGTGGTTGATCTTCTTTGTCCTCCCAACCAACCTTTGTGGACTTTTAAGAGACAAACGTGGATTGTACCCCCTACCCCACCCCGTGTTCAACGAATGCCGTGCCCAACGAACACTTCCGTTCGTCCCGTATTTTTTTGGGACAGGTACCGGGTTTCAGGGTAAAGGATTGGGGAAATGAGGGGCTGTTGTGATGTTTCTTGCAGTACAGGTGAGGAAATTTGTAAAGCAGGATGTGAGGGAATGGTACCCCTCAACTACAGGACCTCGATTGCCCACCATGACTGATTCTCTATTTCGTCGCCTGCCACCATCCATTATCCACCTCCAAGCTGCATTTTATCGCCCGGCTGTTGCAGTGTGGCATTCATGGACCATTGACTAGTCCATCAATTACCCTTTGGAAAGCTGAATCAATATCGGGGTACGTGGCTGAAATCGTACCCCCAGTGCCTGGCTCCACGCGGTGCACATTGATGCATCTTTGTGCTGCAATTTGACATGCGCCAGTGCCCAACGTGCACACATTCCAGCGTGTGCGTGTGCGTGCGCGTGCGTGCGTGTGCTCAACACTTACCGTGGCCGTGCAGATATTATGGGCCTGCATGGCTGCAAGTCGCAGTCCTGTCTGGGTGTCACCAGGAGACGGCTGTTCGTGCCATGCACAAAGGTGTACACCGCGCATAGCGCCAACGGCACCGCGGCCCTTAATGGCAGTCTACCCGTTGTCCACAAACTGCCAAGCGAGGATGCGTTCTACTCGCTGCCCTGCAAAAGCGGTGGCGATGGCACGCAAAATGTGTCATGGCTTTGACCGCCGATTTACCCATCAATCCCAGTGATGAGTGCCTAGAAATTGTGATTTGAGTGCCATCGAGAATCTTGCATCACCAGAGCGTGTGCGTGTACCGAACTGGCAACGGCGTGCTGCTGAAATGATCCAACGAACAACGCAGATGTTGCTGAGCTAAGAAGATGGACAGCCAACCCAGCCCTGCCCTGCCCTGCCCTACCGAAATGCGCTCAGCTCTGCCTAACCCACACGAACCCAGCCTAACTGCCATCAACCTCGCCGTGCCCCACCCAATATGTGTCCTCTGCATATCTACAACCCCCCCCCCCTCTCCTCCTACTGTGAGATGATGCATGAGGGCTCGGGGTCCAGGGCCCTGCCCACACGGCCATTCTGCTGGGGATATTGGGGTGGGGGGTCTGAGGCCACAAAAAAGATTGTGGACCTAAATTTGCCCTCCATTTTCCGCTCCTTTAATGAATTTCATTTTTCCCCTGAGGACAACTTTTCGGATGTGGATGGGTCGGTCGGTCGGTCGGTCGGCCAAAATCCCAGGAAGGCCAGAATAGCCCCCCCCCCCCACCCCTCCAGTATCACTAAGCACTTCCCTGGAACCCACACCACCCGCCGCAGATGAGGGTCTCAAGGGGCCCACCATCTGAATCATCTTGTCAGAGAGGAAACAGGAATGCCTCATAAAGGAGCCCCCTCCTCCCCCTTGCGCAAGCTCAGCTTCAGTCCCACAAAACTGCCATGTGACATGGGCTCGTCGTGCTTCGGCAAGGCCGTGCGTGCGCAAGGGGGCAACAAGTCCATCCATGACTTTGCCCCTGCATTTGACCCACAGTCAGAGCGGGCGACCCCAGGGTCACGCGAATCCCGATTCCGCTTCTTGCCGCCTCATCTCTGCCCGCCAGACACCGCCTGGGCTCGATGCACGGCCAGGTTGGACAGGACAGGGCCTCACTGCACCACACCGATGTGCACGAAGGCTGCAGAGGGGCTGCAGGGGCTCCACTCAGGGCATGGCCGAGCCACCACAGATTTCCCCTGAGTGTCATATGCCAGAGACTTTTGCTCTACCTGTAACTGCGGGGACCTCAATGCATTGAATTGCAGGACACAAAGGGCACATGACAAGAAACCTGTAACATTGCAAAAAAAAAAAAAAAAAAAGAAAGAAAGCTCTATAATAGGCATTCTTTCCCGTGTAGGTTCTGCCCGATAACCAATTAAACAAATTGAACAAATTCGGCCATTTTCAATACAGCTTGGCCCCAATCCCCAGCTGCAGACACAGCCGATGGTGTGCATACCTAACCAGACCTGTTTGTTCCGACATACAATTTTGTGGTCCAACTTCGCGATTTTGAGTGAGAATTCTGCAATTTTCCAGTTCAGCTGCAGCACATTTGTAGCTTTTGCTGTCCACCACCTCACTAGGCGCACTGTGCACCCACTGTGCCGTGGTTGTAATGCATTCATCCATGCATCACACAAACCACTTGGTCGTTTCTTTTTCTTGCAAATTCAGCCATGAATGTTGATCATGTTGACACATGCAAGAATCTGTGGGATATTGTTTTTGCACTTTTCATCGGCCCTCCTAATGTACACCCTGAGCCGAAACAAATTAGCGGTTTGGGGCACGTGTGGAACTTTTTTTTTTGGCGTAGCTTGAAATGATTGTTGATCGACTAAGGGGGTAAGGAATCAGTGCCCAGCCCATCTGTCATTTCGTGACCATGTGGGTCTAGGACACATGAGAGAAGATTCCACAATCTACCCAAGTCTTGCACACACTGTCACATGGTTTTTCATGGTCATTTTGTGCACGCTATGTTCTTGTGGTGTGCATGCCTCGTTGTGGGCAGTATTTGCAGATTTGCTGACTGTCTGTTGCGTTGCGTTGCAAGTTGGATGTGCGCAACCAAACCCTCCTTTAGAGAGCCAGTGGGCGGAGCTGAGGATTCAAATGGGGGTAATGAATTGCTGAGGGCTCGTGGCTCACAGGCGCTCTTGAGCAAGTGCCCTCAGAAGCGCTGCAATTCGGTCAGGCAAGGGTCAGCAGAGTTTCCTTTGACAACTGAGCAACCACAGCCTGCCCCCATCACCATCCCCCCCTTTCAATTGGAAATCTGGCGGACCCAGCGGACCAGTGCTTTTGATAAATGCCAAAGCACTGAGCTTTGATGGCCCAGTGTTTGCTGGTGGGATTTCTGTGTTTGCCCGCCATGCGTTCCTTGAAGTTCCTTCAAGGGGGCAAGGGAACCGTCCATTTTGGCCATCTTGGCCATGTTCCCTCAGGGGTGTGAGAGAACTGTTGGGGGGGGGGGGGGGGTGTCCCCCCTGCCTACAATCTTGAGGATTAGGAGCCCCTGGCCCCACATTACAGTTTCCACATCATCCATGAGGGAACGTTCGTTGTGCAGCGAGCATCTTTTTCAGGCCTCTCTGACTCTGACCAACACTATCCTAGGTGCGCTCCAAGACTTTTCCACCCTGGGACCTGGACATGACAAGGAGGGAAACTTGCTGCACAGGGCGCGCGGGGCATCTTTTTGGCATCTTTTGTACCCCAGGACATTTTGCTCTGGGGGTGCACCGCGCGAAAAGCCCGCTGTTTTCCACCACCGGTAGCCACAGGTCCCAGGGTCCTGAATTCTGCACCCTACGGGGGAGTATTACATTCCCCACCCGTGCCTGTTTTTGCCCCCCCTTACCAAACAGTCTGGAGTACCTTCTTGCAGTGTCTAAGAATCGGGCCCATCCTTTGCACTCAGTTTATGATGATGGCAAGGGTGGTGGTTGGAAGTGGTGGGAGTGACATTTTGTGTTGTTGAATTCTGGCTTATGCAACATGCTTTGCTTTGCTTTGCACAGAAGGTTAGCGGTCTAGTGCGGTCTACTTGGGGGACTTCCCTAGGTGAGGATACACTTGGGGCTAGAGATAGGATACTTAATACAAAGGTAGTGCGCCGGGCATGCGCCGGGCGCGCGCCAGGCAAACATTCCTCCCACAGCCCCTGCTGGGACACCAGGGAAATTTTTTTTTCTGATGCTTGCCACGGGTCCCAGGGTCCTGAATTCTGCACCCCATGCTGTTGCTTGCTTTTGAATTGATCATGCATGCTTCTGCAGGTGGGTGGTTTTCAGGGGTGTTCCCGGGATATACAACATAATAACTGGCACTGTGCGAAAACGTCCCCTGTGTTGCTGTGTTGAAGGAAGGGACCGACAATCTGCTGCCTTTTATTTCACAGTTGGTGTACTTTGTATTGCAGCCCAGTCATGTTTTCTCCAAACATAGTTTCCTGGCATTGGAAAACTTCGGCTCGGAGCTATGGACATTTCGGCTTTTGTTGTTGAATTGAAGTGTGTTGTTGGTGGTGTGTTCCTGTTGTTTTGCCTATGCATGCATTCCTGTTGTGACCCATTTGGGAGCATTCCATGGCAGTAGGTTATAGGTTTAACAGCGCGCGCGGGGCATGCGCTGTTCACAAGGGGGTACCATACCTACCTGGAGACCAAAGTGCAATGCCACAATTGAACAAAAAGTTGCTCCATCTGTACCATCCATGCACATCGTTGTATGAATGTTGTCAGGCCATCAAAATGCTATTTTTTCTGCCAATAAAAGGCACAATGACATGTAGTGTGGCCCACCTCAAAATCAAAGAAATCACCTACTGTGCAGGATGTTCCATACCCTCCCCATATTGGTACATTGGCTGACCTCTCTAGGGCGAAGGGGCAATCCACACGATATCACCCAACACATCAATTGCAAAAGCAACTTCATAAAAGTGGTTGCACGACCCTGCCGTATTGGGATTTCCAAAGGAAGGAGGACTGGAATGGGTCCACACAACCCTTGAGGCATTCTTTGCCCCAGGAACGCATTCCTCCTCATGTGTGGACATCTGTTGATGCAACCAATGACGATACCACACAAGATGATAATGGGGATTAGGTTGTATGTGCTTTGTTCTGTCAAAAGCGCAATACCACTGGTGAAAATGTACTGAGAAGTATTATGCAGAATGCATTGACCTACACACTGTCCGGTAGGCTTAATACATGTCACATTTCTTGTGTGATTGCAATTAGCAGATTGGTGACATGTTATGTGTTCTGTAGGAATGATGTTGGGGTTGATTTGGGCGGTATGGTGGCAGTTTTCTGGTCTGTTTGAGGGCTTCTCTATGGGATGGTAAACCTGGGGCTAAGGTCCCGGACAGTTACACAAAGGTAGCACGCCAGGCGAGTGCAGTGCGCGTGTTAGGCAAACGCTCGCCCTATGTTGGAGAGCACCCTGGAAATTTCATGGCGCAGGAATGGCAGAAGAGTGGACGCCACAGCCATGGTCCAGCAGGGTGCAGCAGGTTCCCAGAGGATGCAATCCAACCATCCTACTTCCCATCCGGAGAGTCCAGAGAGTAGATTCGTTGGGACCTGTGAATTGTGCCGTTGTGACTGTGATGTTGTGGCATTTGCTTTCCCTATGCAGGTCTTTTTCGTTCATGCTTCCTCCACACACTGGGATGGAGTCGACAGAACCCTCCATCAAGGGAGTTGCTCACTAAGGTGAAGGGGCAGGTCCAGTGATCTTTGTGTTCTGGCGGCCTCACTGCCAGACTCAGAATGGCCCATGATCCCATATGAGTACTGTCCCTGCTGACCCATGCTGGTGTCCCTTCTTTTTTTCTCCACATGCACCCACACATCCAGTGCGTCAATGTGCTGGCGTTGTTTTCGCTTCTGCCCAGTTTTCCCCAATTTTCATTGGTCCTGACGTTCAGCTGAAGAATCCAGGACTGAAGAGCTAGGATGCAGGTTCCCCCAGGGTTCTGTAGGTTTCAGGGGTCCGCCAGGTTCCAGCAGAGTCCAGCCAGGTTCCCAGGAGGGTCCAGGCAGGTTCCAGAAAGGTGACTGCAGGCTGCAATTATGAGCATTGGGATAAACATGCCACTCAAGTCTAGACCAGTCTATACAGTACAGGACACACTGTAGTATTGTCCCATTGCCGGAGGGTGGCATCGTCGTTTGTATTTTCAAGGTGCAGTAGGCATTGGGGAGGGGGCCCTGCAAGCGCCTTCAGGGTAGAGCAATGCAGATGCTCTTTGACTGAGAACACTGCACATCTCTCTTGCTGTTTCTTTTCTTCAAAGGTTGATTGTCATTGCTCAGACCTGAAAGTCTGTGGCTTGTGGCTGGCGCGAGACACGACACTCTCTGAGCCATTGTTTTGAGCTTTGTGCGACGCCACCGGGGCATTCTTTGTGCTGTTGATAGCCGGCCAGTCATCAGATGCCATTCGTGAAACCATTTCGTAAAAGGAGGCGGTCGACGAACAAGGCCGAGTCTCTTGGGGCCCAAATCATCGGAGATCGGATCGCCCGCACCAAAAAGAAGCGCAAGGTCGGGGACGAGGGCACAGCAGATGATGCATTGGATGTGACAGCCGACGGGTACGTTCCTGCGGACCAGAGCGAGAAAATCTTCAAATACGCACGCGAGCTGCAAGATGACGAGGAGAAAGACGCTGGCGATGCGGAGGAAGATGAAGACCCTGCGGACGCAGGGGAAGGGGACGACGACGACGAGGAGGACGTGGAGCTGGAGTACTCCGACACCATGTCAATGAAGTCGCAGTTCACGGATCTGTGCAGTATGCCCGATATCGACGGGGAATTGGACCCGGAGGACGAGCGCATCCTCAACGACATGATGCCGACTTCGTTTGTGCAGACGCGGAACCTGGCAGACATGATCTTGGAAAAGATCCGAGAGAAGGCATTTGGCCCTCTCGTCCCCTGGCCCACTGCCTCCCTCCCTCCACCCTCTCCGCCACTCCCCCATGCAAGATCGAGCGCTGCTTTCCCTGCGTTTATGACAGTAACATTTGAACCGGGATGCTGTACTGCGTTGTGATGGCGGCTGCACCTACTGACCAGTGCATGCGAGCCTTGGACCAGTGGTTTGGTTTTGAGGTTGGTTCCAGTAACATCACAGTCACGGGTGCAGTGCCCGAGCTGTGCATCAATTTATTCAACATCCAGTTTAATGCGGGACCCAATTTAGCTTGGTCCTGATTCGCAGAGGTGGTGAAAGATGATGGGATTCTGTGCATTTTTCATTGTCCATTGTACTGTGTTGTGTTGTGTGGTGTGGTGTGGTGTGGTGTGGTGTGCCGAAGGCGCTGTTACCAAAGGGCAAAGGCCGGGATGTCTACCCACGGGTAAAGGTAAACGGGCTGGGCTGTGTGTGTTGTGTGCGCGCTGTGTGTAAGTGTGTTGTGGCATAGCCGGACCAGTGCACTCTCGCACTTGGCCGACACTGCCTTGCCGACGCCTGCGCGCAGTCACACAGGGTCTCATTTGCCCACTGCACCCTGCGTGCCGCGCTGCACCACCAGTGCCTTCTCTGTGGTGCCGCATTGCTTGGCGCTCGGCACCACACTGCACTGTGTGTGCCCTGCTGCACCGTTGTTGTGGGCAGGGGGCAGTGGGCAGTGTTACGCACTGCCTGGGGGCTGTGGGCAATGGAAATAGTGCTTCGCACTGCCGCATTGCCTGAGGGCAGTGGGGAGTGGTACTCCCGCCGCTCAATGCCTCCCTCCCTTGGGGCAGTGGGCCGGGCATCTCCTGCAATACACTGCCGCCCTGCCTGGGGCAGTGGGCAGTGGTACTCCTGCGACACACTGCGCCACGGCCTGGGGGCAGTGGGCAGTGGACCTCCTGCAACGCACTGCCTCACTGCCTGGGGGCAGTGGGCAGTGGGACTTTTGCAATGCGCTGCTCCACTGCCTGGGGGCAGGGGGCAGTGGATCTCCTGCAACGCACTGCCTCACTGCCTGGGGGCAGTGGACAGTGCAACTCCTGCAATGCACTGCCCCACTGCCTGGGGGCAGTGGGCAGTGCAACTCCTGCAATGCACTGCCTCACTGCCTTGGGGCAATGGGCAGCGCAACTCCTGCAATGCACTGCCTCACTGCCCTGGGGCAGTGGGCAGTGGAACTCCTTCAATGCACTGCCTCACTGCCTGGGGGCAGTCGGCAGCGCAACTCCTGCAATGCACCGCCGCACTGCCTGGGGGCAGTGGGCAGTGCAACTCCTGCAATGCACTGCCTCACTGCCCGGGGGCAGTGGACAGTGCAGCTTCTGCAATGCACTGCCTCACTGCCCTGGGGTAGTGGGCACTGGAACTCTTGCAATGCACTACCCTACTGCCTGGGGGCAGTGGGCAGTGCAACTCCTGCAATGCACTGCCTCACTGTCCTGGGGCAGTTGGCAGTGGAACTCCTGCAATGCACTGCCTCACTGCCTGGGGGCAGTGGACAGTGCAGCTTCTGCAACGCACTGCCTCACTGCCCTGGGGCAGTGGGCAGTGGAACCCCTGCAATGCACTGCCTCACTGCCTGGGGGCGGTGGGCAGTGCAACTCCTGCAATCCACTGCCTCACTGCCCGGGGGCAGTGGGCAGTGCAACTCCTGCAATGCACTGCCTCAGTGCCCTGGGGCAGTGGGCAGTGCAACTCCTGCAACGCACCGCCTCACTGCCTGGGGGCAGTGGACGGCGCAACTCCCGCAATGCACTGCCGCACTGCCTGGGGGCAGTGGGCAGTGCAACTCCTGCAATGCACTGCCTCACTGCCCTGGGGCAGTGGGCAGTGGAACTCCTGCAATGCACTGCCTCACTGCCTGGGGGCAGTGGACAGTGCAACTCCTGCAATGCACTGTCTCACTGCCCTGGGGCAGTGGGCAGTGCAACTCCTGCAATGCACCACCTCACTGCCTGGGCGCAGTGGGCAGTGGAACTCCTGCAATGCACTGCCCCACTGCCTGGGGGCAGTGGGCAGTGGAAACCCCCGCAATGCACGGCCTCAGCGCCTTGGGGCGGTGGGCAGTGCAACTCCTGCAACGCACTGCCTCACTGCCTGGGGGCAGTGGACAGTGCAGCTCCTGCAATGCACTGCCTCACTGCCTGGGGGCAGTGGGCAGTGGAACCCCTGCAATGCACTGCCTCACTGCCCTGGGGCAGTGGGCAGTGGAACTCCTGCAATGAACTGCCTCACTGCCTGGGGGCAGTGGACAGTGCAACTTCGGCAATGCACTGCCTCACTGCCCTGGGGCAGTGGGCAGTGGAACTCCTGCAATGCACTGCCTCACTGCCTGGGGGCAGTGGACAGTGCAACTTCGGCAATGCACTGCCTCACTGCCCTGGGGCAGTGGGCAGTGGAACTCCTGCAATGCGCTGCCCAACTGCCTGGAGGCAGTGGGCAGTGCGACTCCTGCCATGCACTGCCTCACTGCCTGAGGGCAGTGGGCAGTGCAGCTGCTGCAATGCACTGCCTCACTGCCCTGGGGCAGTGGGCAGTGGACCTCCTGCAATGTACTGCCTTACTGCCTGGGGGCAGTGGGCAGTGCAACTCCTGCAATACACGGCCGCATTGCCTGGGGGCAGTGGGAAGTGCAACTCCTGCAATGCATTGCCTCACTGCCGTCGGGCAGTAGGCAGTGGAACTCCTGCAATGCACTGCCTCACTGCCTGGGGGCAGTGGACAGTGCAACTCCTGCAATGCACTACCTCACTGCCTGGGGGCAGTGGGTAGTGCAACTCCTGCAATGCACTACCTCACTGCCTGGGGGCAGTGGGCAGTGGAACTCCTGCAACGCACTGCCGCACCGCCTGGGGGCGGTGAGCAGTGGAACTCCTGCAATGCACTGCCTCACTGCCTGGGGGCAGTGGGCAGTGGACCTCCTGCAATGCACTGCCTCACTGTCTGGGGCAGTGGGCAGTGCAACTCCTGCAATGCACTGCCTCACTGCCTGGGGGCAGCGGGCAGTGCAGCTTCTGCAATGCACTGCCTCTCTGCCCTGGGGCAGTGGGCAGTGGACCTCCTGCAATGGACTGCCTTACTCCCTGGGGGCAGTGGGCAGTGCAACTCCTGCAATACACGGCCGCATTGCCTGGGGGCAGTGGGCAGTGCAACTCCTGCAATGCACTGCCTCACTGCCCTCGGGCAGTAGGCAGCGGAACTCCTGCAATGCACTGCCTCACTGTCTGGGGGCAGTGGGTAGTGCAACTCCTGCAATGCACTACCTCACTGCCTGGGGGCAGTGGGCAGTGGAACTCCTGCAACGCACTGCCGCACCGCCTGGGGGCGGTGGGCATTGGAACTCCTGCAATGCACTGCCTCACTGCCTGGGGGCAGTGGGCAGTGGAACTCCTGCAATGCAGTGCCTCACTGCCTGGGGGCAGTGGGCAGTGGAACTCCTGCAATGCACTGCCTCACCGCCTGGGGGTAGTGGGCAGTGCAACTCCTGCAATGCACCGCCGCAATGCCTGGGGGCAGTGGGCAGTGGAACTCCTGCAATGCACTGCCTTACTGCCTGGGGGCAGTGGGCAGTGCAACTCCTGCAATACACGGCCGCATTGCCTGGGGGCAGTGGGCAGTGGAACTCCTGCAATGCATTGCCTCACTGCCGTCAGGCAGTAGGCAGTGGAACTCCTGCAATGCACTGCCTCACTGCCTGGGGGCAGTGGGTAGTGCAACTCCTGCAATGCACTACCTCACTGCCTGGGGGCAGTGGGCAGTGGAACTCCTGCAACGTACTGCCGCACCGCCCGGGGGCGGTGGGCAGTGGAACTCCTGCAATGCACTGCCTCACTGCCTGGGGGCAGTGGGCAGTGGACCTCCTGCAATGCACTGCCTCACTGTTTGGGGCAGTGGGCAGTGCAACTCCTGCAATGCACTGCCTCACTGCCTGGGGGCAGCGGGCAGTGCAGCTTCTGCAATGCACTGCCTCTCTGCCCTGGGGCAGTGGGCAGTGGACCTCCTGCAATGCACTGCCTTACTCCCTGGGGGCAGTGGGCAGTGCAACTCCTGCAATACACGGCCGCATTGCCTGGGGGCAGTGGGCAGTGCAACTCCTGCAATGCAGTGCCTCACTGCCCTCGGGCAGTAGGCAGCGGAACTCCTGCAATGCACTGCCTCACTGTCTGGGGGCAGTGGGTAGTGCAACTCCTGCAATGCACTACCTCACTGCCTGGGGGCAGTGGGCAGTGGAACTCCCGCAACGCACTGCCGCACCGCCTGGGGGCGGTGGGCATTGGAACTCCTGCAATGCACTGCCTCACTGCCTGGGGGCAGTGGGCAGTGGACCTCCTGCAATGCACTACCTCACTGTCTGGGGCAGTGGGCAGTGCAACTCCTGCAATACACTGCCGCACTGCTTGGGGGGCAGTGGGCAGTGCAACTCCTGCAATGCACTGCCTCGCTGCCTGGGGGCAGTGGGCAGTGCAACTTCTGCAATGCAGTGCCTCACTGCCTGGGGCAGTGGGCAGTGGAACTCCTGCAATGCACTGCCTCACTGCCTGGGGGCAGTGGACAGTGCAACTCCTGCAATGCACTGCCTCGCCGCCTGGGGGCAATGGGCAGTGGAACGCCTGCAACGCACTGCCTCACTGCCTGGGGGCAGTGGGCAGTGGAACTCCTGCAATGCACTGCCCCAGTGCCTGGGGGCAGCGGGCAGTGCAACTCTTGCTATGCACTGCCTCACTGCCCTGGGGCAGTGGGCAGTGGACCTCCTGCAGGTGTGGTGTGGTGTGGTGTGGTGTGGTGTGGTGTGGTGTGGTGTGCCGAAGGCGCTGTTACCAAAGGGCAAAAGGCCGGGATGTCTACCCACGGGTACAGGTAAACGGGCTGGGCTGTGTGTGTTGTGTGCGCGCTGTGCGTAAGTGTGTATTCCTCGGCAGGGGGAGGGGGAGTCGGGGAGACCTGGTGAGCTCGCCTCTGGCGACCGCGCTTATTCCAGGAGCTCTCGCTGCACCCCTTCCCTTTCTGCTTGTTGGTGCAGGCGTAGCTCCTGCAACGCCCACGCCATTGTGCTGCCCGGGCCCAGGCGGGCCTTCAGCAGTGTGGCACGCGCCTTGGCGTGGGCGTACCAGATCCGTATGGACTCCTCCACGACGTGACGGAGGAACTCCGTGCCCAGCGAGTGGGGCCCTGTACACTCCAGGTGGGCCAGCTGCATGGAGGGGGTCCGCAGGGCTGCCGCCCGGTGTGGTGTGGTGTGGTGTGGTGTGGTGTGATGTGGTGTGGTGTGGTGTGGTGTGTTGTGGTGTGTTGTGATAGGTCTGCCTCTCTGCCTCTCTGCCACCCTCAGGAGGAGAAGAAGGCAAAGCAGGACAGAGAGGACGCCAGATCGGAGGCGGGTTCCGAGACTGGGTCGCGCTCAGGGCCCAAATTCGACCCCAAGGTAACGAAGGTGTACAAGGCTGTGGGGACGATGCTCAGCAAATATCGAAGCGGCAGAATCCCGAAGGCATTGAAGCTACTCCCCCACATGCAGGATTGGGAGGAGCTGCTGCTCCTTACGCGCCCACATAATTGGACTCCGCACGCCATGTATCAGGTGTGTGCCGCTGGCTTTGCAAGATGATGCGCTTGGGTGACCAAGGTTCTGTGCCTGTGACGCGGCACACCAGCAAACGACAGCCCAGCACAGCACAGCAAAGAGCAGCGCAACGCAACACCACATCACGCTACACAACACAACGTAACACCACATAACACAGCACAGTACAACGCAGCAGAACACAGTACACCATAATACAGCACAACACGACGCAACACGAAATAGCACAACACAACACAACACAACACAACACAACACAACACAACACGACACGACACGACATAACGCGACACAACACAACACGACCCAGGTCAACACAACACGACACAGCACAACACAATACTGCACAACACAAAACAGCACAACATAACATAGCACAACACAACACAACACGACACAACACAACATAACACAGCACAACACAGCACAACACAGCACAACACAACACAACACAACACAACACAACACAACACAACACAACACAACACAGCACAGCACAGCACAATACAACACGACACAGCACAACACAGCACAGTACAGCACAACAGAACACAGCACAACACAACCCGAAACGACACAGCACAGCACCGGACTGCACCACCCACAGCACAACGCAATACAACATAACACCACTCAATGCAGCAGATCATGCCAAAGACGAGTAGAAGAGCATAAGGGCGAGTAATGTACGTCTTCATGGAGGTGGGAGAGAGTTCAATTGCATTGCACGCTCGTTGTGATACCGCATTAATGCATCTTGCGGCAATGTGTCAGGCAACAAGGATCTTCGCGTCCAACCTCAATGAACGCATGGCTCAGCGTTTCTACCAGGCGGTGCTGCTGCCATCCGTGCGGTCCTGGATGAAGGAAACTAAGCACATGCCACCGCACTATTTTATGGCCATCCGCAAAGCTATCTTCAAGCAGAAAGCGTTCATTCGAGGCTTCCTCCTACCACTTGTCGAGGAGCAGGATTGCGGCCTGCGGGAGGCCATGGTAGTCGGATCGGTGCTCCAAAAGACGTCCATCAAGGTCCTCCTTTACCCTTTCTTCCCTAAAGGGCCATCGTGTTGTGGCGAGCTGCGTTGTGGGCTATGTTGGGCCGTGTTGGATTGGGTTGGGTGTTGCGTTACGTGGTCTCCGTGTGGCGTGTCTTGTGTTGTCTTGTGTTGCGTTGTGTTGTGTTGTGCTGTGTTGCGTTGCGCTGCTATACGCACTGTGCTGTGCTGTGCTGTGTGTTGTAGGGTGGGCTGGGTTGGGTTTCGTGTTGCATTGTGTGGTTTCTGATGTGTCTATTTTTCTCCCATCAAGGACCATCCTGTTGTGCCGAGCTGTGCTGTGTCATGCCGTGCTGTGTTGTGTTATGTTATGTTGTGCTTTTGGGCTCGGTTGCATCGCATTGTGTTGCGTGTGGCGTGTTGCGCGTTGCATTGTGTCGACTCCAGTTTGTGGTGTGTGTCGTGTCGTGTCGTGTCGTGTTGTCTTGTCTTGTGTTCTGCTCTGATGTAGTGTGCTGTGTTGTGCAGTTTTGTGTTGCATCGTAGTATGCTGTGCCGTTCTGTGCACTGTTGTTCTGCGTCTTGTATTGCGCGGCACTTCGCAGTGCAGTCTTGATGTCTTGTCTAGGTGGTCAATGCTGCGGTTGCCATGGCGAAGATGGCTTTGATGCCATACTCGGGTGCCACAAGTCTCTTCCTGCGGGTGTTCTTTGACAAGCGGTACCAGCTGCCCTTGGGCTGCATCGATGCAATTGTGCAACATTTCGGGTCTCAGCTCCAGCACAATCCTAGCAGTACGTATCAATTGCCGGTTCTATGGCATCAATGCCTCTTGACTTTCCTTCAGCGGTACAAAAATGAGCTCACCCCGGACCAGATCTATTTGATAAACAAGGTCTGTCCTGTATATCTGCTTCTCTGCCCCAAATTTCTCTTCGCTTTGATTTCGTTCACTTCATTTCTCTGTGTTGTACCCCCCGCCCCGTGTCCAACGAACACTTCCATTCGGACCGTATTTTTTTGGGACCTAATTAATTGGGTACTGGATTAGGTACCGGGCTCCAGAACCGCAGTTTCAGGCCAAAAGTTTGGGGAAACGAGGGGCTGTTGTGATGCATCTTGCAGTATTGGTGGGCAAATTTGTAAAGCGGGTAGGGGAGAGGAACAGGGATGGGAGTAGAGAGGCATGAGCAGAGGAAGAGGAAGGGGAAGAGAGTACCTCACTTCCCCCTGTGTCCAACGAACAATTTTTTCCTCAAAAAATAGGGTCGGAACAGGAGTGTTCGTTAGACACACCGTTTGGTGTATACGACAATATTGTGAAACGATGGTAACACATCCCTAGGCACAAGATACCCAGCCTATTCACTGCGCAATTAGCACTTTTGAGAGTAGAAGCACTCCATCCGGAAAAGTTGAACATGCTCCCCGGCTTGGGGCCCCTTTTGTTCTTGGCATGGGCAGAAGTGGCAGCCCGATCTGGCTCGGGCACCTTTGGGACAGACAGCTCACCAGTGTGGTACCTCTTGTATAGCAACTCCCGGCCTGGTGCAAGCAGAGAATCAGTCATGGTGGGCAATAGAGGTCCTGTAGTTGACTTCCTCTTTCCTCCCCTCCCCTCTCGTCTCCCCTCTTCTCCTATTGTCCTCTTTCTTTCTCGGTGTTTCCCGCTTGCTCACTTGCACTGCTTCTTTCAGGTGATCAACAAGCACAACCACTACTTGATCAGCTCAGAGATCCGACGAGAATTGATGCCGATTATGCAGAGGCTGGCGAAGGACAAGGACAAGGCGGCCAAGACTGGTAAGAGTAAAGGGAAGGGTAATTGAGAGCCTGTCTGGCTGTGATCTAATGGCCTCGTTGCACAGTAAGGCGGTGAGCTTCACACCGGGTGCGGAACATTGGTGGCGTACCCTCGGCTCGGAGACAAGTGCTAATTCTGTGCGTGCGGGAGTCCGCATGAGGCGCCCCCTGCGCACCCCCTCCCCCTCCCCCGTCCGCCCGCTCTGAGTGCTAAGCGAAGCTTCTTATTTTGAGCCGAGGTAGTAGTAGGTTGAGGGTGGTCGTCACAATTTGAGTGGCATAGTGTTGGGGTGCAGGGGTGTTGCGCGTTGGGCACACATTTGGAAGCCACAGGTGGCAGCCCGGAATAGGGGATGTTCTGGTGCAGGAAGTTGTGTTGCATGTTGCGCTGTTCTGTGTTGGTGTTGTGTTGCCTCATGAGTTGTACATGGAACGGGAGGGATACTACGTGGCTGCCGGCGGTACTCAAGTGTTAAACGCGGATTCATGCCGACCAAAAGGAGGGCATTGGGCAATTGTGGCAGTTGAGGCATTTTTGTCGTGTTGTTCGTGTTGCACAGGGTTTTTGTCCCAAATATTTTTTGGAAAAGGATTGTTTCCTGTGCAGATTGCAACGTGGCTCCCATGAAATCCGGTGTTTTTCAATGAAGCAATAAGTCCAGTGGACTCTGAGCGAATACCCCAGCAGCAGGACATGCGCAGCACTGCTCTCAACACGCAGTGTTGTTACGAGTGCTTGGGGGCTCTTGTGCCCTAAACGCCTTTGCCGCTCCTTTTGGACCTCCTCTGCTCGTTTCTGCCTCCATTGAACACTCCCTCATTTGGAGCCCCGAAAAATCGGTCTACATGCGACACCCCCCCCCGTTATTCTAGCCACCCAACCCCAATGCACCCGGCGCGTTCTGTTGTTGTTGTTGTTGTTGTTGTTGTTGTTGTTGTTGTTGTTGTTGTTGTTGTTGTTGTTGTTGTTGTTGTTGTTGAAATCCGCCCGCGCTCCCCTGCATCCCCCCCCATCCCCGAACAACAACTGCAACCATGAGTGCAGCCTCAGTGTTGCAGGTCGTGGTCCAGTCCTCAATCGATTTGACAGTTTTAGCCACCAACAATCCACGGTAACCGCAGGACATTGTACCGTCGCGAGTCAGTCACTGGTTGCCCTAGTCAGTCATTTTGCTTTGATCTTCTTTTGGGCTTCTCTTGTCGACAGGGTCATGGGTCCCTTTAAAGTGGGGATCAGCACTGAAAGATGGCATTCGTGCCGTTTCTGTTGGGATGGCAGCAATGGTGATGTCAGCACAACACAGAGGTCATCCGTTTTGCTGGACGTTGGATGTGTATCGTGTCGCCCGTTGCACGATCTCTCGGGTGGCACAATAATCGCCCTGGATCGGGGCCGTTTATTTCTTTGTCTGGTGTCTCCCCCGATGCGCACGTGCGTTAGGGCCCGTATATATCCTTCACTGATGAGGCGCAAAGTGCGCTTCACCGTTGATGAGGCGCAAGGAGTGCCTCACCCAACTGACTGACCTTACACCTGATGGGCTGGGGGCTTGATGGCGGGGCATGCCCGTTGCACATGGGGTGGCCTTCGGTGAGAGCCAGTGTGCAGCGAAATCTCGCAGATTGTCAAGTGGCACATTTCTGCACAAACACCGTAACACGGGTTCTGAGAATATTGCCTGGTTGCATGTGTCCCCCCTTTCACTCACGACTCACCCTCCCTCCCTGCCTGCCTCCCTCCCTCTCTGCCTCCCTCCCTCCCTCCCTCCCTCCCTCCCTCCCTTTTAATTGGGCTCACTTGTCACGGGTCTGTGGCATTATGCACATTTTTTTTTCGAGTGGAGTTCAGTTTTGTGGGGAACTTTTTGTGGGTACAATGGCTCTTGGCCCCGAATATGGTCATTCGGGCAACATTTGTGGGGGTTTTGCGGGAGGGGGGGCTGGAACTGAAAGTGTAGAATTGTTACCATACAAATCCTAAAGATTTAGGAAAATATTCAATTCCCGGCACAAGGTGTTTTTGTCCGCACAAAAAATAAAACGCAAAAAAAAAAAATTTGATGTCATGCCCTACGCAAAAATGGATTCCGCAAAAAAAATCGCAAAAATAAAATATTTTTTGCCCCTGCCCCCCCTTTTTGCAACAATGCCAGAATCGCGGGAGAGTTTGCCCCACTGCTTGTTGCCCCCCCCTCTTCCCTGTCTCATGCCCCATTCTGCACCTTGCTTTGCTTGCAGAGAATGATGAATCAGGGACCAGACCTGAATCATGCTTGTTGGTGTTTATCTGTGCTATGGACTGTAATCCCAGAGCCCAAGGTACGCACGGTCTCTTGCAGTAGCAACAAAATGAATCAACCCCAATCCCCAAAACGCAAAAAAACGCAAGAAAAGAAATAATTTTTGGTGTAACGCCCTACGCAAAAATGGGTTCCGCAAAAAAAAAATCGCAAAAATAAAATATTTTTTGCCCATTTTGGATGCTGTCGCAAAATTTTTGCTTATGATTAATTCAAAACATCCAACGCAAAAATAAGGATTCCGCGAATCTTTAGGATTTGTACGGTATCACCAAAAGATCATCCTCCATTTGCAGCCATTTTGATGCCCCATCCAGGATGGCAGGGGGCATTTTGCTATTTGGTCAGTTTAACTCCTGTCCACTGCTGGGCCCCGAGACGGCAGAGGTTGTGTACGTAGCCAACATCTCCTCGCCACTACCCAGGGTTTACCGCGCATTCGTACACAAATATTTACAAACCAGAGAATATTTACGAATGAATTTGTTTCGCAACTGCGAATCAGTGGGAATCCCTGCACTATTTTAGCTCTTGCCACTGGTCAGTGCTTGCCTTGCCTTCCCACTGGAGCCAAAGCGTTGGGATCGGTGTCAGTGTAAGGATTGCAGCTGAGTGCCCACACGTGGCTAGGGTACAGGAAGTTGGTTTGTGCTGGAGGGTAGGAACAGGCCAACAATGCGCTATTCCTACTTCACTGGCCAACAGATGTCACGGACTTAGGAAACTGTGCACTGAGCGAAGGACGAGTACAAGAAGTTAACGGGCACAAGAGGAAAGTGAACCGTTGCTGTAGGATGGCTTAGGATCAAGGACAGGTTGGTAGAGCATTGCCGGATTGTTGGAGTGTTGGGTCTACCCCAATCAAATCTGGAGGCGACCAGCCAGCCCCGGCATGCGAAGGGTTCTGTCCTATTGTAGGGGGGAAGTTCGTGGTAATCGGGTCTGTCCCATATCGGGTGGTTGCCAGCGTGGTGTGTCTTGTTTGCCAATCGCTTAGCCATGGGGGCTGGGGTCCAGCGGTGTGCGCGATGTGCACAGGTGAAAGTAACCATCAGTACTGGTTCACTGGAACCAGGAGTTACGTCGGAATTCACGGGTCCTCTTTTCCGAAGTTGCAGAAATTAAAAGGCACAACCTGGAAATCCAGCGAAATTGCTGCCTGCAGCGAAGCCGCTGGCCACTGTTGCGCGCACCGCGGAGCTGTTCCCCGTGATTGTCTTTTGATCGTCTCGACAGTCGATGCCACAGCGCTGCCAAGCGCCACTTTTGCCCGCGACGGCCCATGATCCTCCCGAAGGGCTCCCGGCCCCGGGCCGGGGCTGCCGCCTTCTCAGTGGCATTCTCGTGCTGGTGATGACCGGCCTGTGCCTTCCTCGGCCTTCTTCGTCCGGTCCTTCGGCCGCGTCCCTGTGGGTGTGGCCCCGGGCGGTCCCCCGCAGCACCGCAGCCCCCGGGACGTGGCCAGCAGGCGTCGCCGGCCCACGGCCGGCCACACATCGTAGACCCGAGGGGCCGTTGCAGCGGCTCCAGAACACGGCAGAGGGACCGGGACAAACGGGGCGGGTCTCTGAGTGCGACGTCGTTCCGGTGAGACCAAAGTACAGGGGCCGTCGAGCGCGTGCGTCCGCCTCACGTCTCTGGCCGAGCGATGCGGGTCGGTTGGGCCCGCACGCCTTGTCCGATGGTGCGCAGGTTCCGCAGGCGGAAGCCGCAGGCATCACCTGGGGGCCCGTGAGGGGGGTGGCGCGGACTGTGCTGGCCGGGCTCGCGCTGGCGTCGCTGGCAGCGCTTTGGCGCCACGGGCCGCGTGCACGGCCCCCGCCTGCAGGTGCCGCCTGGACGATGGGGGCGGTCGCCGGCAACACAGATCGCGGGACGCTGCCTGCCCCCCGACGCCGACCGGCCTCCCTCGTGCCTCTGATGTCTTTTTCGGCGCCGGGCTTTGCGGGGTCTGCGACCCGCAGGCCGGGACCGGGGCCGGCGCACGCGGCCGGAGTTGAGTCCGGCAATGGCTTCGCAGGCCCAGCAGTGCAACGGGGTGGTGACGGTCCGCACGCACTCGCGGACCCCGGTCTGGGGCCTGCGGTCGCGGAGGAGCCCCACAAGCCTCTGGTGGTGGTGATTGCAGGCCCGACGGGCGTCGGCAAGAGCGCGGTGGCCATGGCGCTGATCGAGGGCGGGGACGGGTGCCTGGTGTCGGCGGACAGTGTGCAGGTGTACCGGGGCCTGGACGTGGGGTCCAACAAGCCCAGCCCCGCGGAGCAGGGCCGCGTCCCGCACCACCTCATCGACGTGGCGGACGCCGCGGATCCGGCCTGGAACGCCAGCGTGTGGCGCGCGCGCGCGCTGGAGACGCTGCGGGACGTCGCCCCGGCGCCGGAGGAGCCGGAGGGGGAGCCAGCCCCAACGGCCGCGCCGTCCCACCCGATGGCGCGCCTCTGCGACGCCCCGGTGATCGTGGGGGGGACAATGATGTGGATGCAGTGGCTGATCCACGGTGTGCCCGACGCGCCGGCGCCCTCCCCCGCCGCTGTGGCCCGCGCGGCGGCACTCATCGCGCGGCCGCAAGCCGCGGAGGACTGGGACGCGGGCGCGGCGGTGCTCGCGGGCTATGGGGGGGAGTTTGCGACGCGCGCTGCGAAGCTGGGCCGCAACGACTGGTACCGGCTGACGCGCGCGCTGGAGGTCGCCGAGGAAGTCGCGCGCACCGACGGGCCCCGGGTGTACCAGGGGGTGAACAAGGGGGCGCTGCGGGAGTGGTACGACGTGCGGGCGTTCTTCCTGGTGCCGGACGACCGGCTGCGGCACGCGGCGCGGCTCGACGCGCGCTGCGAGGGGATGGTGGTGCGGGGCCTGCTGCAGGAGACGGGGCGGCTGCTGTGCGCCGGGGTGCTGCTGCCCGACACGACCCCCGGCCGTGCGATCGGGTACCGGCAGGCGCTGGACTACCTGTGCCGCCCCGACCCGCGGGCGGGGGACGAGGACGCGCTGGACGCGTTCCTGCACGAGTTCCTGACGAGCACGCGACGCTACGCGAAGGAGCAGATGAAGTGGTTCCGTAAGGACCGCGAGTTCATGTTCGTGCCCGTGCCCATCGACGCGGACCCGGCCGCCGCGGTGGCGGCCGCGGCCGAGGACATCCGGCGGCACTGCGCGCTCGGGCCCGCGGCGTTCCGGGCGCGGCTGCGGGGGCCGGAGGACGCGGCGCTGCGGGCGGCGAATCAGGCGCAGGGCCAGGGCATGCGGGTGTTCCAGTCCGACCTCCAGCGGCTGCGGAGGGGCAGCGACGTGCGCCGGGCGGTGCTGGCGGCGGGGGATGAGTGGACGCCGCGCTGCCAGGCGGCGCTGCGGGAGCGGAGTGCGGGGGCGAGCGGAGGCTGACCGCCCGTCCAGTCCTACGGAGCCGTGTACGATGTGCTGCGGGACGGCCCTTGGGGACGGACTGTGGCTGACAGCGGCTGTGGGAGTCCTGTTTCTGTGGACCACCCCTCAACTTTCTCACGCATGACCAGGCGTGTATTTCCAACCGTCGGTCTCAGACCTCGTGTTCGAACTCTCGAAGATGGAGCCTTTTGGAAAGTTTGGCCCTTGGGTCCGAACCTGAGCTCATGGGTGCCGAATGATGTGCTCGAACTCGACCGGAAACGGAGTGTGCCAGGGGCCGTAGGTTGACCGATGGCGATTGCCCTACGCGGTACGGTATACGACTGCGCTTGGGCGGCAGCTCACAGCGTTCAGACGGTAACCGACAACGATTCTCGCGCCTATCCGACGGCGGAGGATATCCCACAGCAGTTGGACGATCACAATGGTACGAGCCTACTCCACGGAGTCCATTGCTGATTGACGTCTGTTCTGTGAGAAGCGGCGTATTGCAAGTGATATCGTGTCGGTGTCGCTGAGCCCTGCTGCAGGCGCTAAGCGCGGAGACGATGGGGGGACCAAAGCGTGTGATGAACGTCTGACCAGGCGACACACAGTACCTGAGGCTCGACAGCTACGCATCGGTACAGGTCTCACGCCGGGCACCACAAAGCCAGGGCTGCCGGAGGGAATCCGTGAGCCATTGAGCATGCCGCTAAGGAGGGAGGCCTCGGAGTGGGGTGCTTGGTGGGGTGGGAGGGGCGATGAGGGGGGCGGGGGGGGTACAGCATGGCAAGACTCCGGAGCTACACCAGGAGGGACAGAGGAGCCAGCAACGGGCAGGGCAGCGAGGTGGGGCAGCAAGGCAGAGGCAGGGGCAACGAGGACGGCAGGGGGGGTTGGGATGCAGGGGGCGGCAGCGGAGGCAGGAGCATGCGCATGGGAGGCAGCGACAACACAAGGGATGGCCTGGCCAGCCAGTCCGGTCGCTACCGCATGCTAAACCAGCGTCAGGTGGGGGTTGCCTCCCTCGGCCGCACGCACACAGAAACGCAGCAAGGCATGTGGTGGACAACCTGAGTGCGGAGGGGAGTGGGCAGCAAAAACCGTACAACGATCCCCGCAACAACCAGCACAACCCCAGTGTACCCACTACTGGGCTCCGCTAACGCGGAACCGACAACAGCGGGAACACGGGCTGCAGCGGCCGTCAGACCACAGCGACCCGACGCAGCACGCAAGGGGAAGAACGGGTGACTGCCCAGGGCCCCGTAAAGAAACAGCAACCCGACGCCATGTCACACAGGGGGGGGGGGGATCAGGAATCGAACTTGTTGTCTGATGTGTATGAGTTGAGCATGGGTACCATTGTTTCCGCCTTTTGATAGATGCTGCGTTTGGGTGTCATAGCCGTGTGGTCGTTCTCGCTGTGATGCAGTCTGACTTCGTGGGGATAGCGCTTGGAAACTCCGGAGCCCCTGGGCTCTGTCGTACATCATCCACGACGGTGGGGGAGGGCACCCTCGAACCCCTCACTGTCATTCGGCTGGTGTTCAGGGGCTACCGGCCGCAACCGGGGAGTGCAGGACAGCGGGGGAAGGCATGGCCTACCCGGTGCGGGCGCTGCCCATCCCTGTCCTTTGAAGGCGCGGGAGACGGAGGTGTGACTGAGTGGGGGCGCGTCTCCCACCGGCGGTGAATGGCAGGCACGGCCCCTGTGCCTGCATCCCGCTCCCGCCCGTGGGCCACACGCCTCGTCACGCCCGGTCTGTCATGCGGCGCACAGCCGAGCACCATTTCGGTGACGGCCCGTTGGTGCGCTCAGGGGGTCGTTCAGGCGTCGGCCAGACTGCCCTGTTCTGTTATGCACTCAGTCATCGGCGGTCAAGGCACTCCGAAGTCAACGGAGTGTTCCATTACGCCAGAGCAACGGAACCGCACACCAGCCTCACACTTCTTGGCCCTGTGGAACATTGGGAATTTCCATATTTTTCTGCAGCCTTTTCTTATCGCAGTGAGTGGGCCAGGGCCCAAGTGGGGCCAGCCTAAGGCAACTGTCACCAGGGGTATGCAAGAGAACAGTCCCGAGTCCCAGGAGGCACGCCACGGCCCACAAGCCAGGCAGCTCACCCGCCACGAGCCCAGCAACTGTTCCCAGCTCCATTCAAGAAGGACAGGGACGCTGGAACACTCATGCAGCAGAACAATGAGCAGCCGCACTGGACCTGAACTGAAGTGCGATGAAGGTCGTGAGGCACATGCGGCTTGAGCAAAGTGGCGGTGCACACCTGATCAGCCGCAGCCCCTGGTTTAGGGTGAGGTCGCTGGGTGGGTGGGTGGGTGGCTGACCCAAAATACCCCCCTTCCGGGGTCTCTAGGCTATGGCCTGTTGAGGAGCTGCGTCTGGCTGGTCGGCTGTTTGCTCCTGCTGTTCCCTGCATCTGCATCCCACAGCACGTACCCAACCCACGGGGGCTGGCCCTGGCCGGGACCTGACCCCAAAGGACCTGACCCCCCCTCTACGGACCCCATGTCGGATGCTCGTGTACATATCAGGCTGTGTCTTAACGACTGGATGTAGCATAGCAGTTGATTGTGGACAACACCTGGAACATTGGCTGGAATTGCCTGGGCGGGGGCATCCAGTATGTGTGACCGACCATGATTGAGCCTACGGACCCCAAAATTGTCGCACGGAATAGTGTGCTTTGTCGGCGCCAGAGGCGCCGCAGATTTTGTTTTAGGCATACGGCGGGGGGGAATTTTTTTGTTCCACCCCATGTGTCTATACTCAAAATACTCAGAATTTTGTGGAGAATTCAAAAATGGCTGAAAAGCACAAAAAGGTTATGTAGCCACCTTGCCCACTTCTGGGCCACTTCTGATTCTGCCCCCCGCTCTGAGGCGGAGGGGCTCCCCGAGACGGCAGGGGTTAAGTAGCCACTTCTGATTTAGTCCCCCGCTCTGATGCGGTCGGGCTCCCCGAGACGGCAGGGGTTAAGTAGCCACCTTGCCCACTTGTGGGCCACTTCTGATTTTATCCCCCGCTCTGATGCGGTGGGGCTCCCCGAGACGGCAGGGGTTAAGTAGCCACTTCTGATTTAGTCCCCCGCTCTGATGCGGTGGGGCTCCCCGAGACGGCAGGGGTTAAGTAGCCACTTCTGATTTAGTCCCCCGCTCTGATGCGGTGGGGCTCCCCGAGACGGCAGGGGTTAAGTAGCCACTTCTGATTTAGTCCCCCGCTCTGATGCGGTCGGGCTCCCCGAGACGGCAGGGGTTAAGTAGCCACCTTGCCCACTTGTGGGCCACTTCTGATTTTATCCCCCGCTCTGATGCGGTGGGGCTCCCCGAGACGGCAGGGGTTAAGTAGCCACTTCTGATTTAGTCCCCCGCTCTGATGCGGTGGGGCTCCCCGAGACGGCAGGGGTTAAGTAGCCACTTCTGATTTTGCCCCCCGCTCTGATGCAGTGCAGCAAAACAATCACCATTCACAGTGCATCTTGTTAGCTTTGTGTGTTTGCGCGCTTGGACGGGGCCTGCCGGAAAAGGTGCTGGGTTTGGCTCAACGAGGGGGGGGGGTGGGGTCCCCCCCCCCCCTTCGGAGGGGGGTGGGGGTCCCCCCCCTACAGCCCCCCAAACTGTCGAACACCCCTCGGGGTCACACATTGGCTGGCGCCAGCCCCCGTGACCCAACCCCCTCACCCATGGTCTGCTGTGCACCAGTTGGATCCCAGCAGTCGGACCATTGGTTTCTCACCAGGCCGGTGCCTATCAGGGCAAGTCCTGTGGCTTGAGCAGGTGGTTTGGAAAGGGTACACCAGCACCCAAATCAGGCCGGGGAGCACCTGACGCGGTGCGGAGATTTGGCCGACTAGCCCGACCAAGCAGTCGTAGATTAACTGGTGGCTAGGCCGGAAGAGCTACAATTTCCCTCTGCTATTTGGGGAGTCGACAATCCAGCAAGGAGACCCCAAAATAGGGTGGTGGTTGCTCCCAAGGGGCCATCTTATGTATTTTCACTTTGGGAGGCGACGGATAGGGCAAGACGGAGGGATGTTTACACAGGTCTTGTACCCAAGGGTTTGCTCTCCTTAGGGGGCATTTTGTGATGGGGTAAAAGCCAACCCATTCCTGGTAACCCGCCGTAAAAGTAGCGCGTGGTGCGCACGCGGCGCAGATACTCCCCCTTTGGCTCCCCCTTGCGGTTGTGCCTGTCGTGGGGTTGTGCCGCCTGGGCTCCTGCTTGCCAGCACGGCTTGTGCTTTTGACCGTTTGTTTGTATTTTGACGTGAGGAGCTTGCGGCCTCCCTCATCCCATTTCAGCACCCTGGACTGTGCGCCACACCTGAGACCCTCGCCTTGGTGTGTATGCCATTTCTTGTCATGCTCGCGACAACTATGCCACGCCCTCCCGATACTAATCATAGGCCTTGCAGCACCCTGTGTTTGCTCATGGAGGGTCTCAAGCAGTCAATGAGGCTACGGCTCATTTGTCCCGTGAAGTACACTGACCCATTCATGTTTATCCCAGGAGCTTATCCCAGGAGCTTTGGCCCGCGGCCAAGGACTGGATGCACCGTTGACCCAGAACTAGAGACTGAGGAGCTTGAACTTGAAGTGGTGCATGGGACCCCCAAGGACAGGGATGTGACTCTGCAATTTGAAAGACTGGAACTAGTGAGGATGTACGATCCCATGCATCAGATTGCAGGACTGTCCACAACCTCTGGGTCGCCGATAGTAAGAACGTTCCATGTACAGGCACTTTTGACGGCAAGGCTGTTGATGTAGAGTTCAGAAACAAACTGATTACATCACACACCCCACAAGCATGCAATCACAAGGACACGCATCAGCCATACAACTACGCACATAGATGTGGCCAAATTCAAAATTTCCAGTTTCGTGCATGTTCACGATTTCCGTGAATTACTCCGAGTCCAGAGGAAGTCCATCTCCTGAACGTTCCGTGAATTTCTTGTCACAGATATGCGATTCCCTGCTCGAACGCAACTCCATCAATGGGCGCCCTGTGAAATTGTTCAAGAGATAGTTTCCGCTCTTCACCCATTGTCCACAGTTTCTAAGTCAGATTGTACTGCATTATGTGTTTGGTTCCCCCTCAAGTCGTGCTACATCCCACAATCAGCTTTCTTCTTTTGTTGATGCCTTTGTAAGGACCAACGCTATTCGCCAATCGGGCATTTAGAAGGTTTGCGTGTGCAGAAGCTTCATGTTTTGTTGTGATAATGCCTCAAAACAGAGTTCAGAAAATGAAACACAGTAGGTTGCGTCAATTTGTCCCAGTTCATGCTTTTGGGGGCTTCTGGCACGATCTGATGTAGTACACAGCAGGTGCACCATCGCCGCAACCCCCTCGGCTCACTGGAGTAGGATGGCTTCCGATATCTCTCGGGTCGGTACTGAATGCGCCAACTCGGTGGGTTTTCAGTGGTCGTCCTCATTGTTGCCTGATTTGTGCCCACTGTGTGTCCCGTAGGGGGGGGGGTATATGGGGTATATTCAGAAAGCCCTTGAAAAGGGCTATTTGGAACACCCTGGGTCTGCATGCTGTACTGACAACGTGTTTGAGCTTTTCGTCCTTTTTTGACGGTGCCTGTGTTCCTTGCTGCCTCTTTTTCTCAACAGGCAGCTACCATGTCTGCATACAAATTTACACCACGGGCTGTTGCTTCCCCCGATGCATACAAACTTACACCACGGGCTGTTGCTTCCCCCGATGCACCACAAAAGCCTTTTTAAATGGCTGGGTTTTGGTACAACCCCAGACCCTAAGAACCTGCAGCCCCATCCAGGCTTTGTCTGGGTGAAATCAGGGTACAGTGAGACCATTGTCTGGCGCAAGGTCCAGCTGACCAAACAGCGCAACGTGGACCTGACAACTGACGGTCTGTGGGCCATGCCTCGGGGTGGGTGCCAGTCAAGACACACAGGCTGCAGGATTGGGGAAAACTGAAAAAATATGTTCCAATTCACAAGCAGGGGGATGTGTGCCCCAGTGGGATCCCTGCCCTTGTGGAAAGGGGCAACAATGACGACAATTCAGATTCAGAATAATCTGTGCTCCCTCAAGCATTGCCCTGTCTTGCGCATCGTCCACTTTGCAGCTCCATTTGCTCAAAAACGTGATCATCTACCCCCAACCCAACCCATAATTTTCTGAAACGGCTCTTTCTCACAGATTTCAAAAAGTATACACATACCCCCCCCCAGCGGGATGAAATTTTGGCGCATTGGACCAAAAGTCCATAAAACCCAGGAAAAGTGCCAAAACCCACCGTGTTGGCGCACTATGAATGATCCCGAGAGATATATCTCCCCAGTCTTGAAGCGTACATAGCAGGCCCTGCGCGGCAGCCCGAGGCCGCGCCGTCGGCCACGCACTGGGTGGCTCCGCGGGCAGCGGCCACCCAGCAGTGCGGGTGGCGCCGCTGGGTCAACGACCACAACGAGAACGTCGGCACTTACGAAGGCGCTGGGTGCTCAATTCTCGTCAGTTGGACAGTCAAACAAGACAAAGCATGTTCGACGCCAATAGGCACCTTGCTGCAGCGTGACGGACAGTCAAACACACACACACCAACACACACAGGTCTCTTTTGTTAACCCCTTCACGTGGTGGGACCGTTGGCACCGAAAGTTAACAACGCATCAATCTGAGCTGCCTAGCAGCGCACGAGGCCAAGGGCCAGTTTCAGCAACTGGATCCCGGGTTTCCATTTTCAGGGCCCCTCCCCCGGGCCACACACAATGCCGCCCACGGTCTCTGCCACGGATGTTGCAGCCATCACGGCGGCAGTACTCGAGAAATTGAGACAGGACGTCACTGCAGCGGTTACGCAGGCGCTGGGACAGCGACAGGGCAATGGAGCGCCCTCCAGGCGCAGCAGGAGCGAGAGCTTGGGCGAACGGCAGCGGCGAGAGCAGCCTCCAGCAGTACGCAAGGACACGGACACTCCGCCCTCTGGCAGGAGCCGCAGCAAGGGCGCACGACAGCGCACGGGGAGCCCGCGCGCGCAGCGGACACGCGGCACCACGCCGGCCAAGGTGAAGGCGAAACCCGGCACGGCAACGACCGAGAGCGCCCTGCTCGCCACCATCGAGGAGTTGCGAGGCACTATACGCGACCTGAGGAAGGAGATTGCAGCCCTGCGCAACGCTGGGGGCTCGCAGCAGCCGCAAGAGGCAGGAGCGCGGCAGAAGGAGCGGCGCGCCCGCGAGGAGGAGAAGAAGGACGCCACGCAGAGGACTCAGCTGGCGCAGCCCCCGCCCCAGCAGACCTACGCGTCGGCGGTGCAGACGTCCACGCGGAGAGGGCGTGCGCACGGTGGTGATCGCCAAGAAAGAGCCTCAGGCTGCAGGTATCCCTCTCCAGCCAGTCGCGGAGGAGCTCCAGAGAACGGCCGAAAAGGGAGGATATGGCGCTGTACTGCCGGCACGGCCGTAGAGGGATCGCGATCTGGTAGACACGGGTATGACGCAGCTGGCGCCGTCGTCTACGCCAGCGCAATGGCCCACGACGCTCAAGAAATTGCTTGTGGTGGGCAAAGCCACCACAAGAAAGAAAGAAAGATGCATGGGCTCTGGCCTCGGAGGCGCTGATGGCTCACAAGAGCCTGCAGGAAGTGGCTGCGATCGTGAATGTGGGGCGCCCGGGAGCAGCGCCGGCGATCGATACCCTGCTTCGCTCGGTGGGATGGAGCAAGGAGGAGCTGGCTCTCACAGGCGCCCCCTGAGGGGGGGGCCAGGATCCGGACCCTCAGCCCGGCAGGAGGGTGTCTCTACGCCCACAGCCCAGGAGGGCGCCCCGGGAGGAGGCGATGGCCCTGGGTCCCCTCCGGGGGGTGCTAGCAGGATGGCTCCGGCTGGATGCGACTACGATATCAGCGGTTATATATCAGCGGCAGGCGGCGTGCGAGTGCCCCAGCGGCGCCCCCCGTCAGCTCTGGGGTGGCCAAAGCAGTACGACCTGCAAGCCATGCTGCTGGGCCGTTGTGGGGATATTCATCCGAGGCCGGGACCCCTGCAGGTGGAGTCCGCGAACGTGACCTCTCTTCGGCGACACTGGCGGCAAGTCATAACCTCCAAGGCCGACATAGTGTGCCTTCAAGAAACACGGCTCACCGCAGCGGGACAGAGAGCCATGGCAACGCTGGCACGCAAAATGGGATGGTGCGCGCTCTGGGGCGCGCTGCTCGATCATAACGGAGCGGGAGTATGGGACGGGTTTCCGCGCCCGAGCCGCCCTAGTAGGTCGGGCATGGCTGATGCCCCCGGGCCTCCGCACGGGCCCTCATGACATCCACGAGCAGGCCCTTCCGTAATGCTGTGAACATTTCCCTCGGCATGTCGTTCTCGTCGGAGAGTCGGAAATTAAAGTCCGCACATATTATCTGCGGGGAATTCCCCAGCCTGGCCGTGTAGCGCAACACCGTTTTCCATAGCTGGGCATTAGGGCGTTTTTGCGCCACGATACCATAGGCCACTTGCACGTTGAGAATGCTACGGCCCTCCGCATGCGCCAGGTGGGCATGCATCCACCTCCCTGACGCCCACAGCGCCTGGACGGCCTCATCATCCGCCGGGCGAGCCGCCAGCTGCATCACCATGCCTGGGCGATACAGTATGCCCACGCTGCCGGGTCCTGTGCATTGATGGGATCCTGACGGACACCAGAGTGGCCTCGTTGGTGCACGAGGAGAGGGTAATTAAGAAGCCGGGGCTGCCGGGTCACTCTCTCCTGCGAGTGAGCATTAGCCTGGACATGGCGAACCAGAAGGTGACCAAGATCAGGAACCTGGAGGACCCTGAGGAGCATAACATGCACACGGAGGAGCGCCAACGGCTGGCCTCAATTTTCTGGGACAGTATGCGCAGACCCTGGAAAGCGGCGGTATGCGCCGAGGACGTCAACGGAATGTGGCACACGTGGACATGGGCGGCGGAAGAATTTTTGCTGATGGAGCTCGGGGAGGACAGCACCGTGGAGTCGGCGCTCCGCATGCAATGGCCGGGCCCCCCGGTGGTGAAGGCCGACCCGATGGAGCTAGAAAAACGGGGGCGGGGTACGTCGCATACGGTGGCCACTACCAAGCTTTGCCCTAATAAGAAACTGCCTAGCGGGGTGCCAAAAACCAGAGCCATTCGGATCATGGACGCGGTCAAAGGAGCGCTGAAGCAGGTGCTGCGGTATGTTCGGGCGCAGGAGCAGGCAGGCTTGACAAGAGTGGGCGGGTGGCCCAGGGGGGTAGAGCAATGCTGGCTCTCTGCGCACAGGGGCATGGACCAACTGCAACAGGAGCGACCCCCCCCCCCCCCCTGGAGGGGATTGTGGTGCCTTCGCGAGACAGACTATGCGATGCCCGGACGTTGGAGCAGCTCATGGCGGCCCTGGAAGCGGCGGTACGAGCGCGAGCGCTGGCGGAGGAGAGGGCGCGAGTGCAGGCCTAGAGACAGTGGATAAATGAATCCTGGGCGACCTCGCCAGGGGTGGTATATCGATGGATCAGAGGAGCGGGGGACGCAGCCTTGCAAATGGTGCGGACCCCAAGCGGGGAGTTCACGGCGAACATTGCAGAAATGGATGAGGCCATCAGAGCGGCTTGGGCGCCAGTGAACAGACGCTATGAGGCGAACCCGGAGCCCTCTGTCGACAAGTTCATGCAGGAATACAGGCACCATGTGCGACACAGTGCAATGAAGGCCAGAATGCTCACAGGTGACGTATTGCTGCAGCGGGCACGCAAAATGGGGGTAAAAACGGCTAATGGCCTGGACCTCTGGTCAATTAGCCTGCTTAAGCGCCTCCCGGCGCCCTTCTGGGACGCGCTGGCGGAGCTCCTGCGCATGGTGGAGCGCACAGGACAGTGGCCAGACAGGGTGGCAGAAGGCTTCACGTCGCTCGTGCCCAAAGGAGAAGGGGGGGGGCGACCCCATGAAGCTGCGGCCCCTGACAGTTCTCTCGCAAATCTACCGTATATGGGCAGGGGTCAGAATGGAGGACGCACTGCAATGGTAGGAGCAGTGGATACACCCAGAGGCGTACGGATTCCGCCCCCACCGGGGGGCCATAGACGCGGCGACGGTCCTCACTCTTTTGGTGGAGCTGGCACAGGCGCTCAAGACGCCACTGGTGGGGGCAAGCACTGATTACACAAAGTGCTTCGATCTGATACCGCAAGCCATCTCGATGGCCCTAATGGAAGAGCAGGGAATCGATGAAGGATTCCTCCGAGCGTTCAGCGGCATGTACCGGCAGTTGAGGCGCATGTTCAAGATCAAGGGCTGCCTGGGGGCCTGGTGGGCAGCCACGAATGGGGTGCTGCAAGGGTGCCCGCTCAGCGTGATAGCTATCAATGCCCTCACGACCACGTGGAAGCGCATCATCGATGACGTAGGAAAGCCAGCGGTGGTCACCACAAGGGAGATGCCGCCCGCACCAAAAGAAGAGGAGTTCCCCTCATGCTACTGGACCAGCTATGGAACCGGTCTAGACCAGATATGGGTATGGAGGTGTGTGCAGCCCTGCTGCTGCTGGGAGCAAGGCTGGGTGGTGGATGGCGAGCACGCCCCGCCGCCGAACCCGGACAACGGGGGGGACGTGCAGCCGCCGAGACGACCGGATGGCTGCCGACCAGGGCTGCCCACGCCGGCCGAGAAAGTCTGGGGGCGTCTGGGCCTGCTGGCAATGCCCACCCCAGCTAGCACGGAGCACTCTAGGGCGTCGCTGCGGAGCCCCCCCCCTGCGGGAGGACAAATTCGAGGTGTCCAGCGAGGAACCGGGCTCCCCGATCCTGCCCAGGAACCTTTTTGGCACAGACTCGATGGACGGAGCAAGCGACAGCACGCACGTGTCGGAGGAAGGATCAGTGGACGAAGAGGACGCGGCACCAGGATCACGGGCCACGATCTCAGCAAAATGCTACGCGGACGACACGTACATGCTTACAGCGTACCTCTTGTCCCTGCTGGCGATGCTCGCGGCGACCAGCAAATGGCTGACGCTGACGGGGCAGGAGGTGAACGCCTCAAAGTCGCTGGCCTTCGCAACAGCGCACTCAGCGCGAGGGCCTCCGACTGCGCTGGAGGCGACACTGGACGGAGTGCGCATACCCACCCAGCAAGAGTTCAGGCAGCTGGGCGTGGGGGTGCGCACCATGCCGCGACGTGGCACAGGCCCGCTGCTGCACAAGCGCATCACGGAAGGGAAGGCAGCCCTCCGGAAAACCAGAACGATCCCAGGAGGCTTTGATAGAAAGGCCACGGTGGCGGCGGTAATGATCGTGGCAGCGACGCTGTTTGGGGTCGAACTGGCGGATGTGGCCCCGAGGGACGTGAGCAGCTTGGAGTCGGCGATCATGACGGCGATCTGGGGGCCCAGCAGACCGTGCAGGGCGAAGGAGGTGGTGTTTGCCCTACTGCTGCCGGGGCACAGGGTGGCACCATCAATGGTGGTCCCGTACAAGCGGATGTGCTGGCTTGCGAACATCGCACGCGTCCCGGGCACTGCCCAAGTTATCACGCAAGCAGTCTGGGAGCATACGGAGGAGCCCAAAGGCACGGGCCCACTCGGTCGGGCACTGCGAGAATTCCGGCGCCTCGGCTGGCGCAACCAGCGGGGGTGGTGGAGTTGGACCATGCCGCGAACCGGGATCTCGGTGCACCTGGTGCACGCAGCCAAGGAGTATGTGGAGCACCTATTCCGAGAGTCCCTGAGGGAGCATCACCTGGAAGCACTGGAGAAACGGAGACCGAGGCTCTTCGGCGGCATGGGAGCACGGATCGACGGGGAGCTCACACTGAGCGAACTGGAGCGGTGCGCCACGGAGCTAGACAGGTCGATGCTGCGAGGCGTGATGGCGGGGGCGCTGTGGACCGCGGACAGAGCGCATCGGAGAGGTCTGCGCCAGGACGGCAATTGCCCCTACTGTAGTAAGGGGACGCGAGAGGACGAGGACCACCTGCTATGGTGGTGTGCAGCCTGGAAGTCGGCACGGGAGCCCTTCTTGCCGGAGCTCATGCTGCTGGCACGGGCCCTCAAGCTGGGGGCGCTGTCTGACTGGCCGCCTTGCCTGCGCCTGTGTGGACTGCTGTCAGAAGAGGTGGTGAAGCGAAGTGGCCTGGCGAGGGGGCCCGGCTGGAAGAAGCGCTGCAAGGAGCTGAATAGGGTCTCGAGACACTGGGTGCCGGGGCCGGACGAAGACCCCGACGAGGCGTCAAGACAGCGGGAGGAGTTGGCCCTGGCAGGCCACCAGTGGGCACACGACGACCAGAACCCGCTGGAACAGTTTGTGCACCAGCTGCACTGCATGTTCCTGGCGGTAATGCGGGCCCGAAAGCAACGGGATGAGGAAGAATCCCTTCTATTTCCCGTGGAGCAGCGCAAAGCACCCCAGGAATATCCCTGGCACCAGCTTCAGCCCCCTTTCCCGCGGCCGACTAAAACATGCCTGCCAGCGATGGGGCAGCTGCCCAGAGACTGGAAGTGGGGGCCGGACTTCCAACCGGCCGTACTGCGGTGGCTCTCAGAGCTACAATGGCTGCCAAGAGACGACAGCCTGCCCGAGGCACACCGGCAAGTGTCTTTCCTGGAACTGGCGCTGGACTTCGAATCGTACACAGGGAGACCTCTCCCCCCTACCCCTCAGACGCGATTTAAGGGAGGGGAGATGTCGCTGCAAGAGAAGGGAAGAGTCCTACGGCTGGCGGTCAGTCTGCTAGGGAAGGCGGCGGGCAGGGAGTCCATTCTCCCGGCGGCCTTCACCAACAGGTGCCGCTCTCTGGTCCCGCTGGGGGCGGGCACCACGGCGGGGGTAAAAGGCAGGCCTATATTCACACGCCCAGCGGCGGTCTGGCACCACCTGCGACGTATGCAGCAGTACAGCGCGAAGAGATGGGCCCAACAGCAGCAGGCAAAGGTGGCGCGATAGCAGAGCAAACGCCGATGAGCACAGGGCGTGAAGGTGAAGTCGGCACCGGCGCAGCAGCCCCAGGAAGTGAAGTGCCCGGGCAAGGGAGGAGCGAAGCGCTCGGCGGGGGCGTACGCCAGCGACTTCTACGCGGACCCGGTGCTCCCACCGGGGACGAGGCGAGGCCCACAGTACTGTGTCACCGAGGAGCCGGACCTTCCGGCAGGAGCGGCGCGCTGTGGCAGAACGGCGCTTTTCACCCCGCCGCAAAAGTGCGTGGTGGCGAGACGCCCTGAGCAGGGGCCGCGGCTGCCACGCCTCTGGGTCTGCGTGGCACACCAACACATACAATGCGCATCCTGTGCAGCTGTGGGTCGGGGGGTGCGGCACTGCTGCGCCAGGGGACATGCCGGGCATCCGCGACCGACTATGCGGGGCCGACAGCCGGGGACACGAAGAGCGGAGGCCCACCCCCCTGGGGCGGGGGGCACACCGTCGGCGAAGAGACGCAGACGACAGCGGGGCCTGGACACGGCACCGGGCCGGGTGCGGGCACACAAGCGAGGAAGGGTGGATGCGACCCCCCCCCCCCTGCCAAGAGGAGGCGCTGTACGCCGCCGGGCGCTGCCAAGCACGGGAGAGCAGGGACCGAGGTGACATAACCCCCACGCCCCAGAGGTTCCGGCTCAGGTGAGGCCCCCTACCGCGACCCGAGCAGGCACCAGAGGCAGCTCCACAGCCCGTTAGGGCTGTAGTTTTTGTCTTTTTCAGGCTGGCGCCTCAGGCGACCGCTGGGGGCCCTGGACCCATGCGGGCCTCCCTCTTTAATATTGTTCTACCCCACCCACCAACACACACACACACACACACATACACATACACATACACATACACATACACATACACATACACATACACATACACATACACATACACATACACATACACATACACATACACATACACATACACATACACATACACATACACATACACATACACATACACATACACATACACATACACATACACATACACATACACATACACATACACACACACACACACACACACATTGTCACAACCAATTTGATGACAGGGGGCGCTTCAGGGGACGTCGATATGGAAACCCATCCCATCCCATCCCCACCCTGTGCTCAGATGCACAAGCAATGCCTCCCAATCGTCCCATCGGCCTTGTGCAGATTCTCTGGCCACGTATATGCCAGTGGGCGCACCTATCCCCTCTCCGGGTCCCCAGTTGCCGAAGGCCTGGAGGTTGGATGCTGCGCCGCGGGTTCACGCCCTTGTGCCGCGCGCCACTTGAGTACGCGCAGCGCCTGGAGGAGGTCCGGAAGGCGTGCCCCCTCCCGCCACCCCCGGCAGCCCCAAAGCCAGCGCGCCTCATCGCCCAGCAGCAGCCGGAGGACGTGGGCAAGATCACCCTCGTGCTGGACATGGACGAGACCCTCGTGTACGCCCGATCCGGCGTGGTGCACCGCCGGCCGCACTTAAAAGAATTCCTCGCCTCTCTGAAGGACCTCTTCGAGGTTTCATTCATTCATTCATGTTTTGGCAGCTCAGCCCCTGCCTGGGATGTGTTAGGGAGGGAGGTAGGACAGCTTGTGTGGGGTGTAACTGTAACGTAGGAGGTCAGGGGGTGTGAGGCCTGAAGTTGTGTTGTTGGGTTAAGAGTTGGGGCACGGCTTAGGGTGAGGCTAGGAGCATACTTGGTGCTAACACCTGCCAAAAATTTTTGTGACACATGCCGACACCTGCCAAAACTTTTTGTGACACCTGCCGACACCTGCTAGATATTTTTGTGACACCTGCCGACACCTGCCAAGACTTCTTGTGACTTGTGTGGTGTGCATGTGTGCATGGGGCAGTGTCGTCTTCCCTTTGTCAGTGGTGATTTTTGGTTGCATTGTGTCACAAGCACTTTGAATCATGTTTCCCATTTTTCAGAGGGACTGTCGGGTGGATAACCAGCCCCTAGCATGCAGTCCCTCCCAACCTACAGAAGCTACAGAGCAGGTTACGGAGGCTCAAGAGGCAGCTCCCACGTCACAGGCAGCTCCCACATCGCAGCAGGCAGTCCGTGTGCAGTCCGTAATCCATCAGTCCAAGATATATTTCTTTTCTTTTGCAGAGCGTGGCTTGATTTTCCTCTACATGTGAGTCTGTGGATTGTTTCTGTGTGTGTGTTTCCATGTGCTTGTGCCAAACTATCTGACACCTGCCGACACCTACCAGAAAAATTTGTGACACCTGCCGACACCTGCTAAAATTTGTTGTGACACCTGCCGACACCTGCCTTGGCAGGTGTTAGTGCCAAGTATGGCTAGGAGGGCTCCCCTGGTTGCAGTGCAGGTCGGGGGCTTAAGCGTCTCCCTTGCCCTGATTTTTTTATTGTCTGCGATGAGGTGATTTTTTTCATTCGCATCCTTTTTTTTTTTGACTTTTTTTTGACTGTTTTTTGACCAGGTGGTGCTCTGGACCAGTGGGCAGGACCCTTACGCCACCCGGATCCTGCGGCAGGTGGACACCATTGGCGCCTTCCGCCACGCCATCGTGCGGGACCCACGCTGGTTCCCAGAGGACGCGCCGGGGGGCGGGACCCACGCCGTGACCAAGCGGCTGGAGCTGCTGGGCCGGGACATGGCGTCGACGCTGCTCATCGACAACAGCCCCGAGAGCTGCATGGCGGACCCGTACAACAGCCTCGTGGTGCCGGACTTCACGTGCCGGACGCTGTCGGACGTCGCGGAGTGCTCCGATACCACACTGCAGGTTCTCCCATAGATCTTTGGGGAACCCTACGCCCAGGCCGTTGGTGAGTGCAGCATACCGGGGTGGGGAAAATGAGGAAAAGGGGAAATTTGGAATGGCAGAATTCGGCACACCAGAAGTGTGCGAAATTATGCCATTGTATCTGAAGGTCCGAAGCCATTTTTCTAGGTGTCGGTTTTAGCTCTTTTGGCATGCACATTGCCATTGTGCCCGGGAGCCTCCAGGAATTAAGGGAAACCATCCAAGCAATTATTCAGAAGCTGTAAGGAATAACAGCAACCAACCAAAGGCCCATATCAAATAACGATCACCATTCACGGTCTATGCTTGTTCTTGTGCCACAATCTGAGAATTTGTGCCAAATTTCGCAGTGGCATTTCAGAATCGGTGCCAATTTTCTCTGCACCAAATTTCGCCATTCCAAATTTTGCACGTTCTCAATTTGCCGCCCCCCAGTTCACCACAGCCTCGCTTGTGGTGAAAAGACCAAAGTGCTCAGAATTTAATGGCGAAAGGACAGGGGGCAACCCCGGTGCAACGTTGATCAGAGCATCATGATCCATTGCATCACGATGGTCAAAGTCATAACTCACCACATTGGCACGCTGCCCCGTCAGCGCCTTGGAGAAAGGTCCTGAAAAAAGGCCAAGAAACTGGTGGGCATCCATGGACAATGCCACACTTGCAGCACGGCGCTGAGAAATTCCCTGCATTCGCATATGCCCCCCACTGAATTTTTTGTACCCCACCGCACCCCAACGCCGTGGGTGTTGGGGTCCAGAATTCCACTGAAATACCCCCATGCCATTCTCGTTGCCCTCATTGTGGCCCTTCCCAGGGGGGCCATGTGGTGCAAGGAACGCAGCTGGGGAGGCTTTCGGGCCAAGGGCCAACCAGAGATCCATTAGAAGGTCGAGGTTGATGATCCAGGCGATCTTCATTCCCCAGCGGACTGCCATTCTAACTGCCTTCGTCACCGAGGACACCCGAGTGCCCAGGACGGCTTTGGTGTCATTGACCCCCTTGCTCAACGACAATAAAGTTTACCGTATGGAGACAACCTGAATTGTCCAGAGTGCCAATTTTGGGCTCACTCGTTGTTGCAGCTTGAATGATAATTGTGCCCCTTGCGCAAGCACGGTTTGGACAGCGACCCCGTGGTATGGTCACTGTTGGGACCACAATATTTGTGGTCTGAAATGAATAGGGACGACAAGGTCAAGCAATTGCACGAGCTGAAAATGTAGAGTTGGTCCATTGCATTGCATTGGCCCATTGCACCGATGGTTCCACAAAGCGGGTGAAAGGGTGATGGCAGGAGGGATGCAGTGTCTTTTTCAAGACAAGCTCCAGTTGCAATTATGGAGCACCCGTGCGCATGAGTGACAAGAGCGTTAGTTAGCATTAGGGTGAGTTGCGGGGAGTGCTGCATGCATTGCAGGGACAGGGAGACAGTGAGCGGCTGGCGGTAGTACTCGACTCTGAGTACGTCTTTGAGGGGAGAATGGAGTGGTCAACGAAGTGGGGGCAACACAACTTGCACATTTCGCTGGGGAGGTGGGGCACAGGGACATGTGGGAAGCCATATTGAAGCGACGAGAGAAAGGGCACACGCACATTGGAGTACCATTGACCCCCTCACACCTGGGTGTAAAGGGCAATGATGGTGCTGACAAGATGACCCAGCAAGGCGGAAAGGCGCAGCCCCACAACAAGAAGCATCAATGAGCTCACCCGTATCCGTTCCAGGGACCTAGAACAAGTTGGGGCTGCAAGCCGTGACGGACATGGGGTTGGTGTCTTGGGGGTTGCCGTTGGTGGGACTGATGGTATCGGGTTCGGGGGCATCGAGTGCCAGTTTCAGTACAGATGTAAGTGACAGACGGCTATGACAGCTATTGGGTGTCCCATCCCTGTCCACAGCGTCGTTGGATTCTAGTACGGTGTCAGCGACACACACCACATGAATGGGGCAGCGTGACACCGGCGGCCAGAGGGCAATGAAGAGGGAGGGTAATAAAGAGATCTGGCCCACTACCTATAGGTGTTTGCTTGAAGAGTGAGTGTGGCTTTGCTGCTTCTGGGAGACCAATGTGGAACGCAGCGGGGCTGCTACGCCGCCTTGAAAACTCATACAGGAGCCATGGGGGCGCCCTATGGCGCCTTGCTGAAGGCAGCAAGAACACATGAGACGAGACAGTTTGCAAATTCTTCAGGGTGTGATGCCCAAGGTGCCGATCAGCTTCAGATTATGGCTGAGCATGGTGCAAGGGAGGGGGGGGCTAATCAACGCACCTGGCCCAACGGTAAAGGTGTCTGCTTCGTGGGTGTGCACGGCTCCGCCGCTTTGAAGAGCATGCAAGCAACGGATGGGAATGCCTCCGCTGCCTTGTCAGACATGTTTCAGGGCGCCTTTGGAGCCAGTGAGGGCGCAAGAGACTGGACAGTTTGCATATTGATGAGGGTGTGATGGCCCAGGGTGACGGCTATCGTCAGATTATGGCCAAGCACGGCGACCCTGTTTTGCAGTCGTTTTCTGGGACCATGTGTCCAATTGCGTGTGGGAGTATTGATGCGCCATCTGGGAATCGAACTCAGGAACTCCCTGTTGAGGCATCATATACCATTACAGCTGAGCCAGTTACTCTTTTGGATGCTTCAGAAGGGAGAGCACATTGAGCACGGTGTCACAGACCAGTTCGGAAGTTGTCCGGGAGCGGTTAGGGAGAGAGGGGAACTTGCTATGCAGGGCGCGCGGGGCATCTTTTAGCAATTTTTGTACACCAGGGTATGTTGCTGTGTTGCTGTATTGACGTTATGGAAGCTGCGTTCTATTTCACAGTTGGTGTGCGTTGTATTGCAGACCACTCATGTTTTCTTGAAACATGCTTGTCCAGTGCATGCGCATCACTAGTGACGCTGTCATAGCGCGCATTGTTGGCCTTGGCCGCATGGGTGTGTCGTTGGTTCATCACCATGTTTTGCCGCATTCCTGTTGTAAGCCATTTGGGAGCATTCTGTGGGAGTAGACCATAAGGTTAAAAGCCCCGCCCGCAGGGCAAGCAATGCCTCAGGGCGAATGGGCGGGTCGAAGAGTTACTCCAGGAAGATGGCTACAGTACCCCCCTCTTCCAATGCATCTCTGCCGCCACCTCACCAACTCCCCAACCCCAACACCCCAAGACCCCATTCTCACACGACTCTTGATGGCCCTTTTCAGGATCTGGTCCCACTGTTGCGTCGGCTTTACGAAAGTAAGCTCCCGGTCTCGGCCTTTCTGAACCAAATTTGGCAGGAGAAGCTTGTCCACACGATTGAGCCCGTGAGCCCCTTCCTTGGGTCCATGGGCCGCTTTTATCACGTGGGGGATCCTGTGCTGACGGAATCTGCCCATGTTGACCCAGATCCAGAGCCTGCGTGGCCGAAGGATGCATGGTGAGCCCTGGCTCACCCGCAGACACTCAACCTGCTCTGCTGTCGAGACAGCGAGGTCACGTGTCTCAGCTGTCAGAGAACATGCCTGAACCTGTAGTCCCCAATGCAAGCCCCAGGTGGGACACTCACCTCACCTCACCTCACCTTGCCTCACCGCACCTCACTGGGTCGCAAAACAGACTCGCTGCGTGCATCCCATTCCCAAGGGCAACCAGTAAACGCTGGTGCGCACACCTCGTGTAAATAGAATTGGGGTGAGGCGGGAGAAGTGGGGGAGGGTGTGGGAGGGGGCGGGCGAGTTTGAGGTGCATCACATGCTGCATTGGACCCACCGAATGTAACCCTGTAAAGATGCCCCCGGAACACTTTGTCCCTGACCACTATGCTCCTGGAGCACTGTCATTCCCCGATGCCATCAATCAATGTGGCATGCAGTGGTGGTGGGCGTCGGAGGGAGAGAAGGGACGCATGTGGTGGGGGCCGGTGACGAACGCTCCAGCCCGAAATTAGCACCTTTGACCAGTCGCCTGAACACCGTGGCGCCGCCCTGCCCCGGAGCATTGTGCCCCCTGAACGGTTTGCCCCCATGTCTGATGTGTGACTCCGTAGGACTGCTCCCTGTGATGTGTCCCAGGCATTCTGTAGTGTGCCTGCCGCATTGTGTGGCTCCAGCGGCGTCGCACAAAGTGGGGTGGACCCAACACCCGCGCCTCCGCCGCTGCCAACGTTGTGGCAACCTTTGGGCAAACGGACAAACTGGGGCAACGGGTAGGCGCAGCGCAAACTGCGAAGGCAACCACTATCACCACAACAACAACAACAACAACAAGAAGAACACCGCCGACAACACCACCACCACCACCAACAACAACAACAACGACAACACCAACACCAACACCAACAACAGCAGCAGCAGCAATAACAACAACGTTTGAGAGACGGCCTTCGGAGGTCCGCTGCCCCCAGGGTACGCATACGGTTGGTACCACAGGGTGAGTGCCTGTTGCCGGGTCTTTCTTTTGGCAATGCGATGTTTTTTTTTTTTTGGTTGAGGTTTTGATTGCAGAATTGCGGTTCCCCGACGTGGTTGACGGTTGACCGGCGCGGAACCTCTGCTGAGGTGCGGGCCCGCTGGGGGGGGGGGGGGGGGCGGTCTGGGCACCCCCTGTTACCGTGTGGATTGCCGTGGGCCGTGTGGTGGGGTGGGATTCGGGTGCGTCTGGCGGAACGGAAGCTCCACGAACATGTTGAGGTCATATTGTACATTGTACAAGGGGCCCTAAATTGCCAGTCGGTCGTGTGCGCAGGCGCCATTCTTCGTCTTTACTCCATCGTCAAGTCTTCCCTGGCGGGTGTTGCCAGGCCATTTGAAACATCCCTTTGATTGCACATGGGGATTGCATTCGTCTGAATCCCCCCCTGAGCTGTCCATTGCGTTGCGGAATTTTTGATGTTCATGAGGTTGGGCTTTGCAACCCCCTGGGCCTGGGCCCGGCAGGAGTTGGCCAGGCAACGTGTAAGTTGCAACTCTGGCAGCTACCGACAGTGCTTGGGAGGGCATTTGCATATGTACAGCCACTTTGGGAGCTGCCACTCGGTGCTGGGTTTGCCATGCCATGGCATATTCCACCACCTTGCACCACTTCTGCCGTCTCTTGCACACGTGTGTGATGTCCGCTACTGTGTACCGTACCCCCCCGCCGCCCCTTCCTAGTGTCTAAGGCTTGTCCAAGATGCGGAGGGCGCAGGCATGGGGTCATTTTGGAGCCTGATTGAATGCGTTCCCAATTTGTAGATATCGGCCAAGCTGCTCGGTTTGTTTGCATTTTCTGTTGCGTTGCCGAGTCACCCCGGCTGTGTGGTTTGGCTGGCCGTCCTCCCTCCATTTGGCTCCCATTCATTTGCTGTGGGTGAATGGCGATGAAACACAAGTATCTTTGAACCCGGTTGCGTCCACGTGCCCAGATGATAGAGTTTTGACTGCCACACACATGATACCACCCGTATCTTGGGCCAGGGTGGCTGCGGTGTTCATAGCAGCAAACGGTAATTGTCACACTCCCGGTGGTATTTGAGACATGGGGTGTCAAGTACAACTCGGCCACGATCTAACCGCCGTTGGTTGCTGCCCGAATATCGGCAGCATTGGAAAATAGTCGTGGTTCTGCGGGCCCTTCCGCTTTGATGGCTTCCCCCATCCCCTCAAAACCTCCGCACTTGCAGTATTGCCACATACCATTCCCCCCTCCAAACATCGCGGTTCTGGGATGCCCGGTGGCGCCACCAGCACATTCTGGTCGCTGGCTGCTGGGCGCCCGCAAAGTCCTTTGCATTTTGAAGTGGTGGAGCCGTTGCATGGGACGTGTTTTGCTTCTGTGCCCTGGTCCCTCTTCTCAGCTGGTTGGCCCCCGCACTGCGGGTGTATGGCATTTCTGTTTGAGGCATCATGGGCACGGACCATCTGACTGGCGTGTTGGCGCCAAATTCTGGGTGTGTGTGTGGGTGTGTGGGTGTGGGTGTGGGTGTCTGTGCCGAAGGTGCTGTTGCCAAAAGGCAATGGCCCGAATGTCGTACCAATGGGAACTGCTGGACGGGTGGGCCCCCATACCAAACCCTAAAGCTAAGTCTCAAAACCCTTGTGTCGGTGCCAAGATGTTACACTCCAGGGGGCAATGTGCAGTGGGAAAAATGCGGGGCAGTGGGCAGTGGGCAGGGGATCCTGCTGTTCGCTGCCACAGTGCCGAGGGCAGTGGGCAGTGGAAATCTTTCAGCGCACTGCCTCACTGCCGGTTCTGTCCATCACATCACTGCCGAGGGCGGTGGGCTGTGGGTGGGTGTCTGTGCCTGCATGTGTATCTGTTACTCCACGATTAGTGCCTGCTTGTCAAGGGAAGGACTGGATGATGTGTGTGGGGGGGGGGGGGGGGGACAAGGCCTCAATGTGTGGGGGGGGGGGGGGCACAAGGCCTCAATGTGTGGGGGGGGGGGGGGGCACCACACCAGTTTGACAATGGACTATGCCTGCGATTGGGTCTGCACCAATATGGAGGGCAACGTACCGGTTACGGTGTATTACAGGTGTGCTACGTCCATAGTGCTGCTTGTACCTCTGTGCCACGTGTCTTGAGCGACTGGACCCTTGGTGCAGTTGCCTACCCCTCCAAGAAGTTTGTGATGTTAGTGAGACGTCACACCAAGGTGCTCGCTAATGCAGAGGGATGATTTGGTTGAGCCAAGGTTGTAGTGCGCCCCGAGCACCAGTCGCTGAAGGTGTCCTGTCTGTGTGTTGCGTGTGTGAGTGTCTGGTCCCGGGTTGCGCTGCAGTTTGCGCTGCAGGACCTGAAGATTGCTCTGGCAAATACCCCAAGTGTACACCCACTGTTTGTATTGTACTGCACGGTATACTAGAAGAGAGAGTGTGTGTGCGCACCATGCAGCTGGAGCTTTTCACTGTGTGACTGATCCTCCATGCCTCAAGCACGCCCACACGCATGGGTGCGCTGAGGGACCGGATCGCGGTTCATTGTGAGCAAATGTTGAGTGCCCTACTCCGCACTTTCCATGATTTCCAGAGCTCCGGGTTTGACCCACAGTGTCACTTCTGTTCCCACCATATTGACACTGGTCTGACACTGCAAGCAGATAGTGGTGCGAAGTGCACCGCGGTAGGGACGGCACCCTGCGCTGGATGGGTGGGCAGCAGGGCATGCAAGTTCATTTTGTAGTCAACAGCAAGCAACAGCATTTTTTTTTTAGCAAATGGGTACGTCTCAACAAACAGATGGGGTTTGGTTGGCTTACAGCACAGGGCGTACAGCACAGAGGGGGCATGCCCGAAAGAGTACACAGAAAGGGGACAGACCAGAGGCCCAACACGACTAGACTGATTTGACAGACCTGTCCTGGTGCGCCTCAAAGCTGCAGCTGTCTGCAGAAGGATGGATGCCTGGTCCTTTTCGGCTGACTTCATTCTTTTGCCTCAGGCTTGAGAAGAACACTACACATGGCACTCGTGCCCTTGGTGTGTATGTGCTCGCGCCGGGTGTTTGTACTTGCGTGCGGCGTTCTTGTGTGTGTGTGTGTGTGTGTACTTTCGGCTTCACAAAAGGCATCTCATGATTGTTGTGTATGCACTGCGTGGCGCCATGTGGCGGTTTAGCTAACCGTCAGCTGTACCTTGCGTCAATTGCGCCATGACATGTTTCTGCTGCGCCTTTGAGGTGCCGCCCCAGCGGGCTCTGCTGTGCGGAGCTGCACTGTGGATCCCTTCCTGCATGCCCTGCCTCTTGTACTGCACGAAGACACCGAACCTTCTGTGACAATTGATCTATGGATCTATGGGTATAGAGGAGCGTGCATCTAGGGAGATGTTCATGCGTGCCTTTGTGCGTTTGGGTATTTCGGTGTGGTTGCCTGTGGGTGCCTGTCTGTGTTTGTGTGTTTGTGTGTGCTGGTGTGTGTTTGTCTGTACATGGACATACATGGACGCTGTGACACAGCGACGCGCTCTGCATGCTGTGCATCTGTCTGTGGATCCTATACATGCGCCCTGGTGACGTGCGCAAAGCATGCGGTCACCTTGAGTTGCATTTCTTGTACTGTACATTATACACGTATGCACATGGGACATTGTGCACGGAGCAGCCCTGTGCTGTAGCGCAGGGCAGGGGGACGTAGGGGAGACGCCCTGGCCCTCAATGTACAGACGTCCGGCATGAGACTTCAAATATACATCACATGTGGCAGTACAACACGACGGTGCAGAGGGGGCGCACTTAGCGCAGTGCGCGCGCAGTGCAAGCGCAGTGCAACTATTTGGGCGTGTGGCGGTACTAGAGACCCATACTTTGTGATCTAGGAGGGCATCATTGTTGTTTGAGAGTAGGTTTTGATACACTTCTTCCACATTGGGGATATGGCATTTTTGGATTTTCACCTAGTTTCACCCATTTCCACCTTTTTTCACACTTTGTTGCTTATTTCCACCACATCCACTCTTTTCTAGGTTGATTTCTCCCCACCATGGGACCTCGAGAAGGCAGAGGTCATGTATCCATGTTGTTTTCCCCCCATCATGGGGAACCCGAGCAAGCACGGCCGGTGTCAGACCTCAAGATCATGATCAAGGCCGAGGGACAAGGCAGCATCCTCTCCAAGTCCTCTATCACGTCCAAGTACCATCATCGAAGGTGACCTCACGGGCTTGATCAACGCCAAGGACCCTTCGTGCTAGCCAAGACGTACCATGCCGTCATCCCGAGACAGTCGGCAGCGGGGCTATGCAGACGGCCATACCTAGCACCCCCGGGTCCATCGTCCCACCCCCATTCGTGGAAGATGGACCACCTCCTGCCCCCAGTGAAGGAGGTCTCCCAGGGTCTACAGTGGGACATGGGAGTGCTTGGGGACTCTTCAGGGTGAACCTGGTCTAAAAAGTAGCACGCAATGCGCGCGCGGTGCAAGGGCGCCCCCAGGGATGGGGCCTCAGTAGTGGTGTGATGAGTCTCACGGACTGGATGGGGATGGCATTGTGAGGAGGGCAACGACGACAGAGGTGCCTTCCTCTACCCTGCCTCCTAGGGGCCTTCTGGAGAGGTCGCATAATTCAGCCGTCATGCCCCTGACGCCTGAACTAGTGCAGCCCGTTGCGGATCCCGGATGCAAGGACATATGGCTGGTCCTGACGCTAGGATGCCGTCGACCACGCGAGCTGGAAGGGACGCTACCGGGTTTGACGGGATGAAGTGTCATTGTACGCTGGCGTGTGGAGTTCGCGCAGGCAACCTTCCTTTACCTTGCTTTGGCTCATGGTGGCCTTCTGGATGGTGTTAGAATGGATGATGGCCGTACAGGGGAAGGTGCAATGGCCTGCACCCTGAATAGTTGCTGCGCACGCACTGTCCCCTCATGCAGGAGGCTGTATAAACTGGGCATCTGCTGCTCATTACATATTTGCTGCATCTCATATCCTCCCAAACAGCCAGACAGCCTGAGACTAAAAGTACTGTCTCGTTGCGACTCACACTCATGCCTACCTCATGGAAATCCGGTGCCTGTCAACCCATGTGCCCCCCCCCCCCCCCGCCCCCTCTGGGCCCAACAGTGCACCAAACAACAGACGGCTGATAGGCCGTGGCTTATGGGCGCCCCCTTTCCCGGTTTCTCGTGCAGGGGGCGGGAGGGGGGCGCTGACTGAGATGCTTTCTGTGCGGCTCATGTCATCTGAGGTCAACGTCTTTACAAACTGCCTCTTGATTCTGAAGCCCGCCATCCCTCTGCCTAAGTTTGTGCAAAGTCATGCACCCCCCCCCGGCCTTTCAACATAAGTTAATCCCATACACTCTAGTCCAGCCCACTGATGTACAGGTCTCCTACCTTCCTTCCCGGACTACAGATTGGCTCAGAGTTGTTGATCCACCTATCCACCTAAACCCACCGACCGAGAGTGCAGAGTGCCGCTGTCCACCCCAAATTTGCATTAAGCCGAGTTGGATCTGCCTGTGTAGGCAGGCCACATGAAGAGTTATACATGTAGTCCTGCGCGATGACCTGAGCGCTGTGAAGCAGGTATTCTCTCAGTTGTGCGATCCCCAGCGAAGACTTTGCTGGCTTTTGTGATGGGGCTCGGCCTTTTTTATAAATTGGACATTGCTGTCCCATCATTGGGACTCCCGCATCTTTCGGCCCCTGCAGCTTGTGGCCTGGGAGTAGGGATCGGGATTGGTGGGGGCGGGGGGGTATCTCATAGTGTCAGATGTCCACCATCAGCAGCTGAGTGCTAACTAAGGCTAGTCACTGATGCAAGGATTTCCAGACTGATTCAGACATGGTTGATCGGATGCTGAATTTTGTACATAGACCTGAAGGAAGAACAACAGAACAAGAGTAATTGTGCATGGGCTCCTAGGGACACATAGACAGCAGCTTGTCCACACTGAGGGTGCTCTTGCCACAGTGTGCACGGTGATGGATGACGTTGGTGCCGGGGATAACCCAAGGCAAAGACATGTTGTTTCAGAGCTGTGAGAAAACAAGAATTCAGTACCTACACCACCTCATGTTTAGACAGCATACCTGCAGCAAATGGGCACAGGAAGACGTACATTGGAGAGAGTTCCTGCAGTCCAGAAGGCTCCAGGAGATAACTGCAACCATTCAAAAGCCTCCTAGTGATAATTGCAATCATCAAGAGGCCTCCCGGAAAGAACAAAAACTCCCCAGAAGCCTCCAACCATAAAAAAAACTCGGAAGGCAGGTGTTGTGCTTGCAATTGAGCTTTTCAATGGGCTGTTTGGGTGGGTGCAGTTTGGAAAGGTTCACCGTCGTTTGAGCAGTTGCCACAGTGGTTGCCACAGTGGAGACACAGTGCGCATGCAGAGCAACAACACTCTCAACGCACCAGGTGCTATTTGCACAAGTTTAGTGTTGTCGCCACTCTTCGCGTATGCAGACAGGGCATGCTGCAGAGATGTGGGCACACTGCACAAAATGCACAAATCAAGGCATGGCCATTCCAGGATTTACCCACATAGAGGCCCCAGTCACTCCTGGAGACTGCAAGTTTTGTGGTCAACCCTTTTGGATGGGAAATACCCCAAGGCTTGTGTTTAGTTTTTGCATTTTGCACAGAGCAGAGTCACCCCCCCGCCCTGGACCCCCCTTCCGTTTGAGGTGGGTCAAAAGTAGGCCTTTGTGCACCATAGAATTTTCAAGCTGTGTAATTTTGGCTTAAAAGATGGTTGGCACTCACCTAGCATGCTAATGTTCCCTCACAAGTGCTTATGTACCCGGGGGGGGGGGGGTTGACATTGGTGTGGTTTGGTTGACCCGGACCAAAATTTTTCCACGTGTGATCCAAGTATTCCCTGCAAGGACCTTCAGAAGGACACGGTTATGTAGCCACTTTGATCCCTCTTTGCTTTTGAGACACTGAAACAGCAAGGGTTATTGTGGTGAATGTAAGTATGCAAGGAGGGTGCATGCACGGGCCAAATGGACGTGTACCACTAGGAGGATAACAGGGCGAATCAGAATATCACCAGACTCACCCATGCAAGTCCCTGGAGCAAAGAAAACTTGTCATAGGTGAGAAGACAAGGGCCAAACATGAGTCGTGGCAACCCCAAGTCGCTCTGCAGGTATACTCAAGGTAGGAATATAAGTTGCTCCTTCTTTGTCATCCGTGATCCCTGTCCTTGACAGGGGAAGAAGCTATGGTATGTTTTGAGAGTGTAATTAGATGCCGAGATTGACTCGTACTGCTGCAGAACTATTGCAGCTTCGTCAAAGAAAAAAAGTATGCAAGGAGGGTGCATGTACGTTTGCCGAGGGAAAATACATACGTGGCATATGGGGGCCCCTTAAACGCAGTGCACGCACAGTGCAACTATTTGGGCGTGGGGCCGTACTAGATTTGTGGTTTGTGATACTCTGGGCATCATTGTTGTTTGACAGCAGGTTTTGATGCTTTGTCCACATTGGGGATATGGCATTTTCACCCGGTTTCACCTAGTTCCACCCCTTCTCACACATTTTGTGCTCATTTCCACCACGACCACTCCTTTCTGGGGTGATTTCTCCCCACCATGGGGACGCTGAGAAGGCAGGGGTTATTTAGCCATATTGACACATATTCCGTCGGTCCCTTCACTGATCATGATCATCAAACAGGGATTCTAAAGAGAAGATGAAGAGTACATGGCATGTTAGACATCTTACGTGCGATGTTGATGTCAGATATCTGACATGAATGTGTGATATTGCGTCAGTACATAACATTAAGGTACAAGGAAGTCCAGCACACACAAGTTTCAGTAGAGTAAACCCATCAAATTTGGATGCAACATTTTTTAGTGAAAAAAAACAATAAAAAAAGATTTTCCATGTCAAATTCCAATGCATTAATTTACTTGGGGCCTCTTTTTTAGTTGATCGCCCCACTATTTGTTTTTCAGCAACCGGAGATATGGCGAACCCAAAAAGACTTTTTCACCCGCCTGCTTGCTGCTGCTAAAATATGTTGCTCACCCTGCACCCTTGGAAGGGTTGTAAAACCTCCACTGTGAAACCCACGAAACCCATCTTAGTAAAAATCTTGTTTTCTGCCACAAACCTAGCACTGGACCAGAATTGTATGGATGACTTTATTTTGAATAAGGGGAACCACTATAAACACGGATTCAGCTAGTTGTAAGCATGATGGCAATGTGATTGGGAGAAGTTGATTGGATGGATTGGTTTGGCTTATCGCGTTGCTCACGAATACCACGATGGCTTCTTGTATGTGTGTGCAGGCATGGGTGAACCCTAACTCTTGCGGGCTGAGAAACCTGTTCACTGTCCGTCACATGCCATAGTAGAAAAAGATGAAATCTACACCAAATTTCAGGTTCCCCCCCGCACCACCGCCTGTCGTCGAATGTAGGCCGTGGATGTGTCAAAGTTTCAAAATGAACATGTGCTGTTGATAAGCAAGGGGCATAGCCGAGAATGCTCAAGATAGACGGATGCATCTCGGGTCCAAAATGTTTTGAAGCACTGGCATGCACCAAGGAGCCAACGAGGCGGATTGTGGCCACTGCATTCATCCACTGCATGCAAACCTTAAAAGCCTCAAGGATCAACCAAAATGGTCGTCTACCAAACGCAACCGCAATCGTCATTGATGACCACTCTGGTACAGCCCGCCGACACCACGATACTCGTGCAAAAAAACGAGCCATAAGCTTCCCCGACTTTATCCCGCTCACAGCCATTGGCGAAGGATTCTTGGTGTGACATGCAATCCACCAGACAAAGTTCTTGTTCCCCAAACGTAATTCGCCCAGTTGAGATGGATTGCAGTTAAATGAATTTCTTTTTGTGACAGGGCATGTTTCGGATGCAATGGCAATATTGTTCACCTATTCATGCATGAGAAGACAAGCTAAACTAAAGTTCCTTGTGTTCCTTGGTGGTGGTGGTGACGGATGGTGTCGCCGGCACAGCAGCACAATGGTCACGCGACACTACGTTTTTGGGTTCAGCAATGTCCACGACTGTGCACTGTTGTCTCGTCTGCTGCGTGGATGGCAGTGAGGGGAGGTGGAAGGAGGTGCATGGGGTTTGGTGGGGCGAAGCAGCAAGTGCCAAGCCCATGGGGGGAAAAACAATTTAAACGCACTTTGAAGAAGCCTACATCACATTTCCGGACCATATAAATGTACAGGGATATATAAGAGAGGCTTTATCCATTTGGCAAGTGCGCCTTCTCAAGTAAACCTCAATTGTGCCGTGCTGCCTTGGTGTGCACCGACTTTACAAACCGACAATGCAGAGTGATAATGTACATATGAACAGGGTGGCTTTTATATGCAAGTTGTTGCGAGACACGCCTATTCATGGTTTCGGCATGCCAAGCTGTTGTGCTTCATGCCGCATATTGTTAGCGTCAGCAAAGATGTCTAGTGAATAGCTAGGAGCTCAACATTGATTTTACGAGTTGCGTTCGGGGGTATTACACCTTGATATCCTTTCGGGCCGTAGGCATAGTCTAGCAAACAAATCAATGTGGCTCTTTCTCCGACACTCATTTGAGCAACGGCTTGAATGAACGGTCTCATCACGTTACCTAGCCGAAGTGTGAACATGAAAGGCTTGCCACAATCTTGTGAAGAGTCAAATTTTGTCCCATTAGGTAAGGTGGCAATGTAGTGCACCGTCACCTTCATTTCTCTTCAAGGTCGCGCTCCAATTCTAGATTTTACTACCATCACGCCAACACAAATTAGCTCCTCCCAAGGCGGCGGTAAAGTGGTGATGCTCCGCCAGTAGTGCTTCAACCTCCCGCACACCACCAACTTTCTCTCAATGTTTGGCCACTGCCACATGTCACTTCTTTGTGGGGTTGGTTCTGCGGGAGAAACATGACATCATTGCTCTATATTATTGCTCTACAAATTATTGAAGGTGTGGCAACCAAGAAGACCTTGGTTGATCCCGCAGATTCCTTTGTGCTTATGTTGCCGGCATGGGAAACCAAGAAGACATACATTACAATCATGTGATGCTCTATGAATCGGAAAACCAAGGTGGTACATGCAAGCACACACCATGCCCTAAAATACTTCTCGGACATACGCACTTGCGCACTTTGCCAAATGATTCAACAACATTTTACAGTCTCATGCACCTAACAAAAACCGGTGATGAGATTGCTATTGATCACAAGAATGCGATACTTCGAGGCTTTGTCCTCCAAAACATGGAGAAGGTCTCATTAAGCATCTAACGACATGAAAACCTCTGCATGACGAGTGGGACACCGTGTCCTCGATTGGGGGAGCGTGCCAACATGTGGCATACCACACACACTTGTTCCCGCACGGAGAGTTAGTGTCTCTGCACGGAGAATTAGTGTCTCTAGATGTTAGTTGATAGTTAGTGTAGGCGTTTTGATGCATGCTGGTTTGATTGAGGAGGCTTTGGGATACTAAACATTTTTTTGGAGGCATCTACATGCTTATTCATATTTTTAGCAACTAGTTTTAGGCACCGTTGGCGATTGTGTGACTATTTCATGTAGACTGCATGTTATAACTATGTAGAGGTTGGTGGATGCTAGTTGTCATTTCCTAGAGGTCTTGGGGATTCGTGTTAATGGATGTTAGTTGGTGGTTGCTGTAGGCTTTTTGACGCATGTTGGTAGTCCAATGAGGCTTTTCGATTCTAACCAATTTTTTTGGGGGGGGGCATCTAGGTGTGTGATTACTTTATGGATACTTCTATATGCTTGTTGTAACTACATAGAGGTTCCTAGATGCTAGCTGTTAATTTTTTAGAGGTTTTCTGGGTTTCGTGTTATATCATGGATGCTGGATAACTATTGATTTTTCTTGGAGGCATCTAAATGCTTGTTGGAATTGCATGCTAACAGGCGGATGCTTGTTGCTATTTCTTGGCGGCTTTTAGATGCTTGCTGCTTTTGTTTTGGATGTGGATGCTTCATGCTGTCTAGGTTTAGGTTTAGGCTAGGGTTGTAGATGCTATACATTTCTATATATTTTTGTGTATGTTTATGTACATGTATTATTTCGTAGTAGCTGTTAGATGCTATCTGTTATTTTGGGGAGGCCTCTGCATGGGTGTCTTCCTTTGTAAGGAGCTAATGGATGCTTGTTATTTTCTTATCTTTCGTAAGAGCGTTTTGTATGGCTAGTGGATGGTTGGTTGATGTTATTGGGGCCCATTTGGCACATGAATGTGGGCTCCAAACAAAGGTTACAAAGAGGAATGATAGATGGCAAGGGATAGCTAAGGAAATTTGTTATCCCTCACAAGGTTACTACATTGATGTTGAGTTTGTGTATAATTTTAGTGTACATTAGTCTAGAAGTCTTGTGCATGCAAAATGGATGGCAAGTGCATTGATTGCTATTTGTCTAAGATGTTATTTGAAGGAATCTTCGAGTAGCTTGTTGGTTGGGGGTTATTTCAAGGGTTGTTTTGAATGCTTGGTGTTATTTCACCAAAGCTTTTGGATGGTTCTTGTTATTTTCTACGATCTATCATTTGCTGCAGCTTTTGCATGCTTCTTTTAATCTCTTGGGGGCTTCCAGATGGTCGTTATTCTTGGTTTACGACTTCTATATGCTAGTTGTCATTTGTTGTGGGCTTTTGGGTGTTGTTGCTGGTTCCTAGACCTTTCAGCCTAAAATGCATTTGTGAGCATTGTCCTTGCCTTCGCGCTGTTTGCTTTCTGTGCTCAATGCAATCTGTATTTTCCGAATGTGCTAGGCATGCTTGCTATTAGTCTTTGTATGCTTGTAGATGTTTGTTGCTATTTGCTGTTTTTGTGGTTATTTCTTGGTGATTTTGGGGGGGCTATTTTGCCTTTTGCATACGGCTGTTTGATGTTCACACTATTCAATCTTGTTTTGTGGCACTGTTGGATGCTTCTTTTTGGTTCTTGGAGAGTTTTAGATTTGTATGTTGTAATTCGTGTAATTTTTTTTACGGTAAATGCGTGTAACAAAAAGATCGTCTACTCGTGTAATTTTTTTTTGCAGTAAGTCGTGTAAGCCCGTCACACGCATTACCGCAATCAAAAAAAAATTACACGACTTGACGATTTTTTTGTACACGTGTTTACCACATAAAAAATTACACGACTGGACGATTTTTTGTTACACGTATTTACCGCAAAAAAAAATTACACAACTTACCGCAAAAAAAAATTACACGATGTGACGATTTTTTCCTACACGCGTTTACCACAAAAATGAAAAAATTACACGACCTTACCGCAAAGAAACAATTGCCCATTTTACTAAAAAAGCAGGATGTAGGCGAGGCTATACCACATCACAACAAGCCCTCCGCATGTCGATGCTTTTGCACCAATACGGGGACGGAGCGTTGGTATGCCTCCTGGACATCGCAAAAGCTTACCCCAGCATGCCCCATGAGTGTCTCACCTACGGACTCCAGCTGATTGGAACCCCGGCCCGCATCTACAACATGGTGGCTAGCATCTACGCGCACAGCACGGGGGTGTACGGAGACGTTCGTTTTCCGTTGCGCCGTGGCATCAAGGAGGGGTGCCCCCTGTCCCCAGCCCTTTTTGTTTTGGTGTATGAGGCCTTCCATCAGACTCTCACGAGGGAATTTCCCAACAGCACCATACTGGCCTATGTCGACGACATCGCCATCATCTCCCCGAACCAACGGGAGATGCAGCACGTCTTGGAGCGCGTCACTCAGTTGTCTGCCATACTGGGCCTCAAGACGAACCCTTCAAAGACACAGGTGTACCGTTGGGCCCCGCCCTCCCGCCGTCAGGGTGTGGCACGAAGAGAGTCTCCGACCAGGGACGCCATCACTTGGGGCGATGCGCGATTGCCGCTGCAGCCCCCTATCTTCCACTACCTTGGTCACCTCCTGGCACATCCAACCTGGGAACAAAAGGCACGTGATGACTTCGTGGGGACGGCCGCAGCTGATCTGGCGCGATACCAATACTTGCCACTGAACGCTTTCGAGCGGGTGCAGCTGCTGAACACCGTCCTGATCCCACGATGGACGTACCGCACCCTGTTTCTCCCCAACGACTCAATGTTCAAAACCATGGACTCCATGTGCTTGCGGTTTGTGCTTATGGCAGAGGGCATGGAACTCAATAAGGTGGACGTTCACAAATCATACAACGTCCTCCATGCCACTTCCCCTCACCGCCTGGGCGGAATGGGGTTACACCAACTGTTTTGGGCCCACAGAGCACGCTTCACCACAATGGTACAGAACACATTACGCTCACGTCCGGGATCCATTGGCTGCGACCTTAGCAAAGAACTGCCCTCCCGAGCGGTACCTATTCGCAACTACCTGGCTATACTCACCCAGCTGGGTGCTCGCACCGCACTTCACATAGCACTTCCGCCGCGGCCGGCCGGGGGGCCCAACCTCGTCGACAGCGAAAGCTCCGATGACGGCGTCCTCCTGTCAGCCCGCAAAGAGCAGGTGGGGGATGCGCTCCACACGCGCCACTACATTGCCCCACACCGGTACCTCGGCGGGCACGGTGCCTGCGGGATACCGCCCTGTCACCATCGCGGGTATACCGTGCTACTCAAACCAGCAACCGCCAACCGGAACGTCCCTGTACTCCGATGGCAGCCTTCAAACAGTTCAGATTGCGGGCTCGGAATACCAGGCGGCGGGCGCAGCAGTGACAAAAGGGCCTCTTCGCATCCTTGCCCGGGTGGCGGGCCCACAGCAGTCCTACAGGGCTGAAATGTACGGAGCAGCCATTGGCGCAGCCATCGCATCTGACGGTGACACTCAATATATCGACAACATGGCCGTCACCAAATGCGCACACCGCCGACCCACGCACGAATGTTCCGACGCCGACATCCGCCACAAAGTGTGCGACCAGGTGCAACACAAACACGTCGCCGCGGAGTGGATCCCCAGCCACCGCCTTGAGACGGAGGCCCGTAACGCGCAGGAACGCGAACAAATTCGGCGCAATGGGGAAGTAGACCTGCTCGCCAAGATGGCCACGCGCCTACCCGTGCCGGATTACGACCCCCGGCGCCCCGAAGATATTGCAATGTGCGGCGGGCCCGCCCCCACTCCGGCGCGGAAATGGATCCTCCAGCGGAGGCGAGTTGTCACTTTCGACGGTGCGCACTGGGTATCTTGGCTGCCGATGCGCGGGGACCGACGTATGCTGTGGGTTAAATGGCTCTGGGGCCAGGTACGATGGGATGGGACGGGCGCGCCGTGGGACCATACCACCCCCAAATGCCCCATATGTCCCCTCCATCACGGTACCACTGTCCACAAGCGCCTCATCCACTGCATGCGTTGGAAGGTCGCATTTCGCAACATGTGGCTTAGCACCTGGGGACCATGGCAAGATACGGTAACGGAATGGTGGAACAGGGCGTCGGCGGCGGACCTACACCATGTTTCCTGCCTTCGCATACCACAGTCCCTATGGGACCACATCCCCCGAACAATGCGGGTAGACCTCAAGGAGCGTGTGGCCTGGCACCAGTACCACGCCCTACATGGCGTGTGCCAACTGCGCGGCCAACTCACCATGCCCCCCCCGCGACCCACCCAAGCAACCCCCCCCCCCTCCCTGAATGGCTGTGTGTTGAATGTGCGCTAACCAGCACCACCAGGGCACAGTGAGCCCGAACCAAGATCCCAGGAGTACCGGCCGAATGGGGCCAGCGTCAAGCAGGTATCCCAGGGACTGACCCTGACCACCATGCACGCCACTGACCCTGTAGAGTCAAAGCCCCGCAAACTTGGGTACGACAGTGTACATATGGAAGGTAGGGACAAGCGAACACTGGCGGAAGCACCGGGACAGTCGCCTAGCAAAAACCCGGACGCACTGCTGTGAACTTGCTGAAGAACAATGGCTGGAAGTGTCTATGGCGGGGACATCCAGCTCAGCCTACCGACCAATTGAAGCCCCGCGACCCACAGGTGTCGCCCACGCTATCCACAGCGGTGCCGGCATGGTACACAAAGCTGCGCCCAAGAGCTGTGCGACCAAACCCCACGGACTCTGTCCTCCGCAATCAAGTAGGGTACACAGGGCCCCGGGAGAGAACATCGCGGCGGGATGGCCGCGTCTCTCAAGAGACGTCCCACCGTAGAGCGGTGCGCACATGGGACCGGCCGCAGTCGTACCATACCAGGTCATGGGCGGTGAAATATCTCGACCAGTGCCTCTGTCCCAGTACCGCAGACCCAGGGGCACAACAGGTAGCTTCGGCAATGCAGTATCTGGCCCAGCCTTGGTTTCTGCATCAGCGTGCCGTTCTCGGGGCCTCACTGATGGATTCATACCGCGACGTGCTAGATGATCTGGTGCGGCAATCACGGCACTGGCACTCCCTTTTGCGACGTGCTAGAGTGTGGACCACCTCCGCAGACCAGCACTACCAGCGGCATAACCGAAGGATTCAGCTCTTTTCGGTGATGAGCCAATTGTGGGCATCTGAGCGCACCGCCCACCGGGTGGAGTCGCCTCTGCCTAAACGTCAGTGCCGCAAAAGGCCCGGCATCCTCGGCCAACGCCCGCCACCGGTCATGGCCCCTGCAAAGCGACGAAAGCTTGTCTCTCTTGAGGACCTGTGGGGAATGGCACACACATGATCCAGCATGTCTTAACCTCCTTAAATCTTACGCATTATAGGCTTGCCATATGGCGTGGCGGTTTTGCCTACCGCATCAGAGAGCCCTCTGGTATACGCATGTGAACCCTGGGTCTTTGCCATGTGCCCCGCATTGCGGGGATCCACTATATCATATGCTGGAGACGCCCACTTTGCCAAGCACAGTCTTGAGTACTCTTTGAACTTCTGGAGTCAGCCAAAAAAAAAAAACAATTGCCCATTTTACTAAAAATGCATGCATGTAGGCGATGTGCCCACCTGTTGGCCACTTCTGATTTTTCCCCCGCACTTGGCGTTGGGGACCCCCGAGAATGCAAGGGTGACGTAGCACTTTCGCCTTCTTCTGGGCCCCCGAGAGGGCAGTGGTGAGGTAGCCACTTCTGATTTTGTCCCCCTTCGTTTGGGGATCCCCGAGAATGTAGGGGTGACGTAGCATTTCCGCCTCTTTTGGGCCCCCAAGAAGGCAGGGGTGAGGCAACCACTTCTGATTTTGAACATCGCGAAGCTGGTGGTGGAGCACCGAGGTACTTTTTCCGATGTGCCCCTTATCCCAATGGTTCCCGATTTTGTGGACTATGTGCTCAGCATTGTTAATGTTGATCATGCTATGCGGGTCGTTGAAGGGCCCAGTGATGATGTGGAGGGCGTAACCGAGCTTCCTTGCCCTCCCAAGTCACCCCCCCCCCCCCAGCACCCAAGTTGAAGGTGCACTTTGGGCTATCGAGGAGAGTGTTCAGGCCACCCCCACCCCACTCGATGGCAAGGAGGCCTCCGCCGAGCAGAGTGTGGAAAGCCCGGAGGCCAGGCCGCAACCTTCCATGGCCACTCCCACAAAGCAGGACACCCGTCCCAAGGTCCTCATCTGTAGAGAGTGGCGCAAGGTGCCGGATGGCTACCCAGTAGATGCATCTGGCCAGCTGGAGCGTGACTAGCTTTTCATCAATGACCTGTCCAAGCAGCTAGTAGCAGAGTTGCGCGCCGCTTGTCGGTTTGACCCCAATCTTGGTGCAAAGCCTAAGTCCAGCGACACAAAAACGGATTTGATCTACAAGCGTGCATTTTGCAACTACTTGTAGCGTGTGCATGTTCGTGGGTTGTATTGTCCTCCGCCCGTTTGGTGTACCAATGGTGGAGCGTATAACATTGCTATTCTATTGGCCCCATATCAATGCCTTGGTGGCCTATAATGGTGGCACTAGCGTTGGCCATGGCCCTATCAAGACTCTTTTTCTTGAGCCTGATTTTGTTTCCAGTGCTGGCACACTGGATGTTGGCCATGGCCCTGTCACGACTCTTTTCTTGGGCCTGATTTTGTGTCTCGTGCCCATGACACTATGTGAAACTATGTTATATTGACCGAGTCCCAACTAATTGGTGGCCACGCAGAGTACTATGTGCTTTGTGGACTCGGCGTCCCATCGTTAAGGTCGCTATGGGGTGCCGTACGGAACCAGCAGCTGTACATATTGCGCATGTATTGCAAAAGTTGCATTTCTTCCAATTTTTAAATTTTTTTTTAGAATTCACACGACTTACCGGAAAAAAATTACACGCATTTACCGCAAAAAAAATTACACGACTAGACTATTTTCTTGTACACCACTTACATTTTTCACGTTTTAGATGTTGTTTTGTATTTCATGGAAGCTTGTTTTTCTTTCCAGAAAGCTGTTGCATGCATGTTGGTTAGTTCTCCTTTCCAAGAGGTTTTTGGGTGTGCATGAATGTTATCTGTACACTTCTAGATGCTCGTTGCCATTTCTTGGAGGGTGCGATACGAGTGAAGGCAAAGGGTGAATGTAATGAAAATTATTGTGACGGTTTAGGGTTGATTCTCGTCTGTTGGGGGGCCTCTCTAAGGAAGGGTAAAACTGGAGCTAAATCGGGATACTCGGCACAAAAGTAGTGCACTTGGTGCATGCCGGGCACTCCCGCTGTAGCAGCTAGCCCCCCTTTCCAGTAGGAAGACCACCATGAAGACTGCCAAACAAGGGCGAGTGTTTACCATGTGATACGAAAGATTGAAAATCACACAATGCTTCACAACAATAGACACCAGCTGCTATCCGGCTCTATTTCCTAGAGGACATTGGTAGCCACATTGGCAATGTCCGGTGTACAAATCACGATACAATTTCATGACAAGTCTAGGGGAATATGATTTGGAATGTTCCAAAGGCCGAGCACTGAGGCCCTCGCATCGCCTGCTCCTAATATACAGCACAGAACTCCTAACATCTCAATCATCTCAATGAGCACATTTTCTTTAGGAATCAATGTCCTCGCAATGTTTGTCCACAATTTCCTACGACTCGGCCACCTTGTTGCAACCTTGAACTATTTCATGGCTAGCTAGTCAGGTGCGGCTCATTGCACAGCACTGGCAAGAGGAACGGAGCTGCAATTTTTTCCCCTGAGATGTGTTGCGTCCATACCGGGTGCTAGCATGCGGAGCTTTGATTTGTGCCCATTGCAATGTGTTGTTGGAAAACGTTGCAGCTCCGTTCCTTTGCTTATAATGTGCAGCAACCACCCTTAAAACAAAACAAGCGTGGCTAGGGTGATGGGAGGGCATGATTGTCCATTCTAGCTAGGAGGGGGGAGGAGGAGGAGGAGCTGCCGGCGATCAGTGCAGTTCCCGTGCCAGCGGTTAGCCGGGTAAGGGTACCACTCCCCGTGTCTCCACCACACCGATAGGGATGCAAGAGCACAGACTAGACTAGCTATGTCCATCCCGGGTGTAGGATGAATTGGGCCCGGTCTAGTCTCCAAACCAATGCCCCTGCTGAACCGGGATACCTCGGCGACAGACCCAACCTGGGGCTGGGACCCTGGTCGAGCGGACGCATAGAGGCCCCCGCCCAGCATGGCGTCTCTAGGCGAATTGCCTTATCGTCGGACGCCGACGGTAGGTATTTGTGGACCTTAGTGATAGAGGGCAAAGCGTGCAAAGCGCGGGTGGTGTACCAAAGCGGGTCCCCACCGGATAGGTGTTCACGGGACGCCTGCCCCACCACGCGCTTGTAGATAGAGAGCAAAGCGTGCAAAGCGCGGGTGGTGTACCAAAGCGGGTCCCCACCGGATAGGTGTTCACGGGATGCCCGCCCCACGACCCGCTTGTAGATAGAGAGCAAAACGGGCAAAGCGCAGATGGTGTGCAAAAGCGTGTCCCGGCCGGATAGGTGTTCATGGGATGCCCACCCCACCATCCGCTCGTAGACAGACAAGAGCAAAGCGTGCAAAGCGCAAATACCTGGGAAAGGTGACAGCGTTCCCGCTTGCTGAGCTGAGGTGGACACGGGCTATCCACCGCCAAATCCCCAGTACGTGGAGAGAGCCCCCGTGCCCGCGACCCGATTGCTCTGGCGCCCAGCATCACGGCGTGGCGGTCGGCCTACCGGGAATTGGCTGAAGATCTGCTGAGCATAGCGGAGCCGCGGCAGCGAGGCTGCCCACCTGTTCCGGTCCGTTCGCGCTGGGGAGACCCCACCATGCCTCCACACCATGTCAAGGTGCCCGGCCCTAGGGGTTGGAGGGGGTGGAGGGGGGGATTTACTTTGGGGGGGGGAGTGATAGCCACCCAGTTGAACAAATGATCTGATGCGGGAGTCCCCCGGCCCCCAACAAGGGAGCGGATTCAGAGGGAGGGCGGTGTGTGTCTTGTGCGGTGCTTCCGATCCAGACGTACTGGAGGCTCCATTGCTGCACAGCACAATCTCCATAATGAGCATCAGCGACAAACGCGGAAAAACCCTGCCAGTAGAATCCTACCCTAATTCAGGGCAATTATTCTAGCTGCAATAGATCAAAATCGTGCTGATCGTCGGAAACTAGAGTACTGGCGACATTGCGCATCGCCCGTACCCTGTTGTAGAATCTCCTAACGTACTGCAAGACCGCCAACCGTCCAACTTGCATACTAGCTAAGGATCTACCCCAAGTAGTGTGAAGCCTTTTGCCGTAGCACCGCTAGTGCTGTGCGCAGTGAATTCCTGAAATCCAAGACTGCGATGGAAGGAAATGTACAGTTGGAGGTTTTCACCTGTGTGCATGCTGGGGTTTTTGTTTTCCCTGCTTTTGAGGTTGGTCCCAATCAAGTGACCCCAATAAGTGGCACATGTGGCCTTCACTTGACGTTTCTTTTTGAAAGTTGCTTTGTGGTCCTAGGCGGCCATTTTCCTCCTTTGTTGGGTGAACGCCTCAACCAGCGAAAGTGGTATGAGTAGACGTGCACATAACCATTTTTTGTGGTGCGTTGCTTTCCGGAGCCAGCATTGGGCATGATGCGTCTAGTGGGGGGCGTACCGTGCGCTGTGCACGCGCTGTGCGCGCGCTGTGCGAAAAGTTGGCTGTTCTCCACCACCGGGAGTTCGGTAAGTTCAGAAGATTGAAAGAACCTCATTGAATGGCTGCTGCAGTGGACGGGGCTATAGGGGGCAGAATTTAGGTCCCTGGGACCCATGGCAAGCATCAGATGTTTGAGTTTTTGAGTTTTGAATTGATTGTGCATGATTCCGCAGGTGGGTGGTTTTCAGGGTTGTTACCTGGATAATCACCGTAATAATTGGCGCTGTGCGAAAACGCCCCCGTGGTTCCACCATTGCACCCATTCAGTCTGGAAGATTGACCTCTTTCCGCAGAATGCTAATCACTGTTGGATGCTGTTGGGTGTCTGTCCACCGCTGTCGGGTGCACGTCGGGTGCTTTTGGGTGCGTGCCCGGTGCTGTCAGTGTATGTCAGGTGCTAGTGATTGCCTGTCTGGCTCTGTCGGGTGCATGTCGGCTCCCTCATCCGTTCGATGATGTCTCGTCATACAGCTGCTGACCATTGATGTCATGAATGAGGAGACCGCTGCCGGGGACTAGTGTGCCGTAGCTGTATGCGATGGAGAGATTCCTGTCCAAAGTGCTCGATGAACAGTTTCAGGTCAAACTCGAAGACCCCGATGGGCCGTCGAAGCCGCCCGCCACCGAAGAGGACATCGCGGCCCGGCTGGAAATAGTGCAGAGCAAGTTGGAGGCCGCGGAGGTGAACACCAGCCATCGCGCCCTGAAATCCCCGCAGCAGCCGGAGGCCGCCCACACGGAGGACGCGGTGGCGCAGGAGTGGGAGACCAGCTCCGGTCAAGAGCACTGGCCCCAAGAGCACTGGCCGGAGGGCACGGGAGACGAATATGCCGAGGGGTATTGGGAGGAGCCCGCAGTGGCATCGGACGCTGTGGAGGTGGCGGCGGACACACCCGCGGAGGCCCCCTCCAACAGCAGCCCGCAGGAGGCCGCGGGTAGTCCTCCGGAGGCGGCCCCGGAGCCAGCCCCGCCCCCGAAAGGGGCCACGAAGAAAAAGCGCGAGAGCGCGGCGGCGGACGCCGCGAGGAGCGCGCAGCTGCAACGCCGTCTGGAGCAGATCGAGCACATGTGGAAGAAGCTCGAGGCGCGGGAGCGCGACCTGGAGACTGAGGCCGAGGCGCTGGCCAAGCGGAAGCGGGAGGCGGACCAGACCGAGGCCAGTCTGAAGCGGTTCGAGACGGAGTTGGCGAGTAAGTCTCGGGACTGGGAGCAGCGGCAGCAGATGGAGAAAATCCGGTTGGACAAGGAGAGGGAGGAGGTGAGATGGAGCGCGGGGGAGCGCCAGGCGGAGATGGACCAGGTGACCGGGGCTGCGCTTGCGGGGGAGAGGGACTGGAAGGATGGTCTCAGGAGCGGTTGCAACAAGCGGTTGCTGACGGTTGGGAAAGCGATCGGGCAGAAATTTCTGGGTGCAAAATGGTATCAAGGCCGTCGGGGGGGAAAAACATATTTTCGTGTGCATCACCGTCAAGTGGGGTGGAGGGGGGGGGGATTTCCCCATTGTAACCACAGGCCTGCAGGTGGTCCACGCCCTATTGAGAGCACAGTGCTCTTGCAAACCGACCGAGGGGCACACAACACACTGCGCCGATACCCAGCACTGCTAAAGCTCAGCTCATTGTTGTTGGATTTCACACTTTCCCTCAGTACCACAACATCAATACCACCACCGCCACCAACAACAACCCCAACAACACCACCACCAACAACAGCAGCAGCAACAGCGACAATGCTTCCTTGCTCTTGTAGCGGACCGTAACCAATGTTGTCTTCAGAGATTGGATGGAGCCCTTCCATCTGCCAGGCCGCAGCCTTGACGCCCCCTTTGCACACTGCACCTCGCATGTGCCAACAAAACGTCGGCCGATGTGTGGCAGTGCGTGCCAAGGCCTCGCAACGCGTGCCCTGCAGTGTCAAGAATTTCCCACAGATGAAACAGTTGTGGTTCGGCCCCGGACAGTCATCAGAGTATGCGGTGTGTGACCCCTGCGATGTGACCCCCAGACGCTTCCCATCCTGTTTTCTCCTGTAGTAAAACACACACCACAACTGCACTATCAAAGCCCTACGCTGAACTCCCGCGTGCGCTCCAGCTCAATAAGGCACCGCTAGAAAACCACCAACATCAGCACCACCACCACCACCAACAATGACAACACCAACAACGGCACCAGCAACACCAACGCCACCAACACCAACATGACCACCACCACCAACAGCAACAGCAGCAGAACAAATACCGCCACCACCATCAGTAACACCACCAACAACAAAAACAGCACCACCACCACCATCATGACCACGAACTGTGGGCTCAGTCGCCTAGCTTTCTGCTGACGTTTCTTGGCAGGTCACTCGCTACCATGACCAGCTGAACGATCTCGGGGACATGCTGCGGAAGGAGCAGGAAGAGGTCAACACCCTCACCGCCCTCCTGCAGAGCCGGGAGCAGGAGGCGGATGCCGTCACGCAGCAGAACGCGAAGCTGCTCAAGGAACTGCGGGGCTGCCAATCCGAGCTGCAGGATCTGCAGGAGACGCACGGGCGACTGCAGACCACCCACGTGCGGCTGGAGCGGGATTTGAAGCAGAAGGAGGAGCAGCTCGAGAGGGTCACTGAAGAGAAGGAGAAGGCGTTGGCAAACGCGACGCGGCTGAAGGGTGAGGTGGCGTTTCCCTGTGCTATACGTACTCTCGCCGTCCTCGAGTACCCCGTACCCCGTGTGCCTCTCCTTCTGGACGACGGCTATTTTATTGATCCTGGTTGTTCTTTAGAGTCGGCAGAAAGGACAAGCACTCAAGTGACCTGCAGAGCTAACCGCAAGAAATGCCTCACTGTACTTTACATAGTGGAGCACCCCAACCAAGAAGGGGACATGTGCATTGATTGGACTTCGCAGTACTGCTGGAGTAATGGCTGGAATTGTCTATGGCGGGGACATTCAGTCTATCGGAACCGACCATTGATCCCCCTTCTGGGGTGCATGAATCACCAACAAGCAGCCCTACTCCAATGCCCCCACCTCCCCCCGAGTTTTGGGTCATCCTTGGCCACCGTTGCTTTTCTCCAAAATGGAAAAGGTAAAGAAACAAATGAATGGAAGTGCTGCGCACCGCTGTGTAACACTCGGTGGTCCGGGACCCCCGGGGGTCTTTACACAATTGCGGTTTTCTGACGCAATGGAGACCCTGGAAAGCAGCAGAAACCCCTGCCAACGGGAAGATGGTGGCTGCACACTAGTGGGCAGGGGTGCGTTTGAGGGCGGGATGCTGAAGGGGAGCGGCGGGCGGGGGGGGTGCTGCAGTTGTCGCCACGGCGGTTGCTGGTACTTGCACCAGCGGCCGGGGGGCCAGAGTCTGGCGACCCAAAACAATCAGGGGGCCCTTGGGGGCGGACAGAAGCGGTTAGGGTGCAACAAACTGCTGCTCCCCAAAAGGGGTCCGCGAGTGCCATACAGGCTGAGCAAGTGTGACGGCCGGCACTTCCGTGTGTACGCACCGGTTTGAGTGTTCATCAGGAGATTGTCCAATCCACCGGGGAGAGGTATCTTTGGTCGGTGAGAGTGGGACAGTTGTCCCTCTGTTCACGGGTGCAGGTCCTGCCCCTGGGCGTCCCTCCCAGGCCGGCGCCGGCGATGGCCCACACAAAGTCCTTTCGAAGACAGTGAAGTTTGGAGGGAGCTCACCACCACATCTGATGTGGGCAATGCAACACAGGGCCAGGGGCCCCCAGCCCTCCCTCCCCGCCCCCCGGCCGGAGCCGGAGGGCGGCGGCTATCGCTGTCCATGCGGGTCGTTGGGGTTCCTAGGTCAGGTACACCACCAGCAACACCACCGACAAGACCAAGATCATCAACAGCAGCAACGCCAACAAACGACTAGAACCACAACAATAACAATTGCAACGGTAACAGCAGCGCCAGCAGCACCAGCCGCCGCCGCAGCAACAACTACAGGGGAAGGCAGGGACTTCGTGGGCGGATGATTTCGTGGGAAAAATTCGTCTTTACGGAAGGTGGCGAAATTTTCCCCTGGCAAAATTTAGGGGTGTCGGCAGTGTAGTGCAGGTGTTGGAGCTTGGGGAAATAATCCCCACACAACCCCCCCCCCCCGTACCCATCCGTCGCGCGCTCCGTTTCCAAGCCGCATTGCCCCCGTATCGCCAGGTCGTGGAGCTGCAGGACGCAGTGGACAGCCGCGCCCGGGAGCTCGCGGAGACCAAACGCCAGCACCAAGACACCACCACCCGCCTCCAGAACTTGCAGGAGCGGCTGAAGGAGTCCCCCAAAGCGACCGAGACTCCGAGTCCGGTACGGCACTCTGTCGTGGACGTCAAGCCGCCGCGGCCGGACCTCACCCCCAAATCCTCCGCCGCGTCCCCCATCGCGCGGGTCCTCAAGTTCCGCGACGCCAAGTCGGGGCTGCTGGTCGCTGGGGTCCTGTGCCTCTGCACGTTCTCGTATTTCTTCTCCGCCGGGGGCGACCAGGAGCAGCTCGTGCAGCGCAACCTGCAGTTGGGGCAGGTGAACTTCCGGCAGCGGGAGGAGCTCGACAGCTGCCACAAGTCCGTGAACATCCTGACCGAGCGGCTGGCGAAGTGCAGTGCGGGCCCCAAGCCCTCGGCGGGGGAGGAAGCCGACAAGTAGGCGCGGCGCTGGGGCTGGAAGGGGCCAGAACGGGGTCTTTCCGTGGGTTGAGAGGGCCGGCACCCAACCGGGCGCCCGGGGCAGCTGAGCGCAAGCAGTCGTGTCCCATCCGGGATTCGAACTCGGTACTCCCCGGCCGTGCGTCATCTGCCGTGACGGCTTGAGCCACGCGTGACCTCGTTGGATATGGCACGGGGGATGCGGATGTGCAGGATGTGGGGTGTGAGATGTGGGATGCGGGGTGCGATGTGGACGCGGTGCGGCGTCCTGTTCGTGCACTTGCTCGGAAAAGGTTCGTTGTCCCTTCGTAGTTCCCACCCGTACACCTGCTGCACAGGACCTGTGTGCAATTGTTTGGTACAATATGCGCACACACGCCCTCTCTGTATGGCCATGTCGGAAACGTTCTCTCCGTCTGCCCCAAAGTCTGTGCCCGGCCAAGGCACTCCAGTAACCTTACTATTTCAGGAGTGCGGGGCGTTTCTCATCAACCACGACACATTTGCCACCAACATCGACTGAAAAAGTGATGCGGGCCCCCAGCCACGGTGTTGCAGGAAAAGTTCGGCTTCAAGCGCAACATCAAAACCTTCGTGCCATCCCAACCAACGGCACAGCTGATGCGGGATGTGGGATGTGGGATACGGGTGAAGGAGTCGAGCATACCATGCGGTGTGCCGGGGTCTTCTCGGATGTTTCGGGAGAGGGCCTGGGTTGGCCAAAGTGGCGTGGAGCGTGCCCTCCTATGTTGTGATGGAAGCACCACATATTCTCAAGTACGGTCCCCACCGTTGACAACAACGGTCAGGCGGTGGTGGGGAGAAGGGAGTCGTGTATGGGTAGAGGCGCCTCTGGCGGGCTACGCGCTGATGACGTGTTGACTTGCAGTCTTCCACGCCGGTGTGACCCCCCCCCAAAAAAAACAAGCAGCCACACACACGTCTCTGTCTGATCGTGGGAGTGGCAGACGACAGCGTCAAAAGGAGGGTTCGAAGTGATTTTCCGAGGGAGAAGGGCCCTCATCAAGGTACCTCCGCACTCTCCCTGAAGGTCCATTTGCAACGAATAATATTGGGAATAATGTCGACCCTGGAAGACGACCCTTTGGATTTTGAAGGAGGGGTCCCTCCGGTTGGGAACGTCCCAAACTCATCGTGCCAAGACCTACGGCACATAACGCTACGTGGACAGGACATCACGAGCACCGCATCACCTGCGGCCGTAACCATCTACTGTATTATTCTGCGCCATCGCCACACGGCCCACAAAAAGCATTGCTCTATTCGAACACCAAAACCGCAATCACCGAAACACAAATCCACGACGCCACTGACCGATCACGGGGGCGTTTAAAGGGACTGGGACCCCAATAAGCTCCCCCCCATACACCCAAACCACACTCATGGGGAGCAGCGTTTTTTCTTATTTTTTCAAACCGTGTGGCCGACAATAACATTACGGATCGGTGGGTGCATTGGGAGGCTCTTTCATTCAGGGGCCAGGCCTGAGCGGCAGCCGTGTTTTGGCGCCAGACAACGGGTGTTGAACTGGCCTGCCAAGGCCTGACAGAGGCTGCTAGAGCTTACCCCAATTGGGAGCTGCGCCAAAAATGGAGCTTTTGCAAATGCTTTGGAGTGACACAGATAGAAGGCATTCAGAGGCTGTTATAGAGTGGTTGCAGCCTCCGCTGGGTCTGAAATGCTGCTTTTTTGGATGTCTGGCAGAATTTTCTTTTTTTTTCTCTTACAGTGGGTAGTCAACAGTTTTTTGCCCCTATTTCTGTGGAGTCAAAATGCGCAGAGCTTCAAAAATGCCCCGCCCTCCCAAAAAGATGAAGCAACCAAGAAGGAAACTGCAGCGCCCCTCATGTTACCAGCCCAGTATCCACGATTCCGGCTGTAGCCCCAGTATTGGTACTTGAAGGTGTATTCGCTGTGCCGCATCTTCAGCCCAGCATTGGTCGGCATCCGAAAGTTCAGGACCTGACACAAACCATATTGCGGCGTCGTAACACCCAACACCTAACACTGGCAACTGTCCGCGGAGGTACACACACTGAGGCACTGCAGCACCTCCGGCAGGAACAGAAAATTTCAACAGTTGTAGTCTGATCTATTCGAAGGCTGGTCACTGGGGACACACCCCGTTTGCTTTTCCGGTCAAGGAGCGCCCTTAGGGGCCCCTTGTTCTTGTCAGTCGCGAACGACTGTTGGTTGCCCTCCAATCGCAGTGGGTTTCTCTCTTTAACCGCCGTCAATCACCATCCAACTGCCGTCGGTTACTCTCCACCAATCCATGTCCATGACCTTCTGACCTCCTGGCTGTGAGTGCAATCGACAATGCCAGCTTTCCATCGTCATCTTTGGGGGCCCTCTGTCTGTCACGGGTGCCTCCGGCGCCTCACATTGCCAACCCTGTGGCTGCATGAGGGCGCATGAGGCACCTTGTTCCAGGTTGGTAAGGGAGGGGGCAGCGAGCTCATTTGTCATTTGATGATCGGTTTGCGGCAGGTCTGGCACTGTAGGCAATTGCACCCGGCGGTTCGCGAAGCCATGATGGTGTGCTGCAGTCCCGTCCAGGAACTACGCAGTACGAGCCCTTGACTCGGAAGGATCCGGCTCCTTCTGACGTCTGCACGTCTGACCCAAAGGCCGCCCCTGACCCTTTAACACAGGGGTACACCATGCAAAGATTACTGGAGTGGAGCGGTCCTGACCTGCCCTTGTCTGCCCCTGCCTGTTGTCTATTGCCTCACCTCCGTATGGCTGCTGCGCACCAAAAAAAAACCCAGTTTTGGCCAAAAAAAACCCTGGTTTTGGACCAACAAACCCCCCAATTTGTACCAATTTTTACCAAAAAAAAACTCGCCCCATTTTTTATCAAGAAACCCCCAATTTGTAGGAATTCTTACCAAAAACCCCCTTGCCCCCATTTTTCCCCCAGAAAACCCCACCATTTGCACCATTTTGTACCAGAACACCCCCCCCCCCCTCCCCAGTTTTTACCAAAAAAAAACCCAATTGGCGGCAATTCTTGCAGGGTCTCAAAGCGCAAGGGCAAAGTGGATCTTAAAGAAATAGTATTCCAAACATGATGGCTGGGACACAAACGAAAGATATGAACAGCGATAGCACATGAGGTTGATGTAGAAATAGGGCTTTTTGAAAAGATAGTCAACTCTCAATCGAAAAGAGGGCATAGGTTCCCCCAGCATGGGCCTTGCCTCTTGGGGTGGGTTACATAGATGTGAACCCTTTGGATTTAGTCCATATTTTGCTGAGCTGGCATGGTTGTGGCACATGAGGTCACTGCCATGTCCATTGCATCACATGAGATTTATCCAAATTCGTGAGATCATAGGGAATGGAGCTCAGGACTTCTCAAAAAGAGGCCCCTTACCCCCCACACTATAGTCCACCTGGGCACAAGGATAGATTGGGTGAAAGGGTGTAAAAATTTTAGATCATATAGCATCATGTCAGAATTGCCCAAAAAATAAAAAATCAAATAGAAAACATAGATAACGTTTCATTTCAGTGGGTTTGAAGGGTTCCATGTGTTTTTTGGACCACGGGGCACCTCCCATTGGGGCGTGGTAAAATTTCTTAAGTTGTACTAATTTCTGTGATTGGTTTTATTTATTTATTGGCAAAAATGCAATACATCACCGTTTTTAGGACAAATATTCAGAAAATAGCATGTTAAAGACAATCAAGGCTCTTCAAGACCATCAAAATACACTTTTTCTAACTATTGGGTGCAGCAAGTCACGATGCCTTAAAATTTTTTCCTGCCCGCGCGCGGTGCCGATTTTTTGAGGCGCAAAATCGCTACAATACGAGTTCAATTTCATATGAAGATTTCTTTCAGATTTTCATCATTTTGACCGGCTCATTTTAAGTATTCACCGCAAAAGTTGACGGGTTGTCGCCCGTTGCAATCGCGCATTATGAGCATACTTATTGGTGAATTTACTTTAGTTTTTCAAAAAAATCTATTTTCTTTTGATTCTTTGTTTGAAAATAGCTGTTTTTGGTGATGGCTAGTTTTCAAACTAGCGGGTAAGGTTCGAAAGCGAGTATGCTGATTAATTGATTAATCGCCGATCATCGGCAGTGAGTTTAAAATAAGGGCAATTGAGCGATTCTTTCTTAGCTCGCATTGGAATTGCATCGATTTCCCGCACGACTCTTGAGAGTTGTCGTGCATTAAAATTGACGCAAGGGTTTGGAGTTTCTGCTGGAGATTTCAATGGCAAACCTTCCATCAAATCTTGCCATTGATTAGGAAATGTGCCAAACATGCCAGATCTGAAAGCAGACAAAAAGCACGATGTGTTTTCAGCACGGCCGAAAGAGTACAACACCGTGCAGGATATATAGCAGCCCTTTGCAGCACTAAACAACATGTGTTTTGGGTGACACAACCACTGTGCACGTCGACGCCGTTCATCACAATGAGGACACCCATCACAATGAGGACGCGTTTCGAGCACCTACGATGAACATGCTGGCATTTAGATTATCAAAATTGCTAAAACTAAATATGGAAAGTATGTATTCTCCAAAAATTCAAATGTTCTGTTCTTAAAATATAGGATGTTCGCCTTCCGGAGGGGGTCGTTGTTTCCCTTTTCTCTCTCCATAACTTTTGTGAGCCTGATTTCAGCTGGAATGTTTTAAGGTCTTTAGTTGTCAAACCTTTCAAATGGAATGTAGACCAGCGTCCTAACCCTTCAAAATGCTTCTTCCGCAAGCAAAGAATCATTCATTTTCTAAGGCCTAAAGGCGCGGCTCCCTCCCGGACCAAAAATGGAACATTTTTCAATTAGCCACATGGATTGGACTGATTTTGGAGCTGATTTCGATGTAAAATGATATGTTTAAAAATTCAAAACCTTAGTATATTGATCAATGTAGCTAAACATTATTATACAAAGGTGGTCGAGGAACTGGCTCACGAACTGGCTAAAATGAGGCCCCTATGACCTCACTTTAGTTGTAAATTTCTTAAGCCCAAGGCAATATGTTTCTATGGGCAAATTTTTCTTCAAATTCTACTTCTCCGTGCAAATGTATCACTAAAATTTTTTGATGATAGCTAATTGTTTGAAAGCACCAAAAATGGTTACACGAACGCCACAGACCGGCCGCTAACCAAAGACTACTGACAAGTGACCTCGTTACCCACGACATTGAAGAACAATTCTGGATTGGTGGTCAAACTGCGTAAGCCTGCACTGCTGCAAAAAAAATCAGACCAGTTGCTTGTTGTGAAGTATTTTCGCTTTTCTTGGGGGATGACGACCATGTGCAATGGTTCAAGTGTGTAGGTGTTCATCTTTTTGTGCTGGCCTTGAGAGTGAATCTGGTAATCATATGGCCCCTTATATATCAGCTACCTTTGGAGGCAAGCAAGTGAGTCATGCAAATGCAGCAAAAGAACCCATCTACTGCATTTTAGAACCACACAACGAAATTGCTGGCACGGTACGTTCTTGCTGCTAGTCCTCGGAACGATGTCAATAACAAATAAAAATTGGCATCCTGGGACATTTCCGGAGTCCACAATACACTGTACACTTGAAATATGGCCACAAAAATGTACACTGTGGAAACAAAAAAGAGGTTGGCAACATGATTGCTTTTGGAGCAGAGCCGTCACAACGGCTAAAGGTCCAAGACACCTTCACAACAAAGGTCGGAGGCCCATTGTGAGTGAAATTTTGTGTCATCTAGTTGGATAATCTTATCAAACACGGTTGAACAAGCTGTACAGGTTGAATGGCTTGTACTATGGTTATATTGGTTGAATGATTTGTACTATTGTGGTTGAATAATGTGTACTGCAGTAGAAATACCTTAATCAAGGTTGAATGATCTGTAATGTAGTAGCTAACCAAAGCTACTCTAGGAGCAAAGAAAATGTTTTTCCCATCCGTAGCACAAAAGGTGGAACAGAACCAAACATGTGTGAAACTTTGCATTGCACTTTGAAGCACATTATGGGAGTTGGCTCAAAACACTGTCCATGGTGCTAATGTTCTTGAGCACCCCTTTGCCCTCCTCACCCCTCCCTCCAATTTGAAAAAAAAAATCTAATTTTGACTCAGCATCATATCAAGCTTTTTTTGCGCCCCCTCCCCGAATGGAACTAAATGTGGTCACATACAAACAAAGGGCGAAAAGAAAACATAAGCAGAAGATGATGATGATTACAATGACAAAAATGATTATCATGTGATTTAATATGATTTGATATGATAATGAACATCCTTGAATTTGTTCAAATTGCACCCACAAAGAAACATGGTTTAGCCTTTACTCAATCTTGAAAATTCCAATTTTGAAAACACATCATTGGGCTGAACTATGTTCTGGATGCAAAACCATTTTCCGGGATGGGGTAAAAGAAAAAGCAACCACTAAAATTGAGACCATCACATCTGAAAAACAAACAAAATGGATGCCCAGGTCGTTCTCAGCCAATGAGGTTGCAAATACGACAAACACCTGTAACCAGGGACTTTTGTCTCATTTGTGTACAGTCAACTTATGTTCCCCATTGGGATGATGGGGGTGATGGAAGAGACGCCTTGCATCCCATTTGTTCTCACCAGTGGCCAAACAATATCAGACACAATCTTGGGTGGGTTCCTCTAAATTGCATCAAACGAAAGTACCACACATTGGGCAAAATGGGAGGATATTTGTGTCCACTTCTAAGCCTGGCCGTTGCAATGACCTTGCAAAACACTTTAACCTCAGTCAGCATATCAACATATTTGCCACCTATCAGTGGTATTGTATGACACTAAATATTTGCTTATAGTGTAAATAATAATTGGAGAGCCTTTGAGCATCTGATGGGCATTGGTGAGTCGTTTGCAACTTGTGGTCAGCCCAGTGTTTGCCATCCTATACCAAGTTAATACTTTTAGTCAGGTCTGTGGGGGCTTGGCCGGGGGGGGGGGGGGGTTCGCTGCAGGAAAAAGATTGCCTGTGCGAAGGAATTCGGGCCCTTCATAAGCGGGATATTGGTCAACTGAGCCTCAACTGCAAACGGGACTTCTGATCTTGAACCTCATGATTGGAGGGGGGACTGCAATCACATGCGTGTGTGCGTGTGTGTGTGTGTGTTTCCACGCACGCGCGCGCACACACACACGAATGGAAGCATGTCATTGGAAATATGCAACCATGAGCACGCCGTCCCCGGCATCTAAGGCAAATATCAGCAAAGGCACCAAGCCAATTCGCGATGAATCCAGATAGAGCATCCTCCAGGAACCGTCAAAAGTGTAGACACATGGTCATCCCACGACATCTCACAGTAATGCAACACCAAAACTAGCTCCAAATCTTCGATGTCACGCTTTTCAGCCACCCTGAGCTCTCTGTCTTCTCGTCCTCCTCCTCTTCCTCCTCTACCTCCTCCTCTACCTCCTCGACCTCCTCTTCCTCTTCCTCGACCTCCTCCTCCTCCTCCTCCTCCTCCTCCTCAGCTCCTTCATCTTGTTTACCTTCTGCCTCCTCCAAGGCCTTGCTAATCTCTGCATCAGTTGCACCATCTGCTGCACTATCTGCAGCAATTGTGTCCTTGCCTTCTGCTGTGTCCTTAACCTCTGCTGTGTCCTTGACCTCTGCTGAGGCCGTGCCCTCAGCTGTGTCCTTCTTCATCCAGCATTCTTTCATCCACTTGACATTTGCAGTTGCTGGAGGTTCATTGACAACCACCAATTTTCCCGTTCCAAACAATGAGATGTACCTGTGACAATATGCACAGCGATGGAGCGGAGCACCGAGCAGGGGTTCTGAACTTGCAGCCTCAATGCCCACGCCTCCTAAACCTCTAGGATTGCTTTGATTGCGTGAGAACACAATTGAGTCCGCCAACGGTTGGCCAACCGCCATCGCTTGGCCCCCCACAGTCGGTGGGCTCACAACCGCCGTACTTAGCCTCCAACCAGACTAATTTCCAACCCAACAATGCTCTTTGCCATCATTTGCTCTGAGCCATGTGCCCTGGGAAAAGCGGACGTTTGCACTATTAAGACTGTGCGTGTGTGTGTGGCTTTTTTGAGGGGCATTAACTTGGCCCATATGGCAGGAGCGTCCGGACATGTGGGGCTCCAGGTTTTGAGTGCGTATTCAGTTGACAGGCACTAAAGATGAATCAGCGCATGCCTTCGACTTCGGTTCGGGGGCACTCAGCTCGTGTCACGGGGTGCCCATTCCACAAAGCAGCTCAAACTCCCCTGTACAACGTCATCACAGCCTCAGTCAGGAGGCGTCGAAGCCTGTGCAATGGGCTGTCGATGCCTGGGATACGGGTCACTAGTCACCACTCTGGGCTGGACACCTCGTCCCCACTACGCTGGGCGGCCCGAAAATTGCTTTGCGGGGGGGGGGGGGGGGGTGGCATGGGCGCCCGGCGAAGGAGGGGGGGGGGGGGGCGTTCCAGAAATGGGCTTCTGTGCCGGGCCCTTTGTTTTGTGTAAGGACGGATGTTGCCGCCAAAGGCGCCGGAACACAAATTTTGGCCCGGAAAATTTTTTTTCACGAAAAAATGTTCCCCCACATGTGTGTAGTCAAAATGATCAGCGTGACGTGGGGATCATTTTGAGCCATGTATGTTGGGGTCGGACCCCCCCCCCCCCCGGCACGGCAGGTAGGGCAGCCCTAGCCCAAACCCCCCTCCCGGCACGGCGACCAAGGAGGGGAGGGGGGGGGTTGGGCAAATGGGCTTCCGTGCCATCCCCCCCCTGCAAAGCAATTTTCTTCCCGCCCTGACATCCCGAGTTACCCGTTCGTGCATTCGGTCAAAACGAAGGACGATGCATTAATTTGTCCCTCGCAATTGAATTTGAGGCCATGACTGCCGGCTAAAGCGTGTGTGGTTGGACGTTCGGTCCATCAACAGCGACCAATGGTGAATCTCTGTTGGCTGGACAGCTGACCACCACCACCGTGCCCCGTCTCCATACCCATGTCACTCCATGTCACCACGCCCTCTTTGTAAACCCCCGACTGGGGGAGGGTGCGGGGAGGACCAGAAAGGGTGTGGGCAGGGAAGATGCACTGGATGCGGGGCGGGCCGGGGAGGGGAGAGGAGACGGGGAAGGCCCGGGGGGAGACGGCACGGATTCGGGTGCACCTTTTGGAAAGTTTCATGGTCGGTTCCAAGAACGTTGGGCTGCGGCGGCACAGCTCCCTAAACAGAGCGTGCATGTACTTGACATCTTCGGTGGCATAACTCACCAGCTCGTTGGTCAGTGGACGCTCGTCCCAGACTTTCTGGCCCGCCTTCATCCGCGCCGAAACCTTGCCGGGCTTCTTGGCATCCTTCAGTTTCAAATAATCCCGGAGGGCCGAGAAGAGCCCGACGCGGCGCCCCGGGCGGTTGGTATACACGAGCCGGGCGTAAGCCACGTAAAGCTGCAGATCTACTACGCCCTTCAGGGACATCCCCGCCTAAGACAGGGTAGGCGAGAGGGTACGTCACGAGGGGAGGGGGGCGCAAAACCAGGTCCGGCTGCGTCGACCCACCGCAGCATTATCAAGCGAAACTCGGGGGATAAGAGGGCGGGGGGGGGGGGGGGGACGAGGCGAGCGAAACGAAGGTGTAGGTGGAACCTTTGGTAGACTTACCCTGTTAAACCACCTACCAGGAGCCACTGGATTGCAACCACTCAAAAGCACATAACTTCAAAAAGGAGTGATAATGGGTGGGTGGGTGGGGGTTGAAAATTATCGCAATGAGCCATGGAACATGGGGGCATTTTGTTCTGCGAGCCCCGGTCCCCAAATTGAATCGGGCGTAACACTAACTTTCAAAAAACCCAGGGGCTGCCCCTGGGGTGTCAGGTGCTTCGACCCCCCCCTTAGGATTGCTGCGCAGCGACTGAGAGACTCGTAAAGCAGAAGCGATTGATTGAGGGACTCAGCATGCAAAAGCAGAAAAAAGAGAGATTCATCCGGGTTGTGATGTGTCACTTGTATGGGAACATGCATATGAGATGCGATGCATCCTTGCCCTGATGTACCCTGCATAGACCGGCGGTGGTATGCACGAGTGCTGCCAGCAAGCAAATACTAAGTGCTTACCACAACCATGAATATGATGTGTAGAAAGTGGGGAAGAGAGTAGGTAAGAGTGTGACTGGAACCTCCGGCAGGCTTACCCTGTTTAACACAGCCATTCACCAAGAGCTGACTGGAATCGATTCACTCACACACACACATATACCCCCCCTGGTGCTTTCATCAACCCTCCAGCCGGTATTGTCACCCTCAACAACCATCAGCCAACGCTCAGCAACCCCCCAACCTGTCCCCCCCAGTCCAGTGACCCCCCATGCTAACCCCATGTTGAGGACATCGGGGATGGTGGTGGTGTGACATCTCCTGCCCCACTGTTGAGGAAATGTAGATGAAGTTCATGTCTGCAGTTTCACTGCAATGAGCTGCGAATGCGGGTCGTGGCTAAGATGCTGGGTGGTCGAGCAAACTTGGGGTGGATGCTCCCAGCTGCTATCCATACACCAACACCCCTAACAATTTGAGCCCTGGGGGTGAAAAGGGGGGGCCTGAAAGGGGGGGGGGGGGGGGGTTGGCAAGACACCTGGGTGTGTTGTTGTCTGCAGCTGGCGGCGCCAATTGGCCGATCACCACTTACCGCTGCCCTTCCCTTGAACCCTTTGCCTGAATAGGTGGCGGTGCCCATCGGCCTCTCACTACCTTGTGCACAAATCAGGGTGGTGAACTTAACCTCCTGACAAACTGTGAGACTTTACAGTATCGTGAAGTGGGTTCCTTGGATCCTCTTTGTAGTATGACGTGGGGAACAAAATTTTGTTACATTTGGCAAATCACCTTGAAGAGGGGCGGGGAGCCCCTACGCACAAACAGCAATGCCAGGGCTTTTGGCGGGCCCATGGCCCTGGGTAGTTGGGCTAGCACGCCCCGCATGGTGAAAAAAGCCCAAACGGCGCTTTAACACCCGACGTTGACTTCGATCCTGGGACTTCGGCTGCAGCCTCCTCCAACTACTGGTCGTCCCCTTTGGCCTCCGAATTTCAGTATGCGCCCTACCTCTCGCCTGAACACTCACAGGCCCACAGCCCCACACCTGGTATGCCATCGTTTCGGAGTCCAACCTGCAATCATACATCAATTTGATGACCTTTGGGTTTGCCATCACGGGGCCAAGGATCTCTCCCGTGGGGAACGCTCCCATAATGAGAGCATCGACGAGGTACACAGGTCCAGGTCTGTAGACATCACCTGATTGAGTTGACAGGTCGCTTCACAACCATCCTGCCGATGCCTGCACACATGCCCATGCACGTCGTGGACCTGGCGCTAATTATTTTTTTTCCATTTGCGGGGGCTCCCACCGGCACAGCAACCCCATGGAACACGCATCATTCAGGCAATGCTTGTGTAAACGAAGCGTTGCGAGAGAAACGCGGCTTTCCCTCCGTTGCAGGGTGCAGGACATCGTTTTGGGCTGCGTTGTTGGCAGGGGTGCATGTAGGGTTGGTGGCCCACTGGCACCTCTCAGAATGTTGGTATCGTCGTTGCGAGCCGTTGAAGTGGGTCGCTCAGGAAAAGGGGCACACCGCCGGTCAGTGAACTTTCCATCACGCGTGATGAACGTACTTGCTCTGCCCTGCTTAACAACCGCTGCATGCCAGCACTGACTCCCGAGCACTCAGAGTCCTGCGCTGTGTTGCGCAAGGTCCAAAAAGAGCCTCTTTTGAGCCTTCGACCAGGACCTTTAGCACTCCGCACACATTGGTTTTCCTCCGTCACTTCGCACATTGGGAAGGTTTGTGTTGCGTCCAGGCAATGGGCGTAGAGAAGCACATGGGGACGGGGCGAAGGAGGATGGGGATGGGTGTGGAATCCGCTTCCTGCGGGAAGGGCACTCACCATGTTGCTGTGAGCACGCCTATATCCCAGCGTCGTGCACTTTGCGGCTTCATGTCATCCCCGCATCAACACCGGTCCTCCGCCCTCCCAGGTCCTCCCCAAGGTCAGTTCTGGGGCTGAGAGTGAAATCACTCCCGTCCCGTCCACCCACTCACCCAGGGAGCAGTGATGGATGTTGGAAAGCTCCTTGGCGTATTGAGGTTGTGCTGGTTGTTGCAGGGGTCGTTTGACTGTTTTTGCTGTCCACACACCTCCGTCCTCAGGCCGTCCACAACCTGCCTCGCTGCGTTTCCGTGTGCGTGAGCATTCAAACAATGCCACAGCGCCCCCCCACCCCCCCTTCACTCCTAATACCCGTACACCACGTCCGTGTACGGGTATTGGGGGTGAAGGGGGGTGCATTGTTTGAATGTCCTCGGTGGCTTGGAGGACTTGTTGCACAATTCCCAAATGGCCTAGAGTAGAAACGCGGGAGGGATGTTGCCCCCCCCCCCCCCCCATGCGTGTATGACGCCCCATTCATTCTGCACCTTCTTCACTTTTAGAGGAGGTTTCATGAATCAGGGATCAGGGATCAGGGAATCCCGGATCATGAGGGTTCATCTGGGATTGTGTTTGCTGTGCCGCAAAGCAGATCAAGGGGCTAGTTCTGTGTACTTGGATTATTGGATTGTTGGATATTGGAATTTTGTTTTGCTATGTGGCCCAAAGCAGAAAAAGGGGCTATTTCTGACAGGACTGCAATCCCAGAGTCCACGGTCCCCCAGGTCCTTTGCAGTGGCACCAAAATGAATGAACCATAACCCCCAGAAAAGGCCAAACACAAAAAAAAACGCAAAAGTAAAAAAAACATCTGACTCAGTGTGCCAAAAACAGCTCCGCAAAACTGAATTCCGCAGGAAAAAATCACAAAATAATTTCTTCCCTAATTTTCCATGCTGTCGCAAAATTTTGCATACACAAGATTCAAAACACCCAACGCAAAACTCACAATTCTGCGAAACTTTAGGATTGGCACGGTATGGGCTGACAACAGGTAACACAACTTTGGGCACAACTGAACGACCCAAACAACCTGAGATGAGGAGCTGCGCTCCTCATCTCGGGGGGAGGGCCGAGCAAAAGGGACCGGCAGAGTCAATGGACGGTTCGGAGATATCCAAGCGGACCCACAGTGAACTGGACTGCATCCATTATGGCAAGAGAGGGCCAGCAGCAGAGATTTGGAACACGTGGTTGCTGCATCCAGGCGTCAGGGCCCTCGCTGTCGAGTGCACAGTGCCAGTCTACTGAGGCTCCTGACCTCGGGGGGGGGGGGGGGGGGAAGGAGGGTCTGTTCCAACCAGAATTATGATTACCTGATTACCGTGTCGTACAACTGGTGTCAGTTGCCGTGCCTTTTCGTGTGACCTTGCTGATCGAGGTGGTGAGGGTGAGTCAGGGGGATGAAGCCCAATCTTGTGGGTAAAGGTTTGTCCCAAGCTCACCGCTGCGCCCCTCCTGCCGGCGCCGGCAGAGACTCAGTCGGTCATTTCCGCTCCTGCCACTCTGATTAGGGAATGTAATACAGGGCCCAGGGGTTTCCGGATCCCATCGGTGGTGTGCTGCAGTTCCAGGCATTTGGGGGGCAGATGCTGCCCACTGCCTCCTCCGTGCACAATACCTTTTCGGACAGAAGGTAATGCAATTTGCAACAGCGAGAACTGGCCATGATGGCGGCCTGGGCTGCAAACAGCTTCGAGATCGATGGCGAGACTCTCTTGCTGTTCAAACAAGGCAGCCGCTTCTCGCAATTGTTCGAGTGTGTTGATCAGGATGCACTTGCCCGAGGCAGGATTGTACCTGTCGTGCACATGCACCGTCGTTTTCGCAAGCAACGCCCACCAGCTACGAAGGCCCATTCCAACGAGCTCAACGTCCCACCTCCCAAACCCCTTTAAACATCAATCGATAAACACTCTGCACACCAATCAGCCCCTTGGGTTTTCTCTCCTTCACCAGCAGTTTCGCTCCTGGACTGCCTGATTGAGTGCGTGTTTTCAAATGGCACCTGAACCTGTCACGCCTTGGTCTTGAGCACGGAGGCATGTGCCGCCCTCCTTTCCCCTGTTCAAACGCCCAGTCCACCGAAATCTTCGTTACAAGGCAAATGTGGCCGCAGTCCAGAACTCTGAAATGCAGAAACATCGCCGCCTGCCACACAGTTATCCTCGCCTGTTTAACAGGGCTGACAGGGCACGCAGCAGGTGTGCGTGGCATACTCTTCATTCAGCGGCTTAGCCTTCTGAGCCGGCAGCGTGCTCTTGTACATATTTTGAAATTCGGTCATTTCCTGTGCTACTTTGGCCCTTCGCTTGTCTTCCTGCTTTTTGACTGCTGCTCTGTTGGCTTTGGGGGCCTGCCAACATCGAAAGGTGCATTGTCGAGACTGAAGGGAACAAGTGAGGCTTCGGACTAGGTCCTAACACGTTTGCGTAATCCGGTACGAAGCACGGCTACTCACTCAAAACTCTGCATGACTGAGCATGTGTGCCCACCCTACGTTTCACCTTGTCAGCCGCCATCTTTTGGTTTGTGTGCCCGGACTCGATCACGTGCTTATCCAACTCCTCGGCGGTGTCAAAAGTCGTGTTGCACTCTTGACAAAGGCGAAAGCTACGTATGTGATATGTGGACTTTTGGTGGCCTCTCAGATTGGCATCGTTCACGAATCCCCTTTTGCATTGTTTGCAATACACAGGATACTTGTCTTCGATAGGATTTCTTGGGCCGCTTCGATCCCAGGGCTTCCACGGTTTTGCGGTTTCAGTCACCTCCGGGCAGCGTGACGGCCGTGGTAGGGATTTGCCAGATGCGTCGTGTCCAAGCGACTCATGTTGCCTGAGTTCAAACCAGCCCTTGAAGCACTCACCACATATTTTGCAGCGCGGCCCAGTGTGCCCAGATTCCTTCTTGTGTTCCTCAAGTGCTTCTTCGCCACGGAAGGATTTGCTGCACTCAGCGCAAAACACTTTCTTTGGTCCTTTCTTGCTCCCTTCCCTGCTCCTACTGGATTCAACCGTTGTTTCCAATTGAACGGTCATTCTGGAACAACGTCACGCTGGGCAGCAAATGACAAGCTCTAATGAGGATGTTGGCTACTTTTCGCTTCCATTTCTTTTGTCTTGCCTCCCAACTCGGTGAGAGATACCTACATTTCCAGCACCCAAGGCATTCATTGTCAATAGTTTCCAGACTCAAGTTCCAAATTGGATTGCCTCATGCATTTGCCAGATATTGCCAAGTTTGTTTGCAAAGTTCAGAGTTCGTTCAATAATTGTGCACGACTGCGAAAGTCCCAAGGATAGTAACTGCCCTGCTGACAACAGCTGTGTAGGCAACTAGACCCTCAGAGATGCAACCACAACTGGCTGACATAAGGGGTTGTACTTAAAATTTGGCCCAGAGCCACTGACAATGCCCTTTGACAAATTGCAGAGGGCTCACTCCCCCACGACTCCCACATAAGTGCCACCATTCCCACAAACGTGGGAAAAAGACTAAAAGTGCGCGGATTTGTTGCAGTTGTGTTTTGTGAACCTGGACCCCCAAACTCCACGCGCTTCGCAACCTCTGTTGTCCTCAAGGATTCTGATTTGGGCAGTTTTTGGCACCTTTTCCACCTTGCTTCCAGCACGAAGCCACAAATCTCTGCTTGTTACAAGTCGCAGTTTTAAGGCCCATTTTTACGAAAGCGGTCTCATGTCCCGTTGCACAGCACATGAGAGCCACGGGGAGGCCGGGGCTACCCCCTGGGTGTCCGGGTTTAGGGGTGTCCGAGGCTAGCCCCGGTGTGTCTGGGTCTAGCCCCGGGGAGTCCGGAGCTACCCGTTGGGTGTCCGGGGCTAGCCTAGGGGAGTCCAGGGCTACCCGCGGGGTGTCCGGGGCTAGCCGTCGTTCAAAGCACCATGGGTAAAATAAAAAATCAGACATGAAATCCAAAGTTGGTTGCCAGTTGAAAATATCAACCATAGGTACACAATGTCCAATTCAATCACAAGGTAACTCGCCCTGTAGTAATTTCCTGCTGGTGCCTGCTGGTGTCGCGTGGCAAGTGTTATCCGCAGAAATGCGTTTTTCTGCGGATAAGGGCTTATCCGGAGAAAGACCCGCCGGAGCCGGATTTCTGGCAGAAAAATGGCGCCGCCGCCAGTTGCGCAGCACCTAAGGCGCCCGGGAATCGAACCGACGACCCCTATCGCCGGCGACTTACGCTCTGACCAACTCGGCAGCGCTAAAAACAGAGGGCGCTCCAGAAATAACATTTATTGATTTGTCCTGTTATGATCGAAAATTTTAAAAAAAGCAAAGGCCCCGGGCGATTCCCGGGGCCATGCTCACACTTGCGCTGCGCTTTCCCTGCCTGACACCCTCCCATGACATGCATGCACATATTCGACCAGAATTTGGGAGGTAAGGGAGTGTGTACGTAGGGCAAAGTGGGTGTTTTTAAGGTGTCTGGGTGTTTTGGTACCATGGTGCAACAAGCAGGTTTCCCAAAGTACCGGGGGGGTAACTTGGCGCCACCGGCTCGGTTTTTGGCGCTTTTTTTTGCAATGACACCGCAAAAGTGTCTACTTTTTGAATAATAAGACCCAGCTTTTGCACATGCCAAGATTCCTCTCGGAATTTTAGACCAATGCGACAGGGGCACTGGAGTTTGAAATTCTTGGCCTCGGTGCTTTCATCCGGCAGTTCCTCCACAATCTCAGGCTCCGTGTCGGTTGGCTTGTCTCCAGGCTTCCGACGTTTGGTCGTCCTGTTCCTCGACTTGTCCACATCACCTCCACCACTAGCTCCCCGGGTATCCGGACGCCACTTTACCGCGTAAGGGCATTGTAGATATAGGTAATCCTTGGACGATGTGCTAGTACTCAACGGGTAGCCCAGCCTACGGCGAACCTGGAGGGGGAATAATATGAACAATGGGGGCAACCCAAGGAAAAGGGTGACACATCAACGAGATATTGCAGTAGGTTGCAATACCTCTGCTCTCACACTGTCCTTGGTCTTGCCCAAGATGTCACCAACTTTGATCAATGGTAGTAAGAAAAAGTGCTTTTCCTTTGCTTTGAGGCATACTCTAGTTGTATCAGAGATGCACTGAGCATCCATGCATTTTTATCTTAGTATTGGTCCCACCAAAAGTGGTGATAACACATTTTGACCTATGGAACCAAACACCCAATCAGGATATGGAGTGGACCCCTTAATCCCCTTTCAATGTGAAGCTATTCATCTTTTCTTGAGTTGACTGAGCACTGACATACCTAAGGTAGAGCCTATGAATTTATCTGTGGTTTTCCATGAATACTTATCTGCCTTAGTGGTATGCACCCTAGGGGGCTAGGCACCTCTTTTTGAGAGGTCCTGGGTTCAATTCTTGGTCAGCCTAGCTAAGTAGGATGATCCCATGTGACATGGCAGTGACCTCATCGCCACATACCATGCCACCTCAGCACATATGGGACCCAAAACAAAGAGTGCACATCTCCTGAGATGGCACTATGGAGAGAGAGTGACCATGGGGCAGTTTTCTAACTCTTTTCCAAAAACATTTCAGCTATCTTTGTGAATATGCATTCATTTGTGACCTGAGTTGCAGTTTCTGTGAATATCCAATCATCTTTTACTGTTTACACTGCAGCCCTTCATGCTTTGATCCTGATCTTCTCCTCTTTGCACACTTCTGGCTTGGGTTATCCTGGATTGACTCTATTTCTGCAAAACAAAGGTTTTCATCTTCCAAAACAAGCAGCAGGAAACCCTACACCTACAGCAAGCAGCAGGAGAAGCAAAAACACAGTGCTGAAAACACTATAAACTTTTCTATGGCTCAACCTTGTCCTGGGCACCACCACTACTTGGAGGGGTTTCTTCAATATCTTCTTCATCATCATCACCTATATCTCCAATGTCTTCACCAGCATCGGCAACATCTTGAGCAAAATCCGACTCATCGGAGTCCGACAGCCCATTGTAATCATCTTGAGGCTCAACATCGCTCTCAACTTCATCCGCACCAACCTCCACCCTCACTTCCTCCACATCATCATCGGACTCTTCTTTAACTTTTGGCTTATAAGGTGAACTATCACTCAAGCAATCAACATCAATGATCTTTCTTCTAATGGATGGCATAGTGACAATTCACCCCAAAATTCTGCAATTCAGAAACAGAATAAAATTTGTGTTCAGGCATGTCATCCAACAGGCAGTCACCAGTACAGACAGCTCTGATCTGGCATTTCCCCACAAAATCTGCTCAATTTCGCTTTTTTCTGCCAGAAATCCGACCGCCGCAGACATTTCTGCGGATAAGCCCTTATCCGCAGAAAAACGCATTTCTGCGGATAACACTTGCCGTGTCGCGTGACTTTGCGCGAGCGCGCGTGTTCCAAAAGTGTTGCATGTCGCCGAAAACCCGTTTCATAACGCGTTTCATAAACAACCACTGCCACTAGTATTGAATCAAAGGAATCATCACATGCCGCGTGGCCTGAGGCCTCCGAATTCGTACCAAACACCTTCGACTCTGGATGCGACCATGGGGAACCTGGGGCATACGGCGAACCCCGTGCAGCTTTGACTCGGGATAGGGACAATCTCTCCCATGACTATGGTATTTTTACTATAGTTCACGTTTGATTACTTCAATGCCGTATGTGTCGGATGTGTGTGGGGCACGCAAGATTGATCCCAACAACGCTTTCCGTGCGAAACTTGAAAAAATGGCCGCAATGAAGGAACGCAATGTCATTTGTGCCGAAAACCGCCGAAGACTCCAACACAAAGCACCCCAAACGCGGTAACGTAGGACAAAATGTTTTTGGAGCCCTTGGGGGGTCCCAACGCACCTTGGTCCTACACTAACCCTTTTATATTCAGCCTATGGACCTTTTCTGCCCAATGCTCGCCATCTGTTGGTTTGCCTTTTGGGTATCACAAGCCTCATCTTAGTCCCCCCAAACGTTGGTGAGGTAGTGAAAAGCATATTGGAGTTTCGGCGTCGTACCTGGTGGTAATGTTCCTCATAACAAGTCGTATCACGAATAAGACGAGGGAATTGGTGAGAAAAGGTAGTTGAGGCAAGTTCAAACGCAAGAAATTGGCACCCGGATTGATGGCGGTGCCCATGGGATTAGGACACAAGTGCCCACATAAGTGGATAGTGTGATTCTCTACTCGAAGAGGCGAGGGAGCGGGAAGATGTCAACTTTGGGCTTGTGGTAGTCCATGCCTATCCTTGGTGCCCCACGCGGGGTCAATTACTGTCCTTCCTCCACATGAAGCTCGTTGGCCCCGAAACATAGCATTCCGTGGAAAATATTTGTAGCAAGCGCATCATTGCCCTCATTAGCTTTTGTTTCTGCCATCTCCCGCAAGTCCACCTTCCAACGTGGACATTGTGTAGCAAGAAGAGCCCACTTTGGTCCGACGGACAAAGCAACTATGGATGAATAGGCCAACTAAACTATTGTTCTGTAAAGTGGCGTTCACAAATGAAACTTGAGGCAATAATGGCAATTGACATTCACAACGCTTCATGGAACACGACTTTGATGCAAACCACAAAGTTTGAGCAAACCCGAAACAATACAATCGATGCTTGTGACATGAGTTGTGGGTTCGCAATCGACAAAAATTCAAACGGCATGAGGTTCTCAGGATGCAGGCTTTGCCGGCTCGGAAATCGATTGTAAGCAAAAGATGCACCGTGGTTCGCGATTCTAGGGCGATCGAGGAGCACGAGATGCGGGGCCAAGAGGGTGGAAACCCAAGATATGGACAAGAAGCATGAAAGAAAGATTGGGATGAGGGGCACACACCGAGGGGACGTGGGGCAATTGGATTTGATTCGTTTGCGCTATACAACGGTTGCCGCTGCATATATAAGTCCGTTACAAGTTCATTACAATTGGTCTCATGGCCACTTTGGCATATGTTGGGTTGTGTTTGCGTGCAAGCCCAAGTCACCATCCCATCCCGGACACTAGTTTTGGCGCTTCATCCATCGTGTGTGTGCTATGTTGCATCCGTGGATCCATGCATCCAATAGCATCCATGGATGTGCAGTCGCGTACATACCATTTGTGTGTTGAGGTTGGTGAACGCGACACAAGAAACACTCTTTGGTAGCATTTCTTAGTGGAAGAAATGATGGGGTAGGGACCCGGAATTCAACGTGAGCACACTTCGTCCCTTTGTTGAGGTTTGTGTCTTGTCTTCAAGGTGGTTTGTACCCTAGTGGATGTTGCGCATGTCACTTGTGTGAGCCCAAAGGTTGCACCATTGTGTTACAGCCTAAAATGAAATGAAGAGTCAAGTCACTGTGAGTGGTGCAGTGCTTTCATGTTTCTTCCATCATTTTGCAAACCATGGAGATGTGGAGGGGCTTCTATTCGGTTTGCCATGACCGTGCTCGCGTGAGTTGCACACGGGAAGTCGTGTGTTTGGCTTGCCATCAACGAGGTAAGGGGGCGGGAGCAAGCACATGTCAGAGCATTCACGGAAAGATTAATGAACGCAATTGCTCGCCTTCGTCGGTCCGTGCATGAAAATTTCAATTTTCATTGCCGACAATGCGTCGTATTGTGACCAAGCATTGGCCATCCGATGCTTGCACGCCACCGGTTCTCCGCTATCGGTCGTGCATTCGGCTTCGGAGTAAAACGACCCGATTGCTATGTGGAAACACAAGGTGGGCTTCGGCAAGAAGGCTCCGTTTCTTCTTGTGTTCTTGTGCGTTTGGACTTCGGAAAATTCTTTGGGCGTGCTTCGTTTGGTGGGTAGCGTTGAAACTTGTGAAGCGTTATGGAATCCCCGTGAAGGTCAAGTGGAGTGCACCGTGCGGCAAGAAACCCGGTTGCGGAATCCCATCACCAATAAGTGCAGGGAGCAACAGGGCGGTGCAGGGAAGCGACATGGAAGTGTAGGGAAGTTCAAGGAAGCACGTGGGGAAGTGCACGGAAGCGATAGGGAAGTGCAGGGAAGTGAAAGGGAAGTGCAGCGAAGTAAGAAGGAAGTGTGGGGAAGTGACATCGCATTCATGACCTTCGTATGTGTACATTCTTTCATGCCGATTGCTTGTGTGCAGGAAAAACGTCCGTTTTGACCACCATTCAAAAGGGGGACCACGACCAAGGCAACCGAGAGTACACCACTGAGGTGACAGGTTTGCGCTTCTTGTAGTATTCATCCTAAGTTTGATCCCTCCGGCCACAACACGGCGTTGGTTGATCGGGCACACAGGGGCTAACCCCGCTGCAAGTCATAGGCCTCTCACAATCATCCACACCGCGGCAATATATAGAACTTGTACAGCCCCCGGACGGCACCATGGCATGGGGCAGCGTGCCGTCCCATGCCATGGGGCAGCGAGCAATGCAACATTCTCGAACGAGCATGATGAAGCACGAGGCGGTTGAGCAATCCTAGGGGTGTTCGGGTCACCCGTCAAGGGGGACGGCAAGTGCTCGAGCCGGGGTAGCAGCTCTCGCCAATCTCATTGGGGCTTGGTCAAAACCTCGGAATACGTATCCCTTTGCTACTTGTGTTCCTCTTGAAAATTTTGCCAATCCAGGAATGCGGTCTGCATGTTGTGTTTCCAATGCACGATCCCAATTTGCTCAGAGGTGACATCTTTCCAACCGTTGGGCACTGTCCTCTCATTCTATGATGCAATTGGGCAAGTGGACGTCAATGTCTTGCAGCAACAAAAGACGGTATGCACGCCAAGTACGTCTCTTTGTAACTCTACCATAGACGGGAATGGGCCCGAGTACTTGCACGCGACTCACAAACCTCTACAAATCGGGCAAATACGTTAGCACACACCAACACCCATCCAAACGGAGATTTCAACCTTGGAGTCCGGGGACTAGCCCGTGACGCACCACCTAACAGGTAGTACGGGGCCGCGCTATCAAAAATCACCGGGTGCTCAACAGAAGACCGCGATAGGTCACTTGTGCGATTATAACAAGGGAAGATCGAGGGGTCTCGCTGTCGTTATCAAGCCATGTCCGACCTCACAAGTGCTCGCACAACGTGCGGGGGAGCTAAGGGCTTTGGCGCCAACCGCCAAATGCTGTTATAAACTTACAGTTGTATGTCAAACGTTTGTCGTTGGCCACTCTGTACAGGATCCGAATTTGGTGGGATGGTTCAGATCAAGGAGAAATAGCTCTCATAAAGTGTCTGTGCGGGAAGTGGCGGTGCACCGCAGCTTGACCAACATTCTCAAGGTATCGACAAATTTGCGCCCGCGCGAGTGGGTGCATTCCATTACGCTCCAGTTAGTAGATAGCTTAGTCGACGACCTCGCCTGGGGGCTCCATCCGCACCATATGTATGATAGCTGGGGGCTCCATCCGCACCATATGTATGATAGATATAGGTTGGAAATCTTTGCCATATTGTAGAGTTGTGAGAAATTGAACACTTAAAGATGCTACACTCTGCCTGCGGGTGGTGTAATCACAGCTGTCGGTGTATGTGAGCTGCGATGTGTCTGCTATAGCTAGATGTTTCTCCTATGAACCTACGCTGTGTTGCGCCCTGCCGCACAACAACCTACTGGACACTAGGACACTAGACCACCACCTGCCTGCCTTCTGTAGAATGGCGCTTGCACCGTATTCTTTCGATTGTGTGCTTGTCAGTTGGTGCGGATGGGCGCTCGACCTCACAATTTGCAGCGGTATTACGGGCCGTTGTTGTGTGCTTGTGTCTGTGTATGCCTGCCTGCTCGCATGTGTGTGTGAGCATTTGGGCCGCCTCGGTTTCGGGTCTTCAAGCATGGTGCAATGTCGTATTTGTGGGCCACTGCCCAGAGTGGTGTTTGTGCCACCCGTGGGAATTTTGGGGTATTCAGTGCTCCTATGTTTCTCTTTCTTTGTACTTCACTGCCGATGATTGTGTTCTTTCCATGCTCACCGCGTCCTGAAATGATTGATGCTTTGTGGCGTTGAATCAAAAGGTTTACAACGGCCTTCCCGGTGCTTGTAATGACACACATGCGTGTGCACATCTACCGGCGGTGCGGCCAGAGCTCTGCTGCGCATTCCACCAACATTGCAATTCCATGGCTTCATGATGCGTCTCGAATCAGCAAATTTTTGTGTCACAGTTTCCTATGACCCCGTGCACACTGCGATTTGTTGCATTCCCGGGGTTGCCGCCCCGAAAAAACGGAGCCCCCCCCCAAGGCCTAGAAGGTGGCTCGGTGACTATTGCTGTGCCCTGCTGCAGGCACCCGTGTTCGCGCTCTTCACATCCAAGGCCTCACGAGACAGGGCCACCCTCGGAACGGAGTTCACATTTTTCAAGCAGGAGGGACAGCACAATGGGTACGCCCTGTGAACCCCTTGCATGCAACAATTACATGCAATATGTCCCGCTTTGCCCGCAGGCTTCATCTGCACCGCCCAAACTTTCCTTGTTCTCTGATGTCCGCAGGATCAAGGACGTCCAGTGTTTCGTCACAAATCTGGTGCGCAGTTCCTTTTCGGATTACAATCAATTTGAGACATGGTGCCCCACGGGAGTCACGTTGCCCAGGTCTGGATTTCGGAGGTTGCCTGTACAACTGCCCCGGACAACATCATCTGATTACAGGGTTGCCTCTGTAGCCTCGCAGATCAGGACATATGTACCACAACTGGTTAGGGTGCAAACCTGGGTATTCCGGAGCCCATCGCAACAGCGAAGGATCGGCATACACCTTGGTACCGGGCTTGCGAGGCCCCTCCCGCATCCTCTGGGCCGCAGGGTCCCTCCACCTTTTGCAGCAATTCCAATGCCTGTTTCTTTTGGGGGGGTGCCCAAGACCCAGAGATGTCACTGGTCCCTAGCCAATTTTGGGTGTGCAGAAGCCATGGGGATCACGTCCAGCGACCCCTGGAAGTGTTTGAACCGCAGACGGCAGGTTAAACACTGTAACAGGAGAATAAGTAGACCTTGAGTGTTTCGTTAGTATTGCCCACCAACAGACTGATGGCATCGATTGTCAAGCAAAATCAGGCGGCCTCCGGTAGTCTGCAGCACAGGCCCTCAAACAATTGCGCCCACAAGGACTCAAACAATTGCGCCCACCAGGAACTGCGCCAACCGCACCCGCGTCTCAGAGCATGTGGGATTTTTTTTCTTTTCGGGGGACTCCAAGCACAACGCATCATAACTCTAAACCGTCATTCTATACCATTATTCTACACCGTGTCTTTTCTGGTTACTCTCTACCATCACTAATGCCATCATTTTGTCCCGGATTCTATGCCATCATTCGATACCGTCAATGTATGGCGTCAATCTGTACTATCGCTCTGGACGATCACGTGAACAAACTGAACTTTTACCCCAGAAAAAACCCTCGACCAAGTATTGCTCCCATCTAAACCCCCCAGGACTGGGGCGTGGCAGCGCAGGGATCATTTGTGTTGCAGTTTGGCTACCTCATCGGACACTGACGCAGACATGCAGCAGCACCTGCAGCAGCAAGTCGCTTCCTCGGAGGCACTGTTCGATGCAAATCTTCAAAAACTCGAGGTCGCTGCCCCGCTCCCATCGGCCTTTCCCAGTTCCTGTTTTGCCCCTCTAGCTGATTCCGAAACTGTGGCCAGATCAACCGGGCGCGACGAAAGCAGGTGGAACGTAAAAACACATAAATTGAGCATCCCCAGTCCCCTCCTCCCGCCAACAACCGGGGAGTCTGCATATTGCGCACATTGTATTGTGTCTTTAGCACTTCGTATGGGCAGCAAAACTGCCATGCATCAAAGGAGTGGTGCACCACGTCCATGTGGTCAGCAAAAAGATGTTCATGGCAGCGCTGGTGAACCAAGGTTGGGTACGAATCGGTGGGCAAGGCATTCTAGGCTGATATGTTCGTTTCACCAGCTTGTATTTGTCGCCACAATTGCTTGACATGCTGTTGCATACTGAGAGCCCAAATGAGATGCCGCAATCCACACTGCACATCACCACCAAGAGCACCACTTCTGTTCATGTCCTGCTTGCGATGGAAGGGTATTTTGAGAACAACATTTGCGGCAGGGAGGCTCTATTTTGGAACAATCGGACTGTGCTCGTTTACCTGGTTTGTTGCTTGACCCCAAATTTATGCAGCTAGAATGCGGCCCCAAATTTGTGCAGCTAGGACCAACTCCTGTTGTGCGGTGCGGGAAAGGACCTCAGCGGTCTTTCCAGTGAGTGCAAAAGCATTGGAAAATACAAGCCCGCGAGAGTCCCGAAATGAATTCAGCCCTCGCTCGCTGAAACATGCAGGAGACGACTCAGTTGCTGGGGTTCCCTTTTCGATGGTCAAATGCTCCCATCACCGCGGTCCAGCATGCCAACGCACTAAGATGCATCCATTTCCAATGTGCAGGGAGCAATCCTCACGTGCTGGTGTTGGATGCTACTTTGTGCATTTCAGGGAGCATCCGACAGGGAACACCTTGTGCAGCCGAGACACGGCGAAAAACAACGCATCCGGCAGGATTCGAACCTGCGCGTGCACAACACAGTGGATTTCAAGTCCACCCCCGTAACCACTTGGGTACGAATGCTGCTGATAGTCTGGCGCCGAATTGCCTGTTCAAACTACGAATGTACTTCGTGCTGTGCAGGCGCTCGCGGACGAGACATACAACTCCAGTCAAAGGCTCCGGGCGCAAGAAGCCCGCGTCCAGCAATTGCGGAAGCAGTTAGCGCAGCGCAAGCAGCGTGTGGCGAAGTTTCAGCACGTTCAAAACCATTTGCAGCAAGTATTCCATTCTCCCAGCCTCCCGCGTGCCCTTGGAATCGCCAGCCGTCGTCGGTCATTCCCAAGTACTGGTGGTTGATCCTCAGTCGTCATTGGTGATTGGTGGCGTTGTTGCTGATGTGCTATGAGCCTGAGAGGTGGAGAGGGTAGGGGCCCGGCGCCCAAGAGCCCACGTTCATAGTGCCAAATGAATGAGTTGAGGGGTGTGACAGCCGTGGGCACTTAGCCAGCGGCGGTTGTTGGCCACTCAACCAAATTTACCCAGTACCTGCCAGGCCTGGGTAGGCACATGCGAAGGGGGCGGACGTGGGGGGCTTTCTGTGAAGCCCCCTGAACGCACCCGGCTTCGAAGGGAGCTTAATTGACAGGGACCCCAAACCCATCTGGGATATTTGGACACTTAAAGTGAGAGACCTCCAAAAGCCATGTGAAGGAATACAACTGGTCAGCCAGTCTTTCAAACACAGAGCCTTTTTTTCTCTCCCCCACTACCGCACTACACAGGAGTGCCGTCCCTCAGACATCACCCTCATTAGACCGCCTGCCCCAACCATCCTTGCCGCTTTCCTAGTGGTCGTGGGTCCGGGTCACCACCCCCCTGCCGGCACCACGACCCCACAAAGGTCTCTCATTCCCCTGGGCATGAAGTCTGAGGGTGCTGCGTGCAATACAACCCGTAGGGGAGGGGGGTTTCCTCGAATCCACTCACCCGCTAGGACCCCAGCCGCCTATCCATGCTTTCCCCAAGGGGGGGTCCACATAGGCAACCGATACATAAGCAGAGCATGAGTACAGATGCAGTTTCAGGTCAGGTCAACGGACAGTGTGGGCAGAGGTTTTGGCATGCTGACGTCGCTTGACAAAGCCATCCACCGGCCTCTAAGTGGAATTGATTCACCCGGGCGCAGTTTGCTGTCATGCAGTTGTGTTTTGTCGACATCAGCTTTAGGGGTGCTTCAAAATTGAAAATTGCACCCCTATTTTGGGCTTTTGCACACATATCAGGTGCTTGCTTTCCAATGGCAATGACCTGCCCAACCCCGTACACATGTACGTTGATTTTGTATTCAAAGTTGCGAAATGTACTTTGAATTTCATGTGTAATGGAAAAAGAACGCGTTGCACCCAACAAACGCATCTTTCTGCACGAAGGCACATATATACACATGTGTTCATTGGAGCAATTCTTGGACACATGAGTCTTCCCAACCCAAGCAAGAAACATCTCAAGTTTGTGGAAAACTTCCGTCTCATACGATGTTGGATCTTTGTGAAATTTGTTGGCTGGGATGGTTGTTGGTTGTTTTCATACAAGAATTTAAAGCCACTTTTGTTGGAAAGGTGCGATGGAATCTTGTAAGCGCTAAAATATTTCTATTTTGTGGAGCATTTTTGGTTGTGGCACTTTTGGAGAATGTGTTTTTATTTGCTTTCTTACTTCTTTGTATTGCGTAGAAACATTCTTACCTTTTGGTTTATGATGTTTTTCGTTGAAAATCTAATCATAGTCACAATGATTCATCCGAGGAACATGTGTCAACCACTGCGGCTACGAAGGTGATTGCAAAGAATTTGTCTCCTCCCAAGAAGTGGTTCGTTCACATCTCACGAATCCCCGGATCTCGAAACCCCTTTCTTCTTACGACAATGCAATTTATGGGCAGTTGTGTTTTTCCATCAGATTTTGGAAACATCCTTAGTCATATGCTCATGGAAGCATTACTGGCCACACCAATTTGCAATCCTTGCGGGGTTTCCAAGCAAGTATCCTTTCGGCACGCATCCCAAAACCTTGGTGGCGGTATCACCAACACTTTGGGGCACATATACCCCCATCAATAATCCAGGTTAAACTTCCAAGCACTTTTCAACCCCATGGCACCACAAAACCTTGCTTGCCATATCCTGAGCACTTTATGGCAAGTACATCCCGATTCCAACATTCAAGTGTGCACATGGGGCAGTCCATGTGTAGAGATTAAAGACTGCCTCTATGGTGCACGGGTAAATGGGTGAGGTGCACTTGCAAACGCAGTGGCAGTTGGTGTAAAACAGGGGGGGGGGGGATTTATTTTTTTTATTTTGATACCGGATGGGATATTTTTTTCAGGGGGGGGGGGTACGAAGAAAATTGTCCGACACAAAAAAAATTTTCTTCCCATGTTACACATACCACACATAATCATGGTGTTCCCACTGCATAACATGCTTTTGGCACCGGTTGGCATTCCTATGATTGGCTATTTGGGGTACTAGCCCATCTCCAACATGCCATTTACAACATTCTTCGCTCTTCGGGCACAGATTCTCACATTGTCCACCATCAGGCAGCATCCATAAAGGCCGATTGGGTACTGTGTAGTACGCCCACACAAAGGCTGGTGACTTATTGTGTCGGAAATCGGGCGTTTGGCAATGAACCATCCTTCTGATCTGCCGAACCCCGTCTCAAGCTATTGAGGGGGTACTCCACATAACAATCAGTTACTTGTTGCTTCCTGCACTGCTCGCTGAGTTTCATGTACCTGCCCCCCCCCCCCCCACACACCATCACCAGCACCCCCTTGCTCCCTTTCCAATTATTGACAGGTTTTTGGGGGGGGGGTACGGGTGGGGGGGCACTAACGCATAGATGGCGCCCGCCGCAACCAGCACAGCCCTGGTACACCAACCACTGGGCTCCGTGAACACGGAAACAAAACCAGCTGGAGCACAGGCCGCAGCGGCCGCCATAACGCAGCGACCCGACGCAGCATGTGAAGGGAAGAAGAGTGACTGTCCAGAGCCCCGTAAAGAAACAGCAACCCGACGGAATGTCACACAGGGAGGGGGGGGGGCGGGGGTTCATTGGGGACGAGTCAGATGGTGTGTGGTCCACGACCAGCCCCCAGACCCCAGACACTGCCGTCCCCATGGCTATGTCCTTTGCAGAAGATGCGACAGAAGGAAGAGGCATCAGCAGCAACAGTGCAGGTGTGTGTTCGTGCCCATTTACGCGGGACCCCGGTCGCGAGGCCCGCCGCCCCACCCTACCTCCAAAGTATCGGTTGACAAATCAGGGTGGAGGTGATGATGACAGGAGTTGGCAGCGTTTGAGAAGCCACGGCACCCCGCAATCATCCCCATCGGTCGACCCCTTCGCAAGCAAGCACCCAGCAAACAGCATGGCCGACCACGAACGACAAACCATCAATATGCTCAAAGTACGTGGCCGAAGAAGATTCTTCCGGCGCCGCTGGCGCCAACGGCGTTTAGCAGCGTACCTTCAGTCGAGGATATTCGCTTTTGAAAAGGTGGGGGGGGGGTGCGGAAGGGGGGCGGTTGCGTTCAAGGAGACGGCCCAGCCGCCGCATAGTGGTCCCGTAGAGACCCGCGGGGCCCGAACCCCCTGGAACAGGGCGCTCACCTGATGCCGTAAGTGCACTGGGACGGCCCCACTTCCCCAATCTTGACGGCACCATGACGGCCAAAGGTCCCGTCCATTCCTCTCGATGGCCGGGAGGTGACTGGACGCCACGTTTCAGAAAGAGTGCGATCGGGTCCGGGAAAACCATCATTTGCCGGGATCTAGTGAAATGGTTTTCGACCCAACAATTGTTCTGTGGTGATTTAGCAATCACGGGTATCCCTCTTCCCCCCCGTTTTGGGGGGTTGCAGTGACTCCGAACCCCCTTCCAGCCCCCGGCAGTTGACAGCCCAACTCCCCCCTGGGGTATGGGGGAATGCCCCTCTTTGCAGCATCACCAAATAACCAACCGAAGTTTTGTACATCAGCTCAAATGCTCGCGCGGCTGCGCAGTCGTCTTCGTCAGAGAACGGCACGGACACAATTTTCCCAGAAAATGTTTTTGCAGCAAACCCTTCACTAATTGGTAGGCAAACGGGGGCTGCTCTGCAACGGTCGTCCCGCTGATTCCGAGAGTACAATCATTTTTGGAGTCTGGGGTGTTTTGTGTCGAGCACCCCCCCCCCTCCGACTCGTCTCCCGTACATGTCCGCGGGTGATTCAGGTCTGGAACCAGATTCCTGACGACTCCGAATGCGCCGGTGGGGGGCTGCACAACACCGTGTTGTCCTGGAGCTGAAGAGGGTCCGGTCAATGCAGGCCCTTTGGGGGAGGGGGTCCGGCCAGGGGCCTCAACCTCCGCATTGCCCCCCCCAGCCCAGGGGTTTGCTTGAAGGGGAGGGCGCTCTGGGGGCCAACTCAGAGCAGGTACAAAGCGGTTGGGGCGCACTGTAAAATCGGTTGGGGGGGCAGTCATTGGCGGTTGGAAAAGCGGGGGGTTGGTATTGGGGTTGTGGACGTGCCTTTGGGTAGAGTTGTAGGAGGAGCGTTGGGAGGGGAGGGGGGTGCCCCCCCCCCCCCCTCAAGCAAAGCCCTTCCCCAGCCCCAACGGCCGCAGTTGAAAATCGCCCAAGGCCGGATTCCAGTGGAAGGGGGAGGACGGAGCATGTTCAGCGCCTGTGGCCCTCGGAGTGCCTGTTGCCGTTCTGTTGCCGCCCTTTGTACGACGACGTCATCCTGCTTGTGTTGGCAGGGACCAGCGTGTGACGGCGGTGTGACCAAGGCAGAGAGCACCGACGGTATGCCCCTCCCGCATCTCCCATGCAATTTTCTGTTCGGGAACAGGATCACACGCACAGTGCCCTCGGTGACCATGCAACCCTTGAAGCCACCATCCTCCACGACCCTCTCCAATCCCCAAGATTTCTCAAGGCCCCAGAGTTTTGCTTAACAACTCAGCATCTCCTGGGGGTTGGGGGGGTTGCGGTAACACCCCCTCCCCCCCTCCCCTTCGGACCCCACCTCCCCCACCTTAAGTGATTAGGCCGAGTTATCCATCGGGGAACAATGACGGTCAGGGATGGCAATAAGAAGCGCGTCTGGAGATGGGACATGGGAGTGGGTTCGGGCCTTAGTTCCCTGTCTGCCCTGTCCTGCCCCCCCCGCCCTGTACGCGCAGCACCTTGTGCAACTGCAGTAGTATGGCATTTTTTGGTATACTGGCACTAGGGAGTTTCAGTCAGTTTTATTGTCACCCGTTCAGAAAAGGGCAGTTTCAGTCAGTTTTATTGTCACCCGTTCAGAAAAGGGCAGTTTCAGTCAGTTTTATTGTCACCCGTTCAGAAAAGTCAGTTTCAGTCAGTTTTATTGTCACCCGTTCAGAAAAAGGCAGTTTCAGTCAGTTTTATTGTCACCCGTTCAGAAAAAGGCAGTTTCAGACGGTTTTATTGTCACCCGTTCAGAAAAAGGCAGTTTCAGTCGGTTTTATTGTCACCCGTTCAGAAAAAGGCAGTTTCAGTCGGTTTTATTGTCACCCGTTCAGAAAAGGGCAGTTTCAGTCAGTTTTATTGTCACCCGTTCAGAAAAAGGCAGTTTCAGTCGGTTTTATTGTCACCCGTTCAGAAAAAGGCAGTTTCAGTCGGTTTTATTGTCACCCGTTCAGAAAAAGGCAGTTTCAGTCAGTTTTATTGTCACCCGTTCAGAAAAAGGCCTCACAAAAGCTCACGGTCCCCTGGGGGGGGGGGGTTCCCCCGACAGCCCCCCCTCTGCCCCCCCTTGGACCGCTCCCCCCTTAAGCAAAACTCTGCATGGCCCTCCCACAGCCTCTGCACCCGCATCCCACCCTCTCCAACCCCAACGTCACACAGTCCTCAACACCCATCGACGGCATACTGCAACCCCGTGTGCACACCCTCCTCGGAAATTCTCAGGCCAAATGCCCCGGCGGGCATCAAAGTCGGATCAGCTGTGGCCGCTTGAAGACGTGAAGGAGCTGACAGAGCAACTCTTGCGTGAGGAGCAGCAGCAGCAGGAGCTCCAGCTTCGGCTTCAAGCGCAACTCCAGGCCCAGCAGCCGCCACCGCCGCAGCAGCAGCAGCAGCAGCAGCAGCAGCAGCAGCAGCAGAGTGCACATGCAGCCGGACTGGCTGCAGCATCAGATCCAGTGCCGGTTCTGCCACAGCCCGACGAGACAACCCCAGTGCCCTTGCAGCCGCAAGATGACCAGCCGGTACTGCAGGCGTCCCCAGAAGGAGGGCCACCCGTCATTCCCCCGCGGCCGGACGTTAGGCCGGCGGTGCCCCCCCCCATCCCGGCAGAAGGGTCACCGGTCCCGCCCCCCATTCCCGACGGCAGAGTGGCGGCGCCGCCACCAGCGCCGGCGGGCGCAGCGCCGCCCTCAGCACCGGACGCGAAGCCCGCCGCGGCACCGCCGCCAGCGGAAGGGAGGGTGGGGGTGCCGGCATCACTGTCCGAGAGGCGCCTCTCGGTGCCGCCCCCCATCCCGGAAGGGAGGCCGGGACCGCCAGCGCCGGAGGGCCCGCCGCTGACGCCCCCAGCCCTCCCGAAGGGCGTGCCCGCAGTGGCCCCACCCCTCCCGGAAGGCGGTAGGCCGACGGTGCCGCCCCCCATCCCCGAAAGGAGACCATCAGCCCCCATCTCCGAGGGCGGCGACCTGCTGGATCTGTCCCCAGAGCCGCCTCAGGCCACGGTGGCTGTGGAGCAGCGTTCTGAGCAGGTGTCGTTGCCCTGCTCCCCGTACGGAGGGTCCTTTCGGAGTTTTTCCCTCTTTTTTTTTTTCGTGTGAGCGCCTGCTCCCCCCCGCGGGTTGTGCACCGTCGGGTTGACCGCCGACCGCTGTCGGTTCATCAGCCGCTGCAATTACCCGCCAACCGCCGTTGATTTGGCAGCCAGTTTCGTGGCCGCAAATGCCAGAGGCGGTCACACCACCTGAAAGCAAAGGGCGTTCTTGTTGGGAAACCAGCGGCAATGGAGTTGGGGGGTCGGTTGGCGGTTGACAGCCGACGACAGTTGGCCGTCAAACATTTGAATTTCGCGTGTGACGCAAGTCCAGCATTTGTTTGTTGGATTGCTCTGGATTTGGGCCGCCGCCGAGCACTGGTGCAATCGAAGAGGAGTGAGGCAGGACGGTGTACAAGTGGACACGGGGGAAAGAGGGACAAATAGGAGAAACTGCGCGCCTTCAAGGATTGCTCGTCCTCACCCTCGCCGTCCTGGTGATCTAGGACGTGACACCAGGGAGCGGAAGGCCGGGGGATATGGATTATTGAAGATGCAGACTGGGAAGAAGTGCAGAAAGAGAAATGAGAAGTTTTGTACAAGTACAGTACAAGTACAATTATCCAGTACAATTATCAAGCAAGACACGAAACTGATTTTTCCACCACACCGTTTGACAACGGAACCATTGTTTTTCCATATCCATATTCACATCCTGTGAGCTTGTCATGTCGCTTGCTGTGTGATCGAAGTACCCTGTTTCAAACCCCACGCAGGACAAGAGAAACGCTAGTTGTGTAAGGGACCTGCCGCCCGGAGACCGTACCCTTTATCCTTGCCCCCAGCATGCGTTTGCCTGAATGCTTATGTGTGCGAGTGCCAGGGTTGGTACCCAGCGCCGACACTGTCATGTTGCTCCTTTTTAGATGGTCCTCCCTGGCACTCCTGCAGCACAATCCCAGACGCCCGTGGATCTGGACGCCATGTTTGGTCCCAGTGACCTCTCACTCTCTAACCCCAACCCCAACCAATGAAAGCTGCCGCACGGGACTGTAGTTCGTGCGTCTGCTGCGACGAATTTTTTCATCCGAATCTTACCTGCAGTTTGTCGACATTTCTGGTTGTATAATCTGCTGCCGTCACATCCTCAGGTGTGACCATGGCAGTGAAAACCCACAAACAGGCCTGTGTTTGAATGGGAGGGAGGCTGGTGGGGGATCTCACAGCCTATTGTGAAGCGGTTACTGGCCGTTGGAACAGCGGTTGGGTGCGCTGGGGAGGAGGGCACATCCTGTTACAAGAGCACCGCACCGCACCGCACCGCACAGCACAGCACAGCACAGCACAGCACAGCACAGCACAGCACATCATGCTAGACCACATTACAGCACAGCACAGCACAGCATGGCACAGCACAGCACACCATACGGCCCACACCACACCACAGCACAGCACAGCACAGCACATCACAGTACATCACAGCACAGCACAGCACAGCACAGCACAGCACAGCACAGCACAGTAAAGCAGGAGAACATCAGCCTCCCTCCCCCGTTTCACACAGGCAATGCCTTGCTTTGAGCAACAGCACGTGTTGGTTCCGTCATTATCTTGAATCCTGGATTTTGGGATTTCGTTTGTTTCATGGATTATGAATCGCTGTGTGTGTGTGTGTGTGTGTGTGTGTGGTGTGATACCCTGAAATTGGGTTGCAATGGCTAAAACTTGTATCGAGATATTGAATTTCGGTTTCATGGTGTTGCCTGTTTCCTCCCCAAGCACGGGGTGGGGCAGTCCATGACGTCATGAATTGGGGACATGGAGTGCGTGTCTTCTGCCAAAGCTGGACCATCCTTTGCTCTCCCAATGCCGACATCAGCACCGGTGAGACTTGGCACATCTGTCTTCTCGCCCCATGATAATTGCCACTCCAGAATGTGATAACCTTCCCTGCCCTAGCCCTGAAACCTTAAGATACCCAGGAAGCCACGCCTCCCTTGACCTGAATTTCGCCCCAGTGTGCTTGGTGTGCCTGCCAAGCACGTTGTCGGCCACCCAACCGGCCAACACCCAGCCACAGGCGTGTGCGCATGCATGTGCAAGCACATTGTGACCCCCCGCCCCCCAGGTGCAGAGCGTTTACGGTCATGGGAATGGCTGCAGGTGAAGCCTGCCACACCCCTGGGGCAGTAAACCGTCCCCTTTTAAACGCCGGTGCGTGCTTTAGTTTTGTTGCGTGCTATTTTTTTCTTGCTGGCTTTATTTGTACCATGTGTGGTTTTGCTGTGTTCTGAAGATGCTCAGTATGGATGCTCTTCTTGATGATGATGATGGTGGTGATGATCATGATGAAGAAGATGATGATGATGATGATGATGGTGATGAATGCGTGGTCGATGGTGCCTGGGCAGTGGAAACTGATCCAGGGCAGTCAGATGAAGGTGAGGATGACCCTAATACCTCTGAAGGTGGTGATTGCACTAATGCTCCTACCAATACTGATAACGTCGTGCTTGATTGTGCTGCTGCTGATGACGTTCTTCCTAGTGCTGAAGTTCATGATGTTGTTCCTACTGCTGCTGCCCACGATGTCGTTCCTTTGGATCAGGGAGAAACATTATTTGATGGGGAGAAGGAGAACCAATTTCAGCAAGTTCGAAAACATTTTTGCTTTGATTTCACGCGCAGGATCAGGCTGGGAGGGTGCTGTGTGCTTTCATTTTGCGGCATTTGATAAAAGCCGGCGTGCATTTATTTTGACTGCGTTCTTTTAAAAGAGGGGCGGTGATGCTGCCATTGGGAGCAGCCGCATCAACATGCCACCCTGACCCACAGAACTGCATTTGCCCCCCCCCCCCCCTCCCGAACTTTGTGATAGACACCAACTACCACGAAAACAAATCACATACAGCGCAGAGCACTGAACACCAGTTGTCCTGCACGGTAACCGACCAGGTTTCATGTCTGGAACAGCCCCATCTTCCTGGCCACCACATTCTAACAGATTTGGGCCTGTCCTGATTTCGCATGTAGCCAAATGTGACACATGCAGTGCGAAGGTAGGCGACCCCAAGGTTTTGTTGGGCGGAGTGAAAGGCCTCGGCCGGTGATAAACCCGGTGATCGTTCACACCAGACCAGTTCCAGATCAGCCCCTCCCTACGGTATGTGGGAGCCATCGTGACCCGCAGTGACCCCATCTGTCCGTTGGCATGGGGACAGTTCTTCCCCCCCCTCCCCCCCAAGCCCCTGCACACAGTATGGAGCCTGTCAGCTCTGGCTGGGGAGTGGAAGGCTGCAATGCTGAGTAGGGGGGCGGACAGGCTATTATCACCCGCACACCTGCAGCCCCCCCAAGAATCGAGGTTCTCGCTCTGACAGCTCTGACTGTTCCCGCAGCTTCTGGTGCCTTTGCCGTGGTTTGCGGAAGGGGGAGGGTGGGTACGAGGGGAGGGGGCACAGCTTTCTAAAAACGCGACGGGTTTCTTAGACTGAGCCTGGCTGTATCTTGGACAAGGGCGGTGGCCGTGTTCATGGAAGCAAATGGCAAATGTCACACCCAAATGCATTGCTGGTGAGACATGGGGCGTCCAGGACAGTGGAGCCACGGTCCAACCGCCGTCAGTTACAGCCTGAATATGGGCGGTATCGGAAAAGTAGTCGTGGGTTTGCAGGCCCTACCGCTTTCTGGGCCTCGGTCGCCCGTGTGCGCTGAGGTGGGGCCAGGCCAAGCCGACCATAGCAATGGGTTTCGTTGCCGTGCTGCGTGTGCACTGCGTGTGCACGACTGTGGCACTCCGCCACGAGGCCCATCTCTGACATGCAAAGGCCTGTGCACACGGTCGGATGTGCAGGGCCATGGCAAACCGATTTCAGAAATGACCTGATGCTGCAGTGCTTCTAACCCTGACTCGTCGGACCATCTGGCCTACGCCTATCTCAGGACGACTTGGCTGGAGTCACACAACACTCACCTCAAAATTCAAGCACTAACCTAACCCCCCCACTTTTGAACCCCCACCCCCCCCGATGCACCGTCACTTGCACTTTTTCCCTAAACCGCAAGCACCCAAAAGCCTCTTGGAAAAAACAGCAACCACCCTGAAGTATGATGCAGGTACTAGTGCAGAGTCCCCCCCCCCCATCCCCTCATTTGGTGACAGCCCCCCTCAGGGGGGGGCGGGGGTGCGTTCCGTGTTGCACGGGGACTATTCAAGGAGGTGGGGGACATGCAAACCTTCCATGCAAGGCTTTCTGTGCACATGTTGGGCCATGGGACAGTCTCGGCTCCCAAGACTGTCCCATGGCCTGACTCTGGAGATTACCCAGTTTGGGAGGGTAAAGCACTGCAACTGCAACTGCACCCCCATGGGCATGTCTGCTGAGCAGGACACTGACACTGCATGTTTTTTTTCTTTTGTCATTCAGTTTCGATTTCTGTTGGCTGCATGGAACATTCAGATTCTGAATCTGATTTGAATTGCACGTGTTTGTCGAGATGTTCAATAGTGCAAAAGTAAGAAGCTGCTGCTGTAGCCTCTGCCTCTACTAGTGTTTCCAATGTCAAGAAGCAAACCACCATCACTTCGTTCTTCAAGTGACCGTTGCAGTGGTGCTGAAACTTTGGCCTGGACTTGTTCGTGTTCCGTTTGCTTCTATGTGGCTCAAGGGGTCTGGAGTTTGGCAAAACACCCAATAAGCCGAGGGAGTATAAATTTGGGGTGTAATAAATTTTTTTTGGGGCTATACATTTTGGGGGGGTTTATGTGTACACTGTGCCTGTGTTTCTTGGATCCAACATTTTCATACATCGGGGTATGCTAAGCGTATGCCCCCCAAAAAGATGGGGGTGTATGGTATTCACGGCTACACTTGATCCAACAACCTCTCTTCCAAATGATTTCAGTGCCCCAATTTTGCTCACTCCCTTCACCCCCTGACATGCTGCCTCAACTGGATGGGCTTCATTGAGCGTGATCGCAGGCACCCACTGCATGAGGTATCGACAGTCAAAGCGAGAGCCATGTGGTTATGGTTGCAAGCACCACAACATGCACAGAGAAGAGCAAGGATTGCAGAATTGATGTTGACAGCTGGAAGGCATGCAACATACCTTAGCATGATGAGAGGCACAGAACACAGAAAATTTGACACCAACAGGGAGAGTTGCCTGAACTGTCTGCGCACCATGCAGGCACCGTGCAAACTTTTGTTTTTTATACTTTAGTGTATGGAGATGTGATTTCCAAGAGTTGGTTGTGTATATGTGGCTTGCTAGTATGTTTTCGTGAGGGCCGTGCCACCGGGTAAAATCTGGGTAAATGTCCAAAAACCCTTGAACTGTGTGCAAATCATGCAACAACACCCTGCAGTGCGGAGGGTTAGAACAATTTAGCAAGGTCCTTCTATTATTTCATGTTCTCCCGATAATACCATTGTGCTGCCCATGCCTACCCACATATCCAAACCGCACTTGAGGAGACCGAAATCCAGGTGATAGTTTCTCACCATTTCCCCCCCACCCCTTCTTGAGCACATGTGTGCTAGGGCCATACCCATCCACACTCTTGCAGCTGCACCCACACTAGCACTGCCCCCCCCCCCCCCTTGTGTAATGACCTAGTGTCAAGCGTAAGCTGCTTATTTTTTTTGGTGTAGGTTGTGTGGTATGTCTGTTTTTTTTTGGGGGGGGGGGGCGTACGTCGTGCATGAAAAAAAAAACTTGCAAATGCTATGGCACACGACCTTCGCCAAAAACAAAAGTGCGTGACTTACCCTTTTTTTTTTGTTTGTTCCGCGACTTACATAAAAAAAAGTGCACGCGATCTACATCCAAAAAAAAGTGCGGCTGATTTGCGCCTTTTTTGTTACAAAATCTGCATCCAGAAAGAATTACACGCGACCTACATGCAAAAAAACGTGAAGGCGACCTACGCCAAACAACAAAAAAGAACGCCACCAACTTTTCTCCGTTTTGAGAGGGCTATACGGCCATCTTCAATCCTCTTGTATGGGGATGACGGGTTTCGTAGCTGCTTGGGTTTCTCCCCTTTTTTGGGGGGTTCCCAAGAAGGGGTTATGTAGCCATCCTGCCCACACCTTTGATTTTCTCCGTGTGCTGAGCATAGGGTACCCCCAAGAAGGCAAGGGTTATGTAGCCATTTTGCCTACATGTAGGCCACTTGTGATTTGGGCCACTGTTTGGCACTTCCTTGATTCGGCCAATGTTCAAACGCCTCCAACAAAACGGGGTTTCCGCACATGCTTGGGCTTTGCGTTTCCACAAGGATGGTTGGTCATGTGGCTATCAATCCTTGCATATTTGCGATGAGGTGATTGCCCATCGGTGAAGTTGGGAGGAAATCAATGTTATCATGACGTCTTTGCCGAAAGGATTCATCCGTGAAGCAATGCGCATCATCAATGTAATGTGGATCGCCCTATCCGACTCATCAATGCGAATTGCTTTGTTTGACTCCCAGGTGCCATCCTAGAAAATGGTTGGAAAGAGGATGTGAATGGCTGGGAAGCTGGAGAATCTCCTCGTGCCTCCAACTCCGAGTCCCCGCCCCCATCTACTTCGTCCCTCATTTTTGAAGAATGGGAATCTCTTTCATGGCCCAAGGACAATATTGCTACCACCCCCTCCTTGGAGCCGAAATCCGGAGAATCTCGTCCCTCCCCACCCTCCGACTTTGAGGACTTAGCTACATGGGCGGTCGGTGTAGGGCAATGTTGACGCCCCCACACCAACCACACACTCCTCTACCTTTTTTGTTGTTTTCTTCTTCTTCTTCTTCTTCTTCTTCTTCTTCTTTTTTTTTGGAGCAGAAAAAGCTGCAAAAAGCTGCAATCATGTGACCTGCAGAGGGTCGGACTGCTCTTGGCAACACGTGCACATGTCATGTGGTGAAAAAATGCTACTACCGATCTGCTGCGTTTTCACTTAGTAGAAGGCCAAAGTATCAGTGTCATGGTGTAGTCATTAGTGTCTACGGCACGCTGACTAGTGGTACATCACTCTAGTCCCACATTGTTTCAAAGATTTTGAAAAGACCTTCAAAGATTTTGACAAGAAAGCATGCAGCGCTGTCTACTACGTTGAGATGCCCCTTTTTCAATGTCAATGCGGTTGTTGCCCAAATTGCATGTAGCTCTTGAAAAGTATTGTGTTTTGTTACATTTGTTATACTTGAGTTACAGAGTCAGCGAAGCAACACAGCAACGGCTGTGGACGACGATCAGCAAAATTGTGCAACCTGTGTTGAAAGGGGTTTGCCTATGTGCGTATTCAAAGGGCAAACGTTATGTCAAACCTTGGCCCACGAATTTCATCTGAACTCTTGGCCATGAAATGAATGATGCAAGATGTTGCCAAGTCTCCGTGTCAAAGTAATTCATATCGTAGCGCATGTGCATTGCAATCTGCGGGCTGGCACACCTGCATTACGTCATGCAAACCTATGCGCAAAACAGTGTGGGCCATGAGCCAGTCGCGTCAGGATTGTGCCAGCGCACTGTGACTGTGCAAGGGAAGTTTTCCTCCGGTCCCCATTCCCTCCTCACAAGCCACCCTGACATACACATTCCCTTGCTCCCCCTTCAGAGGGTTCCTGAACCTGGGGCTAACCAGCCGTGCAGTCCAGTTTAGTGGTGGTGGCGTTTCCGCAGGCTGACTGCTTTGCAGGCTTGGCAGCAGGGGGTGGGAACAGACCCATAGAACACTGTTTGTGCTTGGTTTGCAAGGGGCTGATCTGCACTCCAGTATGAATTGTTCGTCGTGGTGTTTTTGCGGAATGCCTGGTTGTGCTATGTTGGCTGTAGGGGTGGGCAATTAGACCTCTGATCAACCATGTGCAAAGCTAAGGCCGCGATATGGTGCAGGCCATCTACTGCTGAATTCAGAGTGGATACCCCGGGCTGAATGCAGCTGGTCGGGGGACCGCGTGGACTGAGGCAGGGATGGAGAAGTGTTTAGGAAGCTGTGAATCAGTGTGCTTGGGGCTCGTGCACAGCCCATACATGGTCATCATGGTTCTTGCAGGAATGTAGGAATGCCGAACCTCGCAGTTTGAGCATGATTCGAATTGATGCCTTGGTACACATACACATTCACATACACGTACGGATTTGCAGCGGTTGACAAGTTTCGCTTGCCATGCCTCTTTTTCCAGTGCCGCAATTTTGGACAACAACGATGACATTGGAAGAAGGATGTCTCTTTTGCATACAAAAGCAACACACCATCGACACTTTACTATTGGGAAAGGAGATTGAAGACGTCCGTTGCACTCGCACAGTTCTGAAAGAGCTTCCCTTGTTGATTGCAGAGAACCGAACCTTGGAGGCAGAGTTGGCGCAACTGAAGACGAAGTGCAACGATTTGGAAGGAAAGTGCGATGCTTGGGAAAGAGAATGTGATGATTGGGAAGCAAAGCACAAAGAGTTGGAAAATAGCTGCGAGAACAAGGTTGCAGAAGCGTGCAACACTTTGTGGCAACACGACTGGCGTTGGGTATCGCGTGACCGGACACAAATTGTGTTGTCCCGCAACGGTCACCCAGGCGAATACGCGGATGACGCGTGCACGTTGTGGAACTACGGTCCCACGAGCGAAGATGTGGATGAAGCACCCCGGGGGACAGACGATGAGGTGATCTCATTGGACATTATCCTTCAACACCAAGACGCTGGGGAGCTCTTGGCTGATGAAAGGAGCTTTGGAATCCAGACGCTCAGCATGGACCAGAAACTAGACCTGGTGCTCCAGCGCATCGCCGCCTCAAATGATGCCTTGCGCGAAGCTACAGCCCGCAGTCACGACCTGGAGCGCAACCTCATTCAATTGCACTTTCAAGTCCGAGATTTCATCTTGGATGACGAGCAAAGCGACCGCAACGGGCTGTGTGACGAAGAGCTCGACGCAAGAAGAGCTTTGGTGCGGCTCTTTCAAACGGACCGCCGACTCTTACGCATAAAGGATGCCAAGGCCAAGTGCCAGAACGACTATGAGTGGGTGCTTGGCCGCCTTGGCGCGTCTGACAATGAGTTGCACTCTGTAAAGACGCGGAAGTCCGAGTTAGAGCGTCAAGTTGGCGCACTTCAGCGAAAAGTCCGAGATGACGCACTTGCGCTCCAAAATTTGTTGGCGGATCGTGAGTTGCAAAGCACGCAATGCTTCATTTATGGAGAACATGAAGCTCGAAGAGATATTGAAGCAGCCGAGATTGAGCAAAGTCGGGATTCCCTATTGAAGGGGATCAGCTATGAACTGCATTGTGCGAATCTTCGTAGTTCTGAGTTGCACCATCAAGTTTGCGCATTACGACGACAAGCCGATAATGCTACGTCCGAGCTCACCAAGGTATCGGATGTGGCGCAGTTGCGTAACCTCATGCACGAAGAACAAGAGGCTCGGGGAACTCTGAAAGCGACCGAGATGGAGCAATGTCGAGAATTGCTGTTGAAGGAGAAGACAGATGATGTGCGTGTTGCGAATTTTTGTGGTTCCGCGCTGGATGGTCAAATTCGGGCACTACAACAACAGGTCTCTCATCTTATGTCGGAGCTCAACAAGGTGTCGCGTTTGGCGCGGGTGAATGACCTCATGCATGAAGAGCAAATAGCTCGAGGAAGACTTGGGGCGGCCGAGAGCGAGCAATGTCGAGAGTGGCTTTTAGAGAAGAGGACAGATGTGGCACATTATGAAGCTCTTCGTAGTTCGCAGTTGCAAGTTTGCGCGTTGCAACGACAGGTTTGTGATGTTGCGTCCGAGGTCAACAAGCGCGCAACGCTGGCAAGGTTGGGGCGCTTCATGCACGAAGAACAGGAAAGTCGAAGAAATGTTGAAGCAGCTGAGCATGAGGTATTGCGAGATTTGCTGTTGGAGGAGAAGACGGATGAGCTGGATATTGCAGATGTTCGTATTTCGGAGTTGGAAGGTCGAAGAGATATTGAAGCAGCTGAGCATGAGGTATTGCGAGATTTGCTGTTGGAGGAGAAGACGGATGAGCTGGATATTGCAGATGTTCGTATTTCGGAGTTGGAAGGTCGAAGAGATATTGAAGCAGCTGAGCATGAGGTATTGCGAGATTTGCTGTTGGAGGAGAAGACGGATGAGCTGGATATTGCAGATGTTCGTATTTCGGAGTTGGAAGGTCGAAGAGTTATTGAAGCAGCTGAGCATGAGGTATTGCGAGATTTGCTGTTGGAGGAGAAGACGGATGAGCTGGATATTGCAGATGTTCGTATTTCGGAGTTGGAAGGTCGAAGAGATATTGAAGCAGCTGAGCATGAGGTATTGCGAGATTTGCTGTTGGAGGAGAAGACGGATGAGCTGGATATTGCAGATGTTCGTATCTCGGAGTTGGAAGGTCGAAGAGATATTGAAGCAGCTGAGCATGAAGTATTGCGAGATTTGCTGTTGGAGGAGAAGACGGATGAGCTGGATATTGCAGATGTTCGTATCTCGGAGTTGGAAGGTCGAAGAGATATTGAAGCAGCTGAGCATGAGGTATTGCGAGATTTGCTGTTGGAGGAGAAGACGGATGAGCTGGATATTGCAGATGTTCGTATCTCGGAGTTGGAAGGTCGAAGAGATATTGAAGCAGCTGAGCATGAGGTATTGCGAGATTTGCTGTTGGAGGAGAAGACGGATGAGCTGGATATTGCAGATGTTCGTATTTCGGAGTTGGAAGGTCGAAGAGATATTGAAGCAGCTGAGCATGAGGTATTGCGAGATTTGCTGTTGGAGGAGAAGACGGATGAGCTGGATATTGCAGATGTTCGTATCTCGGAGTTGGAAGGTCGAAGAGATATTGAAGCAGCTGAGCATGAGGTATTGCGAGATTTGCTGTTGGAGGAGAAGACGGATGAGCTGGATATTGCAGATGTTCGTATCTCGGAGTTGGAAGGTCGAAGAGATATTGAAGCAGCTGAGCATGAGGTATTGCGAGATTTGCTGTTGGAGGAGAAGACGGATGAGCTGGATATTGCAGATGTTCGTATCTCGGAGTTGGAAGGTCGAAGAGATATTGAAGCAGCTGAGCATGAGGTATTGCGAGATTTGCTGTTGGAGGAGAAGACGGATGAGCTGGATATTGCAGATGTTCGTATCTCGGAGTTGGAAGGTCGAAGAGATATTGAAGCAGCTGAGCATGAGGTATTGCGAGATTTGCTGTTGGAGGAGAAGACGGATGAGCTGGATATTGCAGATGTTCGTATCTCGGAGTTGGAAGGTCGAAGAGATATTGAAGCAGCTGAGCATGAGGTATTGCGAGATTTGCTGTTGGAGGAGAAGACGGATGAGCTGGATATTGCAGATGTTCGTATTTCGGAGTTGGAAGGTCGAAGAGATATTGAAGCAGCTGAGCATGAGGTATTGCGAGATTTGCTGTTGGAGGAGAAGACGGATGAGCTGGATATTGCAGATGTTCGTATCTCGGAGTTGGAAGGTCGAAGAGATATTGAAGCAGCTGAGCATGAGGTATTGCGAGATTTGCTGTTGGAGGAGAAGACGGATGAGCTGGATATTGCAGATGTTCGTATTTCGGAGTTGGAAGGTCGAAGAGATATTGAAGCAGCTGAGCATGAGGTATTGCGAGATTTGCTGTTGGAGGAGAAGACGGATGAGCTGGATATTGCAGATGTTCGTATCTCGGAGTTGGAAGGTCGAAGAGATATTGAAGCAGCTGAGCATGAGGTATTGCGAGATTTGCTGTTGGAGGAGAAGACGGATGAACTGGATATTGCAGATGTTCGTATTTCGGAGTTGGAAGGTCAAGTTTCTGCAGTGCAAAAAAAATGTCGAGAGGATACCGCCAACTTGACAGCTGCCTTAGTCGCTTGCAAGTCAACTACTGTCATTTATGAAGAAGAAACCGCTCGCAGAGATCTTGAAGCGGCCGAGGTTCAGCTATGTCGAGATGTGCTGTTGGAGAAGAGAGATGCGATGCGTCATGCATATCTTCGTCGTGAATGGGTAAGGTTGGGATGCTTCAGTCTCGAAGAAGAATCAACCCGCAGACATCTTCAAGAGGCTGAGCAATACTGGGATTTGGTTTCGATGTTCCAAGATACGCTTGCGAAGGAGAAGAGGAGGGAAGTGCATCGTGCCAATTTTCGTTGTTTTGAGTTGGATGGGCAAGTTTGCGCATTACAACGACAGCTTTATTGCAGCACTTTAGAGCTGAGCGAGGAGTCGGAATTCGCAAGGTTGAACTGCTTCATGCACGGAGAACAGGAAGCGCGATGTATTCTTGAGGCTGCTGAGATTGGGCAATGTCGAGACATCATTTTGGAGCACATGGGGGAAATGACGTCGTTGCACACCATGTGCTCGGAGCAGCTGCGTAATGTGTTGGAGCAAGACCGCATCGCGTTGTGTCGCAAGGAGGATCATGCCCGTGCCAGGCGTGAGGCAGAGGCTGTTCGCGAGCTGCAGGAATCGCTTGCGTGCTGCACCAGGGTGTTGACCGAGCTGGAGAAGAAGGGGCCTTTGGTATACATTGATGCATGCCTCTGCTGCATTCCGTGTTGCCGTGCTCCTCGCGGTTGTGCAATGCGTGCCCAAGGCACAAGCAAGTAATCCGTATGCCGATTCCGCACGTGCACGGATACCCACGCGTGGATTCCTTCGGGTATGGACAGCCGTGGCCGCGGCGGGGCCCGGTCCCAACGCCACGTTCTGGAAAGATAGTGCCCCCGTCCTGACTCAAGTTCGGCAACCAAAGGCCGTTGGCGCGGAAGGCTCCAGCGGAATTTTCATTTTCTGAAAACCATGTGGAGGTCGAAGATGTTGATTATTTGCTCATGGCCATTCATTTTATGTGATGGTTGCTTCCTGGTGAGGGTAGATTGATGTGACTGTTGCTTGCTGCACTTTCTCCCTTCTTCTACCAACCCTGCACCCAAACCCCTCCCATGCCCCCCCCTCCAACCCCCCCATCCCCCCCCCCCGTTCGCAATTCCAAACCGGCACTGTTCACACGTTGTGGAACTGTACACAAACTGTACACGGGTGGTAACACTGTGCGCACACTGTCCATCGCGATCGTTCAGATCCCGTTCTTGGGCATTGAGATCTCGGACGGCCCGAAACTGAGATGGGATCAGGAAATACCGGTCCGCCGCAAAGAGCAATTGCGGCAGCTTCAATGCAACGGAGTGAAAGTGGTGAGTGTCAGGGGACCGGCGCTGCGTGCCGGTCTGGAACCAAACGATATTATTGAGAAGATCAACGGAGTGGTGTGTCTGGTGCCGCTGATGCCTGTGGAATGTCTCGCCCCAGACCCCTGAGCACAAACTGGATTGCGTCTCTGCTGGGCGTACATGCTGGCTTTCCTGGAAGCCCTACTGCATTGCCCCCGCCCTCTGCCCCCTCAAAACCAGGACCCTGTCGTTTCACCCGCTGCTGTGAGAAAGCGAAGGCATCACCCCCCCCCCCCCCCGCACCTTCCCGGAGGCAGTGGACAAAATGTACCGCATGCACTGGATTATAGACACCGGGTTTGCTCACGCCTCAAGCAAGTTCAATGCCTCATTGTGACTTCGGTTACACTGAACCCCGGACAAGTGATGACGTTTCCGGACCCGCTGATTCCAAAAGTGCCATTTTTCTGAAGTGTGCGGCCCGGGTCACCACCTTCGGGCCATCTTTGGGGTGGGGAGGGGGGGCTTTGAGGGGGTCTGGCCCACAGAGCCCCGTTTGGAGGGGGTGTCCGGCCGCGGGGCTCTGTCCCCCCTCCCCCGCAATGGACCATGTCGGGTGCCCTGTGCCCCGTGTTGCCTCCTGCTTCCCTAGTGCGTGAGAAACATGACGGAGTTCAAGGAGCAGGCGAAGGCCGTGGCGTTCGGGGACAACGTGGTTTTGATGGTGCGCAGGAACGATGCCGAAGAGGTGGTCTCTGTCAGCCCTGACTTGAAGGATCCGTCTCTTTGGGCGCCCGGAACCCGCCACACTGACAAGGTATGGCCGCCGCACCCATCCCCCACTCATTCCATCCTGTCGGACTCCTGTGCACGTCTGTGACCCTCTTGGGGACCAGCGTGCAATCTACGGGCGTCCGTTCGGCAGAACCCCAGGACTGCCGTAGTAGGCACGGCTGTCCTGAACGCTAGGGCTCTTGCGGGCCGGAAAGGACAGTGCGGGGCACACGGCGTAACTTTACGCCAGCGTCCAGGGAGCGCCCGGGCACACCACCGATGCTCCACTTTCCACCATTTCTCATGACCTCCCACTTGCGGGCCCGTGCCGACGCGCTTGAACTTACACTGGACCGCAGTATCAACAAGATGCCGGGCACGCCATGTCCGACAGCACAATGGAGTTTCGTTAGGAATCCGCCCGGTACCACGTGATACCCGCTGCTGGCGCACCCGGAGCTCGGTAGTCCCGTGTGCGACTCAGTAGCGGCCAGCTCCTTCTGAGCACGCGGCGGACGCGGCGAACGTCCGGTTGACCCCTCTTTTACAGTCTGCCTTGGGTGGAGCTGAAGCATGCTGCTCCACACCGGACTAGCCCCCCCCCCCCCCCGGCCCGGGGGATGTATTCGAAGAGAGGAGGCCGCAATTGGTCCGGTGTGGACCCGCCTCGAAGAGAGGAGGGGGGTCTGGGACCCAAAAATTTTGTGTACCAAAAATGGCCCGACCAGATTTTCCCAATGGTAAATTTCGCCTTTTCCCGCTGTGGTCACTTTGGTCTGTGGGAGGGGGTCCAGGGGGGGGGGGGTCACCCCCACCTCCTCCTATGGTGTACGGCCATTCTAATACTTCCCTGCCTCCCCCCCCCCCCCGCGGCAGCACATGCCAAGCCGCCCACGCCCCCTGCGTCCGGACTGCCCGACCTCCGTACACGGAGCCCCTTCGCCGCCCAGTCTTTGAGTCCCGCAAGAGTTGCTGGTTTCGAAACCCGCCCCCTTGCCATCCAGACCAACCTCTTTCCCTTCTTGGTCGGGACATAGACGGCGAGGCTCAGTACGTTGCAGCCCCTTGTCCCCCAAAATCCGCGCCGGTTCCCCCGATTTGCCCCGGTTTTGTGCGCCGATTTATTGGATGCGTGGGGCTGCAGCAGTGACCAGAGTGCCAACGCATCTTCCGTGCGGGCGCAGACAGAATGACCCTTTGGTCGGGGGCACGTATGTGGCACGTACAGGGGGGGGGGGGAAATTCCGCGGGGGGATTTTTCCGCGGGGAAAATTCCGTATTTCAACTTGGTGCGGAATTTTCCCCTCATTTTTCGAGGGGAGGTGCGGAATTTTGTCCATGTAAGCCACCGTACCACCGTATGCCTTGTGCTTCGCCGCGCGCTCCCATTTGTTTTGTTCCCGCTCTTCTGCAGTTGTTGTCAACCAACAGGGAAGGGGGGGCAGGAAGTCGAATAATTTGTGAATGGCGGGCCACGCCATCTACAGAGGTGATCTCAGGCACAATGGTCATTGCCTTCTCCCAGGATCTTTTGGGGATCGCAATCCCAGGATCCCTTTTGCTTCCAATGCACTGAAGATTTGGGAGGTGCGGAATTTTCCCCTGCGGAAAAATCCCTGTACAGAAATTCCCCCCCCCCTGTAGGGGTCTGTGGTACATTCCCTAAGTGAAATGTTGTCTGCTTTCCCACGGTCGCACATTTTGCCCGCTCCCCGTCGCCTGCAGGTCTCGATCCCGCCCACGCAGTTCTTGCCCCCTCATTTGGGTGGTACGCCGTCGCCGACGAGTGTGTGCAGCATCGCCACTCCGCGCCGGCGACGACAATCGGTGGGGCGCAGCACTCCGCACCCACCAAGCGGCACGCCAGGTCTGAAGAGCTTTCTCTCTGTCTCTCTTGCTGCGTCGCTGGCATCGCATCTCTTTGCTGGTTCGACCCAGGCCTAAGATTCACAGTCGACAGGGCTGTGCCGTCACTTTTGGTGGTGGGTCGTCCAGCTGATATAGCTGTCTCCTTAACCTCCCAGAAAATGCGTTCAACTGAAATTCAAGGATTGACCCAAAATCTACCCTCCTCGTACTCCTGGGGTCGCCCAACGTGTACATCTGAACTCCCTCTTCGTATTCCCACGCCATTTCGAAAGAAAGTCAATTCATTTTGCAAGTCAATTGATTTCAAATTGACTCCAAATTGATTGAAAGTTGGCTGCACTGATTTTTTTGTGTCGTGTAGCTCCCCCGAGTTGGACCGAGTACTTGGACACTTTGTGCTATTGCCAGGCAGGCACGCATGGGGTCCTGCCCTACTTCCAGTGGTGCCCCAAACGCCTGCGATGAGTGAGGGGCCATGGAAGTGAGATCCCCAGGGGGAAGCACTGGACGTGGTGCAACGCGCGGCGGGCCCGAGGCAGCCCTTGATTTCAAGGCTTGTGGGCAGAGACTTGCGTGCATCCCTGATTTGCGTCAAGTGGCGTTTCGTGGTGTCCTGTGGTGGGTATGGGTGCGCGTCCAGCTCCAATGAGCTTCACCACTCGTGGGGCCGTCTCCCAAACCTCCTTGGGGAACAACTGATAACCTCCCACAGCCACAACCTGACAGCCAATGTTCTCAAAGCCATGGCTGTCACTGAAGAAACCCCCGCGCTTTCATGAAATTGTACACGCACCTCAGGTAAGCTCACACTTTGAGGGACGTGAAATCTGCACAGGGCACTTGGGAAAGCGTGTGCGGATTCTAAGCTCAGAATATTGCTATTTTTGTGGCACCTGTGTGGGGCAGGGGGGGGGTCATCAGCATCCACAGGCTGGACATTACAGACATGCACAAACTACGCCCTCTGACCCTTAGTGGTCATCTTGGGGGGGTCAGCAATCAGGGCGTGCCGCGCCTTACAATAAAAGAGAAGGCGAGATCTTGCTTCCCAAACCCCTAGCCCTTTTTCTCAGGATCAGTAGGAATCTCGACCTCAACTTCCTGAATTTTCTTGCTCTTGGAGTCTGAGGTCCTTTTGTCCTGGCGCCCGGGGCTGGGGCCCCGCTCGTCATCGCGTTTGTTTTGTGGTCCCATCAAGGGCGGTGGCCAACGGGTCCACGTCAGCCTTGACTTGCCTGTGGCTGGCAGAAATGGGCTCATGCTTTTAAAGTGCATGAATGTTTTTATTTATGTGGCCGACATTGGCCCCGGCATCTTGCTTGGTTTCCCTTTTCTTTTGAGTTATAATGTAGCATTTATTTCAACCAGTGACTACCTTGTCCCGCAGTGCGCTGCAGTGGAGTGCGGTGCGGTGCGGTGTGGTATGGTGTGGTGTGGTGTGGTGTGGTGTGTGTGGTGTGGTGTGGTGTGCCGAAGGCGCTGTTACCAAAGGGCAAAAGGCCGGGATGTCTACCCACGGGTACAGGTAAACGGGCTGGGCTGTGTGTGTTGTGTGCGTGCGCGCAGTTTGTGGTCCTCCCTCACCAGGCAGTGCATCCTGCACTAGGCAGGGCATCCTGCACTAGGCAGGTCCTCCCTCACCAGGCAGGTCCTCCCTCACCAGGCAGGGCATCCTGCAGCAAGCAGGGCATCCCGCACCAAGCAGGGCATCCTGCACCAGGCAGGGCATCTTGCACCAGGCAGGGCATCCTGCACCAGGCAGGGCATCCTCCATGGGCAGGGCCCCTCTTGGGATTGTCCTCGGCGGCGGCGGCGGTTGTGCCGTGTTGCGCTGTGCTATGCTGTGCTGTGCTGTGCTGTGTGCTGTGCTGTGTATTGTGCCGCGCTGTGTCATGTTGTGCTGTGCTGCGTTGTGATGTGTTGTGTTGTGTTGTGCTGTGCCGTGTGCTGTGCTATGCTGGTGCCGAGAGTGCTGGGTCAGGTTGTGGGCTGGATTTAGGGCAAGAGAGGCGGGGGGAGGGGGAGCCGGGTAGGGTTGCGGGCTGGTGTCAGGGCAGGAGGGGCGGAGGGAGGGAGGGAGGGCATCCTGCACCATGAACCGTGCAGGGCATCGTGCATTGGCAGGGCATCCTGCACTAGGCAGGGCATCGCGCACCGGGCAGGTCCTCCCTCTCCAGGCACGGCATCCTGCACGAGGCAGGGCATCCTGCACCAGGCAGGTCCTCCCTCACCAGGCAGGGCATCCTGCACCAGGCAGGGCTGTGTGTGTTGCGCGCACGCTGTGTGCGAGTGTGCTTCCTGCACCAGGCAGGGCATCCTGCACAAGGCAAGGCATCCTGCAGCAAGCAGGGCATCCTGCAACAGGCAGGGCATCCTGCACCAGGCAGGGCATCCTGCACCAGGTAGGGCATCCTGCATGGGTAGGGGCCTCACACTGGCAGGGCTCTTGGGGATGTCCTCGGCGGTGGCGGCGGTTGTGCCGTGCTTTGCTGTGCTGTGCTGTGTTGTGCTGTGTACTGTGCTGTGTGTTGCGCCGTGCTGTGTCGTGCTGTGCCGTGCTGTATTGTGCTATGCTGCGCTGTGCTGTGTTGTGCTGTATGCTGTGCTGTGCTGGTGCCGACAGTGCTGGGTCATGTTGTGGGCTGGATTTAGGGCAAGAGAGGCGGGGGGAGGGGGAGCTAGGTAGGGTTGCGGGCTGGTGTTAGGGCAGGAGGGGCGGAGGGAGGGAGAGTTGGGTAGGGTTGTGGGCTGGACTTAGGGCACGAGGGGCGGAGGGAGGGAGGGAGGGCATCCTGCACCATGAACCATGCAAGGCATCCTGCACCAGGCATATCCTCCCTCACCAGGCAGGGCATCCTGCACCAGGCAGGGCATCCTGCACTAGGCAGGGCATCCCGCACCAGGCAGGTCCTCCCTCACCAGGCAGGGCATCCTGCAGCAAGCAGGGCATCCCGCAGCAAGCAGGGCATCCCGCGCCAGGCAGCGCATCCTGCACCAGGCAGGGCATCCTGCACTAGGCAGGGCATCCCGCACCAGGCAGGTCCTCCCTCACCAGGCAGGGCATCCTGCAGCAAGCAGGGCATCCTGCAATGGCAGGGCATCCCGCACCAGGCAGGGCATCCTGCACTAGGCAGGGCATCCCGCACCAGGCAGGTCCTCCCTCACCAGGCAGGGCATCTGCACCAGGCAGGGCATCCTGCACCAGGCAGGGCATCCTCCTTGGGCAGAGGTGGGAAGGGTTGCGGGCTGGATGTAGGGCAGGAGGGGCGGAAAGGGGGAGAGGTGGCTTGGGTTACGGGCTGGTTTTACGGCAGGAGAGGCGGGGGGAGGGAGTGTTGGCAGGGTTGTGGGCTGGATCTAGGGCGGGAGGGGCGGAGGGAGGGAGTGCTGGCAGGGTTGTGGGCTGGATCTAGGGCAGGGAGGGCGAAGGGAGGGAGTGCTGGCAGGGGTGTGGGTTGGTTTTAGGGCAGGAGGGGCGGTGGGTGGGAGCGCTGGGCAAGGCAGGAGGGGCAGAGGGAGAGAGAGAAAGGGGGAGAGGTGGCTTGGGTCACGGGCTGGTTTCAGGGCAGGAGAGGCGGGGGGAGGGAGTGCTGGCAGGGTTGTGGGCTGGATCTAGGGCAGGAGGGGCGGAGGGAGGGAGTGCTGGCAGGGTTGTGGGCTGGATCTAGGGCAGGAGGGGTGGAGGGAGGGAGTGCTGGCAGGGTTGTGGGTTGGTTTTAGGGCAGGAGGGGCGGTGGGTGGGAGCGCTGGGCAAGGCAGGAGGGGCAGAAGGAGAGAGAGCTGGGAAGGGTTGTGGGCTGAATTTAGGGCAGGAGGGTGTGCTATGCTATGTGGTGTTGTGCTGTGCTGTGCTGTGCTGTGCTGTGCTGTGCTGTGTTGTGCCGTGCTGTGCTGTGGTGGCGGGGGGGGGGGGTAGCTCGTGTGCAGTTTCTGGCCCATTTTGGCCGGACACACACCCCGTTCAACCGGCAGGGCCTCAACGAGGGCCCTGCCTGGGGCTGCCCCACCGCCTCGCGGAGCTACTCGCGGGCGGGCTGCCGGTAACCCCCCGCGTAACAGCTACCCCCAAGCCCTGCCCAACGTGGGCCGAGCTCGCTGGGGTCGCCCGCGAGGGGACCAGGGGTGTGGTGTGGTGTGGTGTGGTGTGGTGTGGTGTGGTATGGTGTGGTGTGGTGTGGTGTGCCGAAGGCGCTGTTACCAAAAGGCAAAGGCCGGGATGTCTACCCACGGGTACAGGTAAACGGGCTGGGCTGTGTGTGTTGTGTGCGCGCTGTGTGTAAGTGTGTTGTGGCATAGCCGGACCAGTGCACTCTCGCACTTGGCCGACACTGCCTTGCCGACGCCTGCGCGCAGTCACACAGGGTCTCATTTGCCCACCGCACCCTGCGTGCCGCGCTGCACCACCAGTGCCTTCTGTGTGGTGCCGCACTGCTTGGTGCTCTGCACCACACTGCACTGTGTGTGCCCTGCTGCACTGTTGTTGTGGGCAGGGGGCAGTGGGCAGTGGAACTCCTGCAATGCACTGCCGCACTGCCTGGGGGCAGCGGGCAGTGCAACTCCTGCAATGCACTGCCCCACCGCCTGGGGGCAGTGGGCAGTGGACCTCCTGCAATCCACCGCCTGACTGCCTGGGGGCAGTGGGCAGTGCAATTCCTGCAATGCACTGCCTCACTGCCCGGGGGCAGTGGGCAGTGCAACTCCTGCAATACACTGCCCCACTGCCTTGGGGCAGTGGGCAGTGGACCTCCTGCAATGCAATGCCTCACTGCCTGGGGGCAGTGGGCAGTGGACCTCCTGCAATACACTGCCGCACTGCCTGGGGGCAGTGGGCAGTGCAACTCCTTCAATGCACTGCTCCACTGCCTGGGGGCAGTGGGCAGTGGAACTCCTGCAATAACCGGGCGCACCGGCCTGGGGGGGGACGGGGAGCCCAGCCCAGGGGGTGGTCGGAGCCTCCTGCAAGGCCCATGGGGAGCCATCATCTTCCAATAACCGGGCGCACCGGCCTGGGGGGGACGGGGAGTCCAGCCCAGGGGGTGGTCGGAGCCTCCTGCCAGGGCCAATGGGGGGCCATCTTCTTCAGAGAACCGGGCGCACCGGCCCGGGGGGGACGGGGAGTCCTGCCCAGGGGGTGTGTGGAGTCTCCTGCCAGGCCAATGGGGGGCCATCTTCTTCAGAGAACCGGGCGCACCGGCCCGGGGGGGACGGGGAGTCCTGCCCAGGGGGTGTTCGGAGTCTCCTGCCAGGGCCAATGGGGGGCCATCTTCTTCAGAGAAGTGGGCGCACCGGCCCGGGGGGGACGGGGAGTCCTGCCCAGGGGGTGTTCGGATCCTCCTGCCAGGGCAATGGGGGGCCATCTTCTTCAGAGAACCGGGCGCACCGGCCTGGGGGGGACGGGGAGCCCTGCCCAGGGGGTGTTCGGAGTCTCCTGCCAGGCCAATGGGGGGCCATCTTCTTCAGAGAACCGGGCGCACCGGCCCGGGGGGGACGGGGAGTCCTGCCCAGGGGGTGTTCGGAGTCTCGTGCAAGGCCAGTGGGGGGCCATCTTCTTCAGTGGGCAGTGGAACTCCTGCAATGCACTGCCCCACTGCTTGGCGGCAGTGGACAGTGCAACTCCTGCAATGCACTGCCTCACTGTCCCAGAGCAGTGGGCAGTGGAACTCCTGCAATGCACTACCTCACTGCCCTGGGGCAGTGGGCAGTGGAACTCTTGCAATGCACTGCCTCACTGCCTGGGGGCAGCGGACAGTGCAACCTCTGCAATGCACTGCCTCAGTGCCCTGGGTCAGTGGGCAGTGCAACTCCTGCAATGCAATGCCTCACTGCCTGGGGGCAGTGGACAGCGGAACTCCTGCAATGCACTGCCTCACTGCCTGGGGGCAGTGGACAGTGCAACTCCTGCAATGCACCGCCTCACTGCCCTGGGGCAGTGGGCAGTGAAACTCCCGCAATGCACTACGTCACTGCCTGGGGGCAGTGGGTAGTGGAACTCCTGCAATGCACTGCCCCACTGCCTGGGGGCAGCGGGCAGTGGAACTCCTGCAATGCACCGCCTCACTGCCCTCGGGGTAGTGGGCAGTGCAACTCCTGCAATGCACTACCTCAGTGCCCTGGGGCAGTGGGCAGTGGAACTCTTGCAATGCACTGCCTCACTGCCTGGGGGCAGCGGACAGTGCAACCTCTGCAATGCACTGCCTCAGTGCCCTGGGGCAGTGGGCAGTGCAACTCCTGCAATGCACTGCCTCAGTGCCCTGGGGGCAGTGGACAGCGGAACTCCTGCAATGCACTGCCTCACTGCCTGGGGGCAGTGGACAGTGCAACTCCTGCAATGCACCGCCTCACTGCCCTGGGGCAGTGGGCAGTGAAACTCCCGCAATGCACTACGTCACTGCCTGGGGGCAGTGGGTAGTGGAACTCCTGCAACACACTGCCCCACTGCCTGGGGGCAGCGGGCAGTGGAACTCCTGCAATGCACCGCCTCACTGCCCTCGGGGTAGTGGGCAATGCAACTCCTGCAATGCACTGCCTCACTGCCTGGGGGCAGTGGGCAGTGCAACTCCTGCAATACACTGCCGCACTGCGTGGGGGCAGTGGGCAGCGCAACTCCTGCTACGCACTGCCGCACTTGCTTGGGGGCAGTGGGCAGTGGACCTCCGGCAATACACTGCCGCACTGCCTGGGGGCAGTGAGCAGTGCAGCTCCTGCATTACTCTGCCCCACTGCCTGGGGGCAGTGGACAGTGCAACTCCTGCAATTTATGCCTCACTGTCTGGGGGCAGTGGGCAGCGGAACTCCTGCAATGCACTGCCTCACTGCCTGGGGGCAGTGGGCAGTGGAACTCCTGCAATGCACTGCCCCACTGCCTGGGGGTATTGGGCAGTGCAACTTCTGCAATACACTGCCGCACTGCCTGGGGGCAGTGGGCAGCGCAACTCCTGCAATGCACTGCCTCACTGCCCCGGGGCAGTGGGCAGCTGAATTCCTGCAACGCACTGCCTCACTGCCTGGGAGCAGTGGGCAGTGCAACTCCTGCAATGCACTGCCCCACTGCATGGGGGCAGTGGGCAGTGCAACTCCTGCAATGGGTGGTCGGAGTGTAGTGCCGGGCCTGTAGGGATGTACTACTGGGCGCACCGGCCTAGGGGGATGAAGAGTCCAAACCCAGGGGGCGGTCGGGGCATCCTTTAGGGCCTATGGGGGGCCATCATCCTCGGAGAACCGGGCGCACCGGCCTGGGGGGGACGGGGAGTCCAGGCCAGGGGGTGGTCGGAGCCTCCTGCCAGGGCCAATGGGGGGCCATCTTCTTCAGAGAACCGGGCGCACCGGCCCGGGGGGGACGGGGAGTCCTGCCCAGGGGGTGTTCGGAGTCTCCTGCCAGGCCAATGGGGGGCCATCTTCTTCAGAGAACCGGGCGCACCGGCCTGGCGGGGACGGGGAGTCCTGCCCAGGGGGTGTTCGGAGTCTCCTGCAAGGCCACCGGGGGGCCATCTTCTTCAGAGAACCGGGCGCACCGGCCTGGGGGGGACGGGGAGTCCTGCTCAGGGGGTGTTCGGAGTCTCCTGCAAGGCCAGTGGGGGGCCATCTTCTTCAGTGGGCAGTGGAACTCCTGCAATGCACTGCCCCACTGCTTGGGGGCAGTGGACAGTGCAACTCCTGCAATGCGCTGCCTCACTGCCCTGGGGCAGTGGGCAGTGGAACTCTTGCAATGCACTGTCTCACTGCCTGGGGGCAGTGGACAGTGCAACCTCTGCAATGCACTGCCCCACTGCCCTGGGTCAGTGGGCAGTGCAACTCCTGCAATACACTGCCGCACTGCCTGGGGGCACTGGGCAGTGCAACTCCTGCAATGCAATGCCCCACTGCCGGGGGGCAGTGGGCAGTGCAACTCCAAACTCCTGCCACGCACTGCCTCACTGCCTAGGGGCAGCGGGCGGTGCAACTTCTACAATGCACTGCCTCACTGCTTGGGGGCAGTGGGCAGTGCAACTCCTGCAATGCACTGCCTCAGTGCCCTGGGGGCAGTGGGCAGTGGAACTCTTGCAATGCACTGTCTCACTGCCTGGGGGCAGTGGACAGTGCAACCTCTGCAATGCACTGCCCCACTGCCCTGGGTCAGTGGGCAGTGCAACTCCTGCAATACACTGCCGCACTGCCTGGGGGCACTGGGCAGTGCAACTCCTGCAATGCAATGCCCCACTGCCGGGGGGCAGTGGGCAGTGCAACTCCAAACTCCTGCCACGCACTGCCTCACTGCCTAGGGGCAGCGGGCGGTGCAACTTCTACAATGCACTGCCTCACTGCTTGGGGGCAGTGGGCAGTGCAACTCCTGCAATGCACTGCCTCAGTGCCCTGGGGGCAGTGGGAAGTGGAAGTCCTGCAATGCACTGCCTCACTGCCTGGGGGCAGTGGGCAGTGCAACTCCTGCAACGCACTGCCTCACTGCCCTGGGGGCAGTGGGCAGTGGAACTCCTGCAATGCACTGCCTCACTGCCTGGGGGCAGTGGGCAGTGGAACTCCTGCAATGCACTGCCTCACTGCCTGGGGGCAGTGGACAGTGCAACTCCTGCAATGCACCACCTCACTGCCCTGGGGCAGTGGGCAGCGAAACTCCCGCAATGCACTACCTCACTGCCTGGGGGCAGCGGGCAGTGGAACTCCTGCCATGCACCGCCCCACTGCCTGGGGGCAGCGGGCAGCGGAACTCCTGCAATGCACCGCCTCACTGCCCTGGGGGCAGTGGGCAGTGCAACTCCTGCAATGCACTGCCTCACTGCCTGGGGGCAGTGGGCAGTGCAACTCCTGCAATGCACTGCCTCAGTGCCCTGGGGGCAGTGGGAAGTGGAAGTCCTGCAATGCACTGCCTCACTGCCTGGGGGCAGTGGGCAGTGGAACTCCTGCAATGCACTGCCTCACTGCCTGGGGGCAGTGGGCAGTGGAACTCCTGCAATGCACTGCCTCACTGCCTGGGGGCAGTGGACAGTGCAACTCCTGCAATGCACCACCTCACTGCCCTGGGGCAGTGGGCAGCGAAACTCCCGCAATGCACTGCCTCACTGCCTAGGGGCAGCGGGCGGTGCAACTTCTACAATGCACTGCCTCACTGCTTGGGGGCAGTGGGCAGTGCAACTCCTGCAATGCACTGCCTCAGTGCCCTGGGGGCAGTGGGAAGTGGAAGTCCTGCAATGCACTGCCTCACTGCCTGGGGGCAGTGGGCAGTGCAACTCCTGCAACGCACTGCCTCACTGCCCTGGGGGCAGTGGGCAGTGGAACTCCTGCAATGCACTGCCTCACTGCCTGGGGGCAGTGGGCAGTGGAACTCCTGCAATGCACCGCCCCACTGCCTGGGGGCAGTGGGCAGCGAAACTCCCGCAATGCACTACCTCACTGCCTGGGGGCAGCAGGCAGTGGAACTCCTGCCATGCACCGCCCCACTGCCTGGGGGCAGTGGGCAGTGGCACTCCTGCAATGCACCGCCTCCCTGCCCTGGGGGCAGTGGGCAGTGCAACTCCTGCAATGCACTGCCTCACTGCCTGGGGGCAGTGGGCAGTGCAACTCCTGCAATACACTGCCGCACTGCTTGGGGGCAGTGGGCAGCGCAACTCCTGCAACGCACTGCCGCACTGGCTTGGGGGCAGTGTCAGTGGACCTCCGGCAATACACTGCCGCACTGCCTGGGGGCAGTGAGCAGTGCAGCTCTTGCATTACTCTGCCTCACTGCCTGGGGCAGTGGACAGTGCAACTCCTGCAACGCACTGCCTCACTGTCTGGGGGCAGTGGGCAGCGGAACTCCTGCAATGCACTGCTTCACTGCCTGGGGGCAGTGGGCAGCGCAACTCCTGCAATGCACTGCCTCACTGCCCTGGGGCAGTGGGTAGCGGAACTCCTGCAACGCACTGCCTCACTGCCTGGGAGCAGTGGGCAGTGCAACTCGTGCAATGCACTGCCTCACTGCCCGGGGGCAGTGGGCAGTGCAACTCCTGCAATGGGTGGTCGGAGTGTAGTGCCGGGCCTGTGGGGATGTACTACTGGGCGCACCGGCCTGGGGGGGTGGGGAGTCCAACCCAGGGGGCGGTCGGGGCATCCTTCAGGGCCTATGGGGGGCCATCATCTCCGGAGAACCGGGCGCACCGGCCTGGGGGGGACGGGGAGTCCAGGCCAGGGGGTGGTCGGAGCCTCCTGCAGGGCCCATGGGGAGGCGTCATCTGCTAATAACCGGGCGCACCGGCCTGGGTGGGACGGGGAGCCCAGCCCAGGGGGTGGTCGGAACCTCCTGCAAGGCCCATGGGGAGCCATCATCTTCCAATAACCGGGCGCACCGGCCTGGGGGGGACGGGGAGTCCAGCCCAGGGGGTGGTCGGAGCCTCCTGCCAGGGCCAATGGGGGGCCATCTTCTTCAGAGAACCGGGCGCACCGGCCCGGGGGGGACGGGGAGTCCTGCCCAGGGGGTGTTCGGAGTCTCCTGCCAGGCCAATGGGGGGCCATCTTCTTCAGAGAACCGGGCGCACCGGCCTGGGGGGGACGGGGAGTCCTGCCCAGGGGGTGTTTGGATCCTCCTGCCAGGGCAATGGGGGGCCATCTTCTTCAGTGGGCAGTGGAACTCCTGCAATGCATTGCCCCACTGCTTGGGGGCAGTGGACAGTGCAACTCCTGCAATGCACTGCCTCACTGTCCCAGAGCAGTGGGCAGTGGAACTCCTGCAATGCACTGCCTCACTGCCTGGGGGCAGTGGGCAGTGGAACTCCTGCAATGCACTGCCTCACTGCCTGGGGGCAGTGGGCAGTGCAACTCCTGCAATGCACCGCCTCACTGCCCTGGGGCAGTGGGCAGTGAAACTCCCGCAATGCACTACGTCACTGCCTGGGGGCAGTGGGTAGTGGAACTCTTGCAATGCACTGCCCCACCTTGGGGGCAGTGGGCAGTGGCACTCCTGCAATGCACCGCCTCACTGCTCTGGGGGCAGTGGACAGTGCAACTCCTGCAATGCACTGCCTCACTGCCTGGGGGCAGTGGGCAGTGCAACTCCTGCAATACACTGCCGCACTGCTGGGGGGCAGTGGGCAGCGCAACTCCTGCTACGCACTGCCGCACTGGCTTGGGGGTAGTGGGCAGTGGACCTCCGGCAATACACTGCCGCACTGCCTGGGGGCAGTGAGCAGTGCAGCTCCTGCATTACTCTGCCCCACTGCCTGGGGACAGTGGACAGTGCAACTCCTGCAATTTATGCCTCACTGTCTGGGGGCAGTGGGCAGCGGAACTCCTGCAATGCACTGCCTCACTGCCTGGGGGCAGTGGGCAGTGGAACTCCTGCAATGCGCTGCCCCACTGGCTGGGGGTATTGGGCAGTGCAACTTCTGCAATACACTGCCGCACTGCCTGGGGGAGTGGGCAACGCAACTCCTGCATTGCACTGCCTCATTGCCCTGGGGCAGTGGGCAGCTGAACTCCTGCAACGCACTGCCTCACTGCCTGGGAGCAGTGGGCAGTGCAACTCCTGCAATGCACTGCCTCACTGCCCTGGGGGCAGTGGGCAGTGCAACTCCTGCAATGGGTGGTCGGAGTGTAGTGCCGGGCCTGTGGGGATGTACTACTGGGCGCACCGGCCTGGGGGGTGGGGAGTCCAACCCAGGGGGTGGTCGGGGCATCCTTCAGGGTCTATGGGGGGCCATCATCTTCGGAGAACCGGGCGCACCGGCCTGGGGGGGACGGGGAGTCCAGGCCAGGGGGTGGTCGGAGCCTCCTGCAGGGCCCATGGGGAGGCGTCATCTGCTAATAACCGGGCGCACCGGCCTGGGTGGGACGGGGAGCCCAGCCCAGGGGGTGGTCGGAACCTCAGCATCCACAGGCTGGACATTACAGACATGCACGAACTACGCCCTCTGACCCTTAGTGGTCATCTTGGGGGGGTCAGCAATCAGGGCGTGCCGCGCCTTACAATAAAAGAGAAGGCGAGATCTTGCTTCCCAAACCTCTAGCCCTTTTTCTCAGGATCAGTAGGAATCTCGACCTCAACTTCCTGAATTTTCTTGCTCTTGGAGTCTGAGGTCCTTTTGTCCTGGCGCCCGGGGCTGGGGCCCCGCTCGTCATCGCGTTTGTTTTGTGGTCCCATCAAGGGCGGTGGCCAACGGGTCCACGTCAGCCTTGACTTGCCTGTGGCTGGCAGAAATGGGCTCATGCTTTTAAAGTGCATGAATATTTTTATTTATGTGGCCGACATTGGCCCCGGCATCTTGCTTGGTTTCCCTTTTCTTTTGAGTTATAATGTAGCATTTATTTCAACCAGTGACTACCTTGTCCCGCAGTGCGCTGCAGTGGAGTGCGGTGCGGTGCGGTGTGGTATGGTGTGGTGTGGTGTGGTGTGGTGTGTGTGGTGTGGTGTGGTGTGGTGTGGTGTGGTGTGGTGTGGTATGGTGTGGTGTGGTGTGGTGTGGTGTGGTGTGGTGTTGTGTGGTGTGGTGTGGTGTGGTGTGGTGTGGTGTGGTGTGGTGTGGTGTGGTGTGGTGTGGTGTGGTGTGGTGTGGTGTGGTGCGGTGCGGTGCGGTGTGGTGTGTGGTGCGGTGCGGTGTGGTGTGTGGTGCGGTGCGGTGCGGTGCGGTGCGGTGCGGTGCGGTGTGGTGCGGTGCGGTGTGCGGTGCGGTGCGGTGCGGTGCGGTGCGGTGCGGTGCGGTGCGGTGCGGTGCGGTGCGGTGCGGTGCGTTGCGGTGCGGTGCGGTGCGGTGCGGTGCGGTGTGGTGTGGTGTGGTGTGCCGAAGGCGCTGTTACCAAAAGGCAAAGGCCGGGATGTCTACCCACGGGTACAGGTAAACGGGCTGGGCTGTGTGTGTTGTGTGCGCGCTGTGTGTAAGTGTGTTGTGGCATAGCCGGACCAGTGCACTCTCGCACTTGGCCGACACTGCCTTGCCGACGCCTGCGCGCAGTCACACAGGGTCTCATTTGCCCACCGCACCCTGCGTGCCGCGCTGCACCACCAGTGCCTTCTGTGTGGTGCCGCACTGCTTGGTGCTCTGCACCACACTGCACTGTGTGTGCCCTGCTGCACTGTTGTTGTGGGCAGGGGGCAGTGGGCAGTGGAACTCCTGCAATGCACTGCCGCACTGCCTGGGGGCAGTGGGCAGTGGACCTCCTGCAATGCACTGCCCCACTGCCTGGGGGCAGTGGGCAGTGGACCTCCTGCAATCCACCGCCTGACTGCCTGGGGGCAGTGGGCAGTGCAATTCCTGCAATGCACTGCCTCACTGCCCGGGGGCAGTGGGCAGTGCAACTCCTGCAATACACTGCCCCACTGCCTTGGGGCAGTGGGCAGTGGACCTCCTGCAATACACCGCCTCACTGCCTGGGGGCAGTGGGCAGTGGACCTCCTGCAATACACCGCCTCACTGCCTGGGGGCAGTGGGCAGTGGACCTCCTGCAATGCACCGCCCCACTGCCTGGGGGCAGTGGGCAGTGGACCTCCTGCAATCCACCGCCTGACTGCCTGGGGGCAGTGGGCAGTGCAATTCCTGCAATGCACTGCCTCACTGCCCGGGGGCAGTGGGCAGTGCAACTCCTGCAATACACTGCCCCACTGCCTTGGGGCAGTGGGCAGTGGACCTCCTGCAATACACCGCCTCACTGCCTGGGGGCAGTGGGCAGTGGACCTCCTGCAATACACTGCCGCACTGCCTGGGGGCAGTGGGCAGTGGACCTCCTTCAATGCGCTGGTGACCTGGCACCAGTCTAAAAACCCTCAGGATGGTAGCTGTAGGACGGATTGCCTACACGCACTGCCACGCTCGACACCAATCGTGAATCGTCGTGATAGTCGTGCCACCACGTGACTCAGCTCTGCCATCGTGGCCCCCTCTCCGCTCAGCTCCACCCGTATGGTGCACTCTCTCTCTCCCTCTTCATCCCGTGTCTCCAAGGGCTGAGTGCCGCACCTCAAGTGCGTCCCTCCCCCTTGCAAGCCGTTTCCTGCTCACAGTGGGCACGTCGTTATACGTTCGTCTCTGGCAAGACGTCGACCTCGCCGTGGCAATCTTCCAGGCCGCTACGCGGGGAGCCGCGACGGGGACTGCATTCGACGTATCCGCCGCTCAAGCGTGACGCCTTGTGCAGGGGTATCATCAGTCGTCCGATTCGTCGTCCCAACGTGGGGCCCCTCGCTCCCGTGCGCCACTAGGGTTGCAGCACCACGCGCCAGCGCGGTGCTCCCCTCGCATCCCCGCCCTGTGTGTCCTGGGACCCCCGCTCACCGACCCGGTCCGCCAGGCGGCCCCATGTTACTCCGCGCCATCGCGCCATGCTCTTTGTTTTGTCACACTATGGCCACGCTCGTGGTACCCCTTGTTTCTCTCCTGCGCGCCCCATCCGACTGGGGCTGCCTATGATGTCAGTGCACCTCCGTTTGCCGACACCTCGATCTGCTCCCCCCCCCCAACATATTGCGGCCGCAGGCCACCCGCTCTTTTCTCGCCACAGCTACCATGTCAGACCGCTCAACACCGTCCCAGGACACCCCCTCTCCCGCCCCCGACACCGGTCGAGGCGGCGCCATTCGTCAGGGGCCGTTCCCCATGTTTCTGATGGACATCGCCCAGTCCGACGATGCTGACCGTCTGCTGCGAGAACTGGACATGCTGAAGGATGACGCACTGGAAGCGGCAGATACGGCTATCCAGGCCACCGACCCCGCCCTGGCTGACTTGTGTGATGCCCTGCGGTGGACGGCTGCCAACGGCGACATCCAGGCTATTACAGCGGTGACGGGGATGTGGACGCCGCGGGGGCTCCTGCTCACAGCCACCGTAACGGTCGCCGCAGGCCCGTCTGACACGAAGGTCATCGAGCACGTCCCCCTGTCGCTGGTACAAGGAGGCCCACTGCTGGAGTATATCTCCAAGGACCCTGAGGCCCTCACAGCGGCTCTCGTCACGCGGTGGAGCCCAAGCCATGCCCCAATTTCGGCGTCACGCCTCCGCAACCAAGTCTTCAAGGGCCTGTACACAGCCCGCGAACAGCCACCGCCCGTCGACACTGCCGGCCCTCCGGACATCCAAAGCCAGAAGGTCTCCCACAAGATCCACAAGCCCATCAGCCAGTTCCTTACCCCCCACCTCAGACCGTCATGGGACCGCCTCCGCACCCGAGAGGTAGTTGCGGCCTTTTGGGCGCTACCCAACGACGTGCATGCGGTCCTGCAGGCGGCCCACATCCCGACAGCAGACCTCGTCCCGCTGAAGTTCGGGCTCCTAGCGTGGGCCTCCTCCGTCTGCCTCACAGGACAGTACACGCCAGCCCCCGTTCCCACACCCCCCGCCCTCGCCAACAAGGGCATGTGGACCCCCGAGCAGCTGCGGCCGCTGCTCGAGTGCTCGATCTTGCCGATCCGCAGCGTGGAGCTGCTGCATCAGATCGAGCAGGCTGGCGAGCACTCCTGGGCCACAGCCCCCACTTTCGCCCTGCTGCAGGCCGGCATCGCCGACACCGCCAACCCGCCCCCGCTCACGCCGCCCAGCCACGCACCTTACCTCACCAAAGGGCAAGCGGCGCCCAGCCCCGCCGGCACTCTGTTCGCCACGGCGGCGTTCACCCCAGCGTCAGCCCTGTACAAGGCCCAGGGCAAGCCCACCCCCTCAGGGTCCGAGCCATCGCCTTCGTCACTGTTGCCCGAACAGACAAGGCTTTCTTTCAATCTCCCAGAGCCTGCCTCCCAGGTACCACCGGCTGCCGCGGACCCCACGCCTCCGGAGTCACCGGCCCCGGCCGTCGGGTCGGCCCCCCCCAGCCCCTCCCAGGTGGGGGAGCCTTTTGTCCCGGACCTGGATGTCACGGCCTACTCCACCGACTACGCTCAATTGCATGACGAGTATGAGGCCCAACGACGGGAGCTGGCCGTGGCACGGGGCGACCTGGAGTCCCTCACGCGGGATCTGGACGCGATGCGCACCGAACGGGATAATGCCCAGCAGCAGGCCCAGCGTTGCGCCGCGGCACAGCGGCAGACCGAAGCCGTCAGGCTCAACAACTTCATCAGGTCGGTACCCCCCCTCCTGTCCATCGCCACCAGACTCCACGGCCTCCAGTCCACGCCGCCGGCATTCGCCAACGCCGTGCGCAGTACCGTTCCGGCTTCGTTCGAGCTGCCCCCCCCCGGCTCTCAGCAGTTCCTGGTCCTCGTGCCGGTCATCCTCGCCGCAGCAGTTCTCACCTCGCCCCAGGCACCCAACCTCGAGGAGTTGGCCGACGTCCTCCGTAGGGCTATGGCCGCGCCAGGCGCCGTGCCGGTCCCGGAGGCCCCTGCGCGTGCGCCCGAACTGTCGTTCGCAGTCCCGGAACCGATCCCTAAGCCGAGGGCGGTCTCTGCCTTTCGGGCACCGGGCGCGACCGCCCAGCCGCCGCCGTCTCTGCCGTCGCCTGCCGATGCCGCCCTGACCGACCTGCTGGAGTGGATCCCGGGGATCCCCAAGGGCTGTGAGGACGAGGTTGCGCACGCGCTCCACCTCCAGCTCTTCCGCCAGTACGGCGCGAAGGTCGACACCCTCCCGCAGTCGCCGATCCGGGAGCAGTGGGCCTGGGTCCACAGCCACGCGCCCAGCCTGCCCGGCATCGCGGAAGTCCTGCGCTCCTTCCTCTCCAACCCCCCTGCAGTCCAGCAGGTTTCCGCCAGCCCAGCCACCTCCCCATCGGAAGCTGCAGCCGCCAACCAGGCACAGGGCGCAGCGAAAAAGAAGGGGTATACACCCCAAAAAATCGATCCGCAAGTCTACTCGAAAGCCCTGTGGGTCGGCTGGCAAGAAGTCGACGATCCGCCGTCCGGTGAAGTTGATGCAGGACTCCTCGGTGGTATCCTTCGGGATAAATTTGGTGCAGGCCTTTCCTCCATTACTGAAGAACAATTGAACCATACATCCAAGTTCACAATCGTCGGAATCCGACCAGCAGAGTACGAGCGCGGCATGCGACTGACGAGGCAACACACGGCTCGTGGCTGGCGAGTGACGTGGGCCGAATCGAAGAAACAGCCGTTTACGCCCTGGGTGCCTGACCCTGACCGAGACCGAGACCGTCCGCCCCGGAAGACTCATCGGGGAAGCCGCGGGAAGCAGCGCCGTCCACGGGACCCTGACGATCAGGTGGACCTTACGGCAACGTCGGGATCGGACGGAGAACCAGACTCCAAATATCAGCGCAGGTACAGCCCCCGCCGCTCGGACCGGTCCCCGTCCCGCCGCCGCAGCCCAGGCCATCGCCGCGACAGCCCGCCGCCGAGGCGTCGCAGCGCGTACCGCGATGAGCCACAAGCGCTCTCCAGCCGCCACGACCACCATGCAGCAGCCCCCCTCCTGCCCTACCCGTACTCGGGGGACCCCCACGACCCCCGAGTGGCCATGGCCCACAACCCCTACGCTCCCCCGCCCTGGAGCCCCCCAGCCGACCCCCACCGCTACCAGCCGTACTTCGGTCGGCGTCCGCGGGACCGGTAACCCGGGACATGGCGGGGCGCAACGAGGACATCCCTGCCGCCGTGTCTCAGCTCCGCCACTCCCACCTCGACGGCGTCCCCCATGTCCGGGACCTGCACCTGGGCGCATACACTCCCAGCCCCCCCCCCAGAGAGTGGGGCCTGGTACCGGTACCGGCCTCGGGCACTGCCCAGCTCATCACGCCCCCCTATGCCCTCGAAATGTGCCTGCACCTGCCGGTGGGGGTGCACTACTACCGGGCGTGCAGCGGGGCGGACCCCTGGCCCCGTAACGTTCTGTCGTTAGTGGGCGCCGTGCACTGTGTGCAGGTGACGGGCTCCCATCAGTTGCAGCTCTGCCGCAAGGGCCTGCCACCCACCTCCTTCATCTTGCCCGAGCATCACCACGTGGTCCTCCCACAATCCCTACACAGCCGCGTCTCCATCACAGCCACAGGCCTCACCCGGGCCAGTGTCTTGGCGATGGCGGCCACGTACCACCACCGGCACCTCCGCAAGTGGGTGCGAGGCCTACCTTGCGCCCTCCCCGCAGCCGTGGACCGCAAGCTAACCCAGCACTCCGCCGCCGCCAGCTCCTGCCCTGGTCCCCCCCCCACCGGCCACGTGTCGCCCCGCCCAGACGTGATGACCCTCAACGTGCAGATGTCCCTGCGACCCAAGCTCCGCGCCCTGGACGTCCTGGTGCGCGAGTGCCAGTACCCGCTAACCCTGCATGTTCAAGAAGCGGGGCCCCAGATCATCCAACGGGTGCACCCCCTGTACCACACCATCCAGGCACCTGCAAGAATAGCTGGGGGATGTGCCACCCTCCTCTACAGGACCCCGGACCTGGTCGTGACCGGCCACAGCGCCCACCCGTCGGGACGAGCCCTCGTCACGCACTTCACCATGGCTGGCGTGACCCACTGCCACGCCAACGTGTATCTCCCCGCCGACGGGAACCTCGACACACTCCAAGAAGTCCTGGATTGGGTGTACCCGTACCTCCTCCTCACCCCGGCTAGAGTGGTTGTCCTGACAGGGGACCTGAACGCCAACTGCCGCTGGGTCTCGCACCTCCCTGTCTCCCCTGCCTCCCTCTGTGACCTCGTCCTCCCCACGCTCACGCGCCTTGGGATGCGCCGTCTACGCCCCCTTGCGGAGGCCCCCACGTGGGTGAGCCCGCAAGGTTTCGCCGGTGCCCTGGACCACATCTTCCTCCGCGCCCCTTCGGAGGCAGCCCACACCACGGAGGTGCGCTCCGATTCCAGTTTCCCATCTGACCACCTACCCGTGACTGCCACCCTCCATGACCTCCCGCTAGCGCCCCAATTGGTATGCCCTTCGAAAAAGGGCCGCTTCCCCATCCCGCGGGAGCCCCTCGCCAGCCAGCTCCGCACCCTCAACGACACCTTTCGGGCCGAACTCGCTGCGCCGCCCCCAGGCGCACCCGCAGCGCAGCCACGCTATACCGAGGTGACCTCAGCGCTATACACCGCGGCTACGGCTGCCTACGGGCCCCCCGTCCCCAGCCAGCCGGTACCGTCGACGGTACGTGTCCACGTCACCAACCTTCAACGCTACACGCTCGCCTACCCGGATTGGGCGTCCCAATCGTCACACCTCGTGGAGGTCGCCCGCCTCAAAGAACGCATCCGAGCGGCCTGGGACGTTCTCCTTCTGGAGAAGGATGTAGGGCTGGCGCCCCTACCCGCTGCCCCTGGCCAACCCACCAAAGTGGACTACCGCCGCACGTTGGGGGCGCGCTACGTACCCCCAGCGGATCCGGTCTACGTGGTGGGCGTCCCAGTACCTCTTCATCAACAAGCCGCAGTTGCGTTGGACCAGCTGCGCCAAAGGCACCTTGCCCCTCTTGAGGCGCTCTCACTCGCGCGCGTCCGGACCATCACGGGATGGGAGGAAAGGCCGCTCGGCCCACCACCCAACGCCACCACCGCAAACCTGCGGGCCATCATCCGCCGGGCGGCGGCCACTGTGCCGTACCACGACTTACTGGAGTACCGGCTGTTCGGACAATTGGAGGATGCCCAGTTTGCGGCGATCGTGAGCCTGATCAACAGTATTCTCCGTGGGGTGCCCGTGCCCCAGGCACACTCTGCAGATTTCATCAACCTTCCGAAAAAGACGCCGCACGGCCCCATTGCGAACGGCAGACCGCTGACCAATCTGGCCACGATATGGAAGCTCACGGCTGCCCTCATCAAAGACCACTACCAGCCCCGCCTGGTTCAGAACGGCATCCTGCCGCCCTACCAGTTCGGGATGTCCCCGCACTGCTCCTCCGTGGAGCTACTCCGCGTCCTACACGATGTATGGTGGGACCGCTGGCGCAGACGCCTTGAAGCGTGGGTCCTGTCGGACGATGTCCGCCACGCGTATGGCTCCATCAACCACACCACCGAGTACGCCGTCCTCACCGCCGCAGGGATCTCCCCGGCCGACGCCGCGACCCTTCAGCACCACGACCGCGCCCTTGAGGTGCACATGGGGGGAGCTGACGGACGCTCTCCGTCCTCCACCCGGCTGGGGGCCGGCACGGGGCAAGGATGCCCCGTGTCCGGCATGAAGTACTGCATATATGGCGAGGTTCGGGGGCACGAAGCCTGCCGTTCCGTCCCCCCCACCGACACCCCCGCGGGCCCGCTGAACCGGGTTCTCCTGATGGATGACACCCAGTGGCTGCCCGGCGACCGTTGCCATTTGCCCACCCTCGCCAGCGGCATTGAGAGGGCGGGCCGCCTCACCAACCTCCACTCAGACCCAACAAAAACGGTCTTGATCGGCACCGACATGCGCGATGGTCAGGTCTATTTCCTCAACGACACGGTATACCTCAATGGTCACCCCGTGCGATGTGCCACGAGCCAGGACTACGTCCGCGTCCTTGGCCGCCATGCCCTTCCCCACCTCTTCCATCCCGTCGACTCCCGGCGCCTGTTCTCGGGCGCCCGCGCTGCGTGCCGGGCGCTCCGCGCCCCACGACTCCCCGCCCACTACCCCCTCGCCATGTATACTGCCAAGTGTCATGGGACGGTCAACTGGTTTACCAGTGTCCGCCCCCCCTCCTACGGGGCCCTGCGCGTGCTGGACGCCATGACCGCCTCGGCCATGCGCGCCACCGCTGGGTGGACCCTCTCCGCCTCTGCTCACTTCCTCCGTGAGGTCCCCGAAGGGGGAGTCGGTATACCCCCGGCACCGGTCGTTGGGTTTACTAACTTCTTCGGCGTCTACATCCGACACCTGAACCACCCCAACTCCCTGGTCTGCCGGTCCACGCGCCACGGGCTCCTCACTGCCCTCTGGCGGTTCCATCCTTCCCAGCCCTGCCTCACCCCGGAGCTCGGACTCCGGTGCACCGCACACCCCACGGACCACGATCTATTTGTTGCCCTGTGCCACCGGTGCGACATCGCCATCCACTTACCCCCTGACAGCCATCTGCCGCACCACACCCCCCATGTGCTGGCCCTGTCGTCGCCCGGACTCGAGGTCCAGGACACCCACGCGTGGATGCTTGCGGGCCATCGCAGTACAGAGGACGCGCGACGCAAGGGGTGGCCCCGGGCCTCGCCCCGCCCCACTCCGCCGGTCGGCACCGTCCCCCCGGTTAGACGCTGCCAAGCGGTGACTGCGACCGTCCCCACGTTCTCCTGGCTCCCTGAGAACTATGGGATCCTCCACGACGCGTCGTGGTGCCCGAAGACCCGGCGCTGCGGCGGGGCAGTGGCGGTGTTCTGCCCCGTCACCCTCCGGTACCAGGTGTACCCCGTCCCCATCCCCTTGAGGCTGGACAACGCCTACACGGCGGAGCTGTACACGGCATGGGTGGCCCTCACCGCCAAGGGGCCCTCAGCCGACCCTGCCATCGGCTTCCGATCCGGTGCGTGGCACTTCGCGGACTGCAAAGGGTACATCACGGCGCAGGAAGGGCGCCGCGAGCCGGAAGACTCGCTGCAGGGAGATCTCATAAGATCGTGTCGCGACATGGCCCACGGTCATGCCCCTCCCCATCACCTCTATTCCCATATCGCCGGCACCTGGCTCGATGCCCTGCTAGACCGGGTGGACGAAGCGGCAGGGCAGGCTGCGGACAATTGCCCGGACGCCGTGGGGTGGCTCGGCCCCCTACAGAAACCCCGCGTCTGCTTCTCCCACGCGGGCCTCCAGGTCCACGACGCCGTGCCCCACGCGCGCCGCGCCTTGCTCACCTCCCACCACGCCTTCTCTGCGTCCCCCCCGCCACAACACCTCCCCGACCTCAACGAGTACGCCAACATCGTCAGCCACGGTCTCATCACGTGGGGGGACCACCTCACGGTCACCGGCATCCGCCTCTCCCTGTTCCCCCCAAGAGATACGTCCTGCCCCCTCTGCACCATGCCCGCCTCCGGGGACCATATCCTCTCGTGCCCGCTAGACCCGCTCATCCGCGCCCACTACCATCGGTGGCTTGCGGCCCGACTCTCTCAGAGGTGCCATGCCTGGCGCCACTGTACGCCCACTGCTTGGGGCACCCTCGTCCTTTGGGGGGACGAGCCGTTCATACTGGCTGTGGATGGCTCCCCGGCCCACCACACCGTCGCAACCTACACTGTTGGTCGCCTCGGAGCCATCTCCACGCCACACAGGGATGCCCTGCTGCACAGAGGTCTGCGTCCTGCGCGTCTCCGTCGCCTACTCTGCGATGTCGTTCTCACTACCGTTCTCCTACATAAGCGGCACGCGGTGCCCGTTCTACCTCTTGCCGACTACCTCTCTCCCCTACCACGGGCCCCTGTTAACCAGTCCCTCGCCAACGATCCACCGCCAGAGTGGTATCACGTAGCCAACTGGGCCCCAACGCCCGGCTCGGGCAGGTGGCCGGCCTGGGACGTCCTCCTAGGACTCTGGCTATCAGGGGACCTCCTCCTGGCCCCTAAGGTGAAGTCCGCCATCTCCACCCGGAACAAGCGCAGTCCGTACCGCGTCCTGTATGTGTACAACGAGACGAACCAGATGTCGCCGGCCGTGCAGCGGGAGATTGAGCTGGAAGCCCATGACGTGATCATCTTGGACAGTCTCGGACGGCACGGGCTTGCCCCCCATCTCCCGGATCGACGCCGCCTCTGGGCCATCCATTACGGTGGCAATGGGCGGAGCCTAGAGGCCGGCCTCTGTGGAGATGTGATCCCCTCGTGGTGTGCCGCACTACATTCCGCGTTCTCGGCCATCCTCACTGCGGCTTCCCAAGGACCCCGCACGGTCTTTAAGGACATGCAGGTGGCCATGGGTCGGCCCGCCCCGTGGCCCTGTCCCCGCCCGTGACCCGTCCTCGACCTCACGCGCCCGGACCGCTCCGGTGCTGCGCGCAGTCGTGCCGGACCGCGCTCCTTGTCTGGCGGCGTTCTAAGTCGGAGGTGATGCCCCGGGAGACCCACATCTTCCGTGCCCGTTGATCTTGGAACGCTTACTCGGGTGGATCCAGGACAGGTCGGAGCGGTTGGTGGCCGGGACCGGAGAGCAGATCGAGCCGTAGCGTTGTCGTACACCGACGTTGTGACCCAGACGGCCTGCTGGGAGGAGCGTTCTCAGGTGTGCGACGAGATTCGTCTTGCTCTAGCGGAGGTAAGACGGAGGACTCCCTCGGCAGAGCCTGCGTTTGGCCCCCGAGGGACGACGCCAAGGCTCACCGTACGTGGGACCGCGGCAGGCGCTCCTCCTCCTCCTCCTCCTCCTCCTCCAATGCACTGCTCCACTGCCTGGGGGCAGTGGGCAGTGGACCTCCTGCAACACACTGCCTCACTGCCTGGGGGCAGTGGGCAGTGGACCTCCTTCAATGCACTGCCCCACTGCCGGTGTGGTGTGGTGTGGTGTGGTGTGGTGTGGTGTGGTGTGGCGTGGCGTGGCGTGGCGTGGCGTGGCGTGGCGTGGCGTGGTGTGGTGTGGCGTGGTGTGGTGTGGTGTGGCGTGGTGTGGTGTGGTGTGGTGTGGTGTGGTGTGGTGTGGTGTGGTGTGGTGTGGTGTGGTGTGGTGTGGTGTGTGTTCTGTCGTGCTTGTCTCTTTTGGACTGTCAGTAGTCTCGTTCCTTAACACATGTGCCATCCAACCCTGTTATCGACTCCTTACAGTTGTTGATTGTTTTCGCAGGTTCTGAGCAAGGCCTATCGCTGTTTTTCGAATCCGAGAGTTTTGTTCCTTCCGAAGACGATTCGACTAGTGGTGTGCTAGTGTCACGAAGGGCTCGCTCTGTGACCAGCGAAGCGAAGAGTTCGCTTCGCTTTTGCAAAGGTTGCTTTGACAATATTTTACGAGGAGGACACGCATTACCTCTTCTGCGAGAAAAATGCACCAACCTTTTGTTTTAAGGTGAGACTGGCCATGAAAGCAGTGAGACACGTGGGTCATATACCACATCCCGAGACGCTGTGGCCATCCGCGTGGTCAATGGCCGCCAGGAATGCACCCAGCTGTAGCTCTCGATTGTTAGCGAAGACAGATCTATTTTGGTTGGGGGCGTTGCGACCCCTGTTGGCTACAGGAAGGGGCGGCATTGGCCGGGGGCTAAAATTCAAAATGGAAGTTGGTCTTCCGACATGAACAGAACATGTACCCCCGGATCCAGACGTCATTCTCACCGTGACATGGGCGCGTAATCACCATTGGAAGTGACAAAACCCAATCACACAATACAGAGTCAGTAAACATCACTCATTTTTGGGATAAACAGAAAAGCCAGAAATGGGCAGCAATAATCGAAAATTACTGACTTCCACCTCCTTGGCAAGGAGAGGCACACCGAGATCATCGTCGCCCCGTACGATGAAGGGGGTGGGGCAATGTGTTGCAAATCCTACCAAATTTAAGACGAAAGTAGATAGACTAATCTAGTTAACCGCATGTTATCTAAGAAAGAAATCCGCAACAGATAGCAGAATGTCTCGGGTGTTTGACAAAAGAACACCGAAAATTTGTAGTTAGAAAAAATTTGCATGGACAACAAAAATTCGTATCGAGAAAAAACGGCGTGCTTGTGACAAAAGTTGGATTGGGGGGTTTGCGGTTTTGGCGCAGGAGAAGGGACTGTGGACCGTGCGCCTGAACCCCGCTTGCGTGATGCTGTTCCCATCACCTCAGAGCAGTGATGGATCTAATTTGTGCGCCACTCAGGGGGTGGGGGTGGGGGTGGGGGGGGGGGGTAGTGAATTGTGACATGTCACAAAAAATACAATAGGCCATAGTGGGAAAACAGCTTTTCTGAAAATATTGTGACACCCAAAAGGCTCTGCGGTACTTCCTGAGGGCAGTGGTATTTCCTGAGGGCATGTGGGCAGGTTGCTGAATAGTTGTGTCTGTGCTTCTGACCTTGCTTCTGACCTTGCTGTTTTTTGTGACATTCATCCATCCATTGCATGCACAGCATAGAGATGAGACGCGGTGTCAACTGACACTGTGTTCTCTGTAGGCTCTGAAGACTGCCGATTTGTCTGCTGCATCCTTCCGACAGCCTTTGTCACAGTTCTGTCATGGGTCGAAAGAAAGTGGAATGTCAGTGTGATCCGCCGTGTGTTTCTGCCGCGGCATGTCGACAAAAAAGGAGCCGTGCAGCCCGTCGCGCCACAGCAATTGCTCTGGCTGTGGGCGCTGTGGGTGTTGCTCTGGTGGGTGCTGCTGCTGTTGTTGCGGGTGCAGCTGCTCTGGCCTCACTGTCAGTGACGAGGAAAGTGGTACTGACAGTGACAGTGACAGTGAATGAGAACCCTGCTGCACAGTGACAGTGAATAAGAACCCTGGTGGACTACCCAGAAACAAAAAAAAACTGTTTGTTGTTGCCTGTACCCTGCTGCACACACATGCCTCTCTGGAAGGGTTGTCCTGCTTGCCTCCTGGTACCCTGCGTGGCTCAATCTGTGACCGGGTTTTTTTGTGACGCGTATTGTGACGCCTCGTCACAACAGGGGGGGGGGGGAGGGAGGGACACCCACCCCCCCAATTACATCCGTCACTGCCTCAGAGTCATGGTCACTGGACGACATTTGTGCGGCGCCAGCCAATTGACCGCTTCGGATGGAAGCGTTCTCCTCTTTGAGGGGGGTATGTGTATACCATGCAGCTTTCTCAGCACTTTCTCAGCACCACCAGGGGGTTGGGAATCCAGCAGGGACGCGGAAGGCTGGAGGGGCGGGGCGCGTTCAAACGTAGTTGCTAAAACGGTTGCTAGCGGTTGGTCATCCCGAAAGGCACATGCCTGCCTGTCCCAGACCGACCCCCCTCTCTTCGCCCAAATCACTGACCACCTCCAACCCCTCCTTCCCCCCCTTCTTTGACCCTGTATGACAATTTAGCACGCTCCAAGCTTGATGGTATGACTGCATAAGGAGCATGTCAGTCAGGGAGTGGTTGCCGGGGGCGGGGGGGCTGGGATGGGGGGGCTGCATGCTGCAAATTGAGCAGCTGGACGAACCTTCCACTCCCCTCCCCAAGAGAGCATCCCTCTACTCCTTTACAGGAGGGGCAAACCGATAGGGGACCCTGAGTTTGGCATCCTTTGGTTCGTACACCCCAAAATCTTGAATAGGTCAACCACATTGGCCTTTGCCTCACTCCAAGCGTCCTCTTCACTATCTGTGTTTCATTCCTGCAAATCATCAACAAGCTCATTTTGCCATTATGCTTTCGCAACATGAACAAGGGAGGAGTGAGCGTATGCCATGGCGTGTGCCATATTTTCCTGTTGCAGAGAGCAGCCAGAAATAGCATTGCATAAACTCTAAATCCAGCGCTTTTCGGGGGTGTTCAAAATAAGACACCACCAAAAAAGGAAGAGGGCAATGAACAGAAGACGTGCATCTTCTAATGTGTGGTGGGAGGTTATGTTGCTGATGCATAGCGGTCGCGCACCATTGTGCACCGGGTGCACAATGGTATATTGGCGGTGCACAAGGACCATGCACCGGGTGCACTGTGGCGGTGCGCCACTGTGTGTCGTGTGCACAACGGTTGACTGGTGGTGCACACGGGTCAGTGCACAACGTATCGACGGTGCGCGATGCGATGATGTTTTGTGAGTGTGCAGCCCGTGCGAATGTATTTGGACAGAGGCGGGGGATGGAAGGTCTGGCCCTGAATCGGTGTGGGTGCCAGTGCGTCATGGGCAGTACTTCAGAATGCCAACTGGACCGGCTCCCATTTTGATGGCCTCGTCGTTGGGCTAGCGCCTGCCCCTTCGTCCGCTGTGCGACAGTGCTGCGGTCACGTGGGTCTCCCGTGCAGGCGTATGTGGTCCCTCGTGCGCCCTTTAAGGGACGTACACGGCCCTGAGGCAACCAGTGATTTGAAGAGCGTCACGTGACGTCGTGCGTTCGGGTGCACTCCGTTGCACTCATATCACACTCCGTGACACGCCTGAACGATCCCGGTACAATCAGTTACATTTCCGTTACCTCCGATACATTCCTGTTACATTCTGTTAAACTCACGTCACACGCCGTCACGTCGGGGGGACACCCCATGATAATCGCTGGGTCTCGTTGCTTTCAGGCGCCCGCTGGTCCTGACGCGCATGTCGCACTCCAGCCGTTTCAGGACGAAGCGACGGACTTCGGATGATTTCACAGTGGTGCAAGAGCGCGACGCGGGCCCTGTGTGGTCGTTGCTGCACCGGACCGCTGACCCTCCGCTGACCCTCTTCTGGATTTGCGTTATCCTATGGAAGGGTTTGCCAAGGCCGAGCCGCGATGTGCCTGCCTGTGCGTGTGCCTCTATGTATCTTTGCATAGATTTCTGCGGTTGACCACCAGTCCTGGTATTTTGTGCAAAAAAACTAGCTTGCATGCGTGAGCGCGCGTCTCTCTCTCTCTCTCTCTCTCTCTCTCTCTCTGTATCTCTCCCTCTGTGTGTGTGGGCGTGTGTGTGTGGTTTTTGTGTGTGTGTTTTCGCGGTTCGCAGCGTCTGTTTGTGTGGTTGAGGGGGGGCACCCAACACATGTAGGCAAACACGGGCTCCGCTATGGATGATTTGCGCTTTGTTGGGATTCGGCTGCGGATGCCGGGCTGTCAGCTCTTTGCACTTACCGGCAGATGGTCACTGGCGCTTGTGCATCCTGTCGACTTTACCACAGAACGAAGGATGTCTAGGGCTGCTCAGCGGCTCCTGAAGAGTTCTCTCCGACCGCTTTTGTTTGCGTTCTTGTGGCTCCGCTTTACGTGTGTGTGTGTGTGTGTGTGTGTGTGCGTGTATGTGTACCTGGCGTCTTGTAGTCCATGTTGCTGACTGGTTGACGGCCTGACGAGAAGTCCAGACATCCAGTGCACGTGCCCTTGCCTGTGCTCTTCGGCTTCAGGGCTTGTGTCTTCGCGCGTGTATGTGTACCTGCGTGCGTGCGTGTTTGCGTGTGTTTGCGCATCTTTGTGGGTGTCTATTGTTTCCCCAACGGCGCCCAGCATTGCAATATTTTTGTTGATTGCGGCCTGACGAGGCCAAAACAGAAATACACACTGCTTTGCGTCCGTGTGTGCGCGCGCGTGTGTTTGCGCGCTCGCGGCTTTGTGTGTGTGTTTGTGTGTGGCTGGCATACTGCAGTCGATGTTGAGGAAAAGGGTACGCTACAGCTCGAATCCCACTGTGTTCCAAGGGGCGCTAGCCAAAGCAGCACTGAGGCATCACCCCTCGCTTAGACACCTCCGGCACCGGATGTGTATATTCTCTGCCTGACCTGCTTGAGATGCCTTTTCGATATCAGGCATTTCTGGCGTTTCCATGAAAGCATTAGAGCGCTGTAGAGCGCAGTACACTCCATCACCCCAACCTCCTCAGGGGTTGCCCAATGGGTGCATTGGGGACAACTGTAAAAAGAATGCCCCCTCAAAGAAGGCCTGGCAGCCATGTGCAAAGGCAGTACTGCTCAGATGTCGTCCCGGAATCGCAGTTGCCAGAGAGTTGTGGGTCCCCGGCCATTTACGGATCGGCAAGGGATTGTGCAGATTGCGCCATTCATGGGACGGTGGTTCTCCCCACCAGACAGTCTGCTCAGCATATGGGGCTTTGTTTTGCAGGATGCACACGCGGTGTGGTTACGGGTTGTGCCTGCATGTGCAGCGTGCTTTTATCTCTGTGGCATTCAACAAAGGTGAGTATGCATTTGTCCACCGTTATGGACTGCAGAGAGCTTTTATGTTGTACACACCAACTCAGTTATGCGAATTAATGAACACTGAGCAACTTAAAGGGGGCGTACCGTGCGCTGTGCGCGCGCTGTGCACGCGCTGTGCGAAAAGTAGGCCATTCTCCACCACCAGTAGGCAGTTTTTTGGGTGTAGGATTGCCGCAGGGTACTATTGCCATTGTGTATCCGTGTAGCATCAACCCCCCCCTTTCTTGCGTGTATGTACCCTTCGCCGCCGCTTGGCGATCGGGGAAGGAGTCCATCACTCCACTTTCTGAGTGTCTGTTTTTTTTCGGACTCCTTTCGTTCAATTCATCCGTTCATATATCAACGTGGACTTGGATTCCGAGGCTACGGGTATCAAGGAGTAACACCCGCAAGACAATTTTATTGTCTACATTGCATTGTTTTGGACATTGGATAATTCTGAGAACACGACACGTTTGAATTTCGGAGTTTTGAATTGCTCATGCATGCTTCTAGAGGTGGCAGGTTTTCAGGGCTGTTTCCGGGGTAAACACCGTAATAACTGGCGCTGTGCGCGCGTTGTGCAAAAACGCCCCCAAACACGCATTTATGCCCGGAAGTGATCCTAGCCACTTGGTGGTGACTACGTGGACGAGAGGCAGAGAGGCATGCCCCTCTTCTATAGCTTCCATTGCCACATTAAGGCAACCCTGGATGGCTGATGGAGCTCAGGCAGAGGCCTGCAAGAGGCTTTAGGGAGAAGGGGCCACGCCCGTGTTGGGGCCTGCGAAGAATATGTTAGCTGCTTTGGTGGGTGTGATTCGAGTGAGGGGCAGACAGACACCGAGGGCTGACTGGTCTTGAACAGTGCACACCGTTGAAAGGGAGCGGCGGTCCCCTGGTGCAGAAGGACTGCACACTGCAAGTTAGCGACGTCGACTGCAATTGACGCAAAGAATTCCATGCAGTTGCATCCGAAGACAAAGCAAAGGATGCCCACAAACCCCACATCATCCCTACGTAAACTAATCCTTATACTTTCCTTGGGGGTAGTGGGGCCTGGTCCGGGGACGTGACCCCCTCCCCTATGTTTTGAGAGATATTTAGCCTGTGGCCATGGAAGCCTGCAAGAAGAGGGAGCCAAAGGTTCTAAAAAATATTTTCCATGCATGCAAACATGGTGGTGGCACATCACAACGAGAATGCAGCCATGCCTTTGCTTGTTTACAGAAGTTGCATGGCACAGCAATACATACCTCTGTTTGACAAGCCATGGACATGATGAATCCCACACAACATGGTCCGACCATCAGATGGTTGCAAAGATACCCAAACAGTGATAGGCAAGGTGCAATGGGAGACCTTGATGATTAAGCAGTGCATTGGGTGGCCTGCATATTGCTGCATTTTACAATTGCAAATGCATTGGAATGGCCGGGTTCTTCGGAGGATTTCTGGTGCTGCACACGTCTTTTGCGGCAAGTACACCTCAAATGTCTTGATTTTTACTGCCTCCCGTAATGGCCCCTTGGAGAGCACACCCATCAGCCGCAAAAATGCTAAAGGTGGGGTAGTTCACAGTATGGAGGAGTTCAGAGTATGGAGGTTGGAGAGGGAAGCACTTTCATTGGCATATGCCACCCAAAGAAGCCAATTTGCCTGTCACCACAAAAGACAATCCAAGCCGATTCTGGGCCTCTGGGCCAAATAGCCCCACTGCGCTCACGCCGTGTCAGGTGCTCCCCCCAGAAAAAGGATCAAAAAAGCTACAAACCCCTGGTCGTGTGAGGGTCCCCGGAGTGGGGAGGAATCAAAAAGGCTACATAACCCCCCTTGCCATCTCGGTCACTAGAGCACGGAAAACTGAAATGGATGCCTAACCCCTACTTGTCTTGGGGAAAACTGAAATGGCTGTGTAACCGTATTTGATCTAAAAAGGTCTGAACAAAATCTGAAAAGGCTATGCAACTCTTGCCTCCGCGGGGAAAAGTGAAATGGCTGCATAACCCATGATCCCGCAAGCAAAAATGAAATGGTAGCCGCATACCATTAGCGCACAAAAAAATTGTACGGCTTACAACACACACAATGACAACAATTTGGCTAGAGGGATGCAAGCCACAAATACAAGTTACAAAGCAAAACTACACAAATGCAAATGCATTTTCGAATTGCATGTGCATCATGTGGTAGGGGACCTGTGAAGCTAGGGGAAACCACTAGCTTGAGCAGAGCTTTTGTGGCACATACATAGTTGTTCCAACCATGCATTGTATGTCTCAGCTCTACAGCATTTCTATTTCGCTTCTGTTGTGGTCTTTCCCTTAATAGTTCACATCCTCGTGCATATGGCCTGCCCAAGCATTTGCAATTTGACCATTGTCATGCTCTCTTTCTAGTGCCAATACAAGCACTGCCATGGGTCATGAGCTTTTTTTATTCCTCCCCACTCTAGGGAACCCAAGACGGCAGGGGGTATGTTGCCTTTTTGATGCCTCACCACTGGTGGGACCCCGAACCGGCAGGGGTGATGTGGCCATTTTGATTCCTAAACCCCCCCCCCCCACTTATAACCCCACCCCCACTTATAACCCCCCCCCCCCCCACTTATAACCCACCCCCCGGGAGATCCGTGCCACCCAGGGACTTATAACCCCCCTTTTTCAGCGCACAAGCAAAGAACAAGAAGTGCCAGCGGATGGATTGCCAATAATCGGGAGTCTGTTACTTCTTCCAGAGCTGCATCAATGAGGCCTGTGCCTCTTTCTTGGCAGGGCGCTGCTCATTGGCATTCCCCCACCTCATCATCATCAGGAGCTGCAGCACCACCAGGGTCCCCCACAGATAGGTCCAAATCAATTTTCATTACAAAAAGATGAATGACGTCTGAAGGTGCAAATGTGTCTGGATCCATGCCACCAAGGGACTTATAACCCCCCCCCCCCCACTTATAACCCACCCCCCCGCACCCTCAACCAATCCGCAATACTACTACCCCCGGGGGGGTTATAAGTGGGGGGGGGGGTTTACCTGCTCGGGGACCCCGAGACGGTCCGGGTTATGTAGCCTTTTTGATTGTTACCCACTTTGGGTCCCTGAGAAGGCAGAGTCATGTAGCCTTTTTGACTCCTCCCCACTCTCGCCCCTCAGACGGTCGGGTTTATGCAGCCTTTTTCATTCTTTCCGACTCAAGGGACTCAACGATGGCAGGAGTGTTGTAGCATTTTATATTCTTTCCTGCTTAGGGACCCCAAGACATTAGCGGTTATGTAGCCTTTTTGACTCTTCCCCATTTTGGGGACCTCGAGACAGCAGGGGTTCTACAGCCTTTTTGATTCTTCCGTGCTCATGGGGATCCAAAGACGGCAAGGGTTATGTAGCTTTTTTGATTCTTCCATGCTTGGGGACCCCAAGACTGCAGGGATGATGGAGCCATTTGAATTTTCCCCATTTTGGGGACCGTGAGACGGCGGGCATTATGTTGTGTAGCCCTCTTGACTTTGGGGACCCCAAGATGGCACAGGTAGTGACCCTGAGACGGCAGGGGTGATGTAGCACTTTTGCCCTTTCCCCACTCCAAGGACCCTAAGACAGCAAGGGAGATGTAGCCTTTTTGACAGCTCCCCCTCTGGCAACCACAAGACGGAAGGGTTTATGCAGCTTGTTTGACTCATCTCCACTCCGGGGACCCCGAGACGGCACGGGTCATGTGGCCCTTTTGATCCTCTCTGCCCAGTCAACCGGTGACAGCAGGGGGTTGTGCTGCCTGTTTGATTCCTCTCCATTTTGGGGACCCCAAGATGTGAGGGGTTATGTAGCCTTTTTGATTCTTCCCCTCTTTGGGGTTCCTGGGGTATGTAGCTTTTTTTGATTGCATACCCTGTTGTCCAGAGATCTTCACCTTTTAAAAGCACCGATAATTATTACGCCAAACTTTGATGCTACCTTTGCTCCCTTTGTAACCAGAATTATGTCTGTCAGAGCGCGGTGTGGCCGTCGTGCCGGTAGTAGCCTCGGATTCCTTGGTTGAGCCCATGGGAATGTCCTTGAGTCGCTGGGGATGGGGGCTGCTCTGTTCACGGAGCCATGATGTGTGTGTTATCGAATTTCAGGGTGCCCTTTCTTCAGTCACTCAAGCAGTCTTATTCTTCCGTTACTCCCAAAGTGCGCATGCGTTTCTTTGCAGTTGGCCGCAGGTGAGGGTAGTCAAAAGCGCAGGGCTGAAAACGAGAATGATAGCTGCAAGCCTCTTTGTCTGGTGACCTGCTGTAACGGGCGTTGCTTGGTAACCTGTACCTCTCAAGATTCACTGCCACCCCTCCCCCAGCCCCCTTACCCATCCTCCAACCATACCCCAACTCTCCCCTACCCCTGCCCTAACCCTCCCCTACCGCTGCCCCAACCCTGCCCCACCGCTGCGCCACTGCTCCCCCACCGCTCCCCCACCCCTGCCCCACCCTTGCCCCACTGCTCCGCTACCCCTGCCCTACCCCTCCCCTACCCCTGCCCCACCCCCACCCCCACCCCTGCCGCACCCCTCACACTTTGTGTCTCATCTTCTCATCTTCTCCCTAGCTGCCTTATTGCAGATGCCCAAGCGCTCCGCAGGAGCGTCTAAGCTGGTGAGCACCACACTGTTTCTCCGAATAAGGCCAATCGATACAAATGGTGCGGCTGCAGGCCACGCGATGGGCGAGGAGATGGCCATCAAGCTCGAAGGTTGGAACGAGTCGAGCGTGACGATGACCGACTCGGCGAAAAAGAGACATGTCTTCGACTACGCCACGCGTGTGCTGGTCCCGGAGACTGCACAGGAGGAGGCCTATGATGCCATGCTGCCCTCATTGGTGAACGCGTGGCTGAAAGAGTGCAACAACCTCATGGTCCTGGCGTACGGGCAAACGGGCACGGGGAAGACACACACAATGTTCGGCCCCAAGGAGAGCTTGGCGTCCGAGTCCGTGCATCCCGAATGGGGCGTGCTTCCGCGTGTCGTGCATGCGTGCCTACAGCACATCCAGGCGAACTGTGGGCGCACTAGCTGCATTCTGACGGCATCGGCCCTCGAATTTTACATGGGTGCTGCTTACGATTTGTTGAACGAGCACACCTTGGTCGAGGTGAATCCCGATGGTGACGCTCAGGGGCATGTTATGCGGGTGTTGGAGAGCATGGCGGATTTCGCCGTCTTTTTGGACGACCTGGAGAGGAACCGCACCACGGCTGCCACGCTAATGAATTCCTCGTCCAGCCGATCGCATTGCTGCATGCTGCTGACGCTGTTCCAGTTGAATCTAGAGACTCGTGACTACGTTGTGACGAAGTTTAATCTCATCGATCTCGCGGGCTCGGAGCGTGCTGCTCGAGTTGGAGGGGGAGACGTGGTGATGGCGGGTCCCGACTTTGTCAAGTACGTATATATGGCGCTCAGTGGGAACGGCGCGCAAATCCCGATCGTTGCTCAAGGGAAGTTTATTAATTTCGAGCTTCTGGCCTTGACCATGGAGATCATGAGGGCCACCGAACAATACAAAAAGGGAACAACGTACAACCCACCAAAATCTTGTTCGACGGCCTTTCAGAGGTACGTAGGAGCAATTATGATGGGCAAGACGCTTCTCACCACCATTGTCTGCTTGTCGCCGGCGCCACAAAATGGCCTAGAGAACCTCAACAGCTTGAAGTGGGGGGAGGGCATGGCGAAACTCAAAGCACCGAATGTCACAGAGAAGCCTATGAACATAGAGAAAGCGCACCAAGCAGCCATGGTGTATGCAAAAAAGATGGCCAAAGAGTTTGAGGGCGCGCCGCCAAACAAGTTCTGGCTGGGTCGTAAATCGCGTGCCGAGCATGCGGCATTGACCCTGAAGCTCATGGAGCGATTGATGCGCGCAGCTTGAATGCATTTTGGTGGCGGCCTGGCATTGTACAGGCGTGCCCATGCGGTGCACGCACGGAACAATGAGTGTCAGGCAGCCGTGTTCTTGGGCTAGCAAAGCGATGAGGAAGGAGGTGCGTCCATTGAATATCCTCTCGGCATATCTTGCTTTCCACTGGTTCATTGACCTCCGGAACTGTCGATCCTTGGCATGCGCGACGGAACAGTTTCGCTGCCTCTGCACCGGACTCCCCAGCTTGGTCCTTTTTGGAAACAACCCCTGGTCTGCCGCATGCTCCCATTTGTTGCAACTGCAGGGCCAAGCTGGAGGGCATGGTGCAGAGCAGGGAAGGGGGGGCGAAGCAGAGAATGCAGGGGGAAAAGACTGCAACACATGATGCAAAACAGTTGTGCACATTAAATTCAGGGTTTTGCACATTGAAATTGGAGTCTTGCACACTGAGTGTTCCTTCGGCTCAGACAAGAACTTCTTCAACAGTTTGGCCGTTGCGAGACGATGGCATGCGAAATGGTGTCCCCAACCAAGTCAGGACATCTGCCCCTAAGGCACACAGTCCCCACCTCCTGAGCCCCCCACTTTGCTGCAATGTTCAGCATATCTCTCGGGGACATTCAGAATATGCCAACGCGGAGCAAATTCGTGTATTTTCAGGGTTTTCTCCATTTTTCGTCCAGAGCACCAAAATTTCATTCCGTAGGGGGGGGTATGTGTGTACTTTTTGAAATCTGTGAGAAAAGGCCATTTCAGAAATGCATGGGTTAGGGGGGGGTAGCTGACGATATTTTTGAGCATCGAGGCCAAACTTTTCGGTGTTTGCACGATTTTCGACCCCAGGTTGCTGCAAAGTCGGCACGCAAACATGCACTGAATGTTTCACACTTGCTTATTCCGAATCGTCATTTGCGCTGTCTTTTTCAGGCAGGGCTGGGACCCCATTTGGGCAGACATCACCATGCTTATTGTTAGGAACATATTTTTTCAGCTTTTGCCAATCCTGCAACCTGCGGCTCTTTACCGGTACCCACCCTGAATTCAGAGGCATTGCCCAGAGACCATCTGTTGTGAGGTCAACATTCCGTTGCTTGGTCAGCCTCACCTTGCGCCACTCAATGGACTCGCTGTACCCTGCTTTCATCCAGGCAAAACCAGGGTGAGGGGAAAGGCTGCCCTCATCAGGGGTGGTGCCAAAATCCAACCACTTGATTTTGTGGTCCCGAATCAACACAGGTTTTTTATGCTGGTCCAAATGGTCGGACGACGATGCGTAGGCCCCTGCCAGCCAACGGCTGACGTCCCAGAAATCATTTCTGGTCAGGATGCGCAGTTTTCTGACGAATCGTTGTTTGTTGCGCACCACATGCTGGATTGTTAGGCCAGCCATATCTGTTAGACCATAATAGTAATCCACATTCTGCAGGGCGCGGTCCATGGCACGTGATGCGGCATCGCACAGGTTGTACGAGTGGCCCTTAATGAAAATGCACCACGAAATGCGATGGAACCAGCGCCACTGCACTAGTTTGTCAAATAGCTTACAAAAATTCCAATTCAGGAACTCAGAACAACAACCGTCAGTATGAATAAAAAGGTGGCCAGCCCCAGTGGAGCAGCGATACAGCTCCCCAATGAGGGCTGAGGCGGTTTCGTTAAAACCCTTCCCAGCCACGTATTCTGGCCACACCATCACCGTATCAATGCCAACAGTGGTGCGGTGCACCACCAGGCGGTGGGCCTTCAACTCTGACGTGTACCATTTCTCGCCGACGGGCAGTTTCAAGAGACTCATTGCTTTGCTGTAGTCCAAAACGATGTGCTCTGCCCGGTCACTGTGGCGAACCCCCGGGGTGGTATACGTCGTCACTTTCGCTGAACCCCAGGTCTGCATGCTGTACTGACCATGGTACTTGTTTCGGTCGTATCCCTCGCTGGCCAATCGTAAATGCGTGGCCTGCTGGTGCTGAAGTTTGGCCTGAAAATGGGCAAAAAACAGCGGCACAGACGAAACAAAAAAAAACGAAAACGAAGGATCGCAGGGGTGGAGCATAACAACCTTCAAAGCAGGTGGGGCTGTCCGGATTTGAAGGTTGTACAGCTCACACTCGGCACACGTATCCTTCAGCGGTGCTTGGTATCCCAACTTAAACGTTTTCATTGTTCGCTGTGCCGTTTTCAGTGAAATCTGAGGCTGGAAATCTGCTTTGCCTCGCTTTGCAAACTGGTCCGGCTCCTCGTTTTGCAGCCAGTGGATCCAAACATTATATGGGGAAGCGCGGCGTCCACCGACTGGGGCCAAATGCACCGTGTCCGTGTTTGCACGTGCGGCGTCGCTGAAACGGTTCTCAGCTTGCGGCAGGCCCTGCAGAAATTTCTCAAACCTCAATTTGACCGGGGCGGCTCGCCGGGTGTTGCCCACAGCCTGTTTCTGTGGACTCCTCATGGGACTCAGGGGGGTGGCAACGGCCGCGGCTGCTTTGGCTTTGGCCACAGACTCCACAACGATGCGACTGATTTTGAAATAGTGGAGGAACTGGGACTTACAAATTTGTCGCCGCGACCCACGGTACGGTACAAAATACGTTGTCTGGTGCCCCCTCTTCCTGGTGTACTTCTGGCGACCTGCATGTTTCACATTTTGCTCCAAATTGACGTCGATGCAGGTAGCCAGAAATTCTTGTTGCGAAGCCTTGGTGGGGTGAGTCTTTTTATCCCAAAACTGGGCTGCAAAAGCGGTGGCCTCAGAAGCGGATAGAATCTGGTGTTCCTCGTGGTCGCATGCAGGTTGCTGTGAACCGGCCGTACGAGGCTTTTTTGCCCGGCTGCCAGGCTCACGCACCTGCACCCACCTAACACCCCCAGAGCGAGCCCTTTTCCGCACCAAAGGTTGCTGTGGTGCATCGGGGGAGGCAACAGCACGTGGCGTGAATTTGTAAGCAGACATGGTGCGTGCCTGTTAACAAAAGGGGGCAACAGGCAGCACACACACGGTACAAAACGGACAAAAATCTCAAACATACCGTCAGTACAGCATGCAGACCTGGGGTGTTCCAAATAGCCCTTTTCAAGGGCTTTCCGAATATACCCCACATACCCCTACCTTTAGGACACTCAGTGGTCACAAATGAGGCAACAATGGCTCCGACCCCTGAAAACGCTCCGTGTTGGCATGATTGGCACCGTCCCCGAGAGATATCCTCAGTGCAAAGGTCAAAAGTACAGGATTCGATCCAGACTAAATTGGGTGCGTTGTACTTGGTGGTTTGATATACAGACCCCCCAACAGCTGCAACCACGTATGCATGCAAGCCCTGGCAAGCAGTGGCAAGCCCTGGCAAGCCAGCTCTCGGCACTGAGAATGACCAACACGTTGGGTTTGCGACCAGTGAATAATATGAATAATATACTTCATCGATCATAATAATATTCACCGATAGGGCATCACATCACATTCATTAAGTCGATAAAGTATTCGCCTGGAATAGTGGCCATGTTTCGGATCTCTGTTGTGAGTGCACCCCCCCACCTCCCTCTGGTGGTGCCCATGGGCCTGTGGAATGGCTGGTTTGAGTTTGCTTTGCATCGATCCCTACCCAGGTCCCGTTCCTTTATTTATTTTTTTTCATTGTTTACTCCTTAACCAATGGCAGCGGTCCCACATCCTGTCTCTAGGTGCCCCCAACGGGCAACCCTGCTGACCCTGGTCGTACGATGCTCACCCATGACTTTGCTCGCTCATGCCAAGCGTGCCCCGTCAAGCTAACAACTCACTCAGACGGACCAATATTCAGATACCTGACCTGCTAAACACAACTGCCGGGGGGGGGGGGGGGGGCAAATCCCAAAGGCATCCTAAAATTATTTAGGAGCTACAAAACGTTTGGCAGTTTACTAAGGTGGATGGTGGCCTCACTGGGGGGTGCGGTTGGTAATATTGTGACCGTACTACACCTGTAGGATGCAAAAGTGCAGATTGTCCAACCTCTTAATGCGCCCATGCGTAACTGCTGGTCGTGTACAATCTGCGGCACTTTTGGCTTGAAAACAGCGTCCAACAACCACCCGCTGGCCACATGGCAAAACATTGCTGGTTCCTGGGCCCGGGGGGGGGGGGGGGGGGGTAGGAATGGCAATCGGATTTGAATGTTTTCCTCAGCACTTGCGCTGACAACAAAAAAAAAAAAAGGTATGTCTTTTTTTTGTGTCACGCAAGTGCTCACGTCATTGCTGTCAACGCTCACGTGACGCTTACCACTCCGGACGCGGTTGCACTCAGGTCCGCATTTGTTGGCCTTCCAACCTTGCTCAATAGGTGCAGGCAGGTTTTCGGGTTGCACAAGCACGTGCGTGCATGCGTTGCACCATCTCAAACCTGCAAAGGAAGGGCGGAAAGTTTGTTTACATGAAAATTATCAAGTCAAGCATACCCTACCCCCTGACACCATATGTATGTTCACTACCTCCCCTATTCTTTGTACGCCCACTCATCTGTATTTTACACTCCGCTATCTTTTTCAGCCCACAGTCTTTGCGCCTCATGCACACTGGGGAGCCTACAGGCGTGGCAGCCTCCCACTGCATAACCTGGTTTCAGACTCAGCTAATCATCACTACGCGTCAGATCTGCTACCACAGTCATTTGTCGGATCATCGTACAACTAGACAGCTCTTGACCTTGATTCCGAGAGGTTGTCTCGAGTACCACATGGTGAGCAGGCTATGCCAACTGATCTTGGTCTGGATAGTTTGTTGTAATAAAGATTAGATACATAGCTGGGTTTCATCACCCCCGCCTTTGTCCACACACTGGCAGGTGTGCCGCTCCACTTTGCCGCTCATCTGAATTTCTTTGGAGAACTACCCCCCCCCCCCCTTTGAGAAATCCCCACCAGGCTTCGTTTATAAGAGCTATTTTGCAATGGGGGGGGGGTCTGGGTGGGTGGGTCTTCAGCTGGGTGGGTGGGTCTGAAGCTCTGGACCCCCCCCCCCCTTATAATTCTGAGGGTCTCCTGGGTTGGGGTCCTGCCACCCCTTCTTTCTTTGCTCACAGGTGCCTTGTCTGGCGGTTTGCTGGTGCCCCCTTCCGCTTTGTTTTGTGCAGGCACCATGCCAAAATCTTCTTGTGGTTGTGGGGCACTGGTTGGAGCCTCTGAGCACAGAATTATAAGGGGGGGGGGGGTCTGGGTGGGTCCAAAGTCGGGTGGGTGGGTCCAAAGTTGGGTGGGTGGGTCTTGTCCAAAATACCCCCCACCCTCTTATAAACGAAGCCTGATCCCCACTCGTTCAGTTCCCCCCGGGGCGGGGTTAGGATAGCATCACTTTGAGTTTTCCAGTTTTAATCAGGTGGGATATTGAGGTTCTCCTGTGTGTCTACTGGTTGGACACGGTAGCATTACTGGTGCATTGCTATGTAACTGGAATTTATTGCATGCGAGGCACTATGCTGTACTCTGGGTGATGCCCTTTCCTTTCTCATAGTAAAACACATGGACAAATGAACGCCGAAGGACAGAATTTCAGCAGACTGGGCTGCAGTGCACATGTAAATGAGCATAGAATGAACTCTCAGGAGAATCATTCCACTGAGCTCTTATTGCGTGCAATGGGTGGGGACGTACAGATTTATCCCCCCCCCCTGCCCAAGAACTGCGTGTGCAAGATCCACCCCCTGGTTCCATGGCACTTTTCCTAACACCACTTTTTGTTTTGCACAGAGGGGTTTTGTGGCAGAAGTTCAACATTACGTTGTGTTTGCCCAGCTGGACCTGGTGCATCACATTGCGCTGGGGCTCAACGATTGGCATTTGACTATGCCTATACTGCAGCTGCGAATTTCGGAGGGGGGATTGGGACAAGCCAGCTTGTCAGTGTATGCACAGTGGGCCCACAGTCACATGTTTGTTAGCTATGTTTTGCGTCCAGAGCGTTACACTGAGTGGCATACGGGACCCCTTCGACGGTGGGCTTTTGTGCTGGTAATTGATGTACCCCCCCCCCCCGTGTCCAACGAACACTACCCGTTCGAACCGTATTTTTTGTGTACCTAATTAATTTGGTACATAATTAGGTACGAGACATCAGAATTGAGGTTTCAGGCCAAAGGTGCGGGGAAATGAGGGGCTGTTGCAATGTATGTTGCAGAAAACTCTAAAGCAGGGTGTGGGGAAGTGGTGTCCCTCAACTATAGGACCTCTATTGCCCACTATGACTGACTCCCTACTGGCACCTGGCCGTGAGGTGCTGTACAAGCGGTACCACACCGGCGAGCTTGTACCAGCCACAATTCTTGGGCCTTCTGATGACGGTGATGACTTTGTCCGGCTGAAGTACAGCCGAAATGGGCGCGACTATGAAAACCCATCCGCCCCTCTCTAGTTCCATCTGCGCTCCCCTTCACCGATGTCATCAACTTCATCGGAGGAGACCCCGCAGCCCACGTCTCGCGGTCGCCCCACCTCCCCACCATCACACTCTTCGCTTCCACTTGGTTGGGAGCAACGCCGAACCCCCGATGGACGTGTGTCCTTTTTATTGGACCACCAAATGGTACGCCATATGCACAAGCATGTGACAAGCCCGGATTCAACGGCACTTTCAAAGGGGAGCTAGAGGAGGAGTATGCCATGTGGGCGGAGGAAAACATCATGGGCCGAACCAGAAAACAGGGCCCGGTACCTCAGCCCTCGCGTAAAGAGGTTGCAAACTAGGTTGTGCGTGCTTTTGCGGCCATTACGGATGATGCCATTCGTGAGGCATGCCGCACCGCGTATTTTCCGAGTGGTTTGAAGTTGTCCCAATTGGAGGACACAGAATTTTTCAAGAAGCATGATCCTGAGTCCGACTCTGATGATGGGTCACAAACTGACACGGATGACTCAGGTGACTCCGATGATAGTAGTGGTGTTGATGACTCTGATAGTGACGATAGTGACACTACCTGTTCGAACCGTATTTTTTGTGTACATAATTATTCGTTGGACACGGGGGGGGGGGGGTAGAGTTTTTGCCTTACCTACAGCTTGGGCCAGTGCCTTTGCCCGTGCCGTCTTTTCTGCAGGGGTGCTTGAAAGCATACTCCGTGGTCTGAAGGTTTAGGGGGGGGGAATCCCCCCCCCCCGGCCTGAACACAGGTTGTACCACATGCCGGTTTGGCACAACGCGCGCCTCACTACCGAATTGTTGCCAACCTACCACTGCCCAGCTTTGGTGAAGCGGGGCGTGCTGTGTTGGGGAGATTTGGTGGACGGGGCCGCTATTCCCCTCCAGTTTTGGGAACTGCTGGCCCCCACTTGGCAGCCGGTGTACTTGAAGAGGGTGGAGGAGTTGCAGGCTGCCTTCCGGCTGCCGATGTCTTACGGGGGACCGGAATTGGGGCTGCTTTATATGCAGCACAAACGCCACCATGCGGCGCACAGCCACCTGAAATGTGGCGTGCTTTTGAGAGGCTGTACCTCCCAAAATGGGACAAAGATTTCATTCGGCAGTGTCTTTGGAACGGTTCTGCTGGTGGGAACGAAGATGGAGAGAATGGGGGAGAAGCTATGTCCACTGGACAGTAGGTTAGAAAATCCCGAGCACGTGTTTCAGCAGTGATTCTTCAATACGTTCATGGCAGACACAGTGCGTCGCGCCTTTCGGCTAGTGTCAGGAGACTCATGAAATGTGGAGCCCAGCGTGCTGTTGCGCGACCACCCCCTTCTATCGTTAACCTCCACACAGGGGCTAATCCTCTGGGTGGGGTTGAAGGTACAGTGGAGTGGTGGAGTACAGCAGATGAATGTAGGGCCACCGCACAGGGCGGGCGGGCAACAAAGCAGAGGGGAAGGAAGCACTGTGACTATTTCTCTGCAACCCCGCAGCCAATGGCAGCTTTTGTGGACAGAATATCAGGGCGCTGGGTGGGCACCTTCTTACCGAGGCACCAGGGTCATGTAGACTAGAGCAGTAGGCACACATGTAGTGCCCGTGGATTTGCAATGGACATCATCAATGTAATTGCGCTGGCCACCAACTGCACTAGGCAGTGCGGCACTATTGCTGCAAGAGCACCGACACGCAGCTCACCCGGTGCAGATACGTACGCCCCCACAGGCAAAGCGCCCACAACCAATGGGGTTCACAACAGGAGACCTAGCCCGGGGGGGGGGCGACTCCGCGGCTCCTAGGACGCCAACTACCCCCCCCCCCCCCCTAGGGGTCTCCGGCCAACAGTTAGTTGCCAAAGGTGTTGCCCTCAGGCGTCCATGGGCACCAAAGGCGCCCGACGCTCCATGAACACCAAAGGTGCCCTAAGGAAAATTTTGTCCACTTTGCACCCCAACACTATCCTTAAACCCAACCTTGACTCTAACGGCCATCCCCAACCCTCAGCCTACTCGTAACCCTACACCTACACCCAACCCTAACCCTAGCCCTAACCCTAGCCCTAGCTCCCACCCTAGGCTAGGGGCAAAGTGAGTGTTGGGGTCCAAAATGGAGCAAGGATGTGGCAAAAGCAGCCATGAACAAAATTTGGGAGATCTTGTTCAGCTCAATCAACATGGCTGGCATGGCCAAACTAGCTGGCTGCAAAGGTTAGGGTTAGGTTTATGGTGATGGTATGGTTAGAGGGAGGGCAAGGGGAGGTAAGGGGAGCTTGTGCCTCCCCTCCCCCCCCAACACCCCAAATGGCCCCGCTTGGACACCCCCCCCCCCGCCACCCCGAATTGCCCCACTTGGACCCCCCCCCCCAACCGACCCTCCTGGAGCCCCCCCCCCCCGCCCCTCCTATCCCCCCCCCCCTTCGCCCTCCCTAAATCCCCCCTCCAATGCCCCCCCCCCCCCCCAAGGGGCCTCCGACTAGCAGTTAGTTGGGGGGTGGGTAGTTGGCGTCCAGAACCGAGGGGTCGCCCCCCCCCCCCCCCCATGAGACCAAGGAGACAGAGGAGGGTCAGCCATGTCACGGCTCACCAACTTCAGGCCAGCAACATGATGACCCGCCTATTCACCGCCCCGCTCCCTTCATAGGAACCTGTATCAGTGAGGCTGATGTGCTAACTCACAACTTCCGAAGACGTCCATATGCCACATTACAGGCTCCATGTACAAATGCTGCAAGTTGTATAATAGTCCCACACCTCCCTAGAAACACCCCCCAACATGATCTAAAATTTGGTGCCCTTTCAAGAAAGCCTTCTCAAGTATTGGCCGTATTTCCACACATTTTGTTTGCGGTTGGCTGGGGGTTGATGATGGAGCATTGCGTCAACCCATATTTTAGTGTTCGCCAAGTGTACGCCAAGGGGGGGAGCGTTAGCGCGCTGGGCATCTTTTTTGACCCTTGCCCCACCGGTGACCTTTTTGGGGGGTGCACTAAGCGCATTGCGCGTGCAGTGCAACTATTTGGGGGGAGCGTTAGCGCGCCGGGCATCTTTTTTGACCCGTACCCCACCGGTGACCCTATAGGGGGTGCACTAAGCGCAGTGAGCGCGCAGTACAACTATTTGGACGTCTAGCCGTCCTAGAACCCCATACTTTGTCATACTATGGGCATTATTGTTGTTTGACAACGGGTATTTTGATGCTTCTTTCACATTCGGGATATGGTATATTTGGATTCTCACCCGGTTTCACCAATTTTGTTCCATTTTTTGCTCGTTTCCACCACATCCACTCCTTACTAGGTTGATTTCTCCCCACCATGGGGACCCCAGGAAAGCAGGGGTAATGTAGCCATATTGATTTCTCCCCACCATGGGGACCCCGAGAAGGCAGGGGTGATGTAGCCATATTGATTTCTCCCCACCATGGGGACCCCGAGAAGGCAGGGTTGATGTAGCGAATACTGAGTTTGCGCTTCGTTCTTGTGACGTGAGGCAGAAACGCCATCCAAACCGCTTGCGGCTTTGGGACTCATTACTATAGCGAAATCTATGGGAAAGGTAAAGGCAAAGTACCGTTTGTTAAGTACAATACAAATGACATTTGGAGTTGTTGAATTCACAGCTATTGTCTAATTATGCAACGTGCTTTGTAGGGAAGGTGCGCAGTCCATCATGGTCCATTTGGGGGGCTTTCTCCATCAAAGGGTAAATCTCGGGCTGAAGTCGGGATAGTTAATAGAAAGGTAGCGCGCCGAGTGCGCGCCGGGTGCGCGCCGGGCAAACATTCCCCCTTGGACGTCTAGCCATCCTAGAACCCCATACTTTGTGATACTATGGTCATTGTGCCATTCATTGGAACAAAGAATGGCACTTTGGCAGCCCGCCAACAATCTTACAATGACGTGCACGGGTGGTATAGGGCACATATTGAGCAACTGTTTGCTCGCTTGTGACATTGGGGCTTGGTTAGGAACATCTGGTGTGGCGGCCCCAGTGAGTTGCACCAGTCAGTCGGTATTTTGTTGCATTTTACGCAATTTTGCATTCGCAAGCAGGTGCATCGGCCCCCCTATGGACCATGGGAGCATGTCCCGCCTCATGTTTGGACTGACAAAAGCAACTCAGCCAGCAACTCAGATGAGGCAGAGGATGAGGCAGAAATGTGTGTGTTGTGTTGTCAGAAGCGTTCCACCATCACAGTTTGTGGTAGCATTATTGTGCTAAATGTATTGACACCCACACTTGTGGGACCAATGTTGTTTGTTAAGTACAATACAAATGACATTTGGAGTTGTTGAATTCACAGCTATTGCCTTCTTGCAATGTACTTTGGAGGGAAGGTGTGCAGTCCAACGTGGTCTACTTGGGGGGCTTCTCCATGAGAGGGTAAATCTAGGGCTAAAGTCGGGATACTTAATAGAAAAGTAGCGCGCCGAGTGCGCGCCGGGCAAACACTCCCCCAGGAACCCCTCTGCCCGGCCCATTTTGTGCTTTTGTGTTCCATGCTGATTGTATAATTATGGTCCAAGGCCTAGAAATACCCACGACCGGGACCTTGCTGGGACACCATTCCAAAATATTGGAAAATATGGGAAAATGGAGGAAAATGGGTGAAAATGTGTCATTTGTGGAAAACTGAGTGGAAAAATGGTGATAAGCCACCCCCCGAAAGGTGGAAAATGGTGGTTTTTCAGTGCTGATGGGACACAGGGAGTGGGTATACTGGGCGATGGCCGGAGGAAAAATGGGGGGAAATGGCGAAGAGATTTTCCCCATATCTTTCCCCAATTTTTCCCGAGTCTCCACATTTTTTCCCATTTTCCCCCATTTTACCAACATCTTTTCCCCATTTCCCCCCATTCCCCCCTTTTCCCATTCCCCCCCGTTCCCCCCATTTTTCCTATTTCCCCATTTTTCGTCAGCCTACATGGGCACTTAATGCTGGATTCCACAGTCGAAGACATGTGCCCTGTCAGGAATGGGTTATCCAGAAAAGTCTGCCCATGTCAGGGTTTTTGGAGTGTTTATCCTCATGGCCTTGTAGTGAGGGTTTTTGTTTTTGAAGGCTCACCCAACAACAAATACACCATGCTATTCTGAATTAGCTGATCAACAAAGACCTAGAGATTGGCTTGCACCCTCTTGTTTTTACAAAGATTTGACACTAAAATTGGACTGCTCTGATCCCTGTTTCCGAGAGCTCTCTCGAGTACCATCTGGTAAGAGGGCTTTGCCAGCTTACCCAAGTCTGAACTAAAAAAAAGAGAGTTTGACACTAAAAACTTCGCCACTGCGATCAAACGTGGCATGCCTTGCCTCCACCTTTCAGCACGGGAACGCCGGAAGAGACATGAGACGTGAGTCCAGCCTCAACATTAGCGAGAGGATTCCAAAGCTGAAGGTTCAGGCATCTCTGCTACTAGCAACTCAAACGCCTAAGCCCCTGACGGGTAGAGGGGAAGGCAAGAAGAACCCGGACCTCTTTGCCACCAATTACTTCCCAGCTCATCGCCACAACAAGGGTATAACTAAGCCATACGAGCTGCTACGGCCGGCCAAACAGGCTGCCCCACCGGCACCGGCGAGTGCAGCGAGCAATGCGACGGCGGATGTGCGCCCGGATCATGACTGGACAAGGAGCCTAGAGCAAATAGATAACAGTCCCAAAAGGGGCCTTAATCCGGAGTCGTCCCGGCTCCCGCTGAACGAGTCAACATTGCTGTGCCCTAACATGCCAGAGGGTCCAGACAGTGACACACAAGCCGGCACACCACGGTCGGACTCTTCCTTTGTAGAAGTCTTTTCGTCGTCGGAATCATGGGAGTCCACGCCACAGCGCAGGATGCAACGACGTGGGCTCACCTTGGCAAGACGAAGAACTAGTGGTACGCCGGCCAGACGGCCGAGGGAGCGGGCGGATGCCAACTCAGGAACAACGACCCCGGCATTGCTTCTAAGGGCACCGTATATTCGGATAGGTCAGCATGCTCCACACTCATTTGCGTGGCTCTAGGGGGGAACACCCGTAGTTGGGGAGAGGGGGTGGTACGGGAGGCGGCGGCAGCCGCAAACGTGGGCGCGAGTTCAACTGGTAGCAGGGTATGTTGCAAGGGATCCTAAGTATCATCCTCTCCATCTCCGGATGTGCATGTAGGCGACCAGTCGTTCATCGGAGACCATCTCTTAGAGTGCCAACTGGATGTGACTGCTGGCGACCACCGCATGATGTGGGCCACGGGCGATAGGTGGGGGGGCGAGGGGCCCCGTCTTAGCAACTGTTGAATCCCCTTAGGTGCGCAGTTGTCTCTTGCGACTTGCACACTTCCCTTTGCATGCCCCACATGTTGCCGAGGCGCCACCGGTACATCCGACGAAAGCGGCGGTGGGCAGGTTGTGCCCCTAGTAGGACTGCATATGTGCCCTGGCATGCGTGCAATACCCGGGGGTACATCCCGGCGGGCGGCAGCCAGCGCATGCGTCGGCATGGCAGGGTCTCGTGGCGGTGTCTCAGGCATCGGGATGCATGCTAATCGCACGGGGCATGAGCAGCCCCGTGCGATACCCAGCCCCAGTGCCTGCCATATGGTGCTTGACCCTGTGACCCTTGGTTTTGGGCCTAGTGACCTCGCTGAATTTGAAGTCCTAGTGGTGGAGACAGGGATACGCCATGGGGGACTAACCTCGTCGGGGTTATGTGCAGACGACCCGCCTACACGGTGGGTTCGCAGCTGTGTTGAGCTGCCGGGTTATGCTAGGGGCTGGGTTCCTGAGCCCTCCCCCACGCACTCCACAATGCTATACACTATGATGCAAGTCGACAGGTCTCCGGAGGCCCAGGTGGCTCATGGCCGAGCGTCCACAGAGCACACATAAATTGCCCTTCGGATGGAGCCTCTTGTCATACAGGGTCCAGCCAGTCTAATTACCTCAATGGCCTGTCGCTGACGTCAGGTTCGGTGTAGAGATGGTGATGATCCCATGGACTGTTGCTGCTCAAAATGAATTCCTTCCTTGCCTCCATCTTTCAGCTCTGCTTTACGCTCCGGTTAGGTCTCACCAAAATGATGGATCCGCTACTACCCACGTGCGTGGCGGTGGTCCAAAAGTGGACCATGCGTGGCACAAGTGGCCAAACAGTCCAAAACTGCTTCTTTACACTGCTATGTTCAGGGGCTTCCAGGCTGCAGTGGATGTTTGCCTGCAAGGTGATACCTTGTGGATATCCACATGTCTGGGTATTTGCATTGCGCACTGTGCGTCACGCCCGCGGCACATGTAGTGTACAAGGGACTGTCTTGGAAAATCACACCCTGCATCATAGCTTTTTGCCTGTGAAGAGACACGGGTCTGTCAAGACGTCAGAGCACATATCTCATGCACACATGGTGAGATTCAAAACCCCGGAGTAGCCACTCGACCAGCGCCGCGAGAAACGCCACCTCCGAAACGGCTTCCTTTCTAAATACCCTAAGGTCGATGGCTCGTACCCCATATTTGACAGAGAGGGTTGGAAACACGCCAAGTTGCGTCCTAGCGTGTCTGTGAATCGTCCTCACATATTGGACGCATGCCCTAGAATATCTCGCACCACTGTGGCCTCATATTCTCATCCTTGGCAGCCTCCACTCCTCTGTGCAGCATTTATAATGCCACGTCGGACAATTCCTCCCCCGGCGCCAGAAGAATTCCACAGCCAACGCCGCACAGGCTACGCCTACGATGTGCGATACCAAGAGTCATATGACCCACAGAAGGTTCACACCCGGAGAATGGTAGAGCCCCCGGCGGTATGTCGTGCAGGACCAGGGCTGCGGTAGCGTGCGTTCGTTTCCCTGAAAGGGCTTGGTGGTTGCACCAAAAGGTCAAGGGAGGGGCAGGCAACCAAAGGGGAATCGATGCCCCGCAGCATCATATTGTGGCGGACAATGCTGACTGGCCTCGGGCCATTGCTCAGTGGCAAAGGGTAAGAGGCCAAATAAAAATTTGTGTACCTAAAATCGGCCTCCAATTCCGGGCCCCTTTAATCAGTTTCATTTTTTTTCCTGAGGAAAGCCTTTTTGATGTGGGGGGATGGAGGAGGGGGTTCGGCTGGGGGTTGGCCTAGCACTGAATGACCCCACACCCCCTGGGTGGTCCTTACACAATGGTTTGACTGGAATCAATTTGCTCAGAGGTCCTGAACTGTCATGCAGTTACATTTCATCTCCATCAAAGGTGTCAGAGGGCGCCACAGGTCTACGTGTGGGTACATGCAGGTTACTGTGACCTACTAGTATGAGGCCTTTGGGCTTTCCTGCCCGGCTCGTCCCGACTCACCTGCACCCAGATTACACCTCCAGAGCGTGCTCTTTTGCGAACCAAAGGTTTCTGTGGTGTATCAGGTGAGGCAACAGCCTGTTGCGTGAATTTGTAGGCAGACGTGGTGGGTGCCTGTTGACAAAAAGGGGTGGCAGGCAGCACACGCACTGTCCAAAACGGACGAAATTCTCAAATATGTCGCCAGTACAGCATGCAGACCCATGGTGTTCCAAATAGCCCTTTTCAAGGGTTTCCTGCAGCAGGATCGGAGAAAATTGAAGAAATATGCGCCTGTCCACAAACAGGGCGATGTTTGTCCAAATTGGTGTCCCAGCACTGCCTGAAAAAGGCAACGCAAATGATGACGATGATTCAGAATAAACGTGATGGAATGAGGGCGAGAGATATCAAAGAGTAGCACGTAATGTACAAACGAGGGTCCCACATGGTGAGTGTGTTCCAGATCCGAACCAGTGGATATCCTCTGTTCACTATAACCTTGCACACCCACTCAAGGAGTGCCACGCCTAATGGCATCATTTATGAAGGCTCACTAGTGACTTGTGTGATTCACAGTACATGTTTTTCCTGCTCTGTCTATCTATCTCTGCCGACATACATGACTGGGAGACGCGTCCCCCCACGTCGTGTCCCACCACCCTCTGGTTGACACCTGCTGCATGGGGCACTATGCATGCGCCCAAACGTTGGCATAGGGGCTGGTCCCAGTGCCAATGGTGCTGACGGTCAGGGCCATTGGGACGACCAGTGGGGCGAGACTTCCAGCAAATACACCTTTGCCCTGAACAGCTCTAGACAGCACCATAGTTTGTGGTTTGCGTCCGATTGCCTTCATTCACAGGTGTACGAGGACTGGGAGGCGGCGCATCAGCCAAAGTACTATCAATTCGGTATGCCTGTGAGATCTGTGCTGTGTAAATCTGCACTGTGCCAGGGCTGCTCCGTGCATGTGATGCCCGGCTGTGCTCTGGGTATCTTTGGGACATGATGGGCCCGTCTGCCGAAAAAACAGTAATGAATCGACCCCCCCGCCCCCTTTCTGTAAGCAATTGGACCGATTTTTGCACCAAACCCCATGACGCTGTCCGAAAGGTTGGCAGAACATCGCAGACCGTTCCAAACCCTGTCCCCCATATTATCAAGCGCTTGATGTCATTTTGACCACAGCTATTTCGCCTTTTGGGGCCAATGTGCGACAAAATGGGGTATGAAAGTATGTGGATCTGCATATTTGGGGAGCACAGTATTGCCATGCTTGATATTATTTTGGTGCATGAAAAAAAAGGGGGGGGGAGCGATTACCTCTACCTTGACCCTCTGCCTGTGAGACGGGCCTGGACGGTATCTGTGTGACCCAATGAGACCGGCCGGGGCCTCGGGTTACCGCCGCACGCTGAGTGGCAATGCACAAGCACCGCCAGCATGTGCGAAGGTGTGCGCCCGTGGAGTGGGGAGCGTGTGAGTGTGGTGCGCCTGGTCTGTGTCCCCCGCAAGAGGCAGTCTCTCCGGACCAGGCTGCTATGCGTCCATTTGCGTCCATTTGTTTTTGTAGAGGCGTCCGCTTGCGTCCGTTTTTAGTCTTGGGGGGCGTCCGGTTGCGTCCGTTTTCACCAAAATATCAATCCCATCTCTGAGCAGCAACCAATTGGACCGGAACCCTTTAAGTACCGGCCACGTCCAATGATGGTGTCTATTGGTATGGCACCAGAGGAGTGGGGTTTTTTGTCGTCTTCACCTTCTGTGACCAACAAAAGCTGCTGCACAAAACAAACCAAGAAGCAGGCCCGAGGTTGTTGTTGACCCACACTGCGGAGAGGCAAGCATGCAACACCAGGTGTATGAATTGTGGCAGCCCACGTGGTATGAAAAGACGGGCAATTGGCGCTATTGCATGGGTGGAAGACAGAAGTTGCCTGGGCCACTAGGTAGTGTGGTGTGCTTGTCGGAAAGGAGTAGACACTCAGACCTTCAGCTGAAGCATGAATCATGTTGGTAAGCACAAGCCACCAACCGCAGATTTGGATGATCCAGTTTCGCGGTTATTTGTATGGTTGTATATTCTTCAATTTGCATCCTCTTCGATTTTGAACTATCTGCACTTTTACAATGTTGAGTCAGTGGGTTGTGAAGGCAACAAAGAACCATCCGGACATTGCAACTAGCAGCGCTACATCTACCAACACCCATGAGGTCACCAACAGCAGTAGCAGCAACAAACAACAACATACAACAACAACCCCAACAAAGCACACAACCAACAACACCAACATCCTCCACCTCCCCAAGCTCACAAGCACAAACAGCAACCCCCAGACATGCCCCCACAAACAGTACCAAGGCTACCCCACCTTCCAGCACAACGCCAAAGAGGAAGAAGTCCCCAGGAACGACACCAGATTCCCAACTGAAGGGGAAAACGGCAAAGTGGGCACAGCACAAAACTTGTAAGTTGCGTCCGTTTGCGTCCGTTTTCAGCTTTGGGGTGCGTCTGTGTGCGTCCGTTTGCAGTTCTGGGGGGCGTCCGTTACCGTCCGTTAAAACGGACGCTAGGGCCAAGTATGGTCTTTCTTCACAAGTCCGTTTCCCTATGCCATTTCCTCGTTTTCTTTTTTGCCCGCCGGCGCTGCTGTAATACCTGTGTTATGCCTTTGTCCATGAATCCCGACGGCAAACCAGCATGTGCTACAGAAAGCAACAATGCCGGTGGGTGGGGTTCAGGAGTAGGCCACACATCAACCCACTGCCCTATCCAGAAGGCCAAGAAATGTTAGTGCGAATGACCCAAATTTGGCGTGCAGGCACTAGGGAACAGGCTCCGGCAACATCGGTGCTGGATAATCTTTCGCTGTCCCCACATGTGCCACTCAAAATGCACAGAAGTTATGAAGGCAATAGAACGACGAATTGCCCTTGCCACCAGTCACCAGACCAGACCTGCGCTTGAATGGAAAAATTGGGAGGAGGGGTCCCAACCCCCCCACCCAACCACACCCCACTCCCCTCTCCCAATCCTCCCCTACCGCGGGTCGGACCAAAACTTGTCAACAGTGAAAATCAAAGTTTTTGCAGAGAAGAATTTTGGGACACAGACCGTTGGGTGCTAGACCCCCACTTTCCTGCCCCTCCACCGGCTCAACCACATGCTCCGGGCTAGTCCTCCCACAACACCCAGCATTTTCATTTAAAAGGTGGTTGGACAGGTCAGAATTTCGCCTGTGGGTCCGAGAGGTGGTAAGGACCTCATGGCACTGCCGTACGCCGCCATGCGATTGCCGTGGGGCTTCTGATCACAAATACACCTCATATTTGGTGTTGCCAGAGATGTACGTACCCGACCACAGATATCTGTTGTGCTGACCTGCCGCCCGGACGGCTCAGCCTGATTACCTGTGCCCCCGTCTATCCCCCTACCTGTGCGTTGGCCGGTGCCCCTGGGGCTCGATCTCGGTACCTTCTGGTCGGGTGTCATGTGATTTGACCGCTGAGCCACGTGCCCTCCATTTCTCACAGGCAGGGGAGCCGTGGGTGACAACGTGCACAGCACCTTCCACTCACAACTGGAGCCCCAATCGTTGGAGCCGCCCACGCCCAGTCGAAAATCCGGCAGAAAACAGTTTTCGCTGCCTGACCGGGACATTATTCGTCTGGCGAACTCAGGAGGCGATATCAATACTGAGCCCCTGATGACTACAAGGCGCATGTACCCTGAGAAGGTTTGTTACGACCAGTTGGAGATGCCAGCCAACCGACCGGTGGAGGGGGCCTCCGTCTACGGAAACGGTATGGACCGTATGGATGGCAGACGGTTGTACAATACGGAGCCCATGTACACTGTCACTCCGCCGTGGTGGACGGCAGGGGCGGCTCCCAGTGCTCCGCTCGGTACGACCACCAAGAGACGGGGGCCCAGCAACCGATTCACTGCCCCATCCCCATTCTAAGGGACTGCTCTATTGGGTGCGCGGGGGAACAGTGCACGGCCCGTACGTGCGTAAGGGCGTGCGTGCGTGCGTGTGCGTGTGGTTGATGCTGGAGCCTTCGGGCCTGCACCGCTTCGTTTCTTGTTCCGTTCGCTGTTGTCTGTCTGTCTGTCTGTCTGTCTGTCTGTCTGTCTGTCTGTCTGTCTGTCTGTCTGTCTGTCTGTCTGTCTGTCTGTCTGTCTGTCTGTCTGTCTGGGTCGAAATCAGGCCGAAGGGAGATAGGCCAAAGGGAGGGTTATTCAGCTCTGAACTGCAGCACGACACCGCACATGCCGTATCCCAGCGGGTACAGGAAGGCGCCTGGTCGCGCTATTTTTGTTGTTTGCGGCCTGACGAGGCAAACTCCACGCTCAGACAAAGGCTTCGTTGCTCTGTTTGTCTGCTTGTGTGTGTGTGTGTGTGTGTGTGTGTGGTCATGCCTGCTTTTTGACTGTCTGGTCGGCCTGACAAGGATATTTGCACGCAACGCCTTCTCAGTGCCTGTTTGTCACGTCCGTTGTGTGTGTGTATGTGTGTGTGGCTGTGCATGGAAGTGTGGGTGTTTGGGTCCGTGTGGTCCGTGTGACCCTTTCTCAATGACGCACTTGCCCCTCAGGCAAGGTACCCTTGACGCTCTCTGGGGCTGGAACCTACGACTTTTCAGTTCAGGGCAGGACAGCCCATGGTAGGCCCAAACCGCGTGTGTGCACTCAAATGCATCGGTAGCGCAGGCTCAGCCGTTATATCGCAGTTTTATTCTGACCTTTGTCCCGAACACGACCAGTGGGTGTTCGCCAAACGGCATCCCGGTCCTTATTGCTGTCCCTTGTTGGACGCCCAATACCACGAGGTACTACATGCAGCATCGCGGTGTGTCGTTCCGTGTGCACAGCCCAAACCGTTGGAGCGGTGGTACACATTTCTCTTCGCCAAGGCAACAGGCTCTGCTGCGGCATCAGAGTGGTCTCAGACACGGTGCGCGCTCAGTGCGTACGATGGGGTTGCGCTAAGAGAGGGCAGGAATGATCCAGGGAAAACCCTCCACCAACAACAAGATGGCACACCAAAGTACTGCAGGAAAACCGCGCAATGTTGGCCGGCCATCTCTGCATTGCAGTGGTGGGCTCTGGAATCTGGTGTCGTTTTGCTTAGTCTGACCCTGCCCACATGCATCGTGGCGGTGAGCGTTGTGAGTGGCAACAGTTCCCCTTTTTCTGTTGGGGGGTGCGGTGAGCTGATTTTTACGAAGGGAACTGTGGGGAAGATCTTCGACCTCTGGAAAAATAGGGAAAATAGGACTGTGAAAAATGGGTATTTCGTCCCATTTTTCTCCCATTTTCTCCCATTTTCTCCCATTTGTGTGGCATTTTTCTCAGCCACATTCTGCCACAACCCTCCACAACCCACATCCCGTGTGCTATCCCCGCTACTTCCCCATTCCCCCTCAAGTCCCCCGCCCCCCCATTTCCCACTGTCCCCCCCCCCCGGTTTCCTCCATTTCCCCCATTTCTACATTTTGCAGACTCTAACATTCTGGTTTGGTGAGTTGGTGAGTTTGGTAGTGGTGAGCGCGGATGCCTGTGCGGGGCGCGCTTGGCAGCAAGAGGAAACCAGCATGCAGCAACCGCCTGGGCAGCCTTACTGCCTGCAGGAGAGAGTACAGTGCACCATCGCAGTGCGGACGTTGATACACGACGTTCGGTGATGTCCGCGCTACCCACAGGGGTCCCGTATTCAGCAACGCCCCCGCGAAGTCTTGTAGGACAGCAACAGTCTACTCTTGAAGCCTTCAAGGGACAGGCTCGGCAGGCAGCGGTGTGGATTCTAGTTCAAATACGGTCCGACGTGCGCACGATGTGCACACCGCACGGACACTCCCTCCAAGGCCCGGGACACCCCCCCCCCCCCCCCACGTCCCCTTGGGCCATGCAAATGGCTCTCGGGGGGCATGCAACACATCTGCGTTGCGCAAGATTTCCTGGTCCAGCGCAATCGCCTGCGATCCTGGTGCAGCACTGACAAATGTTTTGCTTCCTGAACTCTGGTGTGGTCCGGTCGCCTGTGAGGCTTGTGAAGGGCCACACAGTTCGAGATGTTCCCAATGCCGTCAAAAGAGCAATATCGTCGGGCGTGCAGGGGAGGCAATGTGGTGCACGCGGGCGTGCGTGGCCGTGTGCGTTTGCGTGGGCGTTGCTGCTGCTGCAGGCCCTCGCTGCTGCTGCTGCTGCTGATGAAAGCAGATTCATCAGGTCGGCTTCGGCGGAGGGTCAGAGTAGCTTCTGAGAGAAACGACGGGGGATTTTGATCCGCAGCGCGATGGCAGCCTTCAGCGAGCATCCCATCGCAGCGCGCGATCCTCGAGCCTTGTGGGCCGCTGCTGTCGAGCTTTGAAGTCCTTTGCTTCTGTCCTCGTCGTTTATTTGCGGTGGTGGTGTGTGCGCGCGTGCGACAAGGCAACAGCACGTGTGCTTCAGTTGGTCATTCGTGGGTCTCGGGGCGGCAACTGCGTATCATTTATTGGCAGTGGACATTGTACGAGGGATTCCTGCTGTCCACCCGATATAAACCATCGTATCCCAGACGAGTAACCGCCACAAAGCGTCGTCGGACCTCACTTGCAGGTTGGGTTCGGAGTGCTTTCAACAGTCCCTGGCGCATTGGTCAGCAAGCTGCTGAGTGACCTCCAGCAAACAGACAGGTGGTGTGTCACACTGCGGGGGAGTATCAGACGCGGTGCGCACGCAGTGCGTATACTGAAGTTTGTCTGTCTGTTGTTGCATGGACCTTTTCGGCTACGTGCTGCCGGCGTCTATGCTTTTGCCCAAAACTGTACCTGACACCGCAGAAGGAATTTGGGCAGTGTAGCCACATACAAAATCGGGAGTGTTGTGCAATAATTTGTCATTCTTCAGCCTGTTGCTGCAGTGGTTGCATGTGAGCTTGCCCTCACACCCTGCCATAACTCTCCCCCCAGCAACTTTCACCAAGAGACAGTACAAAGGCTTCAAAGGCAGACCATTTCCTGGAGAAGTTGTTCAAATACCTGACACGGTGCGCGCACGGTGCGTTAACTCCCTCTGTGACTGCATGTTCGTGTGCTTCGTCGTGTCGTGGTGGTGCTGTCTTGTGGCATGCCATATCTGAGTGGTGTTGTATGCCGTGGTGTGGGCTTTTTTGGGGTTGTGTGTAATGTGGTATTCCATTTATTCCATGTTGTGTGGTGCCCCAGTGCTGTCAGCGTTTCACAATGACGAAGCGAATGGTCTGACGCGTTGCCTCGAGGTTTTGCCCTGATACTGTGGGCCGCCGCCGTCAGTGGCCGGCACTGCCACAAGGTGGCGCACGGCCTGGCAGCCACGCACATGACGCAGTGACACAAAACATGAAGGTTTATTCGATCCCGCACATGCTGAGCGACAGAGGCACAGAGGTGAATAGCAATGCATTCCCGTGTTGTGTGTGCTGCATGCTCTGAACAAGGAGGAGGGAGGAGCTGCCCTGAAATGGTCCTGTCCGCATCCCCAATCATGACTGTCGGCAGAATGCACAAGACAACCGCATGCATTTGCTGCGTTGGCAGTATGAAGCAGGTCGATTGGAAGAGGAAATGTTTTCGGAATGTGTCATACCCTGCCATCATGCCCTGTTCCCCCCCGCAGTATTCAGCAGATCGGAAGCCCCTGGCGCTGTGTAAGCACGCCATTTGGTGCTGTATTATGAAACATTGCTTGGATTGAAAATTTTGGCCGGAACCGGCCAAAAAAAAAAAGCATGATGACAAAGAGCCACTGGCAAGAGGTTGGCCGGGGTGGATTTTTGTGCTCTCTCTTTGGCCAATTCCAACCAAACGTGGTCCCAGGAGAAGCAGACGGTACTCCAGTGGTTGCAACAGACACATGCGGCGTTAGACGATGGAAGGCTTTCCAGATGCCAGGAGTCTCGGCACCCAGCAACAAAGTGCAATGGACAATGAAGTACCATGAAGCATGAAGTATAGCTGCAACCATCAACAAACACGCAGGTTCTCTGGACTAGTCCAGGCAGTGAGTCACCATGCGACTCCAAAGAACGTAAAGGACAGAAATTATCGAACGATATTGATCGCAGGCAAAGGGTGAAAGTATGGACCTCGTTGAAACAGAAGACCAAAGTCTACTGTCAAGCAGGCATTGGGCAGAAAGAATGCATGCCTGATGTCAATTTGGCGCCAAAACAAGGGCTCTGTGCAACATCTTTCACTGACGGGAGGGACAACAGGCTGTCCATTTCCAGCCAAAGCGCAGATTTCACCGTATTTGTTTGGCCGGAACTGGCCAAACCACTGCTGTTTCTTGCTCATGGATTTGCAGCAATAAGTACCAGAGTGTCACAGCGAAAAAACTCTCCGCGTTTTTCAGATCAATGGGATGCATGTTATGAACCAAATCTGGTTCACAACACGCCTGACGGTCCCCTGCCAGCAGAGTAGACTACCGCTGAGAACCCCTGCACAACATGGGGGAGTATCAGACACGGTGTGCACGCAGTGCACATGCGGAGTTGTTGTGTGGACTGTGTCAGCTAATTTGGAGGCTACGTGCTGCCGGCGCCGATGCTTTTGCCCAAAACTGTACCTGACACTGCAGAAGGAATTTGGGCAGTGTAGCCACATGCAAAATCCAAAAAAAAATCGGGAGTGTTGTGCAATAATTTGTCATTCTTCAGCCTGTTGCTGCACTGGTTGCATGTGAGCTTGCCCAAGGGGGCCCTCACACCCTGCCATAACTCTCCCCCCAGCAACTTTCACCAAGAGACAGCACCCCCTCCTCTTTGTCCTAGCTACGCCCTTGTCCAAGCTACAGTAGGCGTAGGGACCATATTAATTTGGTACCTAATTTGATTCGGTATAAATGTAGTGCAGCCACATAATACATGGGTTTGGTGACAAATTCGCCAGTTACATAGAGTCATGGACACATTTGTTGTGAGTGTTTGCCCAGTTGAACCCACATAGCTCTGATTTTGGGGATATTTGTGCACCATATCCCCGTTTCTTGCATCAGCTCACCATGCCGGTAGTTTTATGTGTCGCGCGCAAGCTACGCCCTTGTCCAAGCTACAGTTGGCGTAGGGACCGTATTTGGGACTTTTGCGTAGCTAGGACAAAGGGGGGGGGGGGTGCAAGGGCTTCAAAGGCAGACCATTTCCTGGAGAAGTTGTTTAAATACCTGATGCGGTGCGAGCACACTGTGTGAACTCCCTCCATGAAGCATTTTTTTGTAACCCCCCCCCCCCTTTTCCAAGCAACACCTATCTCCAAGCAACACTAGGCGTTGGTTCCGTCAATTTTTGCACCTTTGATTTTGGCGGTGCGTTTTCTATTCGTTCTAATGTGTGCCATGTATGCTTTCTGACACCTTGGTTTTGAGAAGCACGAAGTTCATATTTTGTGTCAAGGCAGCTCTGTTGGCCAAGAGGGCATTTGTAGCATGTTTTACCTCTTGGTTTTCATAATAGTACATCATGTCTACACGTGTATCACACAAGTTGCGGCGCGTAAGCAATACCCTTGTCCAAGCAACACCAGGTGTTGGTTGCGTCAATTTTTGGTCATTTACTGTTGCTTGGACAAGGGGGGGGGGGCTTCATGTTTACCAAGAGAAAGGTACTTTGCGACGACATGCCATGGAACACCTGAGACAGAAGTTGTATGCACCTCCTGCTGTGCTTGTGTGCGCCTTCCCATCGCTGACCAAGAACTACCACTGGGAACCTATGGGAATGCCATGCACGCAGTGCGCACGCAGTGCGAAGTTCTGGATGTCGGCAAATAATCGAACCCTAGTTTCGGCCCCTTTTCACAAGTTTTTGATTCCGTACCAGGTTTTTTTTTTTAGCTTCCGAAGCATTTAGGATGTGACATATTTGAATTGTCAACCATTTTTGCCCATTTTCAACCATTTCCCCCTATTTCCTCCCCCGCATGGGCGTTAGCGCACGGGGTGCGCGCCGGGCGTCTTTGAGGGAGCGTTATTTTGGGCCTTCAACCTTCTGGTGCTATTGAGGAAACCGGGCCAATTATCCAATCCACGCTTTGTTGTGTGGCCAAGTGGGCTTTCCCTTGCTGCTGAACAAAGCACTGAAGTGGGGTCAAGAATCATGGATCCGGGGTTTGTACAAGTTGGACTTTGTGGAAGAAGGGCATGTTCAGAGTGGGCATGTGGGCTTTCCCTTGCCACTGAACAAAGCATTGAAGTGGGGTGAAGAAGCATGGATTTTGGGTTTGTCCCAATTGGACTTTATGGAAGAAGGACATGTTCAGAGTGGGCAACTTGAAGGCAGTTTCGTTGTTCTCATGTGGGCTTTGCTGCTTCGCCGTGCTACTAGACAAGTGATAAGTATTCTTGGGTGAGTATCCCAGCCTCTGCGTGCGCCGTATGCACGCAGTGCGCACGCAGTGCAAGAACTTGGCCTATGTCCAAAACGAAAAAGTACATTGGGGGAGCGTTAGCGCACCGGGCACATGCCGGGCATCTTTTTTGACCCGTGCCCCACCGGTGACCTTTTAGGGGGTGCATTGAGCGCAGTGCGCCCGCAGTGCAACTATTTGGACGTCTAGCCGTCCTAGAACCCCATACTTTGTGATACTATGGGCATTATTGTTGTTTGAAAAAGGGTATTTTGATGGTTCTTTCACATTTTCATAGACTCCATGCCCATTAGGTCCATTGGTGGGATATGGAGTGCCGACCTGTGGAATCCTAAGTATGTGTCGCATGTTTATAAGGTGACTGTTGCCGTTGATATGTTGGCATTATTATATGGATTTGCCCTTTGGGACGTCGGCTGATGTTTTCATTTGGGATGGGTACCCCGTTCATCTCTTTTATGCACAATCGCATATCATTAGGCAAAGATGTGCATGTTGGACCCTTCCCTTCCCCCCCCTCCAGTTCCAAAGGGCGGTTCAGCAAGTGATTGGCAGAGTACCTTGAAACCAAGCTCATTGAGCAACTCATAAAATTCTTGAACCCCCCATGCAATTTCCAGTGTGCTGATGAATTCAATTGAGCTGTACTTTGGTTCGTTCGGGTTCGTCGCGATGTTGCGCAGAACCGTGGCAAGATATTGTTTGGTGTTGGCGCTTGTCTTGGAATCGTACCGGCTAAGCACCGTGAACAAGTCAGCCACAACGCATCCCACATACTTCTGTGAGGATGCATGTGGGCAGTAGAGGTACCAGCAGCAGCAGGGGGCTATGCACTGGGGCAACATCAAGAGGCTTTGCACTGTGGCACCAGTGGGTGGCTGAGCACTGGTGGTGGCAGTAGGGACCATATATTGGGGCAGCAGCAGTGGCTGGGCATCGGGGCAGCAGCATGGGGTTGTAAACTAGGGGCCACGGACAAAGTGAATGAGGATCTGATTGTCGAGGGCCTGGGTACATGGTTGTCGGTTTGTTGTTTCATTACGTACAGCCTTGTATGGACCTTCTTGTACCCGAGGTGATTTCTTTGATTTGGAGTTGTTGAATTCACAGCTATTGCCTTATTATGCAACGTGCTTTGTCGGAAAGGTGTGCAATCCAACGTGGTCTACTTGGGGGGCTTCTCCATGAGAGGGTAAATCTGGGGTTGAAGTCGGGATACTTAATAGAAAAGTAGCGCGCCGAGTGCGTGCCGGGCAAACATTCCCCCATTACAGAAGGCAACGACGAAGCACCGCCTGGACTTTCAAACAATTTTCACCAAATGCAGCTGGTGCCATGAGCACGGCTCTACCATCAGTGAAAGGTGGTGTCTGCGTTTACCGGCTCCTCCCTAGAGACGGCTTCTACATTCAGAACCATAGGATTTGCTGGAGAAGGCGCCAAGTCATGATGACTTGGCGTTTCAATGCTCGGGGCGGAGTGTCCTTCCGCTGTGCACTGTTCCCCATCAGCGTATCCTTTTGCATGATAAAGGGGGCGTATTGCGCGCTGTGCACAAAGTTTGTACAGGACCACACCCAAGCTGCATAGTGGTGCCTAGTACCAGTAACAATGAGCGTTGTTATGCATTTATATGAGCTGCTTGCATGCTTTGCCCTCATGTTTTGCATCCTTTCCTATAGTTTTGTGGTATCTACCAAGAATTTGGATTCTGATTACGAACTATGGCTTGCGATGAGGAAGAAATGGAGAGGTTGCGACAAACTAAGGTGCGGAAGAAGTGGAAGGAGGCTGAAAAGGTGGCATCACAATCGGCAACAAAGTCCCAAACTCCTAGTGTCTCGGAATTATTGTGGACACTGTGGTGAGGTTGTTGAGACAGCTGTGAAAAAGGTTCGCGGATATCTCAATATGGTGGTGGACGAGGTTCGAAGGTCTAACCGCTTGAACCATTATAATCATAGCCCACGTGACCCACTTCACTGACTCTATGCCCATTAGCTCGATGGGTGGTGGCCTTGGGTGGTTTGGAGGGTGGGGGTTGGGTGAAACATGAGGCTATCCAACATTGTGGGGGTGTAGTATGGTCTGTACAGGCAAGAATATTTCCAACCGTAGCAAAAACCCCCAATTTATTCCTGTCATGTGCGCGTTGTGCCCGCGCTGTGCGCACGCTGTGCACACACGCCCCCAAATTGGGTTCACGAGGTGTCCTTGGTCGGGCAGTCTGTTCGCATGTCCATCAGTGCTCACACGCAAGGGGACAGTTCTTCACCTGATCTGCAGCGTTCTAGCATCAAGCAGACGCAACTCTTCCAGCTGCTTCAGGTGTGAGACATGTCCTGACATACAGTCTGTTGATCCGACCATTGCACTCCCCATCCGATGGCTTTGCTTGCCCATGTGACCCCCCCACCGCCGTGTGTTCTCCCCCCTTGTGCACTGTGCACTCTTGGTGTGAGTGTGAGTGTGAGTGTGAGTGTGAGTGTGAGTGTGAGTGTGAGTGTGTGTGTGTGTGTGTGTGTGTGTGTGTGTGTGTGTCCAGACCGCGGAGGGCCGGCGGGCACCATGGGGATGTGCCGCGGGGGCGCCCTACCGGGGGACCGCATCTCCTCCTCCTCCTCCTGTGTGTGAGTGTGTGAGTGTGAGTGTGAGTGTGTGTGTGTGTGTGTGTGTGTGTGTGTGGGTGGGTGGGTGGGTGGGTGTGGGTGACCTGCACACTGTCCTCTGAATGCTCCGCAAGTAGCCTCAAAAGGATGGAGCCGCAGGCATCAGGGGCGGACACAAGTGAAAACTGGCCACATAAAAGAAGAGCCCTTGCCATCCTGGCGCCTGGCATCAAAATGGCTGCAAATGGAGGAGTGATGACCTTTTGGTGATAACAATTATACAATTTCAGTTGCCTCCCCCCCCAAAAAAAAAATCCCCACGAATATTGCCACGACCGGACTACATTCAGGGCCGAAGGTGACAAGAGCCACTGTCCCCCCTGTGTGAACCACACCACAACTTCCATACATCACACTTCACTCGAAACTTCACTGTCCCAGTATTTTCTTCGTTCATACAATGAGCTCAACCCGACCGCCCCCGCCCCCTAAGTCCATGTCTGAGGACGTCCGCCGGGTGCTGTTCCCTCAAAAGAAGCCTGCGCCGCCGACGCGCAAGCGGCCGCTCGAAGGCAGCGTCCCGGAAGGGTGGTCCTCGACGGACGTGCAGCGGCTAAAGGAGGCACAACGCGCAGTGGACCCACTGGCGCCCAACTACTGGAATATCGTGGGCGCCAAAGTCGGCAAATCCAAAGCCGAGTGCCTCGAGTTCATGGAGAGCTCCTTCAGTACCCCCGAAAAGCGACCGCGCCGCCTGAACGCCAAGGCCGAGTTCTCGAGCTTCGGCCGACTGGTCTTGAAATCGGGGAGTTCGCGACCCAAAGTCATCGCGTCCATGAGCCTCATGGAGCGGCAAACACACCGCGACGACCCGTTTCAGAGAGCGAAGACGGTGGGGGTCCCCGCGGCATTTTGAGGCCGCAGAAGTTCTTGTCCAAGTGTCTGGTCTCTCTCGGATGCGCCGACTGCAGGCGTTCGCGCATCCCCTGCGGATGACGGGCCCGTCTACCGAGTCGGAGCACGCGCGACTTTGTCGGGGCTGGCCCTCGGCGGCTCCGCGGTCCCATGCGGCACTGTGCACCGCGGGTGGAGTGTGATCCATTCGTGCCCCTGGCAGCGGCCCGACGTGCTGTGCCGCTGTGGCCCCCGCTGCTGTTACTGTGTGATGTCGCCAGGGGGTGCCATAAGGACGCTCACCCTTTTTTTTTTTTTTACTATGGCATCCACTCTCTGATGTTTGGTGGCTACCCACCAACCGCCATCGGTTACACACCAACCGCCATCGATTACACACCAACCGCCATCGGTTACCCACCAACCGCCATCGGTTACCCAGTTACCCACCAACCGCCATCGGTTACCCACCAACCGCCATCGGTTACCCACCAACCGCCATCGGTTACCCACCAACCGCCATCGGTTACACACCAACCGCCATCGGTTACCCACCAACTGCCATCAGTCACACACCAATGGCCATCGGTTACCCACCAACCGCCATCGGTTACACACCAACCGCCATCGGTTACCCACCAACCGCCATCGGTTACCCACCGGCCGCCATCGTAGGGCGTATTGGACACTCCGAGTTTTTTTGTTTTTTTTTCATTACAGACCCCCTGGATGTCGCGTGCCAGCCCGCAGTCTATCCGCAGTTGTGCTCTGTTCGAGGGAACGCACCGTGGGCGCGCTGTGCAAAGCTCTTTGAAGGGGATTGTCTGCAGCAGCAACAGCAGCAGCAGCACCACCACCACCACCACCACCACCACCAACAATGTTTGACAACAGCAACAACGAAAAATTCAGTGGACTCGCAGCCTTTCTACCCCTTTCACTGCTGTGGGGGGGGTGTTCCATACAGGCTGGTGGTTAACCCTCGCTCCAGAAATACGAAATGGGCCCAAACTAAAAACCACTCCCAAAAATATGAATCCCCACCAAGACCGCCACCAGCTGTAGCAAGTTAAGAACTCGCTCTATAATTTTTTGGGGGGGTGGGGGGTTAGTGCAACCGGTGTCCACTTTGTTTGGCACGTTTTGGTTGCTCAGCTTTGGGTGTACAAGGGCGCACAACTCTGGCTCAGAATGGAATGCTGGACCCGCTACGCACCATTGCAGAGTACTGTCCCTGTGGCGCCAAGTGCCCTTGGCACCCGCCGAGGCGTCACATGGAGTCATGGGCCTGGTACTGGAATTCCCATGACTAGAAGTTCGTGGGGTGCTCTTCACCACATTTTATGCCGGAAGTGTGCGAAAGGGCCCAGCGGATCCGGATCACCAAGAGTCTCCAATCGGGAGTCCGACAACGGTATTTGTGATTCAGAAGCATGCGGGTATCATCGCGGGACATCCAAGTGCCTTCCCAGCCTGGAGCAGTAGAGCCCTCCAACACTGGTGGTGGCAGGCAGTGAGGGTCCGGGCCGGGAGTTCAGTTGGACCGGATCATTGATGATTCATAATAAAAAGTTGGTTGATCTAAAAGCGCCATCATTTTTTCTGAAACTTGGTGTTCAGAGTCACCTCCAGGTCATTGTGGGGGCTTTTGAGGATTCCGGTCAATGGAGCTCCTTTTTATTTGGAGGGGGGGGGGGGCGTCCCGGCCGGGGGCTCTATCACCCCCACCGCCTCATCCCCTTCCCCCCGCAAGCGACAATCCAGGGTGCTTTTGGTGAACGTACCATAACGATTCAAAACCCCCCTGCGCTGTGCGCACATCGTCGAACCCCCGCCCTCCAGTCTATCGTCCTTCAGAGTTTGGCATCAAATTACGTAGCAGTGGGCTGCGTCTCGCATCTTCGTTTGAGCAGCGGGGCCATAGCAGGGGCCTGCACATGCAGAGGCCTGAGATGCAGACATGCCTGACCACCTTCATGTACCTGCCCCGCTCCGATGCATCCTTGCTCTGCCCGTAGGGCGATGCTCCCCGCATCCCATGCGGCGCAGTCCTTTGCTTTGGGCCCCCCATCCCCCCCCAAAGCCCCCTCTCTTCCCCAAGTCCCCACCTGTAGGACAGCCTGGACGGGCTTTGCTGGCAGGATTTTGGGGTCAACGGACGGCGGGTACCAGTCAACCGAGGGTCCTTGACTGTCAACCAACGGCAAAGTAATTGCCCTAACAATTCTTTTTCGCAGCAGAACGAATTTTGTTGGAGCAAAGCGTTTTGCAGTTCCCGCTGCATCTTCTGGTTTCAGATTTAGCTCGCCCTACCTACCCCCCCCCCCCCCCCCTTGCTAACACGGGCTTGTCCAAACACGGAGACCCCGTGTTTCCGCACTTTTGGTCCTTTTTTTGAACCGTCGTTTTTGCGGTTCTGATCCAATAGAGAACGTGGTTTATAGCTTTGTGCAGGATGCAGGAAGGGTCAATATGGGTGACAAAGTGTTGCTACAGCTATAATTCCATGTGCTCTTGTACTCTGGGGTGTATGCCGGTCTGTTGGACACTCTTTCATAGTCATGAACGATTGGTTGGGCTATGCCTGCAACTTGTGTTCCGCATTACGTGCCGCGCGCTAACACGGGCTTGTCCAAACACGGGGACCCCGTGTTTCTGCACTTTTGGTCCTGGAACCAGAACCTGGCCCGTGTTTGCGCAAGGGGGGGGGGGGGGGGCACGTGTCATGTCCGCTACCACACTGAGCTGGCCTGAGCTGTGGGACAATCTTAGCACTGGACTGCTCTGATTCCTGATTCCGAGATCCCTCTCGAGTACCGTCTGGTAAGAGGGCTTTGCCAGCTTGCCAAGGCCCGAACAGAAATTTTTTTTTGCTGGAGCAAGGCAGTTTCTCAGGACTTTGTTGAACGCAGGCCTTTATGTCCCAGACCCCATCTCCGCGCCCCCTGCCACTCTGTGAGCCCTGCCCGGTCTGAGCAGTGCTCCGCCCCTTAAGCCCCCCCAACACTCCGCCCGCAGTGCGCCAGAGCTCTGGGCTCTGGGCTCTCTTGTCTGTGCTGCAGCGAGGCGCACCTGGGCCGGGTTGCTGAATGAGCGTAGCCTTCGAAGCAAGAGCCTGGGATTTGTCGGTCCCAACATCCATGGGTCTTGCATGGCACATTGGCTCGCAGCAACGACGGCCCACCCTCTGCCTGGAGCAGGTTGTGGCCCCTGGCATTTGTAGGCCATATGCCACCAAACGTAACTTGCAGCACCTGCTCCCAGAGGTCTGGGTCATCGCCATTCCAATGCCACCGTTCCTCCCTCTCCCTCTTTCTCTCTCTCTCTCTCTCTCCGTCTCTCTCCGTTTCTCTTTGTCTCCTGTCAATATTGTCCATATCCGAAGGCAAAATTCAATGCTACGGATTTTGCTTAATTTGCCTGGTGCTCTTGAAGTACTTCTCTCCTCGGAGACGTGGCCGATCTCCAACAGCATGCTCTGTGGTATATAAGCGGGAGGGAGCTCTGCTGGTGCTCAGCCTCCTTGGAGTTGTGCTGCAGGATCTTGTGAGAAGTGTAAGAGGCCTGTGGCGTCTTTCTTCATCCTCGGCCACCTTTTGCTGGACGTGATAAGATGGTGCAGCATCTACTCCCCGGCCCAGTCTGAGTCCTGGGGGAGGGAGGATGGGATACAACTGCGAACACCCGTTGGCACATGTTCAGTATCTGTGGAGCACACTGCGTGTGATATCACTGCGAGGCCATGAAGAGGTTGGGGTCGGCGTGCAGCTCAGTTTGACTCCTTGGCTGCGTTAGTGCGACCAAATGTATCCACACTCCATGAGCAATTGGGAGATCTGTTAGATTATGTTGAGCAGTGTGTCCTGTGTTGTTGGGAGTGGACGCTCAGCTGTGCCTTCGCTTTTGAAACATTTGTAGTGTTCCTGTGACATTCAATGGGGTCCAGGAAAGTCCACCAAGAAATAACAGCAACCGTCCACTGTTTCTCATGAGCAACTCCTGCCAACACCGTGCAATTGGTTCACTCATTTTTAAGAAATGGCATGGGTTTTGTTGCGCCAGAATTTGCAGATTCAGATTTTCCTAGACATGGAATACCCCCCCCCCCCCTTGTATGCAATGTACCGTTGCAGTTTGAATGATGATTGTATGCAATGTACAATGAATGAGGGCGATGACCATATGCCTGTGTCACGGGGGTATATGCGAGCTCAGTATCCATTGCTCATGGCCCGGTATGCAAACAAAGGTGCTATTCCCATGTTCCAAACAAACACATATTCACAGAAGGCGACACTACCGCACAAATATTCAACGCTTAATAATTAATTCCTGGCACAAGATGTTTTTAACTGCTAAAACGCAAAAAAATATGAATTTTCAGCTGCATGCCAGTCACAAAAATGACATGGGGGGTGTTGCCTGAACCGTGCGCGCACCGTGCGCGCACCGTGCGCGCACCGTGCGTCTTTTTGCGTATTCTGTGTCCACCAGATCCACAATGCCTGAATCTGAGCTGCCCTGGCTTGTCGCCGGACTGCCTGTGTACTACCACCGCTCCAACGGGGATAGGGTGTCGGCCACTGTCGTTGGCCCTTCTCCAAGAGGTGGGCGTCGCGTCTCTATTCGGTACGAATTGGGTGGTGAAGAGGTCTTGTACGAGCATGCACCCGAGGATGCGCAGCAGGGCACACATGTTAGTTCCTTGCGCTGCATGACTCGCAGCCACCGTTCTTGTATATCCTGTTCTCAGGCCACAAGACCCAAGTCAAGACACAAGTCCCGTAACCCAACCAGTGTTATCGCCTGTGTTGTCGCCTGTGCATGGTTTGTTACAGAGGTGCGTGCAAGGTGCAGAAATCAGGAGCTTGGAACCTGTGACAAGCATCAGATTCAAAAAAAAAAAATTCCCGGTACGCCAATAGGGGCCGCAAGGTGCAGAAAATAGGACCCTGGAACCTGTGACAAGCATCAGACTAAAAATTGAAGAATCCTGGTATGCCAGTATGGACTGCAAGGTGCAGAAATCAGGACCCTGGGTGTGTTTCTATGGGGGCCATTCAACGGGGTACAAGTTGGGCAACCATCCCAAAAACATTGAACCGTGCGCGCACCGTGCACGCACCGTGCGCGCACCGTGCGCGCACCGTGCGACAACGCCCCCATGCGCAAAAAAGAATTGCTAGAAACAGATATTTTTTTGCCCCTGCCCTTCTGACTTGAACACACTTGTGGTGCATGGTGCATCCCTTTTCTTCGTTGCCTCCTTTGCTTCAATTTTACAGGTTTTAAATGTGATGCTCATCATGTCCACTCGCTCTCCGCCAAGATAGTGAGGTGGGCCCTGTCAAGCCACGGTGTAGCCAAGAGCCGTTGGCGCTTCCTTTGATTAGGATACGAGGGAAGTTCGGATATTGGGAATAAGTGTGATGGAGGAAACCAAAAAAAATTAAGTGTGCTGCCCATCGAGTCCACCTACTCTCCGCCAAGAGAGTGAGGAGGGACCTACTAAGCCACCGCTTAGCCAAAAGCCGTGGGCGGTTTCATTGATTAGGATACCTGTCACATGCCACTACGGCTCTTAATTACGACGCGCGCAAGGCTGCAACAAGGGGGGTGGGGGTTAGCTCTCCTCATGGATGTAATGTGTGTACTGTATGGGAAGGCCTGAATCATGCGAAACAGTTGCTTGTTTATGCTTGTGTGTGCTATGGACTGCAATCCCAGTGTCCAACTGATCCACGTTTGTATGCCTGTGTCGGAATGGACGCAATCCCAGAGTCCAAGGTACCACAGGTCAGTGGCATCAAAATGAATGAAACATAGTGCCCCCCAAAAAGAGAGGCCAAACGGAAAAAAAGAAAAAGCGCAAAAACCAAAAAACTCAGCCAACCAGAAACAGCTCTGCAAACCTGAATTGAGGGAAAAAATCGCAAAAATGGAATAAGCTTTTCTCATTTTGCGTGCTGTTGCAAAAGTTTTGCGCAGATACAATGCAAACCACCCAATGCCAAAATTAGTTTTCTGCAAAACATCAAGATTTGTACCGTATTTTCTGTTGGCATGGTGACCTTGTTGCTGCCCCTCTTCGGGCCTTGGCGCTAATGCTGGTCATATCCATATTGACCCCACCCCCACCCCCCTCCCGATGAATAGTCCCACCCTCTTGGCACAGCCCCCCCGGGGGACAGGGGGGGGGGGGGGGGGCTGTCACTTGCCCCAAAAGTCCACACATACCAGAAACGTGAGGCAAAGGGTTGTGGTTGTCAGGCCTCCATAAAGCAAGGGTGGCATATCTCTCGGGGACTACGCCGTTTGTGCCAACTTTGTGCGTTTTAGGGGACCGTCCCCCTTGTTGCCTCATTTGTGCCCTGTGAGTGTCCTGTAGGGCGGGGTATATGGGGTATATTCGGAAAGCCCTTGAAAAGGGCTATTTGGAACACCCTGGGTTTGCATGCTGTATTGACAACTTGTTTCAAATTTTCGTCCGTTTCGGACGTTGCTTGTGTTACTTGCTGCCTCTTTTTGTCAACAGGCTGCTACCATGTCTACATACAAATTCACTCTACGGGCTGTTGCCTCCCCTGATGCACCACAAAAGCCTTTGGTGTGCAAAAGGGCTCGCTCTAGGGGAGCACAGTGGGTGTGGGTGCAACGGCATGAGCCTGGTAGCCGGGCAGAAAAAGCCCCGTACCTCCCGCTCACAGCCACCTGCATGCACCTAGAAGGAGCACGACGTTCTGACAACCGCTGAGCGATGGCCTATGGGCTGTGCCTCTGAACGAAGGTTGGGTGCCAGTGAAAGCACGCAGGTTGCAGGACTGGGAAAAATTGAAGAAATATGTCCCTGTCCACAAACAGGGGGATGTTTGCCCTAATGGGGTCCCAGGGGGAGTATCAGACGCGGTGCGCGCGCGGTGCATGCGCGGTGCGGGTACTGGGGTTGTTCCGTAGTCCCTTTCATCCAGAGCCAATCAGGGGGAATGGTAACGCCTCAGAGCCCACCAGGTACCATTTACAACTCCTCTCCCAGTAGACCATCTCCTAGGGAAGTTGTTCAAATACCTGACGCGGTGCGGACGCGGTGCGCGCGCAGTGCACGCGCGGTGCGGATACTCCCCCCCAGCCCTGCCTGAAAAAGGCAACGCAGATGATGACAATAATTCAGAATAAACATGATTCAACGGTGCAGTGCCATGTTTGTGTGCACCGTCCAATGTGTTGCGCTGTGCTGAAAAAAGTGACCACCTGGCCCCCCCCCCCCCCTGACCCATACATTTCTGAAATGGCCTTTTCTCACAGATTTCAAAAAGTATACACTAACCCCCCCCCCCCTATGTGATGACATGTTTGCGCATGGAAGCAAAACTTGTAAAAAAAATCCCAAAAAGTGCCAAAACGCACTAAGTTGGCACGTTCTGAATGTCCCTGGGAGATGTCTACATTATCCATTTAATGTGGTTGTTTTCGCGGGACCGTTGGTGTCTGCTCCTCACCATGCCAAACCCTCAGAGGACCAACTCACATTCATAGCCACTGTCCCAGCTATCATAATTTCATAACCATGGTGGCCCATATCATTATTTAAAATTGCTAACATAGGTGTCATACCCCACCTTCAGCTTTAGCTTCTGCTATCATAACTCTTTGTAGCCACTGTCACAACTATCATAATTTGCGTTCATAGCCGCTGTCACAGCTATCACGGCTCATTTTCCAGCCATCATTATTTCATTGCCACTGTCACGGCTATCATAACTCACGTTCATTGCCACTGTCACAGGTAGCATAACTCACTTTCAGAGCCACTCTCACAGGTATCCTTATTGTCGCCAGTGTCACAGCCATCACAGCTCACCTTCATGGCCACTATCATAGCTATCACAACTCATACTCATGGCCTCACAGGTAGCATGGCTCCCCTGGCACCATTGGAGGTGTCAAACCTCATGTCCACAGCTGCTGTCACAGCTTTCTCAACTCATGTCCACGAAAATAATACGACTGTTGCACTTGTGCTTGTGCTTTGCTGCTCTTGGCAATGATCACAATACTCCCAATCCCACAATGACAGAAAACAGGGTGAACCGCACACTGATATCACAAAAGATGACCGAGGAATGTCAGATGGTGTTGTTGTGCATGTTGTGCGGAAGGTCATGATTTTCATCAGTCTCCGGTATGGATTCTTGTGCCAAATGTGCATGTAGTGCAAAGTAGCCCTCCCGCCTCCCAAAGCCCCACTTCGAATCAACTTCGGCACTCGTCAGCGGAGTGCGGGGGCTGTTGTGTGTGCACCCGTTGCCTGGGGAGGGGGGGGGGGGGGGCAGGGCAGACTCATACCCTGCGTGACCACCGCCACCCCAGATCTGTACACCCAAAGTGCCCTCCACACGCCCCCAGCCCCGAGCTTGCACCCAGACCAGGGCTCGCCCCTTTCCCTTCCAAACAGCCGCACATTGCTTTGGGTGGGTGGGGCTGGGGTCTCCGCCACTTTGAGTGCGGACACCGCGGAGGGTGCCAGACACAACCCGCCATGTCCCACGGTGTGCCACGGCTGCGCCTCCGAGTGAACCGGTTCCTAGAGCTCCTCGTGCACAGTCTTTGTTCGACGAGGGCAGTCTTGCGATGTCTAGACGCTATTCTGTGGCACTACGTGGAAGTCTTATCGCCAATGTGACACGAGGCGAGGGCTGGCAGCGCGTAGTGAGACAGACATTCCTCGACAGTGAGTAGGGGGGGGGGGGGGGGCAACGCAAAAGGGTACAACTTCCAACTCATTTTAAAGTCAGGGTCCTACAACTCCGCTGGCTGCCGCCTGCTCATCGTGGCACGTCGTGTTTTTGCAGCACCGCCTAACGGGCCGATGGACCGCTGCATGCAGTAAGCCTCTTGCGTCAACCGGCTGCCTCCCACGCGATGTCGGAAGCGCGGGACCAATCCCTTCCCCCGCCGCCCTCGGACGTGCCACAGCCGGCGGACGGGGAAGCCCCCCCGGCCGAGGCGCCCCCCCCCGTCCAGGCCACGGACCCGGCCCACGACGGACCGTCCAGCAAACAGCAGCTGCTGGATTTGGAGGGGATGGAGATCGACGCCGACAAAGTGTACATTCCGTCGTACTTCCGTCGCAAGCAGACGGCCCTTGACCACGCCGATTTCTCGGCCATTACGCTGGCGTCGCTGCAGGTGCGCCCCGGGGCCCCTCGTGTCATGATGGCGTTCGCGTCGCCGTCATGTGCCCCTCGTTTCTGCCTCCTCAATGAGGGCGCGCTTGCCACGGTGTGCGCGCGGTGCAAATTTCGGGGGAATCTGGGGACCCTCCTAGTGACAATGGCAATCATCAAGAGGCCACCAGGAAAGAACAAACACCACCCACAAGCCTCTGGGATTTCTTGACAACTATTAAAAAAAAAACCATGAAGACAGGTCTTGTGCTTGCAACTAAGTTTTTCTCGGCTTCTGTGGGCTGTTTGGGTGGGTGCATCTTGGGATGATGCACCGGTGTTTGACCAGTAATAGTTGCCACAGTGCGGACGCGGTGCGTGAGCGGTGTGCGCGCACTGCAACAACACCCTCAATGCGTGTGCCTCCAAGTGTTGTGTGCGTCGCTCATGCAAGTGCCAAGTGTGCAACTGCCAAGTGTGTCACACGTGCAGATTCCGCGTGCACCCACGATTGCCGTGTGTGTCACACCTCATTTCCACATTGTGTTCTTTTGCCCCCCCCCCCCCCACGTCTGGATGGTGGACCCCCCTCCGCCCCCATCCACGGACACGGGAACAGCGAGTCACGTGCCCTCGGCCGCCAGAGCGGCGCTGTAGCGACCAGGCACCGAAGCTACCCACAGCGAGTGGAATACGGTCACGGTAAAGGAGGAGGCAAATCACAGAGACACCCACCCACTTGCACAGGACCGTGCCATGCGCACAGGGACCATAGAGTTCATTGCTTTAATGGGCGCATCATGTGAGGCGGACTCCAACACTCCCCAGCAGCTTGCCAAGCCAAGTGTGTTTTCCCTCAGACGAAATGCCTGGAAATGCCGGGCACTACTGATCTGTAGCACTCGGTGGTGCGGACCCCCCCCCCCCCGGCCCTGTGTTACGTTTCCCGCATCGGTGATGGAGTGTTCCCTCCAAACGTCACCGTCTTCGGAAAGACTTTGTGGATCAGTGCTGGCGCCCGCGTGGGAGGGAAGGCAGGGGACTGAAGCAGCGCCTGTGAGGAGAGGGGCTGGCCCATTTTCCCACCGTCTGCGGGCCGACAATGTCGACGACTTCCCTCTGAGGACCCAAACCAGTGCATCCGGAAGTCCCAACCGTGCGCCTCCTCAGCTTTTATGGCGCCCCCTCCCCCCCCGATTGCTGTGCCCTCAGTGTAGAGGACACAACTTGTTGGACTGAAGGCGGAAAGTGCCTGTGGCGGCGGCAATCAGTCAATCAGAACCGATCACTGCACTCTCTCTCTCTCTCTCTCTCTGTCCAATGCTGTCCCCCCGGTGACCACAAAAAATTGCTAAGGGGGCAAACCTCTCAAGTGCGCGGCGTCCGGGTCGTAGGTGGCGGACAGGAACGCGGCCTCGGAGGGCCGCGGGGGGAACTCCGGCGTCACGGGGGCGGCGGCGAGCGCGCGCATCCGCTCCGCGATTTTCGGATCCAGGACGCCGCGGATCCCCCAGAAAGCGGCGGCCGGGGAGGACAGCGCCATGAGCTTGCGCACGGCGCGGTAGACGTAATAGGGCCTCTTTTAGGTGTCTGCAACCCAGGACGACACGAATGAGCACGATGGGATGTGTGGACCTGCTACCCCCCTCTCTACCATCCCGCAGCAGCGATCCTCGAGGCCCCTCGAATGCTTCTCGCCAGCGCTTCCCCAAGAGGCATCGGGTGGCCTCTTCGCGTCTCGACTCCAGTTGCTGTGTCATGCAATTCCACGTGCATGTTTGATTTGGTTTCTGTGCTGGAGGCAGGATGTGTGCGGATGTGCACGCGCGCGCGCGTATGGTCGCCCTCGCGTTGTTTGTTATTGTCCGCGTAGGCGAAGCTCAAGGACCTTGTCGCCCACAGCGGGCACCACGGGCCCACCTTTCTGGAGGTGATCAACCAAAAGTTGCACACGCTGGAGGAACTGGCGCAGGAACTGTCGCAGGATTTCTCCAAGATCTCCATCCGCTTCAGAGCCGGAGAGATTCCGCAGGTACCAATGGGTGCATAAAGCGCAGTGGAGTTGAAAGGGCTAAACCTGTTGGCAAAGTGGAGTTAGGTAGGAGGGCTGTGAAGTGGTCGAGAGGGCTGGTTTGGGTGGTGTAGTGGAGTGGGAGTGGGAGTGGGAGTGGGAGTGGGAGTGGGAGTGGGAGTGGGAGTGGGAGTGGGAGTGGGAGTGGGAGTGGGAGTGGGAGTGGGAGTGGGAGTGGAGTTGAGTGGAGGCTCCGTGCAGTGCATTAAAGTGGCTTTTTTGAGTGCTATGTTTTTCTGAAGCGTTTTGCCGCTAACTAGATTTGGCACTGAATCGCATTTCAATGAGATCGGTCTGGGCCGAGATCGGTCACACCTGTCAGCCTGCTTGTCAGCCTCAGAATTGCCGCCCGCATGAGGCCGAGAGACGAAATCTTGCACGGACTCAGCCCGTATCACGTGTGACGCTGTAGTACCCACCCACCTGCGTCCGCGGCCTTGTAGGAACCAGTTGCTTCGAGTGGATGGCCTAGTGTGGACTAGTCTCGTCTGATCGTTGCCGGGAGACCGTCACTTCCATGTTTTTCTAGTTACCATGTATTGTGCTGGTTTGTGTTGCCCATCTGCTTTACACATGGCCTTGCATTGCTTTGCCATTACTTCAAATCAAGCACCTGTGTGTGTGTTCTGTGATATTCTCTCTCCAAAGGCGTTGTATGGGTGTGTTGTGTTGCTACTTCAGACCCAAGATGTTTTCTCCCGGTGACCATGTACGATACCACTCACGCACACTTGGTGCACATGTGTTGGCCACTGTTGTGGGGCCTTCGCCAAATGGGCCGCAGTTTTGCCACATTCGGTACATACGCCCTGGTGGGGTCACTCCGGTGGATCATGAGAGTGCTCAACTCTCAAGGCTAGAGGCTGTGGCGGTTGAATCACCCAAGTCTCCAGATTCACCGGATATTACCCCCATGGCTCCGCAACCCCAAACACCGGCACAGCCCACACACGTACCCAGAAGTTCTTTACCGTTCCTTTGGATCCTCAATAACATTTGTGTTGGATGAAGCACATTGGCATCAACGCGAAAGTCGCTTCACAAGTGTTCTCTTTGCTTGCATCAGTGGAGGGTACCACAGTTTGCCTTGAAATACCCTTGCAATCTCCCCCCCCCCCCGGGAGACCGTCACTTGGCGACCGTCTCCCCCCCCCCACCCGGGAGACCGTCGCGCGCGAACCCGGGAGTTTGCAAGAGGGGCGGGGGGTACGGTGACCACGGTGTGTGGTCATGGTGTCAAGGTCGACGTGCAGAATGGGTTAGAGGGAGGCCCCGCAGAAGCTGCCGTACCCACTCAAACATCAGAAAAAGCAACCGCCGCCCTGCTGCACTTTATCGTTCCAGTGCCCATCCATCCGCCCCATTTCTGCTCTGCTCTAGTGCACGAGTCACCCGTACACTGCCCTTCGGTGCATTGCGGCCCACCACACTGTAGGCGCTGGACGACCTGATCGACAAGAAAACGATGGAGCTGGTGAAGCGCGGCCATGCGAAGGAGGAATATGAACATGGCAACGCTGGGAACGTCATTAGCAGGAGTCGGGATGTATCTTAAGGCGTGGCAGCCCTGGAGGGGGTTGAGGGTTGACGTTTGAGATGCAGCGGGCACGAGCCCCAGACGGGGGGGGGGATGGGTTCCAGCATCAACGTGGGATGCAACGAGTCGTTCCTCGGGCAGGGCGCGTACTGACTCTATGGCGCGAACCAGCGCTCGTTACTTTTGTAATTAGCGCTGGTTTCAGGCGGGGCGAGGGGCGCGGTGCGGAGGGGCCGTCCATCGTCGGGGGGTGCGCTTGGGGAAGTGGCGGCGGCGGGGGGGGGGGGGGGGGGGCTTGGTCTGGCGCTGGGTGTCGGTGGAGCAAAGAAGAGGGTGTCCTCTGAAATGCAGCTCCAAAGGGGGTCAGCCGGGTCCCCAGCCGCCCTCGTCGTCACTGTTATCGTCCGACTGAGTGGAGTGGGACTCGGAGGCATGGGCTGCGGGGATGGGGAGGGAATGGGCCGGGGGCAGCGAGAGGGGCAGAAGGGGAGTGGGAGGGTGAGGAGGGCGTAGACAGGGGGAGTGGGGGCCGGAAGGGGCCAGCAAAGTGGATGGGGGGCAAAGGAGTTTGGATGTGGCGATGGATGCAGGTCTCACACTTCGGAGGTGTCCCTGACCGCCCAGCGGGATCTCACACCACTTTGCGAGTGCCCAATCTGGAAGACGCCCTTGGGAATAGACAGCCCCCCCCCACCACCCTCACCTTCACCCTCTTACCCCCCCCCCCCCCCCCCTTAGTGCCAGATGGTGCCAGATTGTTCCGTCCCAACCGACTGCTTACCAACCGCTGTAACCGCCAGATTTTGTCCCCCAACCGTCAGCAACCGCTTTTGCAATCGCTTTTAAGCCCTGCGCATCCACCTGCCGTGGGATGCAAGAACGCTGGTGGAGTCTCAACATGATTTGCGGCCTGGAGCGTACCTCCCCCCCCCCATCAACAAGCGAACACATACTTACACCCAAGTGGCATACACATCCATCTTTCTGGCACACACACACACACACACACACACACACACACACACACACACACACTCCTTGTGTGACATTCCGTCCCGTTGGTATGTCACGGGCCCTGAGGCGAGCCATGTGAGGACTTGTTTTCGCTACTCCCAAAACTGTGCCTCCCAGAGCACCTCCACAAAGGCGATGAGTCCACATCCCCCGCACGGTCAGTGCTCACTAACCCCAATCTTCAAAGAGCACCCCACCCCCACCCCGGTCCATCCCCCCTTCCGGGCCTCAACGGGTCCACCAACACATTGCTCAGGTGGAAAATCAAACTTTGTGCAAGAACACATTTTGGAGCCATTTTCGGTACACAAACCCTGGGCCCTCAGGCCGCCCCTCCTCCGCTCCACAGTGTCGCTGATTGACCCCTGACCCGAACCCGTCAAGACGCACGTGGCCCCGCGATTCCACTCTCACACACTGCTGCACCATCGGACGTAGTTTGGTCATGAGGGTCTCCCAGTTCGGCGTTGTTGTGGTTGCACCGCGGGGCATCAATCATTGATTGTTGTCCGCCAGCCAACCGATTGTCTGTCTCCCTCTGTCGCCGTGACAGAACACTTGGTGGTCGCATATGAGCACGGCCCGGTCTGGCATGGGCTTCCCGTCTGACCGTTGCTTCCCCTGACCTGGGCCCAGGCATGCCTAGGCAAGTGAGAGAGGGGCACCGTCCGTTACGATGGCCTGCCCCCACCCCACCCCAAAACCGCGTCTGTCTGCTTGCACCGGCCCATCAACCGTTTTGTAGCAGTCAGGTTTGCCCTCCAGCCGCTTTTTCAACCACAGGGCAACCGCTCTTGACAACCATCTTCAGCCGTTTGTCCCCTCAAGTGCACCCCCGCCCGGGCCATGCCTGCACAAGGTGTGGGCAGAGTGGTAACGGTTTGAGGTCCAATGGTGGCGAGGGACTTGGGGTTTTAAGCCGAGATCGTCGGAGGAAGACTGGGCTTCGTCAGGACGAGGGGCTGCTTCTTGGGCAGGGTCATCAACCCTTCGGCGTTTCTCAGCTCTTGGTTTTGGGGCTGGCCATGGCCCTGGTTTGGCAGTACGTTTTGCTGCAGGCCTGTCAATCCGTCTCAGAGGCTCTCCCACTCGCCGTGCCCTCCGTTTGGGTGCTAGTTTTGCGGCAGCACCATTCTCTTTTTCACTGACCTTATCCAAAAAATCCTACCTCCTTTCTGAGCGCACCGTGCGCCGGTTCCCTCCCTGGACAGGCTTGCCATCAGGCCTCCCATTCTTCTCTAAGATCCTGAGATTCACGCTTTGGGCTGTGCACAGGCACGTACTTGAAGGGGGGGGGGGGTCCCCCACTCGTTTTTATTCTGCTCCAAGAGCTTCTGTCCGCCCCCAACGGCCCACTGTTCATTTTGTAACCACCAGACCTGGCCCCCCGACCGCTTTCCACCTGCTAGTAACCGCTTTGGTAACCATTTTCCCCCTTGGCCTCCTGCCCCCTGAAATGCGACCTTGCCTGTGCACTATGAGCTCGCAGTATGCGAACATTGAGATGTCAGAGTTGGCATCAGCAGCGCTGTTAGGCCAACAGGTGACGGTAACACCACATAGCATGTTGCCCCGTGAACTCTCTCACCACCCATTTCCCATGCAGCAGCAAGGGGCTCGCTCAGATGCATGTGCACGCCGAAAGGGCGCACACTTGTGGGAGGTGCTTAGGAGCTGTTTTCTGGGGATAGCCTTCAATAACCAGAAAAGGTGCAGACCGCATGTGTGTTTGCCTGTGCGCCGTGCACCCATTGCCACTTTGGGGAGTAGCTCTGGTCAACGTATTGGTGGTGTCATCAGAGACATCACAGTCACAAATGCCCTTGACAACTAGCCCAGTGCCTAACCTATTGCCCGTTCATTGCATGCAGTATTGACTCTGCGCAATGTATTTCTTAACATCGGTGCTCAAAGAGGGCCTGCGGGCGATAGCAGTTCCCAACGGCCCGGGCTCACTAGCCTGAGGGGACGGGGAGTCCTGCCCAGGCGGCGGCCGGTGCCCAAGGAGGGCCTGCGGGGGATAGCAGTTCCCAACGGCCCGGGCTCACTACCTTGAGGGGACGGGGAGTCCTGCCCAGGCGGCGGTTGGTGCTCAAGGAGGGCCTTCGGGGGTCATGTCATGCCTCCACAATTTGCAACAGTCACCATTGCATAGCCAAGGGTGTGGTGCCTATATGTTTCATGCATGGTGCATAGTGTGGTGTGGTGTGGTGTGGTGTGGTGCGGTGTCCGTGAATGACACTCAGTGCTGGCTCCCATTTGTCCTCCTGTGGACCAAATCCTTTCCATCTACAAAGAAAGTACCATTTGTTACGGGCATCCTTCTTGTAGTCAAGGATCCTCTCGAGCTCAAAACTGCTCGTGACCATTTTTCAGTCGCTGAGGCATTTGCTGGTCCAACACAAGGGCTTGTAGGTGCTTTTGGGACAGGGGATCTCTTTGAGTCGGTCACGATGGACTTCTTGACACTGATTGGGCTAGATCTGGACCTTGTAAGTGTTTTCGCTCACTTGGTTTTCAGCCTTAAATGGTCCATCCCATAGTGGCAGCAGCTTGTTGCCGCCCATGAAAGTTTCTGGGCTCCTCTTTAGCCACACTTGTTGCCCTTTTTGAAGGTTGACCCTTGTATTTGTGACAGATTCTTAAGTTCACAATAAATTCATTTCACACGGATGACAAATCCGAGCAACGAAATCGCCGTGCTGCTGCTTGTATAGATGAGAATCAGCCGCCGCCAATGGTCAAAATGAATCACGCATCACGATTGACATCTTTTTTTTCCACCTTTTCCACCTTTTTTTTCTGTCTTTGCCTTTTCCTCCTGGATCTTGGCTTCTTTCCTCTTTTCGGTCCAAAATTGCCTCGGCTGTCTTTGAAAGGTCGTTGTTTTGAACTGCTCCAATGGTACTCGGCTCTGATCTTGATTACCATTGTTGCTTTTTTTGTGTTGATCGTGATCTTGGAATTTTTCCAACCATTGGGGTTTTCATTGTGATTGCCACTGTCACCACTGTGGAACCTTTCATTCCTTCTCCAACAACACCCAAATGTTTGGAGCATTCTCATTACCATATTGGGGCAGAGCAAGCACATTCCCTGCCTCTAACCCATCTGAATCGTAAGCAACAAAATAATTGTTTGCATGGCCATCCCATGTGCGGCGCTTGTTTTTGTTTCCCCTTACCACTGTGCCTACCAGCCAACCTACTATGGGCCAACACAATATAATTCTCGTGTTTACCAAAGCAATGGCACCCAGTTGTACATCACAAGCTTCTGGGGGAGCTGCAACTTTGTAGCCATCTGGAACGCAGAAATTAACAAAAGGTGCATCATCCTCGTCTGGGTCATCCTGCTCATCTTGTTGCCTCGCAGGCCTCAAAAATCTTCACTTGGCGCAATTGTTCACTACTTCTTTTGCTTTGAACCTATAAACACAAAGGAGGGTCACCTAGCGCCCATGTGGCCAAGGATGTGGGATGTTGGAATCATTTGGCATGCAAGATGCAATCTTACTCCAATTTCACAATCAATTGGCCGTTGAGGCAAGCTATGCGGGCTACGCCCGCTGTACGTCCCCTTTGCTTTATGAAGTGCACTACCTGCACTGTGGGTGGGATTTGGCTTGCATTTGGTTTCTAGTTGGCTCGTCAAGCACGCTGTGCACGTTGTAGGTCTCCTTTGCCTTGTGAAGTGCACTGCGCGCACTGTGGGTGTCATTTGGCTTGCATTTGGCATCCTGTTGGCTAGTGAGGCGCACTACACGCTCTGTGGTTCTCCTTTGCCTTTTGAACTGCGCTATGCACGCTGTCGGTGTCATTTGGCTTCTGGTTGGCTGGTGAGGGGCGTTGCGCGCACTGCACATCTCCACTGCCCTTTGAAGTGGACTACGCGCGCTGTGGGTGTCATTTTGCTTGCATTTGGCTTCCGGTTGGCTGATGAGGCGCGCTGCGCGCGCTGTAGGTCTTCTTTGCTTTGCAAAGTGCGCTACGCGCCCTGTGGGTGTGATTTGGCTTGCATTTGTTTCGCAGTAGGCTGCTGAGGCGCGCTGCGAGTATTGTCGGGCTCCTTTGCTTTGCTGCACGCACACCATACCACCTGTTGCTTGTTCTCCTTTGTGGGTCTCCGCTGGCTTTTGGCGCGTGCTGTGGCCGCCATTTGGCTGGCAGCAGGTCTCATTTGGCTTGTGTTTGGGACTTTTGCGCTGGCGGCCTATGAAGGGGGAACATACACATAGGATACACACTGTAGGTCTCATTTGCTTAGCGACACAGATTTGATGTCCTTTGTTTGTGGCAGGCACTATGGGGCGAGCATGACACACATGGTTGGAACAAACAGAAGTAACACCACTTTTATTCAATGGTCCATTCAAAACTGAAATTCACTTCAATGGAAGGCGAAATTCACCATGACAGTAGGCTTTCAAAGGCATAAGCATCAGGCTATACAAAACCTGCCAGCCTACTCATGGAATGGGTACCCACCCTGCAATTGTCCCTTTTCAGAGAAAAAAGCGTGTGGGTAGGCCTGCGGAATTCGTAACCCTGTGCATCATGCGGCCACTGAGCGGTAGCAGCAGCGGCAACTGTCAGGAGTAGGTTGAAAGGATTACGGATTTCTTGTGCTGCAGAAATGCTGAAAAAGAAATCCAGGCAGCCAATGCGATTTTCTTTTTGTTATTGGGTGTGTCCTGCTGTATGAGCGAGTATGCACGAGTATTGTCTAGCAAGCACGCGCATCTACATGCTAACCATGCACACGTGTGGCGGCCCTCCCCAGGGCAAGAGCATGGAGACACTCGCTGCCTCACTCCACCTACCTGGCTGTATTTTGATTGTTTGTGACTAATCACCTTTATCCCACCGTCGAGGAAGGATATTTGAATCAACATATTTGTCTAGCTCTTTTATCATAGTGTTTTTTGCTATTTCTTTCACATTGTACATCTGTATGTTTTATTTAGGTTAGAATGCGATTTAAATGTGTTTGCGTCTTTTTTATTAAAAATCCGTAACATACGTGATTTTGAGTTGAAATTTTGATTTCTTAAAAACGCTTGTTCTGAACAGCGCCTATCAGCGGGGAATTTCAATTTTGGAAATTTTTGTTCTTGAGTAAAAATTCGACAACAATATGTTTGAGATCAGCATTTTGACAGCTGTTATGTTACTTTTCTTCCAAAGTTAACATTTGCTTAAAAGTCAATTGAATGTTTAATGGATTATGGCTTGAACTAATCATTATACATTGTACATCATTGTACATTATTTCAAACATTTTAACAATTTATAGACACCGAAAGACGACCTTCAACATGCCTGTAAGCATCCACAGAGCTGAAAAGCATGTAGGCATCTAAGTCCACATTGCACTCTGAATCTTCGCATGTCATGTTGAGAATCAATACCTACCCTAAACAGCGGTTTGAGGAGCAGATGAAAGCGCCGCAGCCTCCGTCATAAGCGAAGACGGTCGTTGCGATCCATCGTTGGGCCCATGGAGGAGGAATATTCTAATGGGTAAGCTAAAAAATGGAAACACCGTGGTCTGAAGGTTGCGAGACACACCAAGATCAGTTCTGCAGCTCAGACTGGTCGAGACGAAGCCATTTTTGTACAAATAGGGCATTTGTTTTCAGAGATTGTGACAGGTTTGCATTTTTCAATTGCATGGGTGAATTGTTGGGAGATGTCTTGTGATAACCACATTTACACCTTCTTTTATGTCTAAGCACAGCCCGATCACCGGAGGTCGACAAATTTAAAGTGCAACACTAAGACACACTTGAAAATGCACAGTTGAGAGACCTGCCTCTCAACTGCTCTTATAAGGGTTGAGGTAAAAACTGGGTACTAGTCGGTGGTGGTCGGTCCGTGACCGTGACTTATGTGGACGGACCTATGTGTGCAGTTGAATGTTTTTGCCGCTTCATCTGTGTAGGTTGCTTCCAAAACCCATGGACTGCATAAATTCATGGTGGTCGTTCGATAAAATTCTAAGTGTTTTTGACAGTCAAGAAAATATCCAAACCCACACAACCTTCAAGAGCGGAATTTTGAATCAACGTACACACGAACCAACAGCAATACAAATTGTCTTTCACAAGTGGTGTCTCACCATACCCACAATCAGTAAAGTTTTGCTGATGAGCAGCGATTCACCGGCATCATATCTTGAATACATCCGCTACATTTCCATTACTGAATAGTAGGCAGTTGTGAAAACATGCACATGATCGGGTATGCATCAAAGCAAAAGTGTAGAACAAACAGACAACCGAATAACGCCAAACTCAAAAATTTTCGCAGCACCCGAACGCGCTTTGTCTTACCTCTATGAGCGAGCGACTGGCAACAGCTTCATTGCAAAAAGTGGAATAAACAATAGATAAAGCCAGACATCGAACGTTGTGCAGTGCCTCGCGCAAGCACTGGGATGGTGCGACAGCGACAAAGCGTGAGAGACTGACTGCAACAAGGCAAACAAGGTGATACATATACAAATGTAAGCAATTCAGCAAGTCAAACAAACTAACTAACTAACACATCTATCCTCTGTTCGCAAACCGCCTTCGTTCCCAAAATGGGAACATTAGGCGTATTCCAACCTTGGCACCAACTACTATCTACAAATCCAGGATATTGATTGGGGTACGACGTGAGTAGTATCTTCTTCAACTAATCGGCGCCGATATGCCCTATATTGGAATGAAGCGATTTCATCAACTTCAACAAGTATTCCTTATTGTGTTGTACATTTTGTGATGCTGAAGATTGTAATCCGATTAGCTCTCTTCATGATGCTTCACAAACAATGATATTTAGTGGAATGTAGGCTGGCAGTTTGGGGTCACATTATTCACACCCCAATGTGAATTTCTTCAACTTAAAATTTCTTGATTTTCTAGTGCTACAACTCTCGGTAGTTGCTTGTGACCGGTTTTGGCGATTATTAATTTTCAAAAAGGCCCATGTTTTAGTTCTTTGCAAAAAACACCATGCTACCCACAACAGAATGGCAGATACTACGCGAAAGCTTCTTTTTGCAATGCACAAACATATGCTACGGCAATACTTATTTTTCCAAGCAACAAATGAAATTAATGGAGTGTCACCAAAATGAATCTTCGGCGTATACATTGCATTCAATTGCTCCAGTTTATTGGTTGAAATTGGTTTCCACAACAACTGGTTGTGCTGATTGCTTTGAAAAAAATTTTCGATAATTGCTGATGGCCGGTTTTTCCGATTGATTGCTAAAAACGGTTACGAATGTTTCCTTATCTTGCCTCCCTCTCATCACAACAGTGAAAACAGTGAAATGTGTATGTGTGTGTGTCTTTTTATGTGCTATGTTTTCCTGCTTTGCAGGGACAACCAATAGCTTGAGCGCACACAAAATTGTGACCTACGCAGGTTGCAACCTTAAGTGGTGCTGAAATGTCTCACTTCACTGAATAAGACCGACAACAAAAAGAATTTACTGAGGCAAAAAAGTGCAGCAGCATTGGTAAAAAATTTTTCTAATGGAATTTTAGCAAGGACCCCACTGCAACTAGCCTCAAATTCAGCACAGCAAATTTCAGCATCACACACCACACAAAATAGCAAAATAGTAACCCAATACCATGTGCTTAACACCTTGCCAAGTCACCCTCTTGTAAATGAATGCTCTGATTGTGTCTGTTGCATCCTTTGTGACCCATTCGCCCAAATGGAACCATAGTAAATTGTTGGAAAACTGTAGCTCGGGCCACCACCCCTATAATCCAACTGAGCCCCTTCACATGATTTGTTTGCCAAAGACAAATGACCACACAGGGAAGCAAACGGTGAACAACAGAAAGCCGCTGGGAAAACAAGCAACAGCTGAGGCCAATTGTCAGACAGAATGCCCGGAGAGCAAACAACAGAAGCTACACACCCAAATCACTCAACAGGAACCACAACCCAAAACACTCCAATTGCTCAACAATCAATAACACTGATGCTGTGGACAAAGGGCAGAAACATGCAGACACCTTACCGCTGCATGCTGAAAGCATGCTAACCAGAAATAATGACCAGCAATTTGATCAAGCTGTTGGGATTATACATCGGACTCTCCATTTTCTGTGGTTAGCCCTGGGAACCAGCAAACCATCTGATGTCACTTGCATGACTCATGCTCAATGAGATGCCATTTGGTAGCCAAAATGAAGCACATTCACCTTTTATCATGAGTTTGAAGGACAATGGATGGAAAAGCCTGGTAGATCCTGTGTAAACAATGCAGAACCATATTTGAGCTGCATCCTGAAAAGCTGAAGTGGCAGAGAATTGTTGTACATTTTGTAATGTTGTTGGATGACTGGACTATCTAAAAGGCATGGGCGAAATTGAAAAAATGCGAGGCAAAAATGTGAGGGGGGTAGTAAGGTGGTGTAGTACACTTGCCTGGACCTGCTCATAGCAAAGTGTGTATGGCCCCAGTGCAATATAAATGCAGCCTGAAATCCGGCTAATCTTGCAAAGCTGAGTTTAAACTTTGGGGCATGTATGTGTGAGCAGTCCGGCACAGGAGGCACTGTGTATCACCAGGCTGCACTGTCAAAAGATGTTGCTGCCACAACACAGCAGGAACATTCAAAGGGTGCGAATGCAATTTGTTTTTGGCTCACCCTGGAAAAATGTATCAAAAAGAACAATACCTCTGCTGGAGCAAACCAGGTAAATGTCCCCAGCCAGCTACAAAAGAAATAAGAAAAATGCTGGGAAACGGCCAATCAGTGGCACCAAATCCAGCTTGACAGTATGGGGAATACTGTCACATCTCCGTGTGCAAAAGAAGCAGACATACCAATCATGAGATTAGGGCAAATGGTGTGTGCCATGTTCACAACGGATGCTCCATTGCATGTGTCCATCTAGAGGACCCAGGCCCAGAGGATTAGCAGGAGGGAAACGACTGCCTATGCCACATGCATGCCCACACAACACACTGCAAGCTGCTTTGTAGAAATACCTGAGACGCTGATGTAGCACAGGGGACATCTGAAAACATGTGGCAGAGGATGTAACATGCGAAGCACGAAATGGGTTGCTGTGATCTGTCCTAGCGCAGCTCCTCCTGGGGCGGTTGACATGCCGCGCGCGGATACCACGATGGTAATCGATGCAGTTGGACACATTCCATGTGTATGCTGCATCTACACAGCTTCGACCATTCTCATTTGAGAACCCCCAGTTTATGAATAGTCGATACCAAATGCCAACGGCCCTAGCAGGCAGCCGTGCTAGACCGTTTGGACGCTGCTGTTGATGAGAATAAACCAGGTGGAGTAGTTTGGGAAAGCTTGGTTGACCCCTGACAACTCTGAACACAACTACGACGGTTACTTGGAAGTGCAGACGGCGGGTTAGGATTGCTATAAAACCGCAGCATCACAAACCACCTACACAACAACACATGCAGAAACGCAACCACACCGTTCATAGGCTGGACAAGCAGGCTCATATTGCCAAGCCTGTAATCCCTCGTAACCCTGAATCATTGACGGTACAGAGACCACGCAACACCCCTGTCGACTCGACTAGCCCCACTCAGTGCTTACACGGTGAAGAATCGCCCAGCCGGACCTGGCACGATCCAGGATGGGGTGAAGGTAGAAGGGGGGGAGGGGGGGGTTTGGCACAAGGCCTCGGTATCTGATTGTTTGCCTTTGGCGGCGCCTATTGGCCTCTCGCCACTGCTCATTCTGACCCTCTGTGGACCCGAACGTGTTTTGGTTGTGTTGGGGAGGGGGGGGAGGGGGAGGTCACTCGGGACTACCATGGGTAGAGGGGAGATGGAGGGGGGGGTTGCACCCCATGCGGCACCACGCCGCATCTCTTAGGCTCTTTCGCCAGGAAAGGGCCGCATTTTCCGCATGCACAAACAGCACCCGTGAGGAGCACCCGTGAGGACCTCAACCATCGCTGCTCCCAAGATGGCATCACAGGTCGCAGGCGCTTCACACTTCCCAATATGCTCATTCCCCTCCTCCCGGGTGACAGGCACCTAACTGGGTGTGCCCATGCGTCCCATGGGCGACACAAATCAGCGACACGCGCAAATCCCTGCCCACAAGCCTTGAAACCAAGGGCTGCCTCAGGCCCGCCGCGCTTTGCACCACGTCCTGTCCCCTTGGGGATCTCACTTCAATGGCCACTCACTCATCGCAGGTGTTTGGGGCACCACTGGAGATGGGGCAGGATCCCCACGGTGGCTGCCTGGCGCTAGCGGAGAGTGCGTAAGAACCCGGTCCAAGTCGGGTGAGCTGCGTCAACGCCTGCCCATGTGTGTGTGAGAGAGTTCAAGAGGACAAGTGATTTGACTCGTGCATTGACTTTAGCATCCGCCCCCCGCCCCTTGCGAGGGCAACACTAAAGTTCCAAAATTTGACGGAAACAACACCCAGTGTTGCTCTGACACGGGCGGTGTTTGCGCGCGCCATTAGAAGACACAAGCGGTGACCACTTCATTCTGAGCATTTTGAATATACACAAGTGAAATTTGGTTTTACCCCTCACAACAAATGAAAAACGGCACCGTATTCCAACAGATGTACCTGTGAATCAGCAAAGGCTTCCCGGCCGGCAGAAGAAGACACGTGGCACGGCATTCCCTAACTCATTGTGAGCATTTTGAATGTAACCAAGTGGGGGGAAATCAAGTGTGTTGCAAATTTACCAGGCTCAAAAAATTTTCCAGGCGTCGCTGGCGCCCAAATTGTCAGTTCTAAGCAAGTGCTAACTAGTATGGGTTGGGGGGTCCAGAGGGGGTGGGGGGTTGGTGTCAGGCCTCACAGGTAAGTCCCCCCCGTGCCCCAACCCCTTCCCTGTCAATACCCATTAACCCCCCCCCTCCCCTCCGCATCCCATCCCCCCCATTGGAACCACCAAACTCCGGTACCCCACCCCCCCTTGCGCAAGCTCGGCCAGAGTCGCAAAAGTCCAGGCAAAACAGCGGATCAACGCCCACCCCGTGCTTAGACAAGCCCATGCTTTGCACGCGACACACGTGACAGCAAGGCACGGTACGTGACAGCCACACCGTAAATCGCAATGTTGGCCATGGCCGAAAATCACATCACAACAAACAGCGTTGGGTTGCCATGTATGGTACAGTGTTGTTATGAACATAATGTACACTCACGGACATGAATGAGCCCCCCGTTCCCTCTACAAATGCGTCACAGACGCCCCATCGGTGCATGCAGGACCACAATAGACAGCGGTCCCCAAAAATCCTTAAAACAGCGGTTCAACGCCCACTCCGCTGCCTGGACAAACCCATGCCTTGCGCAAAGGGGGGGGGGGGTACACCGACGGTCGGACGGGGGCCCAGGCCTACGCAAAGCCGCGCTTGTGCGCGCCCCACAGACCGGCGGTTCTGAGGGCGTCGGGGGCCATGGCAACAACATTCATTGAGACACGGCATTGGGTTGCGGTCTCAAGTGCAAACATTGCCGTGCGCAGACAAAACTCTGCACAGGCCCAACACTTGTCGACTCGCGTGCCGGTCGTCTGACATTCTTGACCCCGCAAAACTGTGGACAAAAACGCGGCCGTCAGGCAGTGCCGTGCTTGCGCAAAGGCGGGGGGGGGGGGGGGGGCACAGCGGGGGCCTCGCGGGACGCTGCGCTGCACAGGGGGAGTGTTCATATGGGACACGAATGGCGCAAATGACGCACCTCACCCCCTTCGTTTCAAGGGCGCATCACGACGGCAAATCAATTCAGACGTAGGCCCAATGTGAATGAGTCTCAGCAATGCCCTGGGCCCCGTTGTGGCAGCAGAAGGCGGTTACGGCAGTTTATCGGGAGTGCCAGATGACATCTGCGTGTGCTCTGGGGGCGGGTCTGCCCTGCGCCCGGGCGACAGGCACAATAATAACACGTGCAAAGCAAAAGGTTCCATGGGCCACGGAGCGCGCGCATTTCTTACCGCAAATTCGCGAACCCGAGGAATGCAAATCGGAGCACAGACCAATCCCCGACTCTGACACGGAGCAGTACCACAGCTGTCGCCAGCGCACGGGGGGCGCACACGGCAGGCACGCCGTCGAGGGCCTGGCACTGGTTCCAAGGGACTAAGGGCACCCGGGTGTCATTTCAGGGGCGGGCGTTATGGAACCCGTTGGCACACTCCTCGACCTGCGTCACGTGATCCGGTCCGTTGGATATATAGCGCAGAGAAGGGGGGGTGTGAGCAAGGGCTTTGAAGGCAGGCAACACCGACGGACCCTCAAGTCAGACGGGCAATTGGTTTGGTGGGGGGGGGGAGCAGCGGGCAGACGCGGCACAGGCATTCGTGGAGTACTTGGGCCGTGGGCGCGTCGCGCACGCGGTTATCCCGGGAACGTCTGGCGTATGCCCCACCACTTCACACTGTCCACGATGCCCTTTCCCACTCCTGCGGGGCTGCCCCCAGGTGCCCGAATGGTCGTGTGCCGCGCGCGCGCGCCGCGTCGGCTGCTCCCCTGTTGGGCATGGGGAGGGCCCCCGACAAAGAAACTCAGTCGATGGTACTTCCCGTGCGCCTCGTACATGAAGAGGCGTAGCTTACCCCATGGGAGTGTGGGCCCCGCATCGCATGACCCCCCCCCCCGCCCCGTCGCCTCATCCCTTGGCCGCCGCCGGGAGGAGGCGCAACCGGGACGACGCAGAGGACATGGGGCATTGATCGGAGCGCACCTGGGCTCTGGGCTGCGGTGTTGCAGAAATTGGGTTCGGTGGGGGTTTCGCCATAAATCGACGATGGTCGTCACCCTCCGGATTCACTCTGGCATTCTCAACCGTATGACACGTATCAACGCGGCAGAGCCGCGGCATCCGTTGGTTCATTGTGTGGGGGTTTCAGGGGGGGGGGGGGGATGAGGGTTGGGAGGTGCTGGCCAACAAAAAGACGGCCACCCGAGAGGTACCCTCTGCCACGCACCGCCCAATCAATGCGGTGGAATGCAACACTGCACGAGACGGCGACGTCGTCTCAATACAAACTCCAAATATTGGGTGCGTCCTGCGAACAACGACCTTTGCAGAAATGGTGGTCTGGGGAGTCATGGACCGGGACGGTGCCCGGGCTGGAGGGCGGGCCAAGAAGAGAGCCAAGAATTAATGGTCGGTTCAGCAGATTTTCAATGAGTTGAGGTGGTGGCAGTGAGCGGGGGGGGGGGAGGGGTTCTGGGGGCTGGGGAGCGGGGGCGTCTCACGGCTCCACACTTTCAGGGGGGGTTTGGAGGCAAAAGCGGCCCATAAGAGAGAGGACCGCTGGTCGGTGCCCCGGACATCTGGTACTGAAATGAGGGCGGCGCCCTGGCCTTGGGCTGGACAAGGCTCATCGAGTGAAGCGACGTGGTTTCGCTGCCGAAATGCAGTAGATTTGGTTTGGGTGCGTAGAAATATTAACTCGGTACCGGAGAATGAAGGCGGAGAATGCCGGACGATGCGGCCTCGACGCTTCTCGGTCCCATCCACTGCAACCCCCTGCCCTCCCCTACCCCCCGTGGGTGCAGCTGGTGCAGATATTAGGGACTCTCCTCAGTGTCACGGGGCAGAGGCTGGGGGTTGGGCAACTGGGGGGAGTGGCAGGCCTATGGCTGAGCTTGCGAGGAGCCGTCTGGCACTCCAAATCAGGGATGTGCTTATCCACGGGATGGGGGGCGGGGGGGGGGGGGGATCTTCATCTCGCGGACCCCCCGCCCTTCCAGGCCAAACTACGCACCCGCCCAAAATTTTTCCTCGAGGGAAAAATGAAGTTTTGAATAAAGAGCCAAGAATGAGAGGCCCGTTTTAGGTACACAAACTTTTTTTGGCCCTGATACCCATGCACCCATCCCCCCCACCCCCCGTCCCGTAGGCCGAACACTAAGCACAACCCTCCTCCAAATGCCGACTTTGGACCTCCATCAACTCACGAGGCCGCACTGCTCCGTGCCCCAGCCCCTGACCCACTTTCTGGCATGACTTGGCCCCGGTCCAGCGGCAGAGCCCCGGGGCTGCACGATCCGCACCGCCGTCCGGCGCCACGGCCCTTATGGACCACACTTGATGACGTACACCCGATCCTTTTCGTAGACCGGGACGAAGAACTTGGCCCAGCCGTCGTCCGGAGAGCCTGAACCAGCAGAGCGTCAGTGGAAGTACGGCTGGGTGCCAAGCGGGGGCGGGGGCAGCGCTTTGCCTACGGGTGAGGGCAGAGATGAAGCCCAGGCCGCTGCGGCCGGTGCTCCTGCTGGTGTCGTTTCCGCGTTCGTGGAGCCCAGTGGTTGGTGTGCTGGGGCTGTGCTGGATGTGCCGTTTGCGCGTCAGCGCGCCCAGTAGTTGGCGCACTGGGTTTGTGCTGGTTGTTGTGGGGGTCGTTTGATTGCTTTTGCTGTCCACACACCTCCGTCCTCAGGCTGTGGCAGGGCTGGGCTGCTGGTGGAGTGCTGAGCACTGGTGTGTGCTTTGCTTGGGACGGTGTTACAGCCTGTGGCATTGCATTCCGCAGTTCCGTGCAAATACGCCCCCTGTGTGACCTTCCGTCGGGTGGCTGTTTCTTTACGGGGCCCTGGACAGTCGCCCGTTCTTCCCTTCGCATGTTGCGTCGGGTCGCTGCTTTCTGTCGGCCGCAGCGGTGGTGCTCTTGCTGGTGGCGTTTCCGCGTTCGCGGAGCCCAGTGGTTGGTGTGCCGGGGCTGTGCTGTGTCCTCCGTCCATGCCCATAGATTGGGCCTTAGATTGGCAAAATATGATGGAAAGGGCTTGAAGTTTCGGACGAACCAAGAGCATGCACATTGTCACAGCGCTCAACGCGACAAGCAATCATGAGCACCGCGGTAATCCGCTCCCAATAATATGAATAGGCTGCGAGTTGAGAAAGGCTGTGCAGAGCTTGAGAAGAGTGCTCAGAGCAACGCGCACCCGGACCCCAAAAAGGAAAGTCACAGACAGCCAACGTGGGAGACTGGCTTTGTCTCATAAAAGCATGTCCTCATTCTACAGTATGTATCACATTCTGCGTAGAGAAGAGCAGCGCTTCTGGAGCATTGAGCGTCCAGCAGGAAGGGGAGGGGGCCCCCCCGCACCCACCCCCCCGTTGACGATTTACAATTTACGAAATGTGAGACCCCTATACCCGAACCGACACGGCGCCGAAGGGGATACGGAACGCAAAAACCGGAACAAATGAAAATGGCATTTTCGGAATCAGCACCACGAGGGGCTCCAGAAAAGTCATCGTGTGCCTCATACGTAATACAACTCTTTTCCACCCATTGTGGAACCCCCAAAAAGTGTTTTTTGACACCTTTTGGGCCGCCGTCAAAAAATTTCGCCACCTTCGGCGCCGAAGTTCAAGTGGCTGACTGACAAATCGTCACTTCTGCCCCCTCTAGAGCTCACCCCCCCCCCCACCCCGGCACCCCCACCCCAAATACATATACTATACCCATTCCTGACCTCCAGGTCCGTGGATGCGTGTGACGCACAAACCGCAAGTGCAGATGACCGCACAAATGCATTGGACACAACGTGTGCCTCTCCTTGATCCGCGCAACGCGTGCACCTCCGGCCTGTTTCACGGCGTCCACTGGTCCTCGAAGCCGGTGGCGAGGGATGGAGACGTGCATGTGGAGTGCACGGCAGGGGTGGATATAGTGGGGGGGGGTGGCCCCCCCCCCCCCCAGCCCCCCCCCCCCTCCCCCCCCCCAATGACGATTACGATTACGATTTACCCGTTTGACTGACCTAGCAATTCTGCCAGCAGTTTTACAAGAGGACTGATGGCCCAAAAAGGCACCAAAGCAGGTGATACCCTGGATTTCATCCCAGGACAATCAATCTATGAGCCTGTGCATATACCGTTGTACTACTGAGCCAACCTGCCAGCCTGAACACAAGACAATACATTGCACAGTGGTTGGTATATCCCATGAAGACAGTCCACACAGTGCAATCATTTCTTGACACATTTTGCCAAAATGGCTTGCAATTCCGAATCATCTTTGCCTGAACTGCCTGAGCTAATCGTAATCGTAATCGTCATTCCGTCATCACTGCCTCCTGGCTCAACAGCCCCCCCCCCCCCACCCCCACCTTGGTAATGTCGTCACTATTATATCCACCCCTGGTGCACCGGCGGAAGTATTTGTGTGCTGTCGCGGCGGAATCACAACGGGGGGGCGTCGTCTTTGTGGAGTGCAGTCGCACGCTGCGCGCCAGCCCTGCAGGCCCGCATGTCATGTACTGGGGATGACTTGCGCACAGATGCTGTTCCACCGTCGATTTCTTTGCCCGTTTGATGGTCGATTGAAATCTTTTGCATCCGGACCTGTTGGCCCAGGGGTGCGTGGGCCCCTGCGGGTTCATCCGTTGGGCCACGGGGGCAGGCTGCTGCACTGAGCCTGACTGTGGTATTGCGTAAGGCCACACGCCCACCTGATGTACCCCCGTACTGTTTGGTACTCTCGCTGTCAGTACTTCTGCAACTCTGGTCTGCCTAACGTTCCGTTTCGGTTTCAACGGTTTATCAAGCTGATAAAAAGTAGCAACTTGACTGAAACCAGCTGGCAGCTGTTAGTGCTTAATCAACCACAACGAACATTGAAGTTTTCCCACTCTGCTTTGGTTTGGGGCATGAAGTCTCCGGCTCTGATACACCAATTTTGTGTAGTCAAACATTGCACCTGCCAAGAAGGATCGACCTGTTGAGACAGCAATAGCCCTGCGCACTGTCCCGGTACCCTCAGCCCTTCATACCTGGTGTGGATGTATAGCCAACTGCAATGGAACCCACAGTGCCATCGACACCGATCGTAGCCATGAGATCGTACTGCAGTTCCCCCTGAAGGCAAACCCAACATGGTGCACAACTTTGGGCTTGACTCCAATGGGGGAAGCCCAGTCTTGTCCTAAACCCCAACAACCGCGGTATAGGGCATAGGGCATAGGGCAGGGGGGCAGGGGTATCAAAAACAAATTCCAGATTTGAATCACCTGGCAAAGGCTGTCAGATCAAAACCATGCAGGCACCCGCATATATGGGGAACCGCCGCACACACCCCTTTGGGCCCAGTCACGTACCATACCCCAAGGGGTTAAATTTGTGTTGTAAAAGCCTTATTTCGCCCATTGAAAGTATCTGCTGGTTGTTGTTTCTTTACGGGGTCCCGGACAGTCACCCGTTGTTCCCTTCGCATGTTGCGTCGGGTCGCTGCTTTCCGTCGGCCGCTGCAGCCGGTGCTCCTGCTGGTGTCGTTTCCGCGTTCGCGGAGCCCAGTGGTTAGTGTGCTGGGGCTGTGCTGGATGTGCCGTTTGCGCGTCAGCGCGCCCAGTAGTTGGCGCACTGGGTTTGTGCTGGTTGTTGTGGGGGTCGTTTGACTGCTTTTGCTGTCCACACACCTCCGTCCTCAGGCCGTCCACAACGTGCCTCTCTGTGTTTCCGTGTGCCTGCGCCCCACGTGCCCTGCTCCGCATGGTGTCCCGGGTGATTTACGCTGCACCATGACCGCGCCGTCGTCCTTGCCCCCCCCCCCCCCACACACACGCATCCCTGAAACCCACTTGTTCGGGGGCTGCACCCCCCCTGTGTGACATTCCGTCTGGTTGTTGCTCCTTTACGGGACCCTGGACGGTCACCCGTTCTTCCCTTCGCATGTTGCGTCGGGTCGCTGCTTTCTGTTGGCCGCTGCGGCCGCTGCTCTTGCTGGTGTCGTTTCCGCGTTCGCGGAGCCCAGTAGTTCGTGTGTTGGGACTGTGCTGAATGTGGCATGGTGTGCCGTTTGCGTGTCAGCGGCGCCCAATAATTGGCGTATTGAGGATGTGCTGGTTGTTGCTGGGGTCCCCCCCGGCATGGTCAAGAACCCCACATTGGACCTCGCACCCTCTGCCCCCCGCCGGGCGTCGCAGACTCGGCGCTTCTGGGAGCGCCTCGGGGCTCAGCCAGGTGCTGGCGAGTCGTGTCGGTGAGACTCTTTTGACGTGCCTGTGATGGCGGGGGGGGGGGGGGGTCCCTGCGCACACGCAGGCACAAGACCACGAGCACCCACAGCAGGCAAACCACACCGACAGGAGCGAAGACAAAAGCCAAGGCGGTAGAAGGGGCATACCTCGTCGGAAAATGTGGGGCGATATACGTATGCGGCATCTGAGCAGTCGCCTGCTAACAGAATATGTGGGGGAGCCCCTTGTTCTTTCATTTTGACATGCGGATGGAATGGGTACACAAACCCGGGAGCGCCCGGGTTGATACTCAATCTGCGGAGGAGAAGCGATGTCCTGGCGTCCTGCACCCACGCTACAGCACTCCACAGACATGCGACGCGCATCCCCCGCCGCAAAGCGCGTACATAGTCATCTCCCAAACCACATTCTCGTTTCGATCGCATCAACAGCCTAACCTCGATCCGTTGGTGATTGCTGCGCCTCTTCCGACCCCGTACAGCGGTATGACGATCGAGCCCATGAGAAAACGATCCAAAACAAAAAGCTGACGGCTGGTTCAGTTGGTCGAATCTTAGAGGGGAAAACGCGTCCCGGGCGGATGAAAAGCATGGCACTGTGCATGGAGCTGAGCATGACGGCGGGGACAGGAAGCGGCAGCGACGATCATCACCAGTCGCAACATTTGCAACCACAACTACAGCTAATCCGAGAGCCGCAGCCACGACCACCTCCACGGCCACAGCGACAGCTACAGCTACAGTCCGTGCCCCAGCCATCAACACAAACACACCTATAGCAACAGCGACACCCCAGCAAAGCCACAGCCACAGCCACGGCCACGGCCACAACCACAGCCAGAACCACAGGCACGACCACCTCGGCCAAAACAAAACATCAAAGTCAACCGCACCCCCACGCCTCTGAGTTTATGGTGAGACACAACATCACAGCCAATGGACACAGATGAGTGCTCACCTCTTCACTTTGAACCCGGAGGCCAGCGTGGTTCGTTTCCACTGAGGCTTTGTGGGATCCAAAGCATCGTACATTTTGGCCACTTGTTCCGAAAGGCCCAGGAACCGCCGGAAAGCAGCCGCACGTTGATCAGTCGCCCCGAAGCGTTTTTCTGCAGAGGAATGCCGAGAAAAGACTGGGCCGTAAAGACACAACGAGACTTGCGGACGCTCACTCAGGGCTGTCCTTCAGCGGAAAAAATGAAAAAGAAAAGGGTTCGTAACGCCAACAGAATGAACGTTCACAAGGACGCTCTCTGCTTCATGGTCAAGACGTGAGCAAAACAAAACACCACAGAAACGGTATTGAACAATTGTTGGCGGTTGGCGGCAGTTGGCGGTTGGCGGTTGGCGGTTGATGGTTGGTGGCGATTGGCAGTTGGGTGCCAGTACGGTCCCATTTCCGCGATTCCTGTTGGATGCGGATCACCCCAGGGGGGGGGGGGGGGATGATGGAGGCGAGGAGGTGACCGTGTCGTACAACCGGGGTCCAGTGCCATGCCTTTTGTGTGCCCTGCTTTGGTTGATCGAAGGCAGTTCTGCGAAGAGTGTGTGTGTGCAGGTAAGAAGCCAGGGGGCGGGGGGGGTACCATAACGACGGGTCCAGTGCCATGCCTTTGGTGTGCCCTGCTCAATGGTCGCAGTCATTTCTGTAGGGCGGAGGTGTGTAGTGCTGGGGGAGTGTGTGGGGGCAGTGGGTGGGGGGATGAATACGGACAGACTTGCCGCTAGTATCTGGACATTGAGGCGTGTGGGTGGAACGAGGGGCAGAGGCCGACCCACCGATCCATCCGTCCACCGAGCCCCCAAGTTTGGCCCCGGAAAAATCAACGCGGCACCCCTACCCCCGAAGGAATGCTGAGTTATTGCACGTGGGCACAAGACGTGGCCAGCACAAAAACGCAAAAAGAAAATTGGCTCGTCAGTGGCCTAAAAGACCATAGGTACCTTTCTGTCACAAGAATGAGACACAGAGGTGCCAGTGGGTAGGCCACCAACACGCAGAGCAATGGATCGCAGCGGTACGTTATGAACCACCTCCAAGCTGGTACCATCGGACCTGAGTTGTTGACTACATATTGACTTCACATATAGCGGGAAACCGTGATCCCCCCTCCCCCCGGGGGCAAAGCCCCGATCGGATGAGTTCAAAGGGATCCAGGAAAGGTGTAAAGCTGGAGAGGACAGGAAAACCGTAGCACCAGTCGGCGCAGATGTTGCTGCGTGGCCCTGGGTGGGGCATATGCCAAGAGGCATACGCTGTAGGAGTCCATACTGCATGCGCCTGAAGCCAGCGCCGAAGGCGGAAGAAAATGGTGTCGCGTGTAGCAGGCAAAATGTATACGACGTGGCAGCACCAATTGAGGGTGCTGTCGACGTCTCACGGTGTCCTGCTGATGATACGCGGAACCGCCGAGTGCAGCGCGCGCAAAACTGTTGACCGCGGATATCCGGATAAGCTGGCCAATTGCGCCCAGGATGCTATACTCAGGAGGCAACCCGCCCAGGTATGCAGAAATGGCTGGATGTTCGAGACAGCACTGACGATGATGTTTGATATGTGTTTGTGTGCGTGTGTAGGTGGCGATTGTAGGGTGACGGTGTACTTTAGGTGCCATGTGCTTGTGAGGCCTGAGGGTTGGGAGTACACAAGTGGGGGGCTGTCGCCATGGACATGCACTGTGAAGCCCATCGCTGTGATGGCGGGTTGCATGCATGTCCCCTTGCATACCCGGTTGTCCTCGGTCATGCAATCACATAGGAGGGGGAGGGACCAGGTTTCGGACAGCACGTCGCAGGCGTGTTGCATTTCAGTTAAAGCTGTCGGTCCTCGGGCACCGAGGAGTACATTGTCACGAACCTACCCCCCCCCCCCCCCCGGGTGACATTCCGTCTGGTTGTTGCTCCTTTACGGGACCCTGGACGGTCACCCGTTCTTCCCTTCGCATGTTGCGTCGGGTCGCTGCTTTCTGTTGGCCGCTGCGGCCGGTGCTCCTGCTGGTGTCGTTTCCGGTGTATTGGGGCTGTGCTGAATGTGGCAGGGTGTGCCGTTTGCGCATCAGCGGCGCCCAATAATTGGCGTATTGAGGATGTGCTGGTTGTTGCCGGGGTCGTTTGACTGTTTTTGCTGTCCACAAACCTCTGTCCACAGGCCGTCCTTAGCCTGCCTCGCTGTGTTTCTGTGTGCGTGAGGCCCAGGTGCCCTGTTCTTCCACGCGCTGTCCCGGCCGTCCACCATATGCCCTTTTCCCCCTCACGGCTGGTCTGCCCCTGATGGGCTCCCGCTCCAGTTGCGCAAACAGCCCATCTGGGCTGCGGGACACACCCCCCACCTGATGCCGGTTGAGCAGGGGTTGCCCTGGCACCCGGTAGCGACGGGGTTGGCTGGCCAAGCCATCCCCTTTATTGTCGCTGCCTCCCATGCGCACGCTCTGCCATCCGCTCCATTCTGGTTCCCTGTTCCCGCTGTTCTGGTTGCCTCTCCTGCCTTGCTGTGCCCCTCCTCCTTGTTTGCTGCGCCCGCCCTTGTCCCTCCTGGTGTGGCTCCCGCGTTCTGTGTGTCTGTGTTGCTCCTCCCCCTGTCTGTTGGCACTCCTGGGTGCCCCTGTCGCGCACCCCCTCCTGTCCCACCCGCCTGCCCCCCCGTACAAGGGTTTCACATCTCCGTACGACGTGGACTGTCCCGTGCGCAGTTGGCTGGTCACGGCCCTGTTGCCACCCCCGTGGCGGGCACTTCCCGGCGCGCGGGGCGCAGTTCCCGCCCTTGTGGAGTACGTGGGCACCTTGTAGAGGGAGGGGGGGGGGGTGTTTGCTGATGGCTCGCTCGGCGTGCGCCGCATTTGGTGGTTGCTGCAGTGCTCGCACCTCATGGTTCCCTTGTGTGTTGTTGTGTGTCCGCGGCACCTCTACCCCCCCCCCCACCCCCGCTACACCCGCAGGCCGTGTGGCAGACTTGGCAGACCGTCCACCCGTGCCCATCTCCACAGGGGATGGGTACTTCACGGGTCATGGCAGGAGCGCGACGCACACGCACCGAGCATCAGCTCCTTGAACTGGGCGTAGGAGATGGTGGAGGACTCGAAGAAGATCGTAGCCAGTTCCACGTCGGTGAAGCTCAGGCCCATCTCCAGAAGCGAGTGCTGCAGCTCCTGAATCCCGATGGCTCCGGTCTTGTTGCGGTCCATTCTCTTGAACACTTGTGTCAGCCTGGGGCAAGGCACAGCACGCGGTGAAGCGAAAGCGGGGAGGCCTAGCGATGGCTGACCTGATACCCGATGCAATGCATATTGGATCGAATCCGCATGGAAGCCACCCTTCTTGGGAGAGGGCGCGGGCCCGTCCTTAATGTTACGGCTTCGCGTCTACAACATGCGCATGTTGTACACCAGGTGTGCACAGAGTTCCTCTCTCCGGCCTCCCTGTGGGGCCAACTGTTTCGTAATTTATGCAGTTTTTCGGCTGCCCAGTCATTTGCACAAACTTGGGTATGCGCTTTTCTCTATGTTTTCCGTGTTTTTTGAGCGCTGTCACCGGACAAAGAGAATCCTCGGCTGTCTACAGACTGCACACAGGTGAACAGGTACGTACACAGTGCCTGCAAACTGTGTACAGCGGCTACAGGGCGGACGATACGGGCAGTGGATCAAATATGTATCAGATCGCGGATTAGGCCAGCCTTGGGCCACGCAGTTGTTAAGCAACAGGAATGCCCAATGAAGGCGGGTTGGTGACCATGTAGCACGACCGGCGTCGAGTGCCATGTCTCGTGTGTGCCATCGCCTGCTTTTGTTGGTCCAGGCCAGTTCTGGGGGGTTCATAGGGGGACGTTGGGGGGGGGGGGGGGTGCAGGGCATATGGGGCAGGGGGTGTTCCATAAGGGCGCGCTGGGGACCGTGCAGCACGACCGATGCGACCAACCCGACCCCGGGTCGGTGCTGAGGAAAGGTCGCGTGTGCGGAACGCATGCACTGAAACAAAGGCAACAACACCCACAAAATCGGGGGCTAGGGGGTTGAAGAGCAAGACAGAACACAAAACTGCAACGGTTGTTAAGTGCTGGACGGGCCGCAATCGACGGCGGTTGGCGGTTGACAAACAGCGGTTGGCGGGTAACCGGCAGCGATTGCCCACCAACCCGACCGGCCACCGACGCCAGCCCGACGGCACACCGCGGGGAAGGGGTGGGGAAGCAGGGAAAAAGAAAAAGGGGCTGCCGAGAGACCTTCTCACACCGACGTCCGGATGTCCTGCATACTGTCCAGTACCCCTCTCTCCAGTGGCATTAGAACGCGTACCGGCGCGCAGGGAAACGTTTTGGAAAATGGGTCTTTTTTGACCCTCGACTGAGGGGGTGTGCCATTGGTTGCACTGGTTGCGTGTCGTGCAGTACACTCGGTGTCCAGTGACATGTCTTTTGCGTGACCTGCTGTTGTTTTGTGGGTGTGGCCTTACTGGGGTGGGGGGGTATGCTTGGTGCGCATCGTGAGCGTGGTTTTGCTTGCGGTTTGAGTGGTTGGTGTTGATTGCTGGTGTGAGGGACCCGCTGAGTCACATCATCGGGTCGTGGGCCTGCCCACTTGAAGGTGTTCATCGGGTCCGTCCGAGTGAGCGGCCACAGCTCATACCACTCACCCAGCCAGACGGCGGATGGTAGGGAAAAGGGTGGGGGGGGGGGGGGGGGCGTTGTGCAGGGGAGGACTTCCTCGTTCCAAATCCCCCCTCAAACCCCAGCCCACTTCAAACCGCCCCCCGTCCTCACACACCCCAACCCCAAAGATGCATCTGAAGGAGAATGGGCCCAGAGCGGCGTGTCAGGGGCGGTTACACAGGCTGTTGGAGGCTGCTGAGAATGCGGTCGGGAGCGGTCGCTGTCGGGTACAAGTGCCGTTGAGGTGGGCAGTTGAGAAAGGGGTGAGTGCGGCTGGGTCGCAGGCTTGGCCCACGACCTCCTTTCACCCCCACCCCACTTCACTCCACTCCTAATCATCCCACATCCAGAAACCCACCTCACCCCACACCCACAAACCTATATCAAAACTTACGACTAGGACCGAGCTGGGCCTTATAGTTCTCTCGAACCTGGCTCATTTGCACCTCAAAATGGACCACCGCATGGCACCACGGTGTGAGAGACGCCTCGTTGAACACCCGTTTGCAATCATTTGATAGCCCAATCGCTGTGGAAGAAGCATGGCCCTCATTGGAGACGCCTACATGACACACTGGTGATCGTCCTGAACTTTTGGGACAATCTCCTGAGAACGGGCTGAGAACGGTCATTTTTGGACATAGAATGGTCCAGACAGCTCCAATTCACACAATACTTATTTGAGGTGATGTGCATTTGCTCCGCGGTCGCTTTGATCCACTTGGATGGCGATTTTGAGTGCACAAATAATTTTAATTCGTCTGCTATTGCCGCTGCTGCTTGCAGCTGCTAGCTGCTGTTGCTGCTGCTGCTGCTGCTAAAAGACATTGCTCACTGTGGACCCTAAAATGGGTTGTAAAACCTCCACTGGGAGACCCAGGTCAGTAATCACCTCATACACCCCACCGGACTGCCAAAACCCCCACTCCCCACCCCACCCCACCCCACTTCGCCCATCCCAACCCCCCCCCCCTCCAAACCCCACCACACTTCACCTCATCCTTTCCTTGGATTCCCCCGAGATGTCCCACGTATGTGTCCATCTTTCACACTGCAAACCTGTCCACAAACTCAATCGCCTCGTTGTACTTTCTGTCAGTTCGACGGCTCGATGTCGACCGCCATTCCGGAGGTATCTCATATGCAAACATGCTGCCTCCGTCCTCCACGGCGGACGGCTGCAGAAACACGCAGGAAGTGGCGGAGGTTTCAGTTTCAGGAGGAAACTGTCTACATTGCCTGTCCACAGACGGGGGGGGGGGGTATATTGGTACACATTTGCACAGTCAGACTGCATGCCTCCCCTGCCTGTAGGATCCCCTGGCGGAAAAACGCTCACGTGGGCCTCTGCCGTGCGCTCGTTGAAAAAAAAAAAAACTCCGCGATCTGTCCCATGCCTTCTGGATTGTGCGACCGATCTGGACCACGCCGGTCGCCAGGGCCGCGTGGGCGGCCAGGATCACGGGAATGGCGAGGACCGCGCGGGTTGCCAGGACAGGAGGAGCCAGGGCACCAAGTGTCGCACATCAGCGGTGTGCACAGGGGGTGGGGTCGGGGGCAGCGCCCCTCCCCGCCAGCACAGCAATGACCTGAGGGGGCGGCATGGTGGTGTAGGACCACCCCGTGGCCGGGGAGTAGTCGTAGTAGTAGTAGTCCATCCCGTACTTGTGCGTGGTCACGAGCACGTGTGACCGCGGACCTGCACAACGAGAATGGGAGCAGCGATGCCCAGCGCTGAGCACAGGGGAGGGCTTGCACGTGCACATGGCATCCATTCGCCGACCATTACCGACCCTGGCCGAGCACGACTTGGCGTGGGGAGGTGAGGGTGGCCACAACACGCCGGTATGACTCAATGCCATCTTAACTTCAATTCTTCGTGTATTCTTCATTTCAGTTCAATTCAATTTCACGGTTCATCCCTCAAACCGTCCCATCCGGTTGGCGGGGGGACGGGCACTCCACCAGACCCTATCCGGCTCTGTGCCTCGGACCCGGGGCCTCTGGTGCAGGCGTCCTCTACGATGTCAGCCAGGCCACGCGGCCTCTTGAAGACCCGTTGGCATGGCCACGCAGAGGGGGGGGGGGGGTGTGACCTAATTAAAAAACAGACAAATGCAAACCAGAGGTAATGCACTCCACAGTCAGGCATAAGTGCATCTTTATTCTCTATGCCAAACCTGGTTGAACCTCAAGACACACACTGTGTCTGAAACAGAAAACAGAACATCATGTCTGACTACATTAGTCAGACAATCACAGTCAGTAGCTGTCAGTCAGACATCAGCAATCAGTGTCGGATAAAGACACCATGCATTACCGGCATGGCCGAAAAGAGCAACCCGCCGCTTGCCGGCTGGAAAAGACTCCTGAGGGGGGGGGGGGGGGAGGTGCAGTGGAAAAGCTCCGCTGCATGAGGCCCGCGTCGCACTTCCGCCGCAATGCGCCGGTGGTGCGTAGGCCGGGGGTCTGTTGTGCCTGAGACCGCTCGTTGTAGGGGCGGGCGGGCATATGACGGGCACGAGGTCCATTGCACTGGCGCCTCAGAAAAGCGAGTGAAGCACCGGGTGACGCCGTGCCGGGGCGATTGAAGGTCAAGGAAAATATGCGTCGCCTACGGAAAACAGCGTAAGTCGCGTAGACGTTTTTGTATGTCACTCGCGTGCGCAAGACCCGACTTATGTCAAAATCAAAAAGGCCCACGCGACGTACAGCAAAAAAAAACAAAAAAACACGCGCGCTACGCCAGACACTCGAAGGTGTCATACTCCAGGGGGCACGAGGCCACTACCGTCCAGATCGCTAGTCTGTGAAACCGAGGTGCGGGCGCCCTGCCCTCCAACCCGCGCGTCATCCCGGTAGACACGGCGCAAACCAGACCCGATCGTTGTGTGGCGTTTGCGGGAGGGTCGCACGGCCGTACCCCGTCTCAGGCCCTGCCGGGGGGCTGGCAACGGAGAGTCTCCGGTGCGAGAGGTCGGGGGTTCGGACCCGCTCAGTACCGGGGCTGCACGACCGCCGGGCTGCGGTACAGTTTCGGTCCGCCGATCCGTCACGGCGCTGCACCCGCCAAGCCCCAGGGGCAGTGGGGCGCAGCCGGGCCACTTCGAGGCACGACGGCAGACGCCCTCTTTGATCGCTTCCGCTTGGGAGGGAGCCCCCCCTACCCCACCCTCGGACCGGCGGGCAGGCGTGGCGGGATGCCCTGGAAGTACCTCCCCCCGCTTCCCATGCGCCCCCCCCTCCCCCCGCGTGCGAGCTCCCCGACACTAGTGCCTGCGGCTCCATTGACGGAGACTCAGCGAGCGCACAGACATTGGGCAACCCCGCGGTGTGTGCGATATCGCGGTGTCTCACGCCGCGGAGTTCTCAGGGGCGTGGCAAAAGCCAGCCTCAATGGCATTTGTAAACGACAGTAACCGCCCCCTACCGCTTTGGCAACCTCCTCTAACCGCCTCTAGGGGCACCTCTGAGGTCCCTTCCCATCTAACGCTTCCATGGGAGGGAGGGGGCATTCACGCACCTGTGAGGTCCGCCACCACGACGCCGTACGCAGGGCCCAGGCCGTTGTCAATGACTTGGGTGTCCACGACGAAGGGGGCGTCCGAGGCGCGGCTCCAGGCGATGCGGTGGAGCGTCAGGCGTTCTGCAAAGAACTCGGAAGCGAACACCTGCGGCGAGAGGGCGTGTGCCGATCTCTGGATGTACGACACTCGGCAACACGGCGCACTGGCTGTTCACGTCACGTTCTTGGCCGGCCTTCAGGATCCGGCTCTTTGTTGCAGCCATGGGCCATGTGCTTGCTTGGGTGCTCACGCACACGGCAACACGAACTGCCACTAGTCTAGTAGCTTTAGGATCGCTACCCCCCCCCCCCTCCCCCACATGTCCAACGAATGCTTTGTCCAACGAACACTTCCGTTCGGATCATAATTTTTTTGGGACCTAATTAGTAAGGTACTGGGATTCAGAACCGATGTTTCGGGCCAACGCGGCGAGGCATGTGGTGGACGACCAGGATGCGGAGGGCAGTGGGCGGCAAAAACCGTAAAACGGCCCCCGCGACAACCAGTGCGCCAATCCCGGTGCCGACTACAGGGCCCCGCTAACGCGGAAACGACACCACAAGGAACACCGGCCGCAGCGGCCGTCAGAAAGCAGCGACCCGACGCAGCACGCGAAGGGAAGAGCGGGTGACTGTCCAGAGCCCCGTAAAGAAACTGCAACCCGACGGAATGTCACACAGGGGGGGCGCGACACCGCCGGACACTACAACCAAAACGCGCGTGAGACCCGCGACAGATCGCACACTGGACAGCCACGGCAGCGGACAGTAGCGGTGGAAGGCGAGCCAGCGGAGGAGTGGCGACCACCGCGGAGTGGCCGAGGGTCGCGGCGAAATGGTGAGGGGCCTGGCAGATGGGCCTCTGTCCCTCAGAGGCGCACCCCCACAGCGCCCACCGCAATCACTGTGACGAGATGATTGGGCCCCAGTCGGCACGTCCGGCTCCAGACGCAACACGGGCAGCGCAAATCCCGGAGAGCACGCGGTACTCGCCAGGGCCCTGGGGAGAAACCAGGCAGGGGTGCCGCGGGCCCGCAGAGGAAATTAGCCCAAATGGCCCAACGCGAGCCGCGAAGGGACAAACGGGTGACTGTTCAGCGCCCCGTCAGGACCAACACAGGACCGTCAGCTTTCATAAGGAATCGCACCCGCTGAACCAGCGTCAGCAGTAGTGGCTCCAAAAGCGCCAGCAGCGGCACCTTTTGTGTCACCCCCACCCCCACCCGACGTCCGCAGCCGAGTTTTGCCTTTTCGGCAAATTTCGTAAACGAAGTGTGGCCCAACCCCGAAGGCACCCGGAAGACGGCCTGTCACAAACGGGGCTGGAGGTGGGGGCTTTGGGGGGGGCACAGGAACATCCAGCGCTGCTGCGAAAGAAGCCCGTCCCCCAGCGCACACACCTCCACGGTCTCATCGTTGGGGTCCAGGTCCACCACATCGAACATGACGTCGGGCCCAGTGACCAAGACGTGCTCTTTCCATGGGGCACTCCACTCGCGGAAAGGGGCGAGGGTGTTCGGCCGTTCCAGCCACACCAGCTCCCCAAGGGCCTTGGTAAACGGGACCAGGGGCTTGTTAGCCCGAGCCGTTAAAATCCCTGAACGCAGTGCAGGGGGCCAGTCGGGGGGATGAACGGGGGGACTTAAACGGGGGGGGGGGTCCTGCGCCGTGTGATAGGGTCTGTAGAGGGGGGACCTGGGGGGAGGGGGAGGCTGACTGGGGGAGTGGAGGGGGAGGGGGGGGGGGGCTCAAGGTCCCAGAGATATCAACATTTAGACCGCGCAATGACCAGCGCCTCGCACTGATCATGCTGGAAGCACACATGGCTACCCGCAATTGGGCAACATAGCAAAAGAATGCGCACGGGCTGATGCGGAGGCTTATGGAAGATCCATGACTCGAAAAGAATCGATCCCAGAATCTACGCCCTCTCCCAACATTGAACATCGCTCAGTCCCTTCCCAGCACCAACCCTTGGAGGTTGGGAGTGGGTGTGGTCGTCGTCGTCGTAGTAGTCGTAGTCGTCGTCGTTGTGGTTGTTGCTGCTGCTGCTGTTGTTGTGTTTTCGTTGTTGTCGTCGTGGTCGTGGTCGTGGTCGTGGTCGTGGTCGTGGTCGTGGTCGTGGTCGTGGTCGTGGTCGTGGTCGTGGTCGTGGTCGTGGTCGTGGTCGTGGTCGTGGTCGTGGTCGTGGTCGTGGTCGTGGTCGTGGTTGTCGTCGTCGTCGTCGTTGTCGTTGTCGTTGTTGTCGTTGTCTTCTTCGTCGTCGTTGTCGTTGTTGTTGTTGCTGCTGCTGCTGCTGCTGCTGCTGCTGTTGCGGTGGTGGTGTTCTTGTTGTCGTTGTTGTGGTCGTTGTCATTGATGTCGATGTTGTTGTCGTTTCTGTCGTTGTCGTCATCGTCGTCGTCGTCGTCGTTGTCGTCGTCGTTGTCGTCGTCGTTGTTGTTGTGATGGTGGTGGTGGTGGTGGTGGTGATCGTGGTGGTGGTAGTGGTGATTGTTGCAACAACGCAACAACGCAGACCCCGGCACAACAATGCGTCACCAGGGCTGGCCTCAATACCACTTTTGCAAAAAACGGCTGGACTTCAGAAACCAGCCGATCAGGAGCTGCTGGTCAACGGCCAATGTGCAATGCGACAACAAAAAAACAAAGAAATATCTCATTCCTAAAAGACAGCCCTGTGCGTCACATCCTTGAGTGCACGGTTTCCGGAAAGACATCTGTCTTCGCCAGGGTATGGCCTGACCATTGCCAGAAAATTTAGGGCGGATGGCACAGTAAGACAAAGACTGAATGAAGCGGACACAGTGCAGCTGCGTACAACATAACGCTATGAATCCATGAGCCATTGTGTGAGAAAAGGAGAGGTCTGAAAAGGGGGGGCTTTCCGTGGACTGTCCTTCCTGCTCCATTTGCTTCTTCCAATGCACAGTGCATGTCTGACACCACCTGCACTTGTTGTGATTTGGCTGACCTGTCTCCATCGGGGCAGGCAGTCCAGTTGGCACGGGGCAGGCTCAAGGAGGACGGGGACGGGGCAGGGTGGCATCCATACACACTCCCTCTTTTTGGAACCCCCCACCCCGGCATGAATGACATTCTGACCCATGGGCACTGCAAACCAGGACCAGTTGATATGCCGAGCAAGGCATGTCCATGCTGCTAATTGGGTCCCTTGTCGTTGATATTGCTGTCATACTCATGTCGAAAAGGGTTGCCCGGGCGCACCACATAAACGCAGATGCCCGGACAGGTCGCTGCATGGGTGGAAAGGGGGCATCCACTCAGTGTCCTGGCAGTCATGCAACTGATACCCCTTGGGAGACCCCAGCACCCACATTGGCTGCATACCTTCGCGGCCGCCCACACACAGAGGTACGGCCCTGTGGTAGAACCGTCCTTTGGAGGACGTCAAGCAGACAGCCACCTCGTTGTCATGCCCCGCATTGGTGATCGCCCAGACGCCGCCCTGGTTCTTCCCCGGAAACAGGAAGCCGTCCTGGGTGACACGATTCCATTGCGGCACAGAAACCGGGCCACAAACACGATGGACAAACGGATACACACACGACTTCCCACCCATGACCTATGATGGGCTCCATATCCAGGCCTTTCTGTCAGCAATACCCAGGGCCGGGGGTGGGGCCTCTGGCTCACCAACCCATCCCATAACCAGGGATGTATTAGAAGAGAGGAGGGGGGGGGCGGAGGGGGTCTGGAACCCAAAACTTTGCACACCAAAAATGGCCCGAATCAACATTTCCTTCTGTAAATTTCATTTTTTCCCACTCAAAAGACCTGGGTCCAGGGGTGGGCGTACCCCCCTCCTCCTGCGGTTGCCAGCTGTTGCAGTACATCCCTCCTCATAACGGTTGCGGACTCTTACCGATCGCAACTCTTGGCTCAGCAACAGCGTTTGGCGGTTGGCAGTTGGCCTAACCCCAGGAAAACTGAAGAATTGGGACTGCGTCTGGGACGCCCCTCCGAGTCTCTCTCTCTTTCGCACACAGGCCCGTCGAGTCCCGGGGAAGTGGAACCTGCAAACCTGGCCCTGCAGACTGCTTTTTGGCGCCGGACCCGGGTCACCACGGCTCACACCATTTTGGGTATCACACACGGTCGGCAAAAACGGTGACTGGCAAAGGGAAATGCGGTTGGGGACAGAAGGCTGTGTGGTGTTGTAGGCAGGGGGACAGGGGTCGGCGGGACGTGTGTCCAGAGGGATGCCCCGATGCCCGGCAAGCCGTTGAAAGGCTCGGGGAGGGGGGGGCTTGCACTCACCACTTGGGGATGACAGCTTGTTGCGCCCCAGCAGGGCTGTCCTTACGGGGGGGGATAAGGGTTCGTAACGCCAGCAGAAACGAACGTTCACGGGAACGCTCTATGATTCATGGTCAAAACACGGGCAAGACACGGGCAATACACAAAACCACAGAAAGTATTGGCGGTTGGCGGCGGTTGGTGGTCCCTGAGAGCTGTCCTTGACCAAAAAAAATTGGGGTTCTTAAAGACAGCCCTGCGCCCCAGCGCCTTCTGTCCGCCCTCAAAAGGCTCACGAACCAGTTTGGAATTGCCAGATCGTGTCTCAACGGGTGCAATCAGATCCCACCGCCGCACCGCCGATCCCCCCAGCCCCCCAAAACACAGTGCGGATGTCCGCAGTAGTGCGGATGCCTGCTTGTCATAGCAGAAGGTTCAAGGGCGAGAGGCCAATAGGCGCCGCCACAGGCGAACAGAGCCAACCACCAAAGCCTTGTGCCAACCCCCCCCCCCCAACACACACGCATGAGTACGGCGCGGGAGAACACACCGCAATGAGCAGCACCGGGTCCTCGACCCCGCAGAAGAAGCCGCGAGGCACGTGCTCCACGGCGTTGGGCCACTGCAGCGGCGCCCGGCTTTTGATGAAGGGCCGCTGCTGCGCGGGGTCAATGCCGATCAGCGTCCCGTCCATTGACATGCCAAAGCTGGTCAGCCATAGCCTTGGGTCGTCATCGGGACTGCGCAACAAACACCGAAACGGGGCTACACCACGTCCAGTCACACGACGGTGTACAGGGCCCCAGACGGTCATCCGTTGTTTTCTCGACCGCACTCGACTCTGGGACTGCCAGTTTCACCAATTTTCGTAGGAAACGCAATAAACGTCCAAGGAACAAGCGCGCCAGCCACTTCTGATTCTGCCCCCCGCTCCCAAGCAGAGGGGCTCCCCGAGGCGGCAGGGGTTATGTAGCCACCTTGCCCACTTGTGGGCCACTTCTGATTCTGCCCCCCGCTTTGAACCGGAGGGGCTCCCCCAGGCGGCAGGGGTTATGTAGCCACCTTGCCCACAAGTGGGCCACTTCTGATTCTGCCCCCCGCTCTGAAGCGAAGGGGCCGCCAGACTAACTAAAAAACATACATTCGTACAAGAAACTTTCATTTCAGTTGGTGTAAACAAACTAAAAAATCAAGTTGCTTACACCTTCTTAAACTTAATCCTCTGATCTCCTTCTAAACTTCAGAAAGAAAAATGTATCTAAACCTTCACAAGTACTTTTCAAACAAACGGCCTCTGGAACTGCCCCTTTCGCCCCCAGCCCCTCACCCTCGGGCCCTTCGTGGGGGCTGTGCTCAGGAGCCACGCCCCAAGTCGCGCGCACGCACGCACTTGGACCTGTTCGCTGGGAGAAGGTGCAGGTACGCCGGGCTCTTCGTAGGGTACTCCCCCAAAAGACGGAACCAGCGGTCGGCGCGGCGCTCCGTCTCCTCTGCCTCGGCAACAGGACCGAGGACGGGCACCGATCCGTTCCGCATCGGGGGCCTGTGGTGCGCAGAGCGGAGGCGATTGCACAGACTGGCCCCGACCGCCTGCCCATCGGCCTGCCCGAGCCCCTGTGCGCCCGCGACGTGCGCCGGCGGCAGCTCAGACGCGCCCATGTCACCCCCGGGGCTTGAGAGGCAGTGCACGGGACGGACCGCAGTACTAAACGAGAACCTCTTGACCCCCCGAAAGCGGGGGTGGAGAGGGCTGGCGGGGGGGAACAACGGGGGAGGAGGTGTGCCAGTGGGTGCTTCCGATTCAACGCACGTGGATGTGTTTCGTGGAGGCGTGCCTCGGGCGGTGTATGGCTGTGGGGGCAGCGCCCGGTTGCGGTGTAACACTAGGGGCAGTTGGCGACCCAGGCCCTCCCGGCCCTGTGTTACAACTGCCCACGTCAGACGTGCTGGAGAGCCCCCTCCAAACTCCACAGTCTGGGAATGACTGGGTGTGCAGTTTGTCAGCGCTGGCAGGGCAGTGGGTGCCACGTGGGCAGTAGCTGCAGTTGTGAGCAGTGGGACAGGCATTCCACTCTCGCCCACAAAACGCAACCCTCCCCCCCCCACACACACCCATCCCGCTTTCCCGCATACATACCCCCCGCCTCCGGAGGGGGGGCGGGCGGGCAACACAGAAACCCAAAAAATCACCACAACGGGTATCAGACACATCGTTTGGAGGGTGCGTATGCTCGGGTCAAAAGAGGGTGTCTCACTCGAATGCCGAGACGCGGGTGCAGAGAGGCACAGACCGCCAGACGTCATTGACGAAGATGTGGGGCGGCATCGCGTCATTTTTGACGACAATCTTGACGTGCACCGGGGCGTATCGTTGGTTCATCCCAGGCCAAGGCAGCGCCTCCTGCTCGACGCTTTCCGCCTTCGAGGACTCGGCCCCGGGGGCGTCTTCAGCGGCGTCTTCGTCAATGTCGCTGTCCGCTGCACAGACCATGGCAGGGGGTCGTTCCGAGGAGAACCACCGCCTGAAGGCCTGACACTCCCGCCCACGTGTGCAGACCAGGCGTCTGAAGTGAATCGAAAAAAATCGGACACAGCACACGCCCGCACTTGCGTTATGATGCTGCAATGGCACACAGGCCCTACGGCGTCAGGCGTGGCCAAGTCCTCCTCCTCACCGCGAGCTTTTCCTCTTGCACTCCCCCATAGACAAAGCACGTCAATCAACAACAGCAGGTCACACAAAATTCCGCAAGACGTTATGTGGGGCCGTGCCCCTACCCTCAGCACAGCATATCACAGCACAGCACAAAATCGGAATTTGAGGCTGCGACCACCCACTGGTGGCCCAAACACATCCTTATAAACACCCAAAATGACCTCGAAATGGCCCATTCTAAAGCCCAAAACTTGGTCAGAAAATTAGGAGCACCTAAAAGACGGCCTTGGTCCATCAGAATGCACTTGTGACCCTGTGTCCCACAGTACTACTGCCTTAGAGGTGCACAGTGTGCACCTCTAGTGCGTACCGAAATGGGTGAATGCATGAATTGTGTAGTGCGATGCGTACAATGCACGTGTGCGCCGCACACGGCGTGTGGTGCAGAGTAGACAGCACAGTGCAACCTTCGCATCAGACCAACCTCCTTTTGTCAGTAAGAGCACCCGACGATCCAAAACGCCGAATCAGAGTTCAGTCTACACAAGTTCTGTGTGCATTCTTCCAATTTCCCTTGATTGGTAAGGAGTTCAGGCTCGAAGCCTCACAACCATTGTTCAAAGGTACACTCAGCTCCAGGATGAGGCGGCTGCCCACGATGCAGGCCCACACAACCGCGATGGACAGTCACCGACGCCCCTTATCAATGAAACCAGACTCCCAGGGATGCAAAGCACACAACAGCCAGACCAGGGCAACGCAACAGTGTTCTTGGGGTTGGCAGAGAAGCGGCGTTCAAAGCAAAAATGATGATCACGAGCAGCGGAAGGGCAGACCGTTCATGAGGCGCTGAAATGTGGTTTTGGGGCCTGAGCTCCGCATCAGGTTGGAGAGCTGGACTGCCACGAAGCGGCCCGCCAACAAGAACGTCGACAGCAGCGGAAGAAACCATCGCAGCTCCTGCGCAATGGCACGGCACAGGTGCCGACTCCCTTAGAGGGCGCAACTTCCGCGCACCTCTGTGTTCATACTCATAACTTCGAGCCTCCACGCAGGACAAAGCGTCTCAATACGATGATCAACGGGGCCCAGGACAGTCACCCGTTGTGCATTAGACGGTTCCCTAAGCCGCTGTTTCCATCGGTGGCCGGTCGTGCAATCAAAGCAGTGAGGGCCCACACGGCATCAACCTTCAGGTTGCCCACCTGACCCCTCCCCTCCCACGCAAATTCACACACGCGCGCACGCACGCACATTGCCTCCATGGTGTGGCTTCGAGCTCGACGTCCAATCCATGCCCCACAGCGGCGCTGGTGAATCACTGCACACCAGTCGACCTGCAGTGCTCACAAATCTGCACCTCAAATTCCCTCAACGTCCAGTGGCAGAAGGAACACTGCTGGAAATAACCGAAAGCAACAGTATGCACGCGCATACAGATGCCCCAGCGACTGAACGATGCCTCCGCCACCCCTTCAGACGTCTCTTAATATCAAGATCCAAATTCCGGGTAGTTGCATTTCATGAATTTCTGCGTTTCCTTCCGCTGGATCTGAGGTGCTCACGACCTCAGATCACGACGGGCACTCCCCTGTGTGACATTCCGTCTGGTTGTTGTTTCTTTACGGAGCCCTGGACAGTCACCCGTTCTTCCCTTCGCATATTGCGTCGGATCGCTGCTTTCTGTCGGCCGCTGCGGCCGGTGCTCCTGCTGGTGTCGTTTCCGCGTTGGTGGAGCCCAGTGGTTGGTTGGATAACACTATCAGCACCTTTTCAGGTCAGGTCAGACATGTGCAGTGTCACATGTCACGTGTGCATATCATGGACCAATAGGCACATCATTTGGCTGGTGGCTCCTTTCGGCCTTCAACATCCACATGGGGGTGTGCGAACAGCCTTAGCTCGGAGGGGGAGAGGGAGCAGGTTCGATCCCAGGCGTGTCGCCGGGGGACTACTAATCGTTCCGGGTGGTGCCGAGATCGGTCCTGCCCAGTCGGTCTCGCGGTTCAGGCTCGGCAGGACGACGCGACAACGCTTGTCCGTGTAGATAGTACTGGACTCTGAGCGCACGGTGCCCGACAGAGTGAAAAGTTGCATCTTTAACGGTTGACGCGGTTGAAGGTCCAAGGAACATCAAAGAGAGACGGGAGCACACTGGAAAACTCGGTGGTACAAGTGTTGCTCGGAAAAGGGACGAAAGAAAAAGCAACTACATTGTGGATATGCCTGTATAAAGCCCTGCACAGGTCTACCCGGCCTTGCCTGTGAGTCCAGTGCTCTAAATCCTCCAGGCCGCCCGCTTTGCATGACTTCAAACCGATTCTGGAAAAAGCGTTAAAATTGAAGGCCTGCTAATCGCAGGGAACGCGGAATCGCCATCTCCGAGCGCGCACTGCGAACTCAGAGTTCTCCGAGGTGCAGAAGCCGTCCCGGGAGAGGGGTGCCAACAGTGAACAAGCACAAAAATTCCTTGAGAAGGGGCTGTGTGAAACAGCACTGCCGGGCTCTTGGGTGAATTCTTGGGAGTCGACAGCACTGTGCAACTGCGCATACCGATAGCATGACTCCGGTCATTTGGTTCCAAGCGCCTGCAATCACGTTCGATGGCTCGCTTCCGGTGCTGCAAAGAGCCGGAGCGAGATAGGAACAGCCCTGCCACAGCAGCACACGCCACCATGAATCTGGTACATACAACGGTTGTCACTCACCACTGTTTGCATACGATGCGTCGAAGCAGCGCGCGCGCGCGCTGTAGAACAAGAAAATGCAGTAAATGCACCACAGAATGATTCACACATATCGTCGGAGCGCCGGGGTGGCATCCAATGCTGGACCATAGAGGCGTGGGGTGGTTCCGGTAAAACGGAACCGACCCATTGAATGGAGGCTGTGGGAGCACAGAGCATTTTTAAGGCTGAAACGGCTGGTTGTTGATCGAGGTCGTGCAGTTTTCTCGACAAGAGGGCGGGATTTGAGTACCACCGTTGCAACATCACTGCCCCAGTGGCGCCCACTCCCCTGCCGGCGCCAGCTCCGTTGCAGCCATTCCCAGGGCCGTAAAGTTCGGCCGTGAAGTTCGTAAGGTGCTCTCGGCCCGCGACGTGTGGGATGGCTCTGGTTTCTAACCTGCCCGCAGGGTCGGGGTTCCGGAGCACTTCGCCAGCCTCGCAGAGCAAACCCCTGTGCCATGGCCGTTATTTGAGCGCAAACCTCGTCACACTCGGTTTTGCTGACGCCAGCTTCGTACTTTTGGTTATATCACGAGGCACGTGCGCGGAGGCATTCTGCCCCATGGCGTGCGCGGCTACGTCGCGTGGGTCGTCCGCTTTGCCCAAGTGCGTCTCCGTGAGGGACGCGGGGGTTGTCCCAAGAGCAGCGGCGCGAGGAGGCCTTGCCACGTGTGCATCGGCTTGCGTGTCACTGGGAATCACCGAGTTCTTCACCTTTGCACCGCGAACCAGCGTGCCGGTGCTGTCCTCGGCAGCGGCACGTGACACGTCCTGCCTGTGTGCTCTTGGGAGGACAATCTTTGGTAGTTCGGCGGCCAGCACCCTCGCCGGGCGGAAAGTGGAGCCAAAAGAGAGGGGGCTTCTGATGGCACTTGGATACAGACAAATCAGGGCTGTGCCAAACCACACGAGGCCAAGTCCAAGGTAGGTATGGAGTCGGACTCGTGTCGCCACGGACCCTGTTGAAAGTCGGGCCGCGGGGGAAGGGCGATAGCGACGAGGAGGGGGGCGCAAGCACGAGGCGGGAGGCAAAGGGCAAAACAAAGTTGAAGACGTAACAGTGGGTACAGCAAAGAAAGGGCGCGAGCAAGTGAAGGAGAGTAACCGAGGGGAGGGATAAGGGCCGGAGAGTGGGAAGCGAGGGAGATTGAACACCGGGTACAGTGGTAGAGCCCAGGAGGCCGAGGGGAAAGTTAGAGGGAGGAGAATCGAGGGAGACGCGACGGCAAGTCAAAAAGAAAGAGGGAGGGAAGCAAGGGCCGAAGTTCAGGCAACACCAAATGGGCGAAAGTAGGGCCAAAGGAAATCGGGTGTTACACCTAGCAATTGTGTACGTTCGGGAGATTGAGGCGCCGGCTCTCGACTCGCACGACGCAAAGTGGCATAATCTGCACGCCTCATGTTCCTGAAATGTGTGCAGTGAAAGTGGTGCACTCTTCGACCTTGATTGCGGCACGAGGGCCGTTCACTTGATTCCTCGGCAAACCCCCCGCCTAAACACCACACGGAGAAATGTACACCACAACGGGCCACCCCACAACAAGAGCCTCTCCCGCATGTGGTGGCCATAATGAACGCTTGACCTTGGCTAAGCACTAAATGCTTGTGCTGTAGAGACCAACGATCACACGTTCGTCTTGGCTTTGGTGGCGCAAGCCGCTCAAGGTGTGCCCACCTTTGACGTTAGACTTGTTCGAAATTCGATGCTGCATAAACGGCGACCCGTTTTCACTTGTTCGACTACTGGCATTACCCCCCTAGCCGTAACAGTGCTCCGGCGCATCTGCATTGGGTGGCGTGCGTTGTTGTGTGTGTTGATGGAGGTGGGAGGGGATTGAGTAGCAATTCCCCGCCGTTCTCCGCGATTCTCCACGATTGTTGCATTTTTGCCATTTTCACACAGCACATTTGCGACTACCTTAGGCGAAGCGGTCCTCAACGTCGAGAAAGCATGGAGCCTTTCTTGTACAAGGGCAACCTGGGGGTGTTGGCATGCAGCAAAATGGGGATTTATGATGTTGATTTCCATAATTTGCAATCTCACACCCCAGGCGCTTGATTGATTGGTGGTCCTCCGCCAATTTGAGCACCATGATTATGTGAAGGAATTTCCACTTGACAACGAGAAATCAAGCCAACTTCGTCCTCATCGACACGCTTTCGCATTTGTGTGTGGCATAGGACGACTGTTTATTCGTTCGATTGTTTCGTGTCACGGGTTGTATTTGGTGAAGGCAACATTGGAAAAACGGCCATGCTTGTCCATCCACAATTTTATACCTTTGGTTTTATGTGTTGCCGTGCCTACCATCGTACATTGACCATTGTTACTCGCTAAAAAGGACTGCCAAGGAATTGCATACAAGAGAGATGGAATGATGGCCTTTCATGCCGTGTAAGGCCTGTTGGCTGGGGCATGGACTGTTCCGCCGTTGGCCACTCATATGAATACCTGGGCTCTTGTGGCCATGCTTTGAAAACAGAATAATGTTTGCGCGATTGACATTGCCCCATTCGTGGCTATAGAAATGTTCTTTGATGCTTACGGAGTTCCAAAAAACTTGGGAGCGTCGGAGCTCCCATTGGCCCTGTTTGATGTGCAATAGCGTCTCTTGGTATCTTTTGCATACCACCCCATGTGCGCAAGGTTGGAGCTTCCCGTTGTCCCCGAATCCATTTAATTGACCAAATCCACCACCATTCTTCATGATGAAGAGATCAAAACAGGAGTTGAAGAAAGGATACCACTTGGGGGCACAAAGCAAAGACAAGCACCACGTAACGGGCTGCATCGGGCGAGTTGGGGTGTGTGAGTGGGTTACACTAGCACAGCACTAGGCACAAAACTGCTCACATGTACAGTAGACTGAAAAATGACGGGACGAAATCTGCAGGGCTGCTCACGAAGGCAAACGTTCTCACATCTCCCGCACCTTTTCAATCCTTGTCTTTCGTTTGTGCCATGACAACACGCCGGTGTTATGTATATGCTCTATGGTACCGTTTCCCACATGCATACAAATATCATCACGACCTCTATTCATCATCTACCGCCGACCCTCACAGAAAAACCAAAGGAAAAAAAAACAAACGATTTCACGACAACAACACAACGACACAACAAATTTCATGCCATCAATCACCACAATCAATAAACCGCAAGTGTGTGGGATGCCTTGAACAAGTTCGTCCCACCCTGTGTCGCCGATAGCGTGATAACAATTTTGAAGATGATCCTTGTGTCTATATTCCAATTGATGGGTAAAGGTTGGACTGTAACGTGCACCAAGATGTGAGCCCATTGCAACACCCTTGCAAAGCAGACGGTAGGGCTACATAGTGGAGGCAAGGCCATGGGCACGTGGCAAGCATGTTACAATTTAAGTGTAAATTCGGTGGTTGGTGCCTAGCGAGGATCACAGAAATGTTGATTTCGAACTCTCTTGCATCCAAATGCGATAGCCTACCATAAATGACGGCTGAATGATCCAAAAACGATGCAATGTGCATGTCCACGCCCTCAAAACATTTGGGAACCAAATGTTTGTCCGCCAAGGTCTGCACTCTTGGCTTCGGACAGTACTTGTGATGTTCTAGCCTAAACATGGATCTTTTTGGGGTACGTGCTTCGGGTCCCGAATTGCACCACTCGGGATCCCCAACTTTCTTATCGTAACTGTTTGTGCGTTGTTGCGTGGCTTGGAAGCCTTCGGTGTTGAATAGGTGGTTTGGCAATCCATGAAGTCCTATCCGAGTCCTCATGTCTTCCTCGGCGATTCTTCCAACCATTTGTCCCTGAAGGACTTCCTTCATGAGGTTAATTGAAATTTTGCAACTTACTTTGCTCCTAGGTGCAACTTACCTTGGCAGGCACCTTTTTGCTTGGTTTCGCGGCCTGGGAGCGTATGGGAGTTTTGTTGTTCGTTTTTTTAACAAGGCACACGGCACGCATTTGCGTTCAGCGTTAAGAAATGATTGCATTGCGCATTCCATTGACTCGATTCACAATTCGTCCTTGTCCGCAACGATTGGGAAGTAGATTTGGGGCTAACGAGAGTGATCACAAAATACCCATAAACGGTAGGCGAGTTCACGTAAAAACCATTGAATGGGGCATAATTGCACGACAAAAAATTTATATGTCAGACAAACTACACGTGCATTTGTCCCCGAAGCAAATCACAAAAAGATAACTAGATATCCGAATGGTGCATGTGCTTGAAAATAGTTACTTCTTTCTACCAACTCCCGAGGTTCAGCCGGCAAGCCTGTATTTCCCTCATTCGCTCTTCAGCCCATCCTCCCCTGAAGCTTTTGAATAACTTCGCAAGCAAACTGCTATTTGTAACGAAGGAAGACGTCGTCGGCAAAAGCAAATGAAAGGCATGATTGCGATGGTCAATGCGCAAAAGGGTGAAGGTTCATTCAAGGCAAAGCAACGGCAGAAGATAACATACGTGTCTCGATGGTTCTTCTGATTGCCCACAACCTCATAACGTTCATGACCTCTTGGCACGATTGGCCACAGGTGCGTCACTTGCCATCAATCTACCGGCAAAGGTTTCGTGGCGCCCTTACCCTCATTTTTGTGCAGAATGGGATAGTTTCCAAAATGCGTCGACTTCACGCTTACTTACCCATGAGATTTTGTAGTTACCATTCACAACAAGCCCGTCAAACCTCTATCCTCTGCACTTGAAGCACTTGAAACAATAATATCTCGAACCAAATTGTTGCATGGATGACCGAGACCCGCGTAAATAGCAGGATGCATTGAAACCAGGGAAAGCGATCTTCGAAATGGCTGTCCCAACCGGAATTGCCACTTTCCAGTTGACAGTTATCGGTTCAGGGAAAGGCCGCCTGCTCGCAGGGCTTGTCAATCCACCAAGCATACCGTACTCGATTGTGGTGCCAGATCGAGTTGCGCTGCATCTCAGCTTGGAGTTTAGGTGAGTCGGTGCTGGTCAATCCACCTGAGCAGCTTGGTCCTACATTGGTATTCGGGGTGCCCCAAGCCTGTGGTTGTGGTCAAAGACCATGGAACTTTTGCAAAGAGATGTGTGGTTGCTATGCGAGAGGTCAAAGAGGACAAAATTCCGAAAGTCGCATGTGCTTACCCGAATAGCCATCTTCGATTGGAAGCACCAGGTGAGACGAAAAATAGGGCAAAGCCATGTAGGTGTGAGCAGCAAAGGAAACCCACAACTTGTTATTGGGAACCCATGTTTCTTCACCCTTCACTGCAGCCTGCAATTAATGGCCAGCCGTTTGAAGAGTTTTGCTATCATTTGCGCCGTGTGTATTGCTCACTAATCAGGTAGTGCAGCGCACACTCCGACACACACGCTCGCTCTCACACACACATAGTAGCTAACGTGACAACAAGCCATCTAATCTAAGGGGCGCCCATTGGCCCTTGCTCACTATTGGGTAAATATTGAACTCGGTCTAACTAAGTGGCATGGTGTACAATGGCAGGGTACCAGGGACAGGTACACCTAACCCTGAGTCACTACAAGCTAGAGCAGCGCCCTAGAACCCATAGTGTCCACCCCCGGGTGGGCCCACTTTTGGACCGGAAACAGAAAAAGCGTGTGTGAAGGTAGATGATGTACATGAACGTCATGTTGATGCTATGTTGTTTGTAGCTTGCTGTATGGAGCGAAACCGACCATGGGGGGGGGAGGGGCAGGGGTCTCCTACTGTTGTCGAACCCCTAGCCGTGGTATAGACCTTGTCTTGCTTTGTGTTTTTATGCCACATAGCGCCACATAGCGCATGATATGCTTCTGGAACAATTGTTTTTGAAGAGCATGTGTTGGAAATTGTTTATCTCAGTTACTTGCAAATGCTCCCGCTGCAATATTTTTAGATAATGGTTACCATGGCATTGTGCAATGGTGGATTAAGTAAGTGTGAGTTGTGCCCTTGTTAATTCAATTCACGTTATCAATTGGGTGATGAATTCATCATTTCTTCCAGTGCATTGCCCACTTTTACCTTATAGTGCTGTGTGATGTGCCTACTTCCAAGTGGGAAGCAAAATTGCATGGCGCTTTTTTTTGGATATTGTACAGTATTTGTGCCTGTGCCACGGATATCTGCCTTGTATCCCGTGGCATATAGCACGGATATCGACCGGAGGGAGATATTTGTGGTATATGCCAAGGGATACAACGCAGATATCCGTGGCATTGGCCACAAATATTATATCCGTGGCATTGAGGCCCGAGGATATTCCCAAATATCCGTGGTATATGACCCAAGGATATTAGCGTGCATCCTTGCACACTCCCCATGAACACCCTTGCATGGAGCTTAGGAGACACGTGCAGAACACATTTGTGAGCACCACTTGGAGTAAACACATCCGAAATGAGCTTTCTCCCATGCAACTTCAAACTCTCCACAAACATGGAACATGTAGGCACATATGGATGGTCTACCGGGAGCCAATCATTTCGGTGACACAACATTCGAAAACCCAGGAACCAAACTTCGGAGGAACCTAAGCTTGGCACAAGACATATGATGCATAGCATGGGTCACATGTGGCGGGTGGTTGGGTACCGCATGCACTCTTCTTGGTCCACGGTAGCATTGCATTTCCTTTTTCACCTGCACTTCCTTTTTCACCTCTTTTGGGGGTTGCTCTTCAGACAGAGGAGTGAAACCGACCACGGGGGGGGGGGGGGGGCGGGTCTCCTCCTATTCTCGATCCTCTGGCCTCTGGCCGGCTGGTGTAGACCTTGTCTTAAACGTTGCAAGTAAATGAGACAAAACAATTTCCAACATTTGTTGTTCAAAAAGAATTGTTCAAGTAGCATATCATGTGCTATGTGGGGCTCTATGGCATACAAACACAAAGCAACCTGCTGCAATAGTTTTAGACAATGGTGACCATGGAATTATGCAATGGTAGGTTGCATAATTACCACCCCTCTCGGCCTTTGCAAAGCCATTTGCAATTTGTTTTAATCATTTCGAACAAGGGGTTGCCCCTTGAACCATAAACTCACACCTTCACTGGAATTTCCAATTATCCAACATGGGAGGATGCAAACTCCACCCCTCTCGGCCTTTGCAAAGCCATTTGCAATTTTTTTTTCAGTATTTTGAACAATGGGTTGCCCCTTGAACCATTAACTCACACCTTAATTGGAATTTCCAATTATCCAGCATGGGAGGATGCAAACTCCACCCCCCTCGGCCTTTGCACCGCCATTCCAATTTTTTTTCAACTAATGTCAACGACGGGGTCCCTCCATGACCATTACGTCTTATCTTCCACCGGCAACATGTTAAGTGCTAAACCATTATGTCACTTTCTCTATGTTCAAACATTCCAACATGTGGCCCCGCTGTCTTGGGCTATCACGATGGGATATGGTGAGAAGTCGTGGACCATTTGCCTTTGTTATTTCACCTCCTATGCATGCATGTCCAATTGCATGGTGTTCCATCCGATTCAATTGCTTGACATCCCGAGGAGCACCCTACGGTAAGCGTTTGTTCAATATTTTTGTCCACACGGGGCCTCGGCGCAATTCACCCCGCGGCTAGCCGCGTCTAGGGGGGGGGGGGGGGTCTCTCCCTATTCTCGACCCACCAGCCACCAACCGCCATGGCTAGGTTCACCCCAGAGCCCGGGCAATCCAATTTCCAACATGGCAACATGGTACTGTAGTGCTTAACCATTATGTCACTTCCTCTACATTCCAACATTCCAACATGTGGCTCGCTGTCTTGGGCTATCACAAAGGGTTATGGTGAGAAGTGGTGGTCCATTTGGCTTGGTTATTGCTCCTCCAATGCATGCGTGTCCAATGGCATTGTCTTCCATCCAATTGAGTTGCTTGACATCCCAAGGAGCGCCCTATGGTAATCGTGTGTCCACATTTTTGTCCATATGGAGCTTCAGGATGTGGGAAATTCAAAAACAAAGCACCTTCGGCCCATGTTTGTTGGCTTTGTGGAGGGAACCGTGCCCAATGTTTGGGTGGGTTTGGGCAGGGGAACACGGTGTTGATTAGGTGGGGTGCACCGTCTGGTGCATTGTGCAGGCAATTGGTTGGTTCAGGCTCTCATCCATCACCATGGATGGGCAAAGGGGAAGGCATTGGTTTGGGTGCACTGATTCTGGGATGACATTAGGGTAGCATGCCGCACAGGCACGGCGGCCAATTATGAGCAAGAGAAGGGAAGAAAGAAGGCCATGCGGCTGGAGCAAACTGCGGCGGTTACTTGGGTGAAGGGGCAGGGTTGGGATTGCATCGCGGACTACTTGGAGGAGGACAATCTTTTACAAGTCCCGGTGCAAGTAGGGGGTGGTCACCATAACACACAGAGCTCCACGGTTTGTTGGAAGACCTCAACATGGTGCCTAGTACAAACAAGGTGCCCATTTTCAATGAGGACCCCCTATTGTGGGTAGGCCCAAGGATATAGGGGCTCGCCCTGCTGTTTATGTACCTACAGTTCACCTGGACTTGTGAAGTAAGTTTGCAATTGAGGACACAAGGGTGAAGCGAGGGTGATTCAATGATTTGCATGCACTTCTAGCACCAAGAGTGTCGCCGTCAAGGGTTAGGGTAGGTTATCGGATGCCCCCAACGTGCTCCCTATGACTTCTTTGGGGTATCTCGACAACGGGGCTCTTCCCCTTGACCATTACCCTTTCCTAATGATTGAACCAGAAGGCAACAATACATTAGCCCTGGTGGGGGCCTAGGTTCTTGGAAACACATCCCAGTCATCTTGCCGGTGCAAGGAAGTGGGGTTAAGAAAGCAGAGCCACAGCGGGTGCCCCAGGGTCTTGGCAACACATCCCAGTCACCTTGCGGGGGCAAGGAAACGGAGTCAAAAAAAATGATAGCCACTGCTAGGGGCCCAAGGTCTTGGCAATACATCCTAGTCATCTTATAGGTGCAAGGACACGGAGTCAAACAAATGATAGCCATTGCTGGGGGCCTAGCGTCTTGGCAACACATCCCAAAAGGTCCCTGGTGGGTCAAGCAGGCTGTCTCACACTGAACCCATTGGCGTGCAACCCCCAATCAAGATTGTCTATGTGCTCGCCCTGCCCCTCGTAGGCGGGACCCCTTTTCTTCCTCCCCCCCTTGAAACTCCTCTTCCTAATCTCACTCTTCAACGATTGATGCTTGCCCTCACCATCGAAAGCATTGAACGCCGACACGGTCCCCCATTCCCTTGCAATCCCCCACATGTGGTCCATCCAAAGGTGGGCCCACAGGGTCACCACAAAGCCACAAGCCTTGTGGCAACTCCCCATCTCGGACAAACTTCGGTTCAAACCATTGAGATCGGGAAGGTCGAATCTTCCCTCCTTCCACACAACGTCACAAGTGATTGCAAACCTTTCCCCCCACAAACGCCAAGTTCATGTGCATAATGTCAGTGCAATGCTCTGTGCAATGCCTTTGTGCTTGTGTGTGAATCAGCTTCTTCCCTTGGGTATGGGAGCCCTAGTAGGTGCCACCAGAGCAGGCTGTAGACGTTGCAGACATGGAAATCGACTTCCAGGTTGGTGCCAGACGACCACCTACTATGCCTGTGCTGTGCTGAAAGCGAAACTGAAGGAACACCAGAGTGCACCGTCTGGGTTGGCACCTAGCTCTGACGATCATCGGGATCATGGACGACAACGACCTTTCGTACCACCGAGAAACATGACCCTTTCGCGCCTGACGGCAGAAGCTTGGTGGAACCCTTAGTGCTGCTGAGTAGATTTAGGGACAACGCGTACCTGGTGTTTCTCCGCGTCCCGCCCTCCATTGTCCCGGCACTCAACCACGCCATCACGCAGCTCCTCCACCTGTCTATGGAATTAAATTGAAGTGGGAGCTGCATGGCGACTTTGTGACCTGGGGGGAAGGAAAACTGTGCCAGTTCCCGTCAGGAGGGGTGCTGCTGTTGCCTAAAGGGTGCACCCTGTCTTTGATGGCTCCCCCGCTCGACATGGAGTTGAGCCAGTGTGTGTGCCGGTCCAGCCCGCATGCCAGGACAGTTTGGCGCAGGCAGTTCCCTGCCCTTTTGGGTAAAAGCCTGTGGTACGCCCTGAACTTTCCAGCGCTGCACCTAAACGTCCGCTCTGTCCTTTGGGGGGTGGGGTACAAGAGATACCCTGGGCTGTGGTGGAAGGGCCGGCTCAGAAGGTGGCTGAGCAGTTATGCTCTAAAGGATGTCCTCCCCTGGGGCTTGCTTATGCAGTGTGTACAAGACGGGCGAATGGCAGGCGAGGGTTCCAGCGTCGGGGGGAGGGGGGCCCATGGGCGCCGGGCGCGGAGGCCACTGCGTGACTCCGGGCTCCAAACACCCCCTACCTTTGAGCCATGGATCACGGATGTGAAACCCACTTCATCGAAGTGCCCTGACTGGGGAGCTGGGGAGGAGAAGAGCCTCCAGAAACTGGGATTCAAACCCGGGTGTTGTGGCCCAAGGGTGATAACAAAGCATGAAGCACAGGGGAAGCATCAAGGCCACGGACTTGGTGCAACCCCACCCATGGGGACGCATACAAAGGGGAAATCGCCCCGGTCTCCACCCCTTGGCCACCGGCGGGTGCTATGGCAAGGTATGCTACCGCCGCTCCAGCCAAGTAATAAGCACCAGTTTCATCATGCATTTCCTCCCAGTGCATGCTGGGATATGTGGGCAAGCAGACGCAAGTGACGAAACCTGCATCTCCTACTACAACACCAATCCCCACGCATCACTCCGGGTGGCGCACATGCCATGTGAGGGGATGGACATACGGCACACACACCATGTCCATAAGGCGATGGGTCGGGGGGTGGGGTAAGGCACTGTTTTGGGGTAAGGCGTGGCAAGGCATGGCACCATGGACGCCACACCACGGCTCAAAGAGCCCCCTGCCGCCCCAACCATTCCCCAGCAGGTGGGTAACCTCCATCATACCATTCAAGGCTTGCGAGCAAGTGCTTTTAGTAGGTGACTCCACTACTTACTCAGGAGGTTTAGGTAGACAAAGCACAACAACAACAAGCAAAAGCACCAAGGGAAGATCTTTTGCAAAATTTGTGAAGGCAGAAGCTCTGAATGCATTCTCTGGAGGCTGCGGAGTGCATTGCCTCATTATTCGTTTGCAGATGGGATCATTTCTGTGAAGACAGAGTCAGCTTACATAGAGTAAGCTGCTTTGAATCAAAGTGAATTTGTGGGTATGAGTTTGATTTATCAAAAGGCGATAGCTGTGAAACAGGTGCACGATGGAAATGGATAACCGTTCAAAATGCTCTTTGTTGCACACCCACTACCGCTTTCGTTTACTTTCTCCCACACAACAAGTATAAACACATCCAGCAAATCACCATTGCATACATGGGCCACAAACTGCACATGCCACTATGTCATACAAACCATGGGCTCCGGGCGCATGGAAGCAAATCAGCAATCCGCAGACCACCTACCACACAAGGCACCAAAAGTGTTTTGCACTTATAGCTTTACCCTGTGTTCTCTGAAAGAGCCATGACTTACTGTAACTCTTCTTTGCAGCTGTGTCACAGCTATGCTCTCTTGAAAAGTTTGTTTTCAGTCTTGGTGCCCGTCCGACCTCCTACACCTTTTGACAACGTACTCTAAAATAGCCATGCCTTGCCATGCCCGATCTACAACAGACATGACTTTCCACGCCTTACTCTAAAACAGCTATGCTTTGCCATACCTTACTCTAAAACAGCCTACTATAAAACAGCTATGACGTGCCATACCTTACTCCAAAGCAGCCATGCCTTGCCATGCCTGCTCTAAAACAGCCATGCCGTGCCATGCCCTGCTCTAAAACAGCCATGCCCTGCCATGCATTACTCTAAAAGAGCTATGCCTTGCCACCCCTTACTCGAAAACAGGGAAGTGGTGGAAATACAAAAAAGCCGCACCTCTGTGTGGTATGCTTACAACCTTAGTGAATAGGTTGAAGATGGGGTCGGTGGTGGCACTGCATAGACTTCCACACGGCAGATTGCAACAGCTCTGGTTCTTTCGTTGTAGACCGCCCATGCAAGACTCTCAAAAAGCACATTTATCCTTCCAGCTCTGCATGATCACCATCATTCGGTTTCATTAGGTATGTCTGTTCTTGATGAGCCCAAACAGTCCAAAAGATCCCGCACTCCAACCCCCCCGTTGGGAACCAGCGATTGTTCCATAAGTGGGGACTTTGATGATGCTGAAGACGATCGGTGTGGATTGCTCACCTAAATCCATCCTCATGAGGTTTGGTGTGTGAATCGAAGGCATACAAATTGCAAAGTAAGTTAGTGAATCGAAGGCATACGAATTGCAAAGCAAGTTAGCAACTTCTAATGATCCATGTTACATATGCACCGTACTACACCAGGGGTCACATGATGCGCTTGCCATGAGGAGGACTGAGCGCAGGAAAGGGCAGGTCATAGGTTGGTATGTCCCCCCATCAGGGAAGTGACCTCACAAGTGGACGTCCTAGGGCCCGACAGCCGCCGTTGGGGGTTCCCCCACCGCCGGTATGGGGTGTCTGCTTGGACGCACTTGGCCAATGGCAAGGGCCGTTGCCCTCCTCTGTGTAGACCCAACACAGGGGGCACCCAAGTCACGGTCACATTCAACGTCATTCACAGTCACCGGGGATTGTGTAGTCTGTACCAAACGTCCTGTACCTGAGTTGCGGTAATTGGAAACCATTGTATGTATGATTGTGTCGTACTTTCTTTTTCTTTCTTTTCTTTCTGCTTCATGTTTGGCGTGTTGCCTGTCAACCCAGATAACACCATTGTTTTGAGAATCGGCCTGGGAAATGGGGCTGGTGCATAGAAGCAATGGATTCCCAGCCCCAGTTTGTGCCACCCTGTTTGTGTGTCACCCTGTGTCACAGCCATTCACGGTCATGTCATGCTCACTGGGCGCCCCCACAGAGCAGTGAAAGAGGGGCAGTCTGGAGGCTCCATTGGCACAACCTACCAAGGGACAGGAACGGTGTGTAGGGAGGTAAGGATCTGTCCTTGGATCACCGCAACTGAACCCTCCCCCCCATATTTTGCCCAATCCCATCCTGGGTACCGGGATCCCCAGGGGTACCCCCTGCCAGCCACATGTGGTTTGTGGAGTGGGCAAAAGGGGGTGGGCAGGATAGCGTTTCCGGTCCACCATCTGATCCAGATCTGGGATGCTCCTCTCTGGTCTGTTGATTCGTTGGTCATGGAACAGCGATCTTGTGCTACTTCGCTGCAGCCAATTAGTGACAGGTGATGTATGTATGGCCTGCAAGCAGCATATGTGGCACTCCAGTATTGATTTTAGGGGGCATCAAGAACTTTGTTGCAACTTGCTTTGGACCGATGCACTTGATTTTGCCTTTTGTTTCATTTGCATGTGAGCCATACTCAGAGGTGCAGGGAACGCTTCACACAAAGGCATCTTTCTTGGGGTGCACCATTCGCATGCTTTGTGGGAATGCCATGCACAGGGTGAGCACATTTTCACCCCATTTTTGCGTCAAAGGGTCCCTACCCCACCCCCCGGCCATTCCACCAAAATCCTTCAATTCTGGCCAACAATTTTACGGCGGAAGCGCCATAAAATGCAGGAGCAAGTGCAAGAGCGAGTGCAGCGAAGATGATAAATAACATTACAAAAAAGAAAAGGTATGCACGAGTAAGTTGCTGGGTGGGGTTTCCTTGAAGTGTTGAAATCTGGTTTCCTGGAAAAGATAGGGTTTGGGAACAAATAGACACTTTCTGAGTGTCTATTTTTTTTTCGAAACACGTGTATCTCGTGTTTTGCCTTTTTCTTGCTCACGCCCTTTGTGCTACGCTTTGAGAACGTCGAAACCATCACACCAGTCGACGCATTTGTGGTGTACGGAACACATTCTTTCTTAATTGATTTTACAGTGGAAGCGTCGTAAAAATTTGCAGCCAAAGCTCCAGAAATTGGACCATGGTCACATACAGGCCGCAAAATAGGACATCAAATGTAGTTCAATGTTTTGCCGTGCATACGCTGTAAATCAACAAGGACCTGGGCAGACGAGCGTGTATACCTGTTGCGTATCATGTAAATATGCATCATGCTGATATGAAGATGACCTCAAAAGGTTTGCAGACAAGCCCAACGGGATCCAGTTGTTACATTGTCTTGGGGATGGTTTGAAATGGGCCCCCAGTCTCACTGCAGTGCCCCACGTTCCTGAATCTCTTGTTTCCAGCAATTATCATGACAATGGGGCTTTTGTGGCGCTGCCTGTCACCAGCACCAACGAAAATGTTTGGGTGCATCTAAGCAGAGTGACCAATGTTAAACCTGCAAACTGTACAGTGCTGCCATATGCAGGGGTCACCAAAATATTGCGGTGAACCTCAAAAGGTTTCCACACAAGCCCAATGGGACCCAACAGTTGAAACTGTTAGGTTGTCTTTGGGGGTGGGGAAGCGTTGAAACAGCCAGCAAGTCTTCCAAGTGAGGAGCCCCCCAGTCGCACTGCAGTGCGTTCCTGGATCTCTTGTTTTCGGCGATTATCACAAAACTGGGTTTTTGTGGCACTGCCTGGCATCAGCACCAATGATAAATGTGACCAGCATGTCCTTGGGTGCACCCCGAGCCCATGTGCACTGCAATCATGTGTGTGCAATCTGGACTGCATTTCCAGGGCCCTATGCCTCCCAACACGTTTGTGACGTGGCTGGCGCGAGACGTTTTGGTTTTTCCATCCATTTGGAACTGATTCTAACCCATTTAGAAGGTCGGTGGGGTTTTGGGGGGGAGGGGTTGCATTAGGGGGTAGTGAGGGCGTTGCAACACATTGATCCAGGATGGATCAGATCGCCAAGTCCCCTGGACATTAGGTATTTACACAACTAGACAAACTAGATAGCACAGAATCCCTTGTCCACATGAAAATTACACACATGCACATGATTCACATTTATATCACTGTTTCAAAAGGACCGCACTTTCTTTGTATCATTTGCAAAAAGCCATGTTGTCAGCTACTGTTGCAAGAGTTTGCAATAGCTAAACAGCGTTTGAATGAACAAACAGCTCAATTGGTTGTTCTTGCATATGTACAGTCGGTGCCCGTTTGTGCCAATTGTGCTATTTTTTGCGTGGTTTGATTTCAAGGTTGGGGTACTACAGTGACGCCCTCAACATGGCCGGATCTAACGGATGAACACGATAATTGTCCACGCAGCCAATTTTTCTGCATTGCATCATGCCCTGTCGTCCGGAAAACGTGTTGGAGCCACGTGCAAAAAGTGTTGCTTATGGTCATCACCCATCCCAGTGTAGAGCTCATGGTGCCGGTCCATTCTATCCTTGGCACATCAGCGGCACAACCAAAGGCACGGTCTGTGTTGAGTGGGCCACTGGGTGATGGTGCCCAGCCAAAAGGGGACAGCAGAGTCTCATTACGAGGTTGGCGAAAACGAGGGCGAGCCCGGGAAAGTGTCCCGCCACCAGACGCGGGCTCAACGCTGGTGGTATAAAGGGGTGAAAGGTTGGTGTGTGATAGCGCAGTGCAGGTGGCAGAGTGAAACGAAGTTTGACAAGGTGGGTGATGGCAAATTGTTCAGTGAAGTGAGTGCTGTACTGTTCGGGTGTCCATGGAGTGACGGACTGAGGTGAGTGCGATGTTCCCTGCACTGCACAGGGTACTGCCCGTCAAAAAGAAGTGCCGAGGAAGAGGGTCTTTTGCCAATGTGATGATGTCGAGTGATTCCGATGCTCACTTTGAGACCCTTCCGGAGACTGAGGATGGTGCAGCGGAGTCCAAGGCGGACGAGGACAAGAAAGCCAAGGGAGATCCAGCTGCAGGGCCACGTGCAGTGCTGTACGGTATTCCCACAGGCGTCTCGGACACCGCAGTAAAGACAGCGATTGAAGATTTTGGGGTTGAGGTATTATTTCTGATCCTAGCCGTCAGGGGGGCATTTGACGCAGTGCGCGTGCAGTGGTGCACCTGTAGGTGGCCAGATTCTGTCGGGTGACGTGACGCATATGGGACAAGGAGACAAGCAAGAGTACAGTGGACCCGATGTTGTGTGGGGTGGCGAAGGGAGCAACAGGTGACTGTTCATGGCCCCATGATAAACCGGATAGGTCGACATCTCACAAACGGGGGCTAGAGCGAGCAGAGAAGACGGAGGAGGTCTTATGAGTTCCATGGTGGTCCCACCCATGCCCAACCACTTTCTCTTGGAATGCTAGAGTTAAGCCACCCATACCTCCCATGTGCCCCAATGTCATACCCTTTCCCTTGCACCCCTGTACCCTTCCCGATACCTTGGTATCCTTTGCCTGCACCTCCCCTCCGTACCTGTGTAACCTACCTTGTCCATCACGGGGCCACATGCCAAGGGCTTTGTCTACAGCGGTCAATCTTGGCTTTGGCCACCTCTATGCATGCCTGCTTAGTGTTCAAGGCGTGCACTCCCGCGCAAGCGAAGGCAGTGTGGGCATCCATGTTGCTGAAACACCTCTCCTTTTGGGAAGAACTACAGAAGGAGTAGGGGGAAGCACTGTATATTCCGCTATCGAAATATCACAATTTCTCACCGAAGAAATGCCATCACTGACCCTAGCTTGCCAAACCCCCATTCCCAAGACATAGGCAACCAAAGGGGTAAACGGACCCTTGCCGCACTTATGCACTTGCATGGCTACACTAGCTTGCTTGCAAGTGTCCAAAGACCAGCATGGTTAGCACCAACGGCAAAATGCTTGGAAATGCAGTCAATCGGTGAGTTGGAACCGTGGCCTTGCGTTGCATTTCCCGCAATGGTTGTGGAACGATGTGTGCGCACATGTGTATCTCTTGGGGACATTCGTTCTGTGCCAACGCGGAGAGTTTTCGCCTTTTTTGCCAAGTTTAGCAAGTTTCCCTTCAAAGTGTCAGAGTAAGGACCCCCCCCCCCCTATTTTGAGGGTGGAGGACTCAAAAAAAATGGGTAGGGGTGGGTTGTGTTGCTGTGGGTGGGTGGTTTGGCTGTGGGTGGGTGAGTCTTGCAAATCACTTGCCCCTTTCCCTTTCGCTAAGCACATCCCTGCCTTTTATTGCTTATCCCATAAACCCAAATGCAACCCCCCAATACGGCGGTCTCTTCCCCCTTTGTATACCCGGCACGGTGTGTCCTGCTCTTGCTCCGCTATGCGGCTCTGCTTAGGTTACGGTGCAGCGGCGCAACATGGACGACGTGGTGGTGATTTTCAATTCCGAGGAGGATCTGAACTGCGTGCTGCAGCGCGGGGACATGGAGTTCCGGAACTTGTCCTGCAAATGGAAGCTGCTCAAGAAAAAGGCCAAGACAGGGGAATCTGCTGCGGCAAACTCGGCCCCAGCGCCTGCCAAAAAAAGTGCCAAGGAGGAGCTGGCCCAGATGCAGGCGATGATGGGTTTTGGGGGGTTTGGGGGCAGATGAGGGCTGTGTCTCAGTGCTGAAGTGAGGCACGAGGGGGTGTCACCGTGGGATATGCACCCCATCCGCGCCCGTGGTTGCTAGTCACGGAGTCACTGCTCGAGTGCCTGTGATCGGTTTTGCAGCGCAAAGAATCAGAGGGCATCAGATGGGAATGTGAAATCTGGTTGGATTCGCTGCAAATCAGTGTCCGTATAAGCAGCATGCGCTCAGACACACAGCCCTCCCGTTTTGCATTACCCGTATACAAGGCATCCCGAACATTGCCATTTGGTGACAGCGCCTTCGGCACACCCCGCCACACCACCTCACACTTCTTCCTCTGGAAACTATGGTACAAACTTGGAGTTCTGATGTGAATCACTGGAGAGGATCGTCTAACCTGAATATTGGGATGAGCTGATGTCTGTTGTGTGTTCAAGGAAGCCTAGGCTTGGTGGTGAGCATAGTGTGAGCTATTTAAAGGGGAACACCCTAGTGAAAATTAATGCCTATTTCTTGGATGTCGCCACTTCAAGCTTGTTTTCTTGCGGGAATAAGAGAGTTCTTGCACTTCATTTCGTTGTAGAACGGAAGTGCCTTTCCTTGTTTAATTGCAATATGCACATGCACACACACGCACACATGCAAAAATATACATGCATGCACGCACACACAAATACACATATGCATGCATGCATGCATTCACTTGTCTTGAAACTAAAAACGAAGTCAACTTGAAATCACCAGTTCTGCAACACACCGCGGGGTCATCAGGTAAATTGTCATACGACAGTTCAGCGTCCTGCTGACTGACACACAATCAGGCCAGGGACACGGAAGCACATTTCGAGGAGGGTTTCACAAAGGTCCAGAGGGTTCCACAAGGGTCAAAGGGCAAATCGGCAGTCAAACATGGTACCTGGATGGTGAGAAGTGTGACATGGAGGCCCTAAAACCATGCAAGCCATGGGGGCAGCTCCAGCCTAGAAGATTCCTCACTGGGGCAGAGGGGTGCTCTCGGCCACATGAACTGCCCTTGCAGGTGGAACGGATACAAAAGAATCGTGATACAATATTCTTGCACCTCCTTTTCATTCTGAGTGGCGTGTTCACACTGGTACTATCAAGGCACCTACACCTTTCACATTTCACTTTGCCAATCGACCCACCTACCCACGTTAAAGGATCTAGCCTAACCCACATGAAAAACAATGTGCCACAGTCACATCCCTCCAAGTGAACCGGTTCCTGAAGCTCTCGGGGACCCTTTTCATTCAATGACTTCAATCTTCCAGAGGTAATGTCCAAAACGTGTCTGCCCGCCAGACATGCCTGACCTGACTTGAAAAACGTGCATGGAAATGTACCACGGTGGTATGTTTCTGTGCCCTTGCGAATTACCGCCCAATCTTGTGATGCACGGTGTTGCGACTTGAAGAATGCAAGATGCACTGGCGTTGGGGCGCAATCAAAGCCCAGTGGTGTGATGGTGGCTACTGAATAGGGCTCACAGCCACAATGCTGTACGATTGGAACCAGACCCATGGTTATAGTTGTACATGTACAGCTGCCAGCCGCTAAGTTTTTCGTCTGTGAGCTAAGGTTGATGCCTGTAGGCCGTTGTGTACGGCTAGGCCAGGCTTGCTAGCTACGGCTGTGCACAGCTACCCTCCAGCCCCTTTGCACAAACAGCGGTAACAGCATTGTTTCCATGCACTGAAGGAGGACACCAGTACCGCTGGTCTTGAACGGACTCGTCATTAGGTGATTCCCTGATCCCCACCTCCAAAGGACAAGAACCCGTGAAAGTGGGTGGAAGGACAGCAATCAGTATCCAAAATGCCGTCCCCAGCCCCCAATCACGGAACAAACCTGATCTTCACGGACGACCAGCAAATGAAAAAGTCAAGTTTCATTGTTCCAAAAGTTGCATAAACAAAGTAGCTGATTAAGGTCCTGCACACTGTGCGTAAAGGGGTTAGCATGGGAGCAGGATGTGGCAGAACCACCATGCCACTCCCCATACCTCACCCTTATTGTACACGGCGCGAGAGAAGGACCCTTGCCAAGGGCTCAGGTGTCTTCGCTGCTGGCTCTCCCGTGCCCCCTGTCTGGGCTGCCCACACCTCCCGGGGGCGTTGACGCACCCCCCTGCTCCACATCCCTGGGCGTTGCCATCGTGGCCGCCCTGGTGAAGCCCAAAGCGAAAAGGCCGCGCGCGACTGCTGGGTGGTGCTGCTCTTGCGCGGACGACCTGCCTGTCATACCTGCCCCTGACATCCCTCGTCCCCTCTTGGTCTTGCTGGGTGGAGAGCCCCGGCGACCCTACCTGCACTGGCCGCTTGCCCGCGGTTGTTTGGCGGCAGTTCTCCAGGGGCTAGCTGTAGCCCCCTTGTCCCCCCCCCCTCCTCCCGTGTGGGGCCGCCTGCTGGCTGCCCTCCTGTGTTGCCCCCCCCCCCCCCCCCCCCCCCCCCGAGGCGGGGTCCTGTGTCCCCTGTGTGTGGTGCGGCCACGGCGGTCGTGCCCTCCCCTTCCGGCAGCGGGTTATCTCTCGAGGGGGGGGGGTGTCCTCTGGCTGTGACCCCCCCTTCGCGTTCTTGGCCGCCCTAGGACGTTTCTGCTGGCGTCGTTCTTCTCCTGCTGGTCGGTGCCCCGCTGCCTTCTTCTTGCCCGCGTCCAACCCCGGCCGGTTGACGGGCTCCCGTTCTGATAGAGACGAAGGCGCCGGCTGTGCGTTCGGTTCGCATGGCCCCCGCGGTTGTTGTAGCCAGCCGTGCATGCCTGTGGCCGCGGATACCTGCTCCACCGGGGACAGCCTTCGCATGCCCGGCTGCGTGACGTACGGCCTTCGACCCTTGGGCGCTCCGGTCGCCATGGGGTGGCCAACGTGCCTGTACCGGCAGCAATTGGCGACCCCTTGACCCGTCGCCCGATAGCGCTCGCACAAGGGCGCCCCATGAACGGGGCACAACCCGCCTGTGGACCCATGCCCCTTGCCCAGCCCTGTCTGCCGCTAGCAACCAATGCCCTCGGCGTTGGCGCCCGTTCCACGTGGTCCCCCTCTTCCTGTACCTCACGCCCCGGCAGGCACCAAGGTCCTCGCGGGGCCCGGTGATATGGCCAGAGCCCCCCACCGTCCGGTTGGGGATAGAACCCGCTAAGGAAATCTGCCGTCGGCGAGGCGTGAAGCGGCCGCTGCAAGCGCCGTTGCCACATCGTGACACAATGTGTGGCCAGGTGCTCCGGCTTTCGGGACATTTGCCCCTGTGCCGCCAAGTAGGGACGGCCCGCGACCCCCAGGCTAACTCTGCCCCCTAGCGGAATGAGGGACTTGCGGCGCGGGGTCTCTGCGGCCGGTAGCAGCTCCCCGGCTAGCATGTGAGGCTTAAGCACCGCTGCAGGATGGTCGCCCGTTCCTGCAATGGGAGCACCGTCATCCATAGCGAGTGCTCGGCCGTGCGGGCAGTGTTCTCCGCACTGTAAGCTCAAAATCCAGAGCCAGCTCGGCATACGTCACCCTGCCCTGTGTCCACTGCAGGCACCTGGCCCATCACAGGATGTCCGTAGCCAGTCCAAAAGTTGCATAAACAAAGTAGCCGAGTAAGGTCCTGCACGTTGTGCATACGAGGGTTAGCTTAGAGGCAGGACGGGGCCAAGCTGCCGTGCCACCTCCCTACACCTCCCCCCATGTGTACACGTTCCAAAAGTTGCACAAACAAATTAGCCTATTTAGGTCGGCGCACGCTGTGTGCACAAGGTTGCAAAAAAGTTGCAAAAGTTGCAAAAACAGCACCTCATGTTATTTGGACAAGGGTGCTCTGAGCGTACGCTGGACAATGGAAGGGACAGTCCCACAGCCTTACATGTCCCTCTCGTATCAGTGCTGGTGGCACTTGTGTGCAAGGCCACTAATAAACCCCCCCGCCCCATCAATGTTGGGTCAATAGCTGCACTACTAGCGCCACCAGCCAAGCAGCACAAACCTTAGGCCATCCAAGTTGCCCAACCCAAAACTGGGGTGTTGGGTGTTGGAGACACCAAATGTCAGCGATGAAACCGAAATTCTAGGGGTGCTTTTGAGGTATTTCAATACTTGCATGGAAAGCAAGCCAACACAGGACACAAGTTTTAGGGCATTCGGTATATGCCCACTTATTTGACAATTTGATTTAAAATTCGTAAAAAAAAACAGCCCCGATTAATATGTGAGACGTACCTTCACAATGAAGTTGTGAAAAAACTGTCTCTTCTTCTTCTTTTTCTCGTGCATTGATCAAGAAACAAAATGGTGTTATACACGGTATTGGACCTGCCATAGCGGATAAAGGGAAGTAGTAAAAGGGGGGGAAACCATTTGTAGCACTGCGTACTGCCGGCTGCATACAACTACACTAGAGAGCTGCCCACGACTAGGTACAGCTGGGGTTGGTTACTCTGTTCAGATATGTATGGTGAGGTTTGATGATTGTGCACAGTTGTAACCACGGGTCTATTTACAAGCAATAGCCCAATGCCCGCTTGACAAGAGACATCATTGAGTGCCATGGAAACGCCAATTCGGCACGGCAGGCTGCATGTAGCTCTCAGTGATACGGCGTGGACAAAGTTATTTATGCCCGATGCCCTCCAATTGTTGAAGATTGCTACTTGTTGATGCGCACACTGGGTGGTGTGTTGCGCACCTGTGACGGGGCAAAAGTCGTCCCTTCGCACGGCGGCCTTAGTTCATGGCTGCCCATGGACTCATGGCCGTTTCGCTGGTGCAGTTGAAGTTCCTGCACCATAGATCGGGCCGCAATGAAGCCCTCTCGGGCCTTGGTGTGGGCGAGCCATACCTTTTGTGACTCCGACAACACCTACCGGATCAACTCTATCCCCATATTGTGTGGGCCCGCCAGTGCCATATGTGCCGCCCATAGGGACAATGTCACAATCGCCGCCAACCACTGCTCCAGGATGGCGCAGTCCCATAGTTGGCCCTGCACGCATATATGTATTTGCGACATATGTGGCCCCACATAGGTGGTTAGCCACATGTGTAGGCACTGCTCGGCTAGGCACATTCATGGGCGGGGATTTCAGGGTAGTGCGCGCGCAGTGCGACTACTTGGGCATTTGGTTGTACTAGAAACCCATATTTTGTGATACTCTGGGCATCATTGTTGTTTGATAGCAGGTTTGCTGCTTCTACCAGATTGGGGATGTGGCATTTTTGGATTTTCACGGAGTTTCACCCATTTCCACCCACCACATCCACTCCTTTCTAGGTTGATTTCCCCCCACCATGGGGACCCCAAGAAGGCAAGGGTGATGTAGCCATATTGATCTCTCCCCACCATGGGGACCCCGGGAAAGCAGGGATTTTGTGGCCATATGGATCTTTCCCCACCTAGAAAACCCGGAAGGCAAGGGTGATGTAGCCATATTGATCATTCCCCACCGTGGGGACCCCGAGAAGGCAAGGGTGATGTAGCCATGTTGATTGCTATAGCCATTCCACCCAATTTAGGGCCCCCGAGAAGGCAGCAGTGAGGTAGCCAATTATGTTTTTGTACCCTTGTGGGGACCCAGGGTGATGTAGCCATTCTGCCCACAAGTGGCGCCTGAGATTGCAGGGGTTAGGCGGTCACTCTTGAGTGACAAAGGATAGCCTGCCCTCGGATTGGTGCACCACACCCAGGGGCCCATCGAATGCGCAACCTACCCATTATGACGCTGCTGGTGGAGCGCTCCGCACACCGCAATGTCCGGCCGAGCATGCCGTGCCTACTATGTGAAAGCGGCCTAGAAATGGCCCAACACCATTGGGAATGCCCAGTACAGTCCCATGGGGGAGTCCTTGCACTGTGCCTACACTGTGGGGGCATGCCGCCTACACGGTGCGGGCACTGTGCCTACATGGTGCGCGCAATGCACGCTACTTTTAGGCTAGGTTCCCCCCAAAGAGCCCCTAGGAACGCTCCTTCCAAACAGCCTTAAAATTAGGCGACCCAATTACCCTAGCTCAAGAAATGTTGCAAACTACCTTCCCTTCACACAAGACATCATGCAAAATGCGGAAAGCCATGAACGCAAGTGGTGTGGTCCGCTCCAATCTTCGATGGTCGCACGGGGTGGTGGTTTTGAAGACCTTTCCATTTCTTCGCCCGCTACTAAAGGAAAGGGGACTAGCAGCGGAGATGGAGGGTAGTGAGGTGGCGAAAGCGAACTCGGGATGGCAAGGGAGATGGAGTCCATCTTGTATTGCCGGCTCACCACCTTCACGGCATCTTGGTAATATTCCAAGTGGAGAAGCCCATCTTTGGCAGTCCCAACCACCATGGTCGGAACTCGCACATCCCCAATATTGAGATCCATGGACAAACTAGGTCTGAGAAATGAGGAGGGAAGTATGATGTCTTATAGCGGACACCCTAAAAGTTGTCTCACCATATACTGAGCGCAGGGTGCCTGTTTCACAACGTATGCCACATGCCCCATTGCCCAACCGCCACATGCCCCAATGCGACATGCGTGCCAACAAGCATAACAAAGATTGGCCGAGTTTCCTCAATAGCACCAAAAAGTTGAATGGAAGACAAAGGACGGATAGGTTCCCCATAGGTACCAAAACTACCAAAGCACAGGTCGGGACAGCCTTTAAATTGGATTTCCCGAAGGTTCTTCCTTGGCACTTTTCCCAAGAATTGCACGGCTTAGGTACTTCGGCAACGCTTGGCCGGTAGTTTGGCCTCCATTGGTGCTCGTAGTGCACCCGATCGCCATTTGTTCTTGCAACCACTCTTGCAGGTTAGTGGGGGCTAGGTGGCAGTGGTCTTGGTACTTCACTAGGGGCTAGCAAGCATAGGGGCGGAGTAGCATCAAGGTGAGATCCGCCTTGTTCCTCCCTAGTTGCCGCACAATGATGGCGGTAATCTAGTGGGAGGATGTGACCATGACATTGATTGCAGCCTTCGGGGGATCCGCGCATACATGTGGTGTATCCCATCATTACAATGTCCGCGCTCGTGATATGATCCCAAGGCGCCTACCGCCAACTCCGAGTCCAGCACCACCCATTAGGCGCCTTGTTGTGACACTAGCTGTCAGGTGTAGAGCAATACGGCTTGGCCCTCCCCAACCTGGGAGGTCCCCACCCCCAAGGCCACCACGGTCTCGTACTACCTTGGCACATGCTCATATGCAAGAGCCAATGCCATCCCTAGCAAGGTGGTGCTATCGGTGGTCATTATTGTGGCTCTGTTGATCATCGCTAGCAGCGGAAGCTCATGGAACCATACCCTCGGCTCCGTTCGGGGCTGCAAGTACATGGGCACCGCTATTGGCCCCCCCCCGGGGGGGGGGGGGGGGGTACAACGTGGCATGAACCCCGAAGTGCTCGCGCAAGTGTGTCCTCAAGGCGGGGTCCAGCTTTGACAGTAGTGCATGTAGGGCGTGGAGGGCCATGTACAGGGGGCATTTGTTGGGGTGCCCTAGGCACTTGCGGGTTAGGCACTAGGCTAGGTACCTAAAAAGTGCCACCGCTTCTGTACGGAGCTCTATCCACAGTTCCGGCGGTTGAGCGATCGTGATTGTTAACACCACATGCCACGCTCGGGACACCCACTGCCAATAGCGGCAGCCCGGCGTGTCGCGGTACCACACCATGATTACACCGTGCGTCCCCGGGGCGCCCGTGCACGCAACTCCTGCTCACTTCGTAGCATCACATCCGGGGCATAGAAGTCCTTGAGGGGGTGGTACCCCGGCACGAGGGCCGCCGAGTAGACTGCCCGGGGGAGCTCGCCACACGGAGTCGCTGTGGGGGCCCTAGAAAGCCGGCTTTCTCGGGCTCCGCCGCTCCGGGCACTTGTGGCAAGTGGCGGTAGCCCCGGAGTGAGTCAAGGAGAATGGGCCAAAGACCACTTCCAGCGGGCCAAGGGGACGTACTTGGCGGAATGCCACGCCCACCAAGAGAGGTTGCCCCGCCGTGCTCACCCCGGGCCACTAGACTCAACACTAACAATGCCCCCATTTGTTGCGCAGCCTACATTTGATGGTGGATCAAGTGGGTTTGTCAATGTGCCTCCCGGGCCGGTGTGCAAGCACGACCCCCGTCCTCGTGCTCACCTGCCCTGCAAAACGTGGGCAAGTCCGGCTACACATCCCCCCACTGGTGACCACGCACCATACCGCATATGGTGACGTGACGTGATGTGATGTGAACCATGCCGTGACGGGACGTGCCCGTGATATGTTTCCCGCAATGCACTATTTTTGCATCATTGGCTTGTTGGACCATAGCTGTAGGGCGGTATACGCTCACGGCAGTCGACGGCTTGGGCGGGATCTTGGCCTTGAGGACGATCATTGCCGCACCGGGGGCCATGTGTACGGGCTTCATTTGCCGCCAGATATCCGCCTTGATGGCCGAGATGTTGCAAGGGGGGGCTCCCTTGGAGTTAGATATTGGTGCCCATGTAACAGAGGGCCAAGATTGGCGAGGGTTCCCCGATTGCTGCAAGGCCCACTCCTTGGCCTCTGGGGCGTCCGTGACCCGGTTGCACCCTAGGTGCACATTGACCGCCGCTAGGGCCGGGCCACTTAGGGGTCTTGGGTCATGGTCTGCCCATCGCTTCGGCTGCCCATCGTTTGCACATTCCCTCACCCTTCTTTCCCCATTTCACTCCCCTCGCTGCTCCCGCACCTCACATACCTCATCCACAGCCCGTGTGGTGTTGAAAAACACCGTCGTTACCCAGCGCACGGGATGATCATGTCTCTCAGCTTCTCTTTCCCCTTCCCTTCTCTTTCCTCTTCTTCTCTAACTTTCCCTTTGTGGGAGAATGAGCTTCCCCTCGTATGGGGTGATCTTGATCCCGGGACTGCTCCAAGGTACTCCGAGGTAGGCGCCGCAGTCCTTCTCACGGTACGCCAACTACCTCTGGCACAACCATCGGCACCAGCTCTATGCTATGTGCGCCAATGGCCTCCGCCAAGGCCCTGCCTTCCATCAAATCATGGATCATCAGGCGTTGCATGAGTGTCTATATTTATAATAGAAGGCAACATGCATCCAAATGCACTACAAGTAACCAGCTTGGTAGGGGCCTTGAAGTGCCCATCTTCCCCTTCACCCCGCCAAGCCCATGGCACTTCTAACCTCCAGCACCTTTTGCACTGCAAACATCGCCTCTACATAGCACAGTGAGCACAGCACATCCCCAAATGACCCCAGCAGCTCCGAGAACTTTGCATTTTCCTGGGCTCCAATCAGCAAAATAAATACCCCCCAAATAACCCCTCAAATGCCATAACAGTGGCCTAGTGTTGGCTTGGAACCCCAGATGATCTCCAATGAGAACAATGATTCTGCTCAAATCAAAACCCTGAAGGGTAAGGCTTATTACATTCCGCGTAAAGGTGTTGCCCATGTTGGGATTCAGACTGTGGTCAGGTGTTTGATTAACGCTTTTGGCCACTTGCAGACACATTTGACAAGCTTTTTGGAGCAGCAAAAGTCCCTTTTCGTAAGCATTGGGGGTTTGACCTCCCGCATCGTCTAACGCTTTATGTCCCTTCATATGAATTGCATGGGCATGCCATCTTGCGCCATGTCCTTGTTCGTGGCATCACGGTGTTTCATATTCCTGGTGGACTGAGAGATTGGCTATGTAAATGTATTGTGATTGTACCGAAACCAACCCCAACCGTTGGTGATGTTTTGAAGCGTGGACTTACTCTGTCCACCCCGCCATTTATCCACGATGCGTTGGAGTGTCACCAATAGGAGCGTCTTGATTTTGCTGTATGGAGATTGTTTTCTCCAAAGTACAGTCTGTGGGTTGAACGGCGTTTTGATGAAGTCTTTCGGAGTACTTTTCATCAAGCAGTCAAGAGTCGTGTGGTGTTTGTGCCCTGTTCATGCAAGAAGTAGATGGAGATGTGCCCGACTTTGCATAATGCTACGGGCCATGTAGTGCTCCGCTCTTCGCTATAGTGGACACAACTTTTTGGTTCGGAATGAGGTGCGCTGCTCAGCAGCAATCCGCACAATAAATTCCTCACTTGTTCCCACCATTATTCTTGCCCAAGTAACTTGGAAACATACAGTTGAGTTGTTATTTTCTGCGTTTTTCTTGTATACTTTAGGTGTTGTTTTTGGCGTTGATTTCTTACACTTGAGCTGTTTTTTGCATCCTTTTGCATGTGTGTGTACACAAATACACTCACATGCATGCACATGACAACAGAAGGGTATGTCGCAATTGTTCTGATGCTTGCTGTCGAATATTTTTGATGAATTCATCCCACAATGCAGAGCCATATGTCTTAGGAACATGGAATGATCTCCCCACAAGAGGCACTTGCATTTTGATTAGAGACCAAGTTGCAATACTACATGGGATGACGGTCTACAAGCCACAATTTGCCCCCTTCCATGATAGTGTAATCTCAACCTTCAAGTCGCGCCAACGGCCTTGAAAGCCGTGGCAAAGGAATGGCTCAAAGGGCACCCCATTAGCACAAAAACTGTGGCACATGGCACGTCCACATATCCATGGAGTGCATGGCGCATTCAACGCATGCAACACCTTTCACAATGAAGTAGCCGCATTGCATGCACCAAAAAATGTGCTTGGCACTCAGCTTAGGCTCATATGCGAGGCAAAGCATACGATGGAGGGAACACCACGTGTTTTCCCCTAAATTTTGTGCCCAGGCCTATGCTCGATGGCAGCAAGCTGTAGACAACCCTCCCCGTGATTGGGATGAACTAAAGTTTTAAGGTGTACAGCAAAATATTTGTGTGTCCCTGGCTGGGGATATCGAATGTACCCTTGCCCCCCAGCCGGCGGCTAGTATGAATTATCGTGATCAAATCATGACAAATCGGCAGCCACACTATGTTTTGGAAGAAGCATTAGTTGAGAGTGGGTTTCGGGGTTGGTGGGAGTTGGTAGATAGACTGCTCAGTACGATTAGCATCGGTCCCGCCGACATCTTTGTGGCAGCCACGGGACGGATCGTCTAAGGGTCGTTTCCAAATTATTATGGCGCGCACAGCGCATCGAGACCCGGGCAGGGTCGGGGAGTTCCTGAAGTGCGTTGATCCCTTGCAGGGGGTTGTAGGCAAAGTGTTGAACCCCCGTGCCATGCTTCAGCTCACTTCCGATGAGTTTGCGGCCACTTTTGGATTTCTGCCGCGCCCATTTGTTGTTCCCAGTAGGTTTCGTGACAATATTTACGTAGTTTTTGCCAACATTCCGCCCCAAATTCCCCCCTCTGTGCAGTTTGCATGTACGGCCCTGAAGATTGGATACTACCTGCCCCTGAAATGGGAACCCCATGGTACTGCCGTTGAGTGGGGGGTGGGGTGCAACCCAGTGCCCCGTGCCCGGCGGGTGCTTGTCTCTCATGAGGAAGGGCGCGGCGGGCACACTCTAGGATGCTGCCCAAGGGGAGTGCTGGAGGTGGGTGCATCCCCAATCTCCCAATGCCCGTGTAGTGTGGCGTTCACTCTTGCCCTCGTTGGTTGCCAAATCGCTGCAGTATGCATAGTTGACGGCCGATTCACAGCCAATCTCGGGTCTTCGGTGTGGGGTTTAGCTATCTGAGCTACCCCAGTGCTTGGTGGAAACCTCTTTTCCGACGGTGTTGGGAGTGGTACCGGTTGTCACGCGTGTTTCCACTCAGTGATATGCATGAATGGCTTAAGCAGGGCAGGGCAGTGGGAGCTGCGCTGCGGTGAGCCTGTGTGTTGTAGGCCTACTGTGTGACCCGGGTCAGGGGGAGGATTTTGTTTTTGGTGCTATAGACACACAATTCGCTCTGCCTTGTATTTGTTGTTCCCTTTGTTGGGTTGCTGATTTTTAGTGAAGTGCAGCTATAGAGCAGGTGAAAGGAGTGTGCAGTGTCGAGGCACCGTTATATCTGGGTGCCCGGGGTGTCCGTGTGGGCTGAAGTGAGGCGCGCTGTGTGTGGCATGCTTTCACCAGTTGTGTATACATTTCAGCCTAAGGGACACATGGCCATGATGTCTGTATGAGGATTCTGCTTGTTCGTGCTCGCTTCTACGTGATCACGTTGGTACATAAGGGAGTAAAAATTCTTGGGTGTCTGCAGCCATACCAGCCTGTAGATAAAAGGAATATGGATTGTCAACACACATACACCCCACACACATACACATGATGCAGTGTGGTTTGGTCTGTTATGTCATGGTGTGGTGTGGTATGTTGTAGTTTGGTATGGTACGGTACGGTGCAGTACAGTACGGTACAGTACGGTTCAGTGCGGTATGTGGCGTGGCATGGTGTGGTATAGTATGAGATGGTATGCTGTGATGGTAAGGGTAGTAGTCGTTAGTAGTAGTGTGCCCCACCTCTAGGTAGCGCCCCATGGATCTAACTGCTAGTGGAGGGAGGTAGTGCCCCTATATGGGGCGGGACTGGGCGCTTCGCACACTGTTACAGCAGGGGTTTGAAGCTGGGTTTCTGAAACACGGCCAGCCGTCGAAAGGGAAGGCTATGTCATCCACGACTTGACTCTCCACTAGGGATTGGCTCCGTCGAAGGGGTGCTTCCAATCATGTCCTTGTTCCCGATCACTTCGCAGTTATGATCTCATGTGATTTGATATCCACCTCCGAAGACAAGATTTGCAGGACGACGCCATGATACTGCTACGGCCTTCGCTCTTTGCGGCCTTGAGCTTGTTTATCATTGTGGGGGTGCTACCTCCTACGGCCGCAGGGTTATCATTCCTGACCATTGCAGACTGGGGTGGCATCGAATCGCCCCCGTACTTCCGCTCCGCGCAAAAGGCGTGCGCCTACGGCATGGGGCGCGTTGCGAGCGGGATCGGCTCCAAATTCGTTGTCGCACTCGGGGACAACTTCTATCACCACGGGATTGACGGCACCGAGTACGTCGCGCGCTTCCAACAGACCTTCGAGGATGTGTACACTGCCAATTCGCTGCAGACGCCCTGGTACGTCATAGCCGGGAACCACGACTATGCGGGCAATGTATCCGCGCAGGTCACACAACCCTTAGTTCCTCACTCTGCCGCCCTCCATTAGGGCTTTCAAAGACTACCCCAGGTGGTGCAGGTGCGCAGGTTGTGACCTGTGGTGGGCCTGCGCAGGCTTATGCCACTGCGTGCCAGATGGACCCTTGGATTTGTTGCTGCTCAATGACAACTGCTCCTGTCGCACCCGTAAGTATCTGCCCTTTTTGGTCACGGCTAGTTCGAGCCGATGTGGCTTCGTCCCCAGCCCACGCTTCTTCTAGGCGCGTTTGCGACGGACCCACCGTGGTAAAGGAGCAACCAGAATCGAATGGCTCAAGAAACATGCAGCCAAAACAGGTTGTAATCGACAGCAAGAGCGAAAGTTCAGGAACCCTGCGATTGACACGTCAAAGGGCTCGAGCTCCGACCGATGTTGAACCTTCACCCAACCCTCCCCACACCATGACCTAACCCTCAGGCAGCCCGATCGATGGTGAGAAGCTGCCGGCCTGGCTTGTGACGTTTGACCGTTTGCGGCGCTATTGAGACCCTTTTGGACATGCATGTCCCTCGCTGACCCCATACTGGTTTCCCTCCAGGTCGCATATACACGGCTCTCCAAGCGCTGGCGGTACCCAGACCTCTACCACGGCTTCGTCCAGCCCATCCCCGGAACGTCGATGACGTTCGAGCTCATCCTCATCGACACCATCGTCCTGGACACCGACGGGTACGCCATGACAGAGCAGTGGGAGTGGTTGGAGCGCAGGCTGGAGACTTCGCAGGCGGACTACCTCTGGGTCGGCGGGCACTACCCAGTGTGGTCGGTGTGCGAGCACGGGCCCACAATGACGCTCGTGGCCCGCTTAAGGCCGCTGTTGGAGCGATACAACGTCACCGGGTACATGTCGGGGCACGACCACTGCCAACAATATCTCGACGAAGGCCGGGGCCCGCACTACATTGTGACCGGGACCGGGACCGAGTGTTGCTACAGCGCCAGCAACAGACACGCCGTGCCCAAAGGCGCGCTCAAATGGCACCATTCGGCCCAGCACTCACATGGGGCCATTGGCGGGTTTGTGTCCTTCACCATTACGAACCAGAGCATGACCGCCACCTTCTATGACCAGGACGGCGATCGCCTGTACGTCACTCCCGGGATGGTGCCCCGTGCGCGCGCGAAGGCCCACAAGCGGGACCCAGACTTTCGGTGAAGCCTGCGAACCCTCTGGGACCTGTTGACCTCTGGCGATGCCCAGCGCAACGCAGAGAGCACAGCGATCCCGGTTATTATCCGCTCAACTCCAACGTCCAACGGTCGTTGCACACGAGACACCAAATAAAAAAAGTGATTACAAATCGCCAAGATTCTTCAATTCATGAATTATGTCCATTTTTCTGCATCACAAAGAGAGTGTTGTGTCAAAATATGATGCAAACTACCACTTTGCGGATAGTGTTCGCCTTTTGGCCCTTGCTTGTGTGCACAAACAAAAAATCTAATCGACAACACCGATTTTTACCAATTAATGGTATTCAAAAGTGCTGAAATCTCCGATTATTTGCACCCTAAAACCAATTTTTCAATTTTACTCGTCAAGTTTGTGAAAAACTAATGCCAAGTGATCATTTCTAAAGAACTTTATCGTTAAAACCAATCAGCGAATCACAAGGCCCCAAGCCCGAATTTCGGGTTGGGCGCGCGTACTTAGCCCGACCCCCAGGACCTCTAGTGGCCTGCGCCCACCTCATGATTGTGTTGTGTGCCTGTGGCACGTAATGCAAGTGCGTTCTGTCTGGTCTTCACCGTTGTCCCCTGTTATTGCGCCCGAAATGCTTGCCCCAAGAACCAACATGGAATACCGACCCCAACGAATGACAGAGAATTTTGGCCCCGCTTGGTGGCGCAGCCCATTGCAACGCCATGCAACGCCATGAGACCGCCGTAGCAAGGCAACAAGTGGGTGGGTTGTAACAAGCGGCATGTCCGTTTGTCAGTCGTAAGTTGTGCACAAGAACATACTGCGTGCGTTCGGAGGAGAGACCAGGGCGACTGTCGCGGACCACACATTAATCCGCGCCCGCTCGAGTGCATTTGAATATGCATTTGAAACACCATTTCCTGCCCTTTGGCCACCCTCCAATGCCCAGATCAGTGACAGGTGTCCTTAACCTTTGGGCTGTGCCACACACACTGCATTGTGCATTCTTTCAATGTGGTTCTGTTTGCCGACAAATGTCAATTTTCATGATAGCACTGCCACAACCGCCGATACCCCCCTCCCCCCCCTCCATCTATTACCCCCCCACCACACCCCTTGCGCAAGCACCACCTTGTCTAAGCATTGGGACCCGGTGTGACCGTCGTTTTTCTGACCACAGTTTTTATGGTCAGAAGCTTAGCGGAACGTGATTCTGTGTCGATTGTAGAGGGAAACAGGGGCTGTCTCATGTTTCGGATGAGTCCTCCTGCTTATAACAGCATTATGCTTGGTACTGCAAACCACTGCTGTTTGTTTTGATGTGATTTTCAGCCATGAATAACGTTGTTACTCCTGCTCCAAAGCCTGCCCCAAAGGGCAAGCATGTGCAATTGTTCAAGATGAGGCGCAAGGTTGGAAATGGCTCCATATTCCATATTCCACAGCTCCTGATGCCCCTGATGGGCACTGAGGACCTCCAGAACTTGCTAAAAAAATGCTGCACATTGTGTTCCAGTGCCCTGTTACGACAATTGTGCTTAGTGTGAGGTATGGGCTTTTGATACCGGGCGTCACGTGGAAGCACCGCCTTGTCCAAGCACCAGGACCCGGTGTGACCGTCGTTTTCCCGACTTCCCTGGTGCTTGCACAAGGGGGGGGGGGGGGTTACCTCTGTCATAGTCATGAGAGTCACCCCTTCCACATCCGCGGGTCCAAATCAATATTCATGATGCAGGGGAATATCAGGCCTTGACCTCTCAGCCTCCCCCCCTTGACCTTGCCACTCATCTACGATCATACAACCACCAGGTGGTCATCCATGGGGGGCTGGGGTCTATCGAGCTCAAGTAACCCCGGACCTAGTCATCAGCCTTTTGGGTTGGGTATTTTCATCGCGGCTTCAGTGTGCATTTTGACGATTTACTTGTCGTTTTTCACTCTTGCTTCAGATGCTCATGGTCTTGAGTCTGAAATGTATTGTTGAATGAAGAGGGAGCAATTCGATGTCTGTGCTGTTGAACCTCGTCTGGGGGATCCGAAGAAACGCCCCAACATATGTAACCTCGCCGGATACGTGTCCGGTCGATTCCATTTTTGACAAAGACAGTGAAGCATACGCAAGACAATGCGTGTTTGGAATGTGAGGAATCGGAGACATTTGGAATCGTCAGCATGAGGCTTGAGAGCCCTTGTATCAGGGGCATCGGAGAGCCTCCCATACAGCCTGTCCGGAGCAACTCATCCATCCCTGCACAAGAGAAGGGGGGTCAGGGGCCCTCGTGTCACCATATCTGGTTCCACTAGTTTGTTGTTTGTTTGTCGTTGTAGATTGCCTCTGTTCCTGAGGGAACATGGACTCCAAGGAACAGGCATCATAAATGGTGGATTCTTGCTTAGGCGGCTCAAGTTGCATGGTCAAAATGCGCCCAAGACTGCCTCTTTACGGCACTGCGAAAAAATAGTCCTTTTGGGGGGGACGGAAAACGCAAGAACCAAAAATCCCGTGAAAAGCAATTAACCGGTCCATTTTCCTTTATTTTCAACAAAACCGACTGCACGGGAAAATGATTTATTTCCACCAGAATGAACTTCTTTTTTGGGAAAACCACGACTTTTTGTTTCTTCTACCATTTATGCTTTGCAATAAAAACACCCGTGAGCTGTCAATCTTTTGGAAAACCATTTTTCGAAAACCATGTTGCACGCAGCACCACAAGAAGCATTTTTTGGTACCACTTCTTTGCGCGAGGCCTCGCGCAAACACCAACACAACAGCGCAATAAAATGCATCACAGAGAAAAATGTGCCGCACAAGGTGACAGCATAAAGGTCGTCGAAGAGGAATGCATAGCGCGAGCCCTCGCACATAATATATCAGAACAAGCGAAGAAATTACTTTTTCTTCGGGACAGTTTGCATCTTAGAACCCATAGCCTTAGCAACGGTCGTGTTACCCTTAGGAGGTGGCTTTGCGGGCGCGCTTCTTGGTTGGGACTGACGGGCTGGCTGCTTGAATGGAGCTCGGGCCCCGGTTTCCTCGGACCTCGGCTTCGCCGCCACTTTCTTCGCTGCCTTGCCCTGGGAGACCTGCGCTTCCTCCTCCTCTTCTTCCTCGCTCTCCTCCTCTTCATCCCCATCGCTCTCGTCGGATTCTGCACCGGTAACCGACTTCGCTGCCTGAGGCTTGGAGGCAGTCTTCTTCTTCTTGGGGGCTGGTTCCCCACCAGTAGACTTCCGCTTTGCAGGGGCCAGTGCTTCTGCAGCTTGACCTTTCTCAACAGTCTCTTCCTCCTTCAGCGACAACGCCTCATAACCCACCTTGTCATCGCAAACCCATAGGGGAATACCACGGTTTGCCCAGTTGGCTTGCTGGTCCCAATCACCAGACGCGTGCAGTTTCGACTCTTGTGTCAATACGTGGTTCAACTGAGTCTGCACCCTGTTGACCCAATCGGAGAGATTGTCGGAGGTAACACCAAGAAGGTACATGCGAGAATCCAGCTCGACGGACGCGATCTTGCACACCAGATCCGGCTGATGATCAATGAACACAAACGCAGGCTTGAAGGTCTTATCCTGCTTCAGGTGAAAGAGGTCGGTGTCGAAATACCACATAACCGTCGTTATCGGAAGGTGACCGCCAAATTCAGAAGGCTCCATCTCCTCTACTTGAGGAGGTCCAAACGTCAGATAATTCGGAATCTGCAATGAGGGAGAAGTTATTGCGCGAGGCCTCGCGCAAAGAGCGGACGTAATGAGGGAATTATACCTTTCTCGACCAGCTATCCGGTGACGCCATCAGCAACCAGCGAACGTCAAACGTTGTAAGATCCCCTGCAGGCTTCGGTTTGACTGGCCAACTGAAGATGGGAATAAGCAACATGTGGCCAATGCGCGGCGCGTTGAAATCATCGTTGAGACGCCTCTCTGTTTCCGTTTCCAGCACGTGGAACATGTTCTCAGCAACAGTTTTGGAGCCGCAGACAAGGGTATCGGCACGCGCCATCTCTTCATACAGCCAGGCTGGGCACATCGTCTCAGGAGCAAGATGTTCAAATATGTCGCCGTTGATGATAATCAGGTTCTTGTCAATCTCCATGAACCGCTTCGGAGGTTCGTGGTTCAACGCTGCAATTCGGGTCGCCTTAACTGTGATAGTTTGACTCAATGATGGATCCTGCTGTTCCACTGTCTTGAAGTCACCAGTAACGCCAGCAGGTGGGGGGACCACACGGCTCTTGGTAGGCTCTTGACCCAGGAGTTTTTGGACGTTGAGGATTTTCAGAGGGGCGGGTTTGCCTTTCTCTGCCACCTGCCACAGTGGTGCGCGAATCATGGATTTCCATGCCGGCCATGGACCGCGACTTTTGCCTTCAGACTCACGCCAATAGCCCCATGTACCAAGAGTCACCTTCAGGGCAGGCCTTCCAAGTGCAGCAACCTCTTTGCGGGTCCGCATGTCTTTGGCTAAAGAACAGAAGTGGAGAAAGTGCGGCGCACTGATGCAGAAATGGAACCCAAGTCGCGTCGATGGTACACACCTTTCTCAGGTCGAACGTACTGGCCGTTGTGCGGGTGGTCCAGATGCATTGAGACCCACTGCTCAAGGATGATGTCGTCAAACGAATTCTGCAAGGATTTAAGGGTTGTTTTTTCTTCCTGCATCACTTCTGCCACTTTGTTGTAGAACTCCGGCAACAGGATCCCGTCCAGTTTCTTCAGCGCATTCTTCGTGACTTTCTCCCCTTTGTCGTGGAACTTCTGCAGACCTTTCACAGCTTCCGATCCAGCATAGTAGGCAAACGTCATAAAATCTTTCCACAATTTATACGTTTTGTCCTGAAAGTGACAACGTTATGCGCGAGGCCTCGCGCAACGAAGAGCGCCGAAACAACGATTAATGAACATACGAATTGACCAGGCTGCTTCAGTTCAGCGGTTGGAACCAGGGCACTCATCTGCACAGCATCCACAATGGCGATCTTGAGATTGTTGTACGTGTCAGGTAGGCCTCTCCGCCGCTGATCTTCAACACATCGAATGAGGTTATCTGCTGCCTCATACAGCGGAATTGGCTCAACGTCTTGTGCGCTTCCTTGTGCTTGTCCCGCCAGCTTTGCACGGAAGGCCCACGGTGTCGTAGGCTTTAGAATATCGGCGATGCATGTAGTATGCCACTGCTGCAGATCCAGACACGCGGTGCGTCGCTTCTCCCGAATCTTCGCAACCGCTTCCACGCTGTGCTGTCCAGATACACACCAATAATCGCCATCTGCAAATATGAGACACGTCTTTGCGCGAGGGCTCGCGCAACGGGAAGAGCGAAAAATCGGTTGGTAACATACTATTATCTTCCCAGAGAACAACGTGTAATGGGCCTGTTGGCGGTGCTGCTTCGAGTGACTCAATACGCTTCTGCAGTAACTTCGCATCTCTCCGTCTGATCTGCCCCTTTGTCTTCTCCTGGTCGATTCTCACATTGTCCAGCTCAACCTCCACCTGCCTCCCGTCCGGCTTCAGGTGGTCCTCGATGTCAGTACCCAAGGTTAAGCCAGGATCTGGTGTTTCCTTCTTCTTACGCCCCTTCTTTGGTGTTCCAGTCTCCGATCCTGAGGTCCCAGGGTCATAGTCGGTATCTTCTCGTTCCTCGGCTGTTTTTTGGGCGGGGCTTGCCATTCTGCGATAAGAAGAAAGCCTGTATTGAAGGAAACATAACATTAAAAATGGGTAAAATCGTCGTCGATAATGCATATTTGGGGTACTTTTAGCGAATACGAGTACAGTATGGTTGAGAATGCAAAACTGAAGGGGCACGCCACTGTTTTTGACTGACAACCTTGCGCGAGGCCTCGCGCAAGAGAGGGGGTGTACTAACCTGTTGTTTCATGCTGTTTGCGCGAGGCCTCGCGCATCACTGCATGTTCTCCAATCTTCTTCGAACGTTTCGCAGCGTGTTGGCCTCTCTCTGTTCCTCCAACACACTGCGTTGGGGGATCAGCTCCGACAGTTTTCGCTTGAAACCAGCCTTAAGTGGCCCCTGCTGCGTTAGCACCAACAACACAGACACAAGGACTTGTTTGTAGTGGTTAGAACCCTTTGGAATTAGAAGAGAGGGTGGAAAGTTAGGTACACCCCTGCGCGGCCAATGCGCCTGAATTGCACAAGTAGGCTCAGCACACCACCTAACCCAAGGCACATATACACGCTCTGCGTTCAAGTAAGGAGTTAACCGCTGACGCACGGAATTGACAAAGGAATTGGGGATTTTACAGACGTTCACCCTGTGACCTTCTTTGCGGATAGTGATGAGCTGATACAGATCGTCAACATCTTCAATGGTTACTGCACCTCTGTTCTGGCCCTTCTTTGTTACAAGGCTGGAAAGCAGACTTTCGCAAAATTCCTCGGCAAAAGCCTGTCCAGGCATGGCTGTGTGCCACGCAGTGTGGCACAATAGCGCAGTTGCAACAGTGCGTTCGTATTTCAAAAGTGTGTCCCCCATGTTCAAACGGTCTAACAGACACATAACAATCTGCAATCCCTCAGAAGCAAAAACACCCGTGTTGGCCGTCTCCCCAGCCCAATTGCACTGCCTAACGAGGTGTCCCAGTTACAGTAACATGGGACAGTATTGTGTTAACAGAACCTGCATGGCCTTACACACAGCGTAACGGAGGCGACTTCGCCGATTTGCAGGACGTGCCAGCTCAAGGGAACGACATTTTCGGTTAAGGCGCCGTATGTGGGGGCCCATACCCAACAGCAGTGCACCAACAGTTATCTCCATTGTGATCAGCTTGGGAAAACAGGGGACTGTGTCACCGCTGCGCAACAAACCCTTACGGAAAAAAGTCACAATCGGCCAAAATGAGCGAAACGTTTGTGTAACGCAAAATTTGTACGCGTGCCAGAAACCATATAATATAGGGTGAGAACGCAAAAAAAGCCGGACGTTCCAACCCGTTGTTTTTTCACCGTACATCATCTTACAAATGCGGTAATGGATGTTCTCATCACATAAGACAGGGACAACTGGTCGGCTGTGTTGCGCCAAGTCCCTAGTAAATTGCAGTAGGTTAAGAAGCGATACGTTGCCGCTTCCCTTTTCTTTGCTTAGACAGAGGGGTCGCCAGTCTGGTCTCTTGGCAGGTACAGGGCGAATAATGTCAAGCGGTGCCCTAATGTTTCGCACAACAGGTCGCGTGCTTGCAAATCCTAGGTCCTGCAGGATACGTGCAAACGTTCCCTCGGTGTTTCCCAGCATGCGTGCAACAATAGGAACACGCCGTTCAAGGTCTTCCAGGCTAGGATGACCATGCCAGTAGCGGGGTGCATCCTTGAGTAGCAACACAGCCAACGCTGTTGCGTTCAGGCTTTTGTCGTTCTTGTCGGGATTTGTGGTAAACTGTTTGTTGTACCAGTTGTCCATCCACAACACAACCCACTGCTGGTAAATTGTGTCCCATGTAGTCTGTAACCTGACTGCGGCCTTCTCCTTCAGCGAAGGTGCGCTGTATCGCGCCAGACCTGACCTTGCTAAAATGCGACGCTGCGCCCTACTTCCCTCTACCGCAACAACCGACTTTGGTTTTCCCTGGTATGGAACTGCGCGGTGGCGCATCAGCAAATAGAGGCGCCAGGCCTCCTCTATCAAAACACCAACCCATCTCTTCCCTTCTGCCGCAATCGCCTTTTCAACGCTGCAACGCGTCCGTTCATTTTTGCGCAGACGCAGAAAAAACACAAACAACAATCGCGTGCCCTCGTCCCCCTGTTTTAGCCCTTCCACAGTTCTTCTGCCGTGTGGTACGGCGGTTCCTCTGAGCAGACATCGCGGAAAACTCCGGATGCTGCGGCCACTGTCTTCTCGAGGTCCACCTCTTTTCGCAGGGGCATTGTTGCTGCAGAAAATAATTGCGTAAATGTATCTGCGTAAAAATCGCTGTTTGGAAAACTTTCTTGATTTCCAACATCAACCTGTCACTCAGTTTTCGCGCGACCGATTATTCTGTGATTCGCTTGTCGCATGCACCATTTTCGGTTACCTGTAACTGTCTGGTGATCCCACATTTCACTAGTTAATCCTGATTGTGGTACCCAGTTGCGGCGCGCTACCATCGCTGTTGGGCAGTGAAGTCAGTGGTGACCACAGTATGAAAACCGGAGATGCCGGCGGGACCTGTATGGGCGCCCATGCAGCAGCGCCGCATCAAGGAAACGTACATACTGTGTAGCTGGTGGATCTGTCCAATTTTGGTTTTTATGAACGCTTGTGACCTCCATTGCGCGAGGCCTCGCGCAATGATCACCAAAACTTTAATGTTTTTCATGCGCCGTTCCATGCGCGAGGCCTCGCGCTTGAAACTGCAGTTTGTTCCGGAACATTTATACTTTTCAAGATTCTTGGGTACACCATTGTTGCAGTTTATTCGTTAATAGATCTATCTCTATCACACAATCCTGATAATGTTACTAAGTTACGTGTATAAATACGACAGCGTTCCATTTTTCGACAACCTGCCTAATGCGTCTGTAAGTGCGGCTAACCCCCATCTGCTCAGATTTTAGCAGATCTGCCCCAGATTGGCTACATTTTGGTCATTTTCTTTGCTTCGGCGGAATCGCCGCCTCGCAGCTCAGTCTCAGGATCAGACCTATATATTTCTGAGATGCCGGATCTGATTCCGCGGTCCATTCCCCGTAAATCCGCCGCGTTCCAATCATTTAGCTGGAATCGCCATTTGCCGCTGACGCGCGCTCGCGGGCCAGATCGGCCAAATATTTTTCACAATTGGATTTATTTAAATCTTTTCAGACAGATATGGACACTCAGATGTGCATAGAATAATCCGCATCAATTTTCTTCATAGACTGGGATTTTCTGCCGGATAACACTCAACATGGATCTTGCTTCAGTTGTTGCTGCTCTTGCCTCCGTTGGTGTCCGAGTCTCCGGTTCTACCCCCAATAGCAGCGTTCAGGTCGACTCCTCGCGTGCCTGCCCCACTGGTCTTGCCGGCCCCGAGCCCTCCGGCACCATCAACGACCCAGGGCAGCACTTTCATGGTAGCAGAGGCTACCTGAATGTTGTTCCTTTGGTGTCCCAACCACAGCTAGCTCCCCAGTACGGCCCCGTAGACCCCGCCGCTTCCGGAGAAGTAACGATTACGTTGCCCTGGTGCTGTGCGAACGAGGCCTTGAGAGGAATGCCTTGCGCAAGCCCAAGCTGCCCAAGAAGGGCACAAATCAGCAGCTGTGGAGACCCGACCTACCATCCCAATCCCAGTCGAAATTGGCCATCAAGCAGCTGGAATCTGCCAGCCTACGCCGATGGCAACGCTCCGGTGGAGCTTACGGACCTGGCAGGTACCAATACTCCTTACCAATGTCCACATTTTGAGACCATCGACGCCGATCTGAACGACATTGAGATGGGTGGTCCAGGTGAGGTACCTAGCTATAATCGACCAGCCTCTTGGGCACAATGGGACGACCATTTGTCTTCAGAAGTGACCCGTAACCTTGAGGCGCTTGAGGCCCTTTGTCTATTAGCCACGTCTAAGCTGATAGGACAAGAAAGAATCGCCTCTGATTTTTTAATGGAATATTTTTTCCTCCTTCAAGAAGAAATTAATACCAGGATGTGGTGGCGTTCTCAAGAAGATGATTCTTTTGCAATTTTTTTGCAGATCTGGGAGGCAAGCCCCTTCCCGAAGGAGAAGACCAAGGCACCTGTTGCCGGGCCCTCCGCCCCTCATCCCCCTGTTTCCATCCGCGACGATCTAGCCGCCGCGGTTGAGGAAGGAATTTTAGAGGCAGCCAGGCAGGCAAGCCTGGAAATCAGGGCTGAAGGAGCTCCCCAAGTGGACTCCTGGCTGCGGACCACTGAGATTAGCGGTCCGACAGCCTGCTCAGGCCCTTCAGGACACGGTATGTACTGTCCTGCCGACTGTTCTTGCAGATTCCAGCGAGATTCTGAGCTCCAATTGCTCAAAGATCAAATGCAACTCATCATTCAAACGCTGGGAATTAAAGATCTTTTCAAGACGCACATGCGGTCTGAGAGCGCATCATCGGTGGAACAAGCAACAGAACCGTCGGAGGAGTCGACAGAAATTTTTTCAATTGCTCCTTCGGTGGACTCCAAGACCACCGATGCAAGGATCAGCAGGACCAAGCTAAAGGAAAGGGTTACAATCTCTCGATCTCAGAGTAGGACGGCGAAGGCTAGGACTGAGGCTCAGAATGCCAAGCGAACTGCCTCCCGTACTGCCCCTCCTGCTGCTAATTCCAATGCATTAGCCCAGCTGTTGCTCGCCCAGACCCTCGCCGGAGCTGGTGTGGCGAATGATGCCGCCAAGGTGTCTGCCATTACGGCCGGTGTTGGGCTGGATTCGCTTCTTAATCCCACTTCATTGCGACTTCGTCAGGTTGCCAAGCAACCGAAGTATAATGGAAACCCCAGACGTTGGCCTCAGTTCCAACGGGAATTTAAATTGTGGGTTAAGACTCAAAAACTCCAAGATGATCAGTTCCTGATGGCCCTCTTGGACTGCCTTGAGGGAGCGCCGGCCAACACTTGGCTCAGGACCTGGAGTGATCGTGAGGATTCAAGTTCCCCCCTTACCTTTGATGAGGTGTGGGAACAGTTGGAGGTACGTGGATCCCGGCTGCCAGAGGACCATTACCACCAGATGTTGAAGAATTTTCCTTCATTCTCGCGATTAATCTTGCACGAAGTGCAAGACAAGAGACAGCGCTTCTGGAACTTAGTGGAAGAAGCTGAGCATTCAGGCGAAAAATTTTCTAGTGCCGAGCTGAAAAATCTGATTTTTGACAAGATCCCCTCAGAAACTGCCGCCACCCTTCGGAATAAACAGTCCGAAGAAAAGGTCAAGACCTGGTGGGCGGAGGTCGAAGGCTTCGATGCCTCGGCCAACAGGTTTTCCGTCAGGGAAGCACTTCAAAAGTGTTCCCCCACGTCGTTTACCAAGGTGAAATTCACTGAAAACACGTGGAAAATCAAGTTTAATGAACACGAGGATCGGGACTTGTTTGTCCAAGTCCTCAACAGGGGAGTAAGCTTCCATGGCCATCGCCTGAAGGCCAAAAACTGGGTGTTTTCGTTCACCCCGAAGGAACTGTGGGAAGAGGTTGAGCGGCTCGCTGACGCCGCCAATCAAAATTTCCATGAGGGTCTTGGGGGAAACAAGAATACCCAGCAAAACACCCAAAATGGGGCCCAAAAGGGCAACAAAAAGGTGAATGACACCCGGAATGTTCAGGATCACTGTAGCATCTGCCTTCTTTTAGGTTCTACGAACCGAGCTAAGTCGCATTCTACTGGTAATCACCGATGGTCTCCTTACGATCACAAGGTGATTGGTGAAAATATCAGTAATCCGCAGAATTCAGACAGGAATGACAGACAGGTGCATGGTGGAAAGGCTGGAAAAGGGAATCCGACCCCCTCCGGTGGAAACAAAAATACCGGAGGCCCTGGCGGGTCCCAAGGCAAAGGAAATCGGACTCCATCCGGCTCCGGTGGACAGCCGAACGGCCAGACAAATCCCAATAGCAACGCCGGAGGCGGAAATCGAAATCCAGGCCAAACCCCTCAATCCGGTACAAACAAGGGAAATGCTCCAGGATTCCAGGGTAAAGGTAAGGGAAATCCTTCGGGAACCCCTTCCTCTGGTAAGGGCAGAGGGCGTGGCGACGGTGGAGGTCCATCATCCGGCGGCCGTGGCCGTGGACGTGGAAAGGGCAACCATCGTGTGGATCAGGTCTCAGGTGCAGATCAGGTGTCCGATGCGGATCGAGATTACGTCGAAAATGCCTTGAATCCAGCAGATGATCCGTTCCAAGATGAGTGGGTCGACGAATCAGGGTGTGTTCACAATGTTAACGCAGCCACTGGAGGTCAGAACGCCTAGGGGAGCCACGAAAATCGCCCCTCCCCAGGCGATTTCAGGCATGATCCCCAGATTCCTGATCGACCATTACTTGATGTAGGGTCGCTTGTCTCCTCTCCCCTGGATCCGGCAGCGGATCCTTCTGTTGTAGTGGACGAGGTTGGTGTACAGTCCAAGCACAGGGCCCGTCAGTTTGTCACAAAGCTGTGGGTCTCTGATTGCAAAGGAAATTTCCACCTCGCCACTTGTTTGTGTGACAATGGATCAGAGGTAAATCTCCAATCCAATTCATTCTTACCCGACGACTGCGTGTTTGAGTCGCCTCATCCTGTTACCCTCGAGGGAGTTTCTGGACATTCTCTCGCAGGTGGGCAACGCGGTTGTTATATATCAACTCATTTGGTCGCTCAAGACCTTTGGGAAGAAGGTAATGTAGAGGAAGTTGTCCTTAAGGATGACTACTTCTTTCGTGCCGACATAAAGTATGACCTTTACTTGGGCCATCCGTGGCTTCGCAAGAACAGGGTAGCGCCCGTAGGTCATCGGCGTTGTTTTTTGCTGGAGTCAGGTCCCTTGGAGCGTCCTGAATTTCGTTTTTTGCACGCAGGGTTTAAAAGTGCAGAAGAATTTTTGAAGCAAAAGGTTACACCAAAGTTTGGCGAAGATGTCACCATTGCAGAGGTGAATGGGAGTGCCGATTACTCCCGAGAGTTAGAATGTCTTCGTAGGGACTCCCAGCCACGACGCCCTTCGCGCTGGCACTCTTCATCCTACAGAGTTGTCGACAAATGGCGCGATACAATTTGTGAATATTTTTATGAACACCATTCCTTTTGGCCACAGTATGATGCCTTTGCTAACCGTGAGAACAAGCGCTTTGACAAGCACTTTCGCGACGCTTGGACCCATAAATGGGACAAGAAGTTGTGGATTAATCCTCCGTTTCACTTATTCCAGCAGGTCATCCACAAAATCAAGCAAGATAAAACCCAGGCGATTTTAGTTGTGCCCTTGTGGGACGACAAGCCTTGGTTTCAGGAATTACAAGACATTTGTGTAGATTACATCGAACTTCCCAGGAAGATTAAGCTGTATGCCAGGGACGACACAGGTCCCCTGCCACAGCGGTCCTGGAGTTCGCTTGCATTCCTGGTGGATGGAAAGCTTTCTGACTCTAATTCTGCTGATTCTGGTACTGATTCTTGTGTTGGGTCTGAATCTGAGGTTGAGCGTGGTACTGATGATGAATCTATTTTTTCTGATTTTTTGTCCGTCAGATACCCAAGGTGATCCAACGTCCAATGGATCCGCCTCGTCTCCCTCTTCCCCAATACGATCGACATCGAAAAGAATCTTCAGTGCACGGGCGAAGAAAAATTTTAAATCGCGCCGCAAATTCAGAGTTTTTTATGAAAAACCCCCTGTGGAAGCTTTCATAGATCCTTTCGAGGAGCTGGATCACGAAGAGAATCTCTGGAATGTCGACACTCGACCCACCTATCTTCAAGAGGCAGTTGATACGGACCTCTTTAGGGACATCCGTAAGAAGATTCTTCCTGCCAAGGCCGAAGAAGTTGCCAAAGTTTTTTCGACAGTAATTGCTGGTGATCAGGTGGACACTGAGTTGTGTTCCAAGTCAAGAGAAAAGATTTTTGAGGAACGGAAGGACACAACCCTTTCAGGGAAGTTGATCAAAGACCCCCCTGTCCGTGGGCAGTTCGGTGAAGCCTTCATCGAGCTTCGTGAAGGGTACAAGGCGAAGAAACAGCGTCCTTATGAGAACCATGGACATAAACATGAGATACTCAGAAAAATCATCGACAGAAATCTCAGGGAATTTGGTTGGCTTGAGGGTTGTATGACCAGCGAATGGTGCTGTGCACCCTTCACAGTCCCGAAGCCACCGCCTGCAGACCAGAACACTATTGATGGTTGGCGAATGGTTGTTGATTTTCGCAATCTCAACGCCGAAACCAAGGCGGATTCACACCCCCTGCCCCTCATTGAGGAGGAAATCGCCAAGAGGGCAAGAGGTCGTTTGTTTTCTGTGCTGGATCTCCGTCACGGCTTTCACCAAATGCCGTTGAGGAAGGACAGCCGACCTCTCACCTGTATGTGCACGCCATGTGGCCCAGTCCAGTGGACGGTCATGCCCATGGGCCTGAAGAACGCCCCTTCGTTTTTTCAAAGAATGATGGAGGATGTGCTTTTTACAGCTCATCCTGAGCTTCGTGCCTTCGTGAGTGTGTACATAGATGACATAATCATCGCGACAGAGGGGGAGGGACTGACCGAAGCCGAGCTGGTCGCCCTACATGAAAAGCAGCTGAACCAAGTTTTGGACATTCTTGATGCCAATCAGCTAATTTGTGGGCCAAAGAAGGGAAAATTATTTTTAAAATCAGTCGAATTTTGTGGTTCTCTCCTAGAGAATGGCACCCGACGACCCAGTCCAGGGAAGCTCGTCGCTATTCAGAAGTGGAAGCGCCCTGAGACGATCACGGAGTTGAGAGGATTCCTGGGTTGTTGCAATTTTTACCACACTTTTGTGCCGAATTATGCCAAATTTGCTGCCCCCCTCACTGAATTATTGAAGGTAGGGAGAGATGCGGGCAAGGCAGGTTCAAAGGTTCGTGTCAAGTGGACTGACGAGTGCGAGGAGGCCTTCCATCACTTGAAGGCGGCCCTCTGTGAAGTCGCCACGTTGCATGTGCCGCAATTCGACCGACCCTTCTACATAAGAACCGACGCTTCTAGGTACGCGATCGGAGCTGTTCTTGAACAGGTTGATGAAGCCACCGGCGATCATTACCCTCTTGCATTTTGGTCTCGGAAGCTAGCCCCACGCCAAATGCAATGGTCGCCGCGTGAGCAAGAAACATATGCCATAATCTGTGCGCTGAAAAAGTACCAATCGTGGGTTGGCACCAATCGAGTCGAGGTCCTGACGGATCATCGATCTCTGGAGTATTGGGCCACCGAACACATTGATACTGTCGCGAGCCCAGCTGGTCGACGGGCCAGATGGCACGAATTTCTCTCTCTGTTTGACCTCCATGTGTCGTATTTGCCTGGAAAACACAACACGGTAGCGGATGCTCTGAGCCGATGGGCTTACCCCGCCTCAGAGGGGCTGCAAAGTACCAACATCCATGGTACGGAGCAGGACCGCCATGTCATAATCGAATGGGATCAGGAAGAAAAAAAGCTCATTCGACGTGCATGCATGCAATGCGCTGTTAAACAGCACGCATTACCGTGCCATGACATCACGGCCTTTTCAGATCCGGCGCATGCTCATGAGATCTGCACCAAAACACTGAAAGTCGTGGAGAAAGTCACCGATCCCTCCTCAGGGAGTGTGAAACGGTTTGACTATACCCGACGAGTAAGTAGATTTCGGTTGATCCAGGGCATTAAGCGTCGAGATCCGGCCAAAACTCCACCCCTGCCGAAAGATTCCCTTATCATCCGTGACTGGACGTCCGATTATCTGCAGGATCCCATGTTTAAAGAGGTCTTTGGAAATCTCAAATGCAAAGATGCTCACAAGGATGGGATTTTTTCTGAATATTCGTTGGATGGGGGGAAGCTGTGGATGGAGGGTAAATTGTGCGTACCAGACGCCCTGGCCCCCCGAGTGTTAAACTGGTGGCATAAATGGGAGTCCCCCCACGCACATGGCCGTCGACTGTGGTCGATGATTAAACATAGGTTGTTTGGCTCAGGGCTATATACTCATTGCATGAAAGTAGCCGCCGGATGTGCCCAATGTGCTGTCTCGACGCCCCCCAGCGCGAAGAAGCACGGCCATCTGAGGCCTCATCCTATTCCGGAGCGCCTCTTTAACAGAGTCACCAGTGATTTCTTCTATCTCGGTGAACTCGATGACGAAGAGTGCCATTGGACTAATAAAAAAGTCAATGGTGTGCTCCTTATTCAGTGCCGTCATTCCGGCTACATTCAGGTGTTGCCTTGCAACATCGAGTCGATGACTGGCAAGGCTGCCGCCGAATGGTGCGCGCAGACCTGGATGGGAGGTTGGGACGTCCCATCCGAGGTGGTTACGGACTCAGGCAAAGAGTACACCTCCGAATGGTGGAGAGAATTATGTGCTCGCCTTGGAATCCACCACCTCAGGTGTGAAATCCACTCGCATCGAGCGCTGCCTGGCGAAAGAGCCGGCCGCTCTGTTATAAATATGCTTCGTAAGGAGCTCGCGAGTGAGAAAGATTTCCACTGGCTTGAAGTTCTCTTCGCATTGCTTCGCCGTTACCACAACACGCCTTTGTATCATGGCCTTTCTCCAAATGAAATTGTCTTTGGACGAAAGAAGTGTTGGTGGAACATGCCGTTGAATAATCCTCGCCCCTGTAAAGATGCTTCGTTGTTTTTGGACGACGTCCAACGAGCAGATAAAACTGTCTCGAAATTAATTGATAAGCATCAAGCTGACTGGCTTTGGGTCCAGAATCAAGGCCGAAAAAACCCCCACAATTTTGAAGTCGATGATCGAGTTTGGCTTCGAAAATCCGAAACCACCCTGGACGGAGATGATAAGCTTCTTCCCTTGTGGGAGGGGCCATTCGCTGTTACAGCGCGTCTTGGTGAGAACAGGTGGAGGATTCGTGTGGATGTCAGCAGGGAAATTGACGTTTCGGGCGATCGCCTCAAGAGAGAGATCCCCTCCCCCAAGGATCGGGTTAAACCCCTTTTTTGGACTGCGAAACATTTGTCTGATCGGGTCATCGAAGGGGGGAAGTACGAACTCAAGAGGATTGTTGAAGCAAGACGTGACGCCAAGGGCGAATGGGAATTTCTGTGTGAGCGGAGGGGCTTTGATTCCAGTCACAACAACTGGGAACCAGCCCATTCAGAAAAGTTTATAGTGTTTTCAGCACTGTGTTTTTGCTTCTCCTGCTGCTTGTTGTTGCTGTAGGGTGTCCTGCTGCTGGTTTTGGATGATGAAAAGCTTTTGTTTGTTGAAATACAGTAAAGCCAACTCAATCCAGGATAGCCCAAGCCAATAGTATGCAAGGAGAAGGTAATTCAGGATCAAAGCATGAAGGGCTGCAGTGTAAACAGCGAAAGATGATTAGATATTCACAGAAACTGCAACTCAGGATACAAATGAATGCATATTCACAGAGATAGCTGAAATGTTTTGGGAAAAGAGTTAGAAAACTGCCTCAGGATCACTCTCTCTCCATAGTGCCATCTTAGGAGATGTGCACTCTTTGTTTTGGGTCCCATATGTGCTGAGGTGGCATGGTATGTGGCGATGACGTCACTGCCATGTCACATGGGATCTTCCTACTTAGTTAGGCTGACCAGGAATTGAACCCAGGACCTCTCAAAAAGAGGTGCCTAACCCCCTATGGTGCATACCACTAGGGCAGATAAGTATTCATGGAAAAACATAGATAAATTCATAGGCTCTACCTTAGGTATGTCAGTGCTCAGTCAACTCAGGAAAAGATGTTTTACTTCTGATTGAAAGGGGATTATAGGGTCCACACCATATCCTGATTGGGTGTTTGGTTCCATAGGTCAAAATGTGTTATCACCACTTTTGGTTGGAGCAATACTAAGATAAAAATGCATGGATGCTCAGTGCATCTCTAATACAACTAGAGTATGTCCCAAAGCAATGGAAAAGCACTTTTTCTTACTCCCCCCTTGTGCTGTGGTGGCCACCACTGTCGCATTTTAGGAAAAAGGGAATTTTTCTTGGCCTTTCCTTGGTTTCCACATCTACTTTAAAATACCTACAGTTTCCCTCACACTGAAAAATGGGCGCTCACCATGGCTGGCGTCCTTTTGCTGCTCTGATTGTACAGTTTCCTACAGAAGACTCAGCGCTCTTGGCGCTGCCGGGGCTCCTGTGGCTTGGTTGGGTTAGATTGGGAGCATGCCAAACATGTGCATATGCATCCCTCCCTCCAAGACGCAGCGTCGACACAACCCAAACGCAAGACACATTATACACACTCGCATGGGTTCTCGTAAACCTGCTGGCGACCTGTGACCTGTCTTAGGGCGAAGGGAGTCGAAAGAAAATTAAATTTGCCCCTTGGTGGGGTCTTGGTTCTGCTCAGTCTCTCCAGGCACCTGCGTTTCAGCCCGAACACGGTCTACTCAGCGAGGCTGCGCGTGGGTATCTGCAGAGGCAGGAATGGGAGGAATATGGACGAATCCACGCAAAAACGAAGCGACGACACCAAAATCCGTCGAATGACGGCGTAGAATTTTTCTGAAACGACACACCTGAGCAGAATCCAATTGTGCATCTTTAGCACATTTTTATAGAAATTATAGTCATCTCTGGATTTTTTAAATCCAGAGATTCATACGCATAAAATGGCGGCGCGCGGGAGCGGCTCCTAGCGAAGCGCCGGAAAATGGAAAAATAATGGAATTATAAACGTATGTATCACGTAGTCTTGAAAATGACGAGACACACATTAATAAACAAACATACAGATTCCACCCACACTAATAGAAGCTTCAAAAATTCAAGAATTCGAAAATCAATTGAAAAGACTTCAATGAATCAGGTATAAACTACAGGTATGCTTGTCTCGCATGCGGCATACACATTGCTCGTCTCGTGTCTCCGTGAACGAGTCGTGTAGCAGCGCTAACAACGGTAACCACGATAGGACGCGGTAGAGGGATTGATTAGAAAGATTGCAGATGATTAGCGGTCAGATCAGGGTGATTAGTCATACACACAAGTGCATAGCAACGTTCCTCGCGTGCGCCCCTTTTGTACTCACACCTTGCTTCACTTCCCAGCGGTAGGTAAGGTAGGTACGCCCAGGCGGGGCCACCCCCTGGTGGAGTCAAGATTTACGCGTAGATGGGCAGGTTTGCCCACGTTCTTGTCGCATACTCGTGCATGCACACACGCATTCAAGGGTAGGCCACGCGAAGTGCGCACGGTAAACCTTGTTTAGGCTACCCAGGGGCTCCTTGGTACGTTCTTTAAGAGAACCTGAGGAGTCCCTTAACGCTTGCTTGCTTGACAAGGGTAGCTGCTCCCTGCAGCGTGTTTGCGGACAGCGTATTATAGGGCACACTGAGAAGGGTATAATACCTGGAGTGTGCCTTGGTTCCTCCGCCGCAAACGCCCTTTCATTTGCCTTTGTTTTACAGGTGGGCAGGTAGGGTGAGTGGTGCAGCAGCATTTTTTTATGCCCTGCTAAACAGGGGCGCAGGTCACACAAACAAGTAACTCCGCTCCGCCTGTGGCAGAGCAGGGAGTCCGACTTCACCGACATCTGCGCCTTGCACACGAGAGCACTCCTTCCCTCCAAGCCCTTGCAGGGGAAACGCGTTGTGGCGTCCCCTGTGAGGCCACAGTTGCTTAGCAGCGCTGTGTTCTCTTGTCATTTCACAGGTGGGTCGCTAGGACCCTTGAGACCTTCCTCTTCGCAACGCCAAGTAGAGTGTGCGTGTAGGAGTGGTAGTCCTGAGTGGGGGCTAGAGCCAGTTGCCCAGTGCTCGCCCACCAGGATGGTGCCACTGTAGGGTGTGTAGGACCTGTAGGGGGCGTGTCACTGTCCCACCCGTTTCCTGCAATTTTAGCTGGGTTGGTGGGCTGTGACAGTGGTTAGGTCAGTGTTTTGGCCACATAGCAAACAGGCGTTTTGCATGCCTTCATAGCTTTTGGCCACCCCTCCCTGTAGTAGACAGATAGGTAGGGAAAACAATACCTGGATTAACACTCTGGGTATTCCCCCAAGGTTTTGCGCCAGCACAGAAATTGGGCGCTTAGGGGAGGGGAGACCCGGGGCGTACCCCGTGGCATCAATAAGCCAACCCTCCAGGTTCAGCAAGGGCGCAGACTTGGGTATAATTAGGACACCACTTCTGCGGCTTGCTCTCAGGACCTTAGGACTAGCACACTCACACATACGCTTTGGCAGGTAAGGGTAAGGTTCAGTCCCTAGCTTTATTCTTGGAGGCAAGCGTCTCAGCGAGCCTCAACAACTCACCAAGGTTGTTCTGGGACAAGTAGTCAACCAGAACTGAGTTTAGGCGTCCCTCAGGTAGAACAAATGCAGAGAAGGGCTCCCAGGTGGCCTCTTCGACTCCAAACCCTTCCCAGAGGGTGAGGAAGCGCCAACCCTGGCGATAGCGGTGGCGTAGGACAGACTTCACCAGGTAGAAGCCCTCCTTAGCCATCTCCTCGGCGTTCATGTCGGGGAGTTCACCTTCAACTTCCATAGGGCTGGCAGCCCCTTGTAGGTCCAGAGCGGCGATTTCCTCGTCGTTCAGCTCCCACTCCTCCCCACAGAGGTCTTCAGGATCATGGTAGCGCTTCAGGTGTTGAGCGGCGCACACCAGGGTCCCCCCTAGACGGGGAGAACACCGCACCGTGATACGGTGACCATCCACAGATAGAATCTTGTACGGCCCGAAGTATGGGTCATCGCTGGTAGAGCGAGGCCAGGCGGGTAGTCGACTGTGGTGCACCAGCACCCAGTCCCCCTCTTGGTAGGTGGCCGGTACTCGGTGCTTGTTCTTCTTGTTCCACTGACGCTCCCTCACCCTCTGGAGCATAGCCTTGGCCTTGTCCACCTTCGCTTGTTGCTCTTGGACCCACTCACCCACAGAAGAATGGGTGTCCTCTGGATAGGGGGCATGTAGGAACCACGCCGGGCGCCCCATGAATAGCTCATGTGGCGAGTAGCCAGTAGCTGAGCTCTCTTGGGAGTTCATCATCAAGGATATGACGGGGAGTAGTCTCACCCAGTCTCTGGTGCGTTCAGTTTTGCACCATATCCTGACGTTCTCCTTCAGGACACGAATCTGTCGCTCACATAGGGGTTGCTCGTGTGAGAGTAGGGAATCCCCGTAGACACCTGGACATTGAGGGACCTCAGGACCCTCTTGTACCAGCCAGTATCTGAGCGTACTCGTACGTCCTCATCGGAGTTGATCTCCTTGGGCGCCCCATAGACACAAAACCACTCCTCCAGGAGTATCTTGATAGTCTCCTCTCCGGTAATGTGCTTGGTACATGGGAACACCCTGGTAAACCTGGTCAACCCACAGGTTACCACGAGGGCGAAGTCATAGCCCCCGAACTTCGGCATCTCCGTGTAGTCCACGTATAGAACACTGTTAGCACAGTGAGGGATGGGCAGGGTCGAGTAGAGACCTTGTAACTGCGGTCGCCCACCAAAGCCAGACACCCGATCCAACAACAAGTGCTGATCTTATATACACCTACAATTCATTCCACGCATATTTTTTGCCTTCACCTCCAGGCAGTACGACGACTTAATTGAGGCGCGACGCCTTTGACAGACGCGCACACGTGCTATTCCTACGCATGTACAGTATCATGAAATGATGAGAATGCTCGGCAGGATAGCCAGGACAGCACACCTAGAGTGCTACGCAATGTTTCTGCTTGTGGGGATTTTAGTGCAAAGTTGTATCTGACAGAGATGTACATACTTTCCTGTTTGTGTTGCTCAGGGGTGTTGTAAGCCCATGTATTGTCTCTGGCGTTGTGGACCTACGTGACAACCGGAATAACAAATCAGTACAAATACTGCAGCTTTGGTCTTTGCCGTCGCTTCCCTTGTTCCTCCCAACTATTTTCTCAAACTGTGATTTTGTCTCAGCCGGAGACCCAGCAGGAGAATCATGATATGGTCTTCAAACAATAAGTGGGGCAGCAAACTACGGCAGAAGCAAGCACCTCAAAATAGGTCCACTCCACGCCTGTTGCCACCTACATGGGCAAGCGCCGCAGAGTCGCCGGGCCCCAAGCACCAGGGCCAGGAAACACCCCAAAGTTCCCCTTCACTGCCGCTCGGACTACCCAAGGGTCCAGAACACGGAGCTACCGCCAGACAATGGCCATGTGAACCGAGCGCAACACAAAGGGCGAACTTACAAGACAATACATGCTCTATGTCTGCTGCGCTTGTTGATGGTGCTACAGAGCAGAAGCAGAGCTGCGGCGAATGCAGACGCTGCTTGATTGGCTGGTCGTGCGTTAATGCAAGGCTACACAGCCCGCGCACAACAGAGTCATGTTCCTGGGATGACATCGTTGCCCGTCTTGTGAAAGAACGTGCTCAGTTTGAAAAGGAGGCAGCCGAAGTCCGAGCTCGCGGGCTCGCCACGAGTGTCACATGTGACTGTTGCTTCTTTGGTTGCCCTTTCTGTATTGTGTGGGACGAGATCGACGAAGAGAGGAACACTTCTGACGAAGAGCCAAACCACAATGGAGAAGAGACGCGCGAAGTGTTTCATATTGCAGGGCTGAGAGCGCCAGACGCCGTCCACGTGGTTTTGGAGGATTTCTGGGGAAGTCTACTGGATGTCGCCTGGAAATCTGGATCCGAGGTTGTGGAGAAACTCTGGGAAGTAACAGCACAACAGCTGCAAGATATGTTCGGACACGTCGACTCACTGTCTGCTGCGAGGCTACTACCGAGCCCAGTCAGGTGCTGGGCTAGGATTTGTTGCAAGGTTCTTTGCGGCGAGTGCGAGCCGTGGCATGATTCTCAGGCGCTGTACGATTTTGTTTATCTTGTTCTGTATAATGTGTGGATGCAAAGTGAAGGAAACACTATGGTCTTGGGTCGTTTGGACAACGAGTTTCAGACCGCCTACCACTATGAAGAAGACGACGGAGAAGAGGCTTCTGACGGTAGCGAGCCCATTGAATTGGACGCTGACGACTACTGGGACTCCTTCATCATTGGTGAGAAGGAACAGTTAGAGTGGTGGTACCTAAAGAACAGTGGCCCTCAGTTGCAGCTGTACTACACAAATGAGGACTACTACCAAGACCAAGTCGAAGACGAAGAGGCACAAGCAGACGTCGATGCCCAAGAGGAAGAGGCAGAAGCAGATGTCGAGGTTGATCAGGATGAGGCACAACCCAATGAATACTACTATCAAGACCACGTCGAAGAGGAAGAGGCAGAAGCAGAAGAAGATTTTTCTGAAGAAATTGACGACAACTTGGAGAATAAGGAGAGCTCAGAACACGAGCCTGAAGAGTCTTTTTCTGGAGGAGCTGACGACCCTGCAGAGAGCAAGGAAAATCGGTCCTATGGGTCTGAACTGTCCTCTCCTTTGCAGGATGTAGGACCTCTAGAGAGCCCTGATGCGTTTTCGTTTACAACACCAGTCCCTGTGACAGCTCATTCTCTGTCTGTCACCACTCACTCTCAAAGTCGGTGGTGCAGGTACGGCACACGGTGCTGGCGTCACAAGGAAGGACAGTGTCATTTCCGCCACAAGTAGAGTTTGTTGACTTCTGTACAGTGCATTATTGCTTCGACGACCCTTTGTACCCCTTCGCCACGACAGCTGCTCACTTCCTCCGCTCGCTGTTGGACCCCTGTGCGAGCGAGGGGCAGTGCTTGCTAGTGCTGGGCCAAGCGTTCGAAGGCCGTCCAACTCTTACTAAAACTCACCGAGTGGGAAGTATTGCTGTTGACGGATGATTCCCCCTTCCTTTTTGTTTTTCCTCTTCAACTAGTGGTGCCGGGCTTGCCACGGCGCTGTCCAGGTACCAGCTCAATGGCCTGGGGGTGGCGACCAGATAGCCTTGGTTGAGTTGAACTTGAGTCCACAAATTTTTAGGGTTAATTCTTGAGAGCAGGTTGTGGTAACCTGATGTCTGTTTGCTTGTCTGAAGTTTTGACAACCTGCAGTGAACGCTTGAGGTCCTGAAGTTTCAAGGCTGGAAATTTCAGAGCATTCCTAAGTGTCATTATTGAACAGCGCTGGGTGTCAGGGCTGAACATTTCGTTTCTCTCCACTCATCCTTTCCTCAAGCCATGCCATGTCGGTTCAAAATGCCTTCGTCCTGGAAAGAGGTGGTGCTGCAGTGCGTCAACAGCAATACAGGTACACGACCTTGTATCCAGCTCCCTTCTACAAACCAGCCCTGAAGTGCCTGAAGTGCTGTTCCTCCCTTTCATTACATGTTTGATTTGTCCAGGTCTTGGTCTGTTTGTTGGTTTGTTTTATTGTTCCTACAAGGTCAACTGTCCATCGTCGTTCTGTTTGCCCTTCCAGTGGAGACATCGTATTCAAATGAACGAAGTTCTGGTTTGTTACCTTTTGTTGGAATTTGGGGAGTACAGTACAGGTTCACAAGGTGTTTGTTTCTCTCATTTTGGTGTTCTTGAAGCAATTTTGAAGTTTGAAGTTGGATTTTGATATTTTGTTGCGAATCAGTGTCCCTGTTCCCTGGCGACGCGCTCGGACAGGGTTACGGCGCTCACAACGTGACGCTCTAAGCTGCGCTGACAGCGTTTGACTGTCCTGCGCCACCTGTAGCAGTTAATTCTGTTTCAGTTCTTCAATTTTGGAAATTTTCAAATTTTGCTCTCTTTTTCTGTCGGCGACGCTTGTCGTCGCTTTTCGACGCGCGAGTGCGTTCGTGGCACCCGTCGACACTGGTATTGTGTGTCGACAGCTCTCTTCCAGCGTCTTGCCCAGTTTCAGGGCTTCATCCTGGCCCATTTTGGGTTTTTAGACCTTTTTGGCCTGTTTCTGGCCAAATAAGCCATTTTTGGCAGGATCGGTCGCAAGCGACAGCTGCGACGCGTGGCGACGCCCTCCGTCGTTCGCCACGGCGCTGTTGGGGCACTCCGAGTGCGCCTGGGTGTTTACGAGGTGAGTTTTGGGTCGATTTTGGTCATTTTTCACTCTTTGAGAGAATTTCATCTTTGTGATCATCCATCACCATTTCAAGTCAATCAGCCTATTCTGGCTGCTCAGGTGCAGTCAACTCCTTCGCCAGAGCGAACCTGTAAGTGAGTTACGAATGGTCAGAACTTGGTAACAACCTTTCACATCTTTCACCATCCACGCTCAGTGCATCAAGAATGACAGTGCACATGACACATGACACATGACTTGAAGAAGTGACCATGATGGTAGTTGAGCAGTGGATTAGCCCACTCAATTGCTGTACATCGGCGACCCATACAATCCAGTTTTCTTCTGACAAGTCTACTTCTGTTTGGCGACTCAGATCACAGACACTGATAGGTTGTACCACAGTGTCCATTTTGTTCTTGTCCGGGGACTCATAGGTATTACCAGGGTCTCGCGCTGATAGGTACTACCGCAGCGGACACCACTCCACGCCACTTTAGCTCTGCACATTACCTGCGTCTGAATTAGCCATTGCATTATGGACACAAGCCGGTTGACGTGCGGCAACACGCAATTAGTTACTCTTGCCGGAGTAGGGCTGACTTGTACTCGCTCGGAGAGACAAGAAATCCACGTGTTTGTTTGGTGGGTCTTAGCTGCCGGGTATCAGGCCGTGGCAGCACTGCAGCAAGGACCCCACAGATTCCACAACCACAGCAGGCAAAGAGGGAAAAGACCCCACGGACACCACAACCACAGCAGAGCCGCAGAATGTTCACTTGATCCCTTTTCTCACCCGCATATATCGACATTTTTTCACACATTCTTTCTGTCCTCCAGCCATGTATCTGTGTGCCAGCTTCAGGCGCCACTGTCGCTTGTACATACCTCAGTTTGGGTACGCAAAAGAAAATGGAGCATTCAGGAGGTTTGGAATTTCAGTTCCAATTTCAATCAGCAGTTCATCTCAGCAATCATGTCAGTGTCATTCATGTCATCAGTTTCATCCATCATTCATCATTCATCATTCAGCACTTTATCAATTCAATCATTCAATCATTCAATTATCAATTCAATCAATGTCATGCAGCGACAATTCCAGTGTATGCATGGCATGCTGCGATGTGTCAGGTTCATAGGTCAATCCAGAACCAGGTTGATAGGTCAAACCACAGCCGCAAGAAGAGTCACTGTTTTGTGGGACACACGTGTAAACCCGGAAGTTGATAGGTAACACCACAGCTGTCGAGGGTATACATGAACCAGCAGTGAGCTGCCAAACACTCGCTAGTGAGATAGGTGCAGCAGGCATGTGCCAGGTGTGGCCGACCGCATTACTCTGTGCGTATCGGCCTCACCCCCGTGGGTGCGTCCTGGTAGGGGGGTGTAACTGCGGTCGCCCACCAAAGCCAGACACCCGATCCAACAACAAGTGCTGATCTTATATACACCTACAATTCATTCCACGCATATTTTTTGCCTTCACCTCCAGGCAGTACGACGACTTAATTGAGGCGCGACGCCTTTGACAGACGCGCACACGTGCTATTCCTACGCATGTACAGTATCATGAAATGATGAGAATGCTCGGCAGGATAGCCAGGACAGCACACCTAGAGTGCTACGCAATGTTTCTGCTTGTGGGGATTTTAGTGCAAAGTTGTATCTGACAGAGATGTACATACTTTCCTGTTTGTGTTGCTCAGGGGTGTTGTAAGCCCATGTATTGTCTCTGGCGTTGTGGACCTACGTGACAACCGGAATAACAAATCAGTACAAATACTGCAGCTTTGGTCTTTGCCGTCACTTCCCTTGTTCCTCCCAACTATTTTCTCAAACTGTGATTTTGTCTCAGCCGGAGACCCAGCAGGAGAATCATGATATGGTCTTCAAACAATAAGTGGGGCAGCAAACTACGGCAGAAGCAAGCACCTCAAAATAGGTCCACTCCACGCCTGTTGCCACCTACATGGGCAAGCGCCGCAGAGTCGCCGGGCCCCAAGCACCAGGGCCAGGAAACACCCCAAAGTTCCCCTTCACTGCCGCTCGGACTACCCAAGGGTCCAGAACACGGAGCTACCGCCAGACAATGGCCATGTGAACCGAGCGCAACACAAAGGGCGAACTTACAGACCTCTGTCCCTGATATCCCCTGGTTTACAGGACCTGCACGGGCACTTGTGCACGATAGGCAGGAGCGTCTTCCGCAGCTGGTCGTCAGTCCACGTAGTGTGGAACCACTGCTTGAACAGCCTCAGGGTACGGTCAGCACCCACATGACCACTGGACTCATGGGTCCACTTCAGCAGCGCTGGGACTCGGTCACTAGGCACCACGATGCGGTCCTCGTGCCAGAGGTAGCTCTTGTCCCGCTTCCACTGGTCTTGGTTGACCAGGAGGGGTTCAAGGCGTTTCTCCAGGCGCCGGTAGATGTCCCCAAACTCCTGTAGGTACTCCGATTGTTGGAGTCCATCCAGAGGGCGTATCATGGTCATGTTCAGGTCCAGATGTACGTCCATACGGCTGAACGCCTCCTTAGCCAGCGCTTCAGACCGGGCACCAATCAGGGCGTCGAAGTTGTTGCGGCTGATGTAGTCGGCACACTTGTTCTTCACTCCCTGGATATGGTGTACCGTCAGCCGTAGTTGACTGAGGTAGGTCCACCAGCGCCGTAGCTTGGCCTTCTCAGGTGGGGGACCCTTCTGGAAACTGCGGACCGGTTCTTGGTCGCATAGCCAGACCACAGGGTTACTCCCCAACAGTCGTGCTTGTGAGGATAGCACCAGCATACCCGCGAGCAATTCCTGCTCATAGGTGGAGTAGTTCCCCCTGGCCTGGTTCCACTTCCAGTTCCAGTGGCCCAAAGGTACTAGGACCCACTTGTCGTCAGGGTAGCTGTGCTTGAGGGTTCCGTCTCGGTTGAGACCTTCCGTCCCCCATTGGGAAATGGCGGAGTCGAACTCCTCCTTCTCTAGTGCTTGCCATTGGAACAACGTTCCACCACCGCCCACATTGCTGGCGTCGGTCACCAGGATAATCTCCCCTTGTGCCCTAGGCACTCCCAAGCACTTAGCGTTGGCTACCTTGTCTTTGAGCTCGTCAAACGCTTGTTGCTCTTGTGGGCCCCAGCGCCAAGTAGTACTCTTCTTGATCAAGTCCGTCAGAACGGCGCTGGTATAGGTGAAGTTCTTGATGTGGCGGCGATAGAAGTTGCACGCCCCAATGAAACTGCGTACATCATGAAGTCCTTTCTTGGGGTCTTCGTGTCGTACCTTGGCATCCATCAGGGGTTTGGCCTTAGAGGCCGCTGGGGTCCACCACCCATAGCCAACGTCAAACCCCAGGTACTGCATGGTCTCCTGCATGAACTCACACTTCTCCAGCTTGAGTCGTGTGTGGTTCTCCTGGCAGACCGCAAAGAACTCACCCAAGAGGATTAGGTGATCCTCCTGGGTATTGGTCCCGAGGCATACATCGTCGATGTGAGCCTCCATCTGGGCCCCACGGGATATGAGCTCCTGCACCTTAGGTCTCCTTCGTAGGATGGACAAGATCTTGTTCATCAGCTCTTGGAACAGAGCGGGTGCATTAGCCACGCCGAATGGCATGACCTTCCACTTGAATACCCTCCCCTGAGGGGTGATGAAGGCCAGTAGTTCCTGCGCGTTGGGCGTCAGGTCCACTTGCCAGAATCCACTTCGCTTGTCCATCTTGGTCTTGTAGCGACAGGAGGCTATCTTCTCCAGGGTAGACTCCATATTGGGAATGGACCCTGAGTGGTTCAGCGTCTTCTTGTTCAGCTCTCCATAGTCCACTACCAGCCGTTTGGCTGTAGACCCAGGTTTAGCCACCAGGAAACAGGGGCTGCAGTGTAGGGGGTAGTCCCCGTCCTTGTACTCCAGGACTAGGCCAGCGTCGATACATTCTTGTATCTGTCTCTCGATCTCGTCGGCCTGCTCTTTAGGAGCTGGATAGGGTCTCCTCCGAATCTTATGACCCACGAACTCGGGTTTCAGCTTGAGGTCCATCTGTACCAGCTTGTCACATGACGCTGGAGGGGGTAGTTCTCCAAACACCTCCAGATAGGTCCTTATAAGCTTCTGTACCCGCGGGTCCAATACCTTGATCTTGTCCTCCATATCCTCGTCGGAGTGTAAGTTGCTTGCCCCTTGAATAGACGTCGGGAGGTGGTCCTCAACCGACTCTTCGCCCGCGGTAGCATCCTTCAGCCCTTGGTAGGCATACAGAAGGTCTTGCTCAACCATCTCCGGTGGACGATGGCAACATAGGCACGCTTTAGGGGGTTCACATACACATTCCTCCGAGAGGTCGTCCTCCTCTGGGGTCCTCACATGGGCACCCCACACGCTCTTCATGAGCTTGAGATCTACCTCCCTTTGCCAGGTGGTGATCTTCTGTTCGAGGTCCTCCTTCAATTGGGATAGGTCTCCCATACGTCCTTGCTTCAGTGGCCACGAGCTGCGGGTAGGCTTCGCGTAGCATAGCTTTTTCGCCACCAACTTCCTCTTGGAATCCACATACTCCCTGAGCCTGGATCGAGGGTCCAGCTCTTCATCCACGGGGTCTTCCGCCCTCATGGAGAGTAGGGGTTTTAGTGGGGCGACGTACTCGGCGTTCTCCACTTCTTCCACCGCAGTCTGCACGAAGAAGGCATCGTGCTGAGTTTCGTCGTCTGAGTGGATAGAGCTAGGTAGCTCAGATAGTCCACACTCAAAGACTCCATCAGGAACAGGTACATGACAGGGAGAGTTGGGGGCGTTGGTGTCAGTCACGACGTACTCATCTCCTCCGGGTGTAGTTTCAACAGCATCTTGAGGTCGTAGGCGATCCTTCAAGTCACCCAAGGCGAGTCCATCGCTTTCTCGTTGTATAGCCTGGACCAGAGTAGGGTCCAGGTCTTCCCAGGGGATGGTGGTAAGACCTCCGTCCACCACGCTCAGCATACTCCCCCATCCGGGCTTCCCAATGGGCGTCTTGCGTCCCAGAGGCACGTAGATGGCCTCATCAGGTAACCGCACAGAGCTGATAGTCAGCTTGTCAAGGAGGGTTCGCCAGTACTCGTTGCCCCCATGGGCTCCCCAATCGGGGGAACACAGGACCATACGGGAACGTTCCAAGGCCACCTTGGTCAGCACCTTCCCCAGTTCACTGAATCTGGGGTTCCCGTAGGCCATCCCGAAAGAGGGCCAGTAAAATTTGTAGCTGCAGTTCTTCCCCTTGCTGCAGTATAGGTCCAGTACATGCTGCTTGTCGCTGGCGAACAGTTCCACACTTAGGTCTTCTCGAGAGTAACCCAACTCCTTCAGACCTTGGTCTAGGACTTCCCCCAATAGTTGATAGTCCTCAGTTTTGGAGGCCGCCATCATGTTCGAGGGCTCCTCCTTCGATAGTCTCAGGTAACTCGAGGTATGTTCCGACTGCTCCAGTGGCACAGACTCTCTGCCACTGCCGTGGTCCACGTACAGGAGGTAGGGCGCTTGCAGCGTCAGGGATTGTATCTGGGAGTGCTGCACGAAGAAGTCAGTACCCAGTACAAAGTCGAAGGCATCAGTGTCCATCACATAGAACCGATGGGCGATAGTCCTGGAGCCCATAGGTACCTCCACTTTGCAGTCCCCGCAGCTGTGCACCACATGTCCATCCCCCATCCGTATAGCGGCGGTGGTCATGGTGTTCTTCAGGCTCCCACAAGGTAAAATTTTCTTGGCCACTATCGATATTGTGGCTCCAGTATCCAGTACCCCCAGGTATTCACGTCCCCCTAGTCGGATACGTACCCAAAACACCAGGTCTTGGGTGCCACCAGAGCGTCCCCGTCAGAACTCCGCGGGACAGGTCACCTCGAACCCCTTGTTCCGCAATTTGCGGGCCATCCTCATGAAACGGCTTCTCTTCTTGGCGTTGCCGTCGTCACCACCTTCATGCTCACGCTTGGCTCCTTGTTCTTGCTGGGCCTGCGTCTGTGAGCGTGTGGTAGGTCCAGACTGCCCTCCAGAGGGCTCAGAGTTCCCCCCTGGATTAGGGTTGGGGTTACCTCGGTTCTTGTCCTTGTTCTTGTTGTCGTTCTGGCTATTAGCGCCTCCTCCTCGTCCGCCTTGACCCTTGTCTTGACCACCTTGACCACGTCCTTTCGACTTGCCCTTGCCGGAGTCGTTGCCTTTGGCCTTGCCTCCACCTTTGCCTGAGCTTTTGCCAGGATCTTGCCCCTTAAGCTTCGCCGATAGGCGTTGCTTATGGTAGCACTCGTCCTCATAGTGCTTCCGCTTACCGCAGAATGCACACGTGATGGTGCAGCGGTAATGATCCGGCAGCTTCACCTTGGCGCCGGTGATCTTTTCCTGCTGCTTCCCCTGGACTACAAAGCAGTCTCGCTGCTCGCAGTCGGAGGCATGCTGCAGGTGGCCCTGTTCATCTCTGGCATCACACCAGAATAGCTCCTTCACGTTCTCCATTAGGCGGGCGTGGGCGTGTTTGGGGGTAGTCCCCTGCCCAGGTCGGGACCCTTGGTACCCTTTGCCTCCAGAACCTCCACCACCAGGACGGTAGTGGTTCAGGTGTTGGTCGCTCTCCTTCTCCAGCGCCATCTCCAGGAGCAGCACGCATAGATCCTCGTAGAGGAGGGATCTAGCCTTGCGCTCAGCCGTCAGACGGCACTCGTCCCATAGCTCACGGGGGAGCTTGGAGCACAACCAAAACAGCAGGTCGTCGCTGCTGTAGGAACCGGGCGTCAGTCGTCCAGCCCAGTGGTCCAGGTCCGCCAACAGCTCGGAGACCCTGCCGGGTTTGGGGTTGTTGGGCAGGACGGGCAGGTTCTGGATCTCGGCCCTGATGGAGAGGTCTGTCTCGTAGGTTGGGTACTGCCTCTCCAGGGCAACCAACACGTCGGCAAAGGTGGCGGAGTTAGTGACCATCTGCCTGACCTGCTTCTCCAGGTACTTCGTCTTGCAGCACTGCAGGAGCAGGTCGCACTTCACTCGCCCACTCGCGTGGGTTTGGCCGGTCAGTCGTAGGAACCGCCCAAAGTTCTCAGCGAACTCGCTGAGGTCCTTGCCTGTGAACTCAGGCAGGTTCACCACTATCTTGGAGGTGGCAATAGCCTTCGCCTCCTGAGCTCGGCGTCCTTCAGGGCGTCGGGTCTTCTTCTTCTTCTTCTTCTTCTTCTTACCCTTGGGGTCCTCGGGGTCCTCAGGGTCTTCGTCATCCGATGGCGAAGAAGAAGTCATCGACGGCGGCCCATCATCGGAGGGGTCTCCGCCTAGATCACTGGAGCCATAAGGCTCCACGTCCACCATAGCCCTTAGGGCTGTCAGCCCCAGCTGGTCCAGCTCGGCCCTCGTCGAGTTCGTCACGTGGCTGTAGGGCGGCTGGGCTGTCCTCGGGACGAATGGACTTCTCGGTACTGCTGCAGGAGTCGGCATCGGTCGGCTCCTCAGGCTCCCCAGGGTATTTGTCAACCCTGCCGCCAGGTGGTTAGCCTGTACTCGGTGGGTCGACATTCCCACCATCGTAGGTGACGCATGGGACGGGATCATCAGGGGCTGCAGTTTCTCCCTGATCTCTTGCGTGAGGTCGCTCACGATTTGCGAAGTAGCTCCTCGGAGCACCTCATTGATCTCCGACCGCGTCAGGGACCTGTTGGAGGATCTTCCGGATCCTCTACTCCTGCCTCCCAGAGACTCTGGTCCTTTCCTCAACCCACTCAAGGGTGCATACCCAGGTGCATACCCAGGAGCATACCCAGGAAGTTCCATGTAGGTTCCAGTGGCGTGGAGTGGATGGGGATGGTCAGCCGCATACCATCGCGGCGCAGAGCCGGAATCCACAGGCTCACTGGCAGTAGTTGCCTCAAGGAGCGCAGTGGTTGGTGGGCCCATACCATAGGCGGGGTAGGGAGGCATGCCAGTAAAGCCTGTGCCCTCTGCCATAGGTAGGTTGGTTGTGGAAGTGGATGTTGTGGCGGCTGGGAGTGTGGTGGTTATGGGAGAGGGTGATGCTTGGAGGCCAGAAGCGCTTGGTGCGCCTTCGAAGGTAGGTACATCCGTCGGGTCTTGCCCTTGCTCCTCTCCTTCGTCTGCTCCTTCCCCAGCATCCTTCTCGCTCTCGCTCTCTCTCTTCCTCTTCACAGGCTGAGGCTGAGAGACCACTTCCTTCACCGACAGGGCCCCAAAGGCCGTCTGGAGGCCATCCAAGGAGTCCTCCGCCGTATCCATTGGCCCATGTAAGGGCTCCACCGAAGGTACAGCGTCAGGCGCCGGCCTTGCCGGTGCCTCTGGCGCTGGCGCTGTGTTCACCTCGGCGTCCACTCTTCCTGGATCCATCTTAATCCGCCCTTCTGCTTGTATTTGCCTGCTCGGAGCACTGGTTGTACGGCGCGGGGTCGCTGCCGGTGCACAGAGACAGGCTGCCTCTGCTACCAGAAAAGTTTATAGTGTTTTCAGCACTGTGTTTTTGCTTCTCCTGCTGCTTGTTGTTGCTGTAGGGTGTCCTGCTGCTGGTTTTGGATGATGAAAAGCTTTTGTTTGTTGAAATACAGTAAAGCCAACTCAATCCAGGATAGCCCAAGCCAATAGTATGCAAGGAGAAGGTAATTCAGGATCAAAGCATGAAGGGCTGCAGTGTAAACAGCGAAAGATGATTAGATATTCACAGAAACTGCAACTCAGGATACAAATGAATGCATATTCACAGAGATAGCTGAAATTTTTTGGGAAAAGAGTTAGAAAACTGCCTCAGGATCACTCTCTCTCCATAGTGCCATCTTAGGAGATGTGCACTCTTTGTTTTGGGTCCCATATGTGCTGAGGTGGCATGGTATGTGGCGATGAGGTCACTGCCATGTCACATGGGATCTTCCTACTTAGTTAGGCTGACCAGGAATTGAACCCAGGACCTCTCAAAAAGAGGTGCCTAACCCCCTATGGTGCATACCACTAGGGCAGATAAGTATTCATGGAAAAACATAGATAAATTCATAGGCTCTACCTTAGGTATGTCAGTGCTCAGTCAACTCAGGAAAAGATGTTTTACTTCTGATTGAAAGGGGATTAAGGGGTCCACACCATATCCTGATTGGGTGTTTGGTTCCATAGGTCAAAATGTGTTATCACCACTTTTGGTTGCACCAATACTAAGATAAAAATGCATGGATGCTCAGTGCATCTCTAATACAACTAGAGTATGTCCCAAAGCAATGGAAAAGCACTTTTTCTTACTCATTCTTTTGTCCATGGGTACACCAAGGGGTTCATCGACTTCCTCAAGAAGCACCCCGAAATTGGCGTACTCCTGACAGACTGTTTGTCGAAACCAGACAGACAAGTGGAGAGCGACGGAAAAAGACCTGTGGTGAATCGAGATCCAGCCTTTTACGGCCCTCAGCAGCCACATTCCAGGGCTGATCCGTCGATCCCCCCTCCTGCGGTCAGGCCAGCCCAGGAGCCAAATGAGGACCAAGCTTCAAGTTCGGCCGCTGATTTGCAGCGCCCAAGCCGTACGAGGGCCAGACCAGACAGGTTGGTGGTCACATGTATTCATGCTTGGCCGAATTGAGAAAGATCCGTCGTGACTTGAGTCCACATTCTGCTCAATCCACTGTTCATTTTTCCTGATTACTACATGATGTGGAGAACTGCAAATGTTTGATAATTTGACGTCAATCAACTTTTCTTTGGTCTCCATTCGGTAGCGTATCGAAAGTCGAAAGCCGAAAGCCACGGAGTGTGCTGCCGTGTTCAGAAAAAACCAAACTCAGGCTTAATTCAGGCAGATTCGGGGTAATCTTGTCTCTGTTGGTCTGTGCATTTTTGGAATTTGGCTACTCGTGCAGATGGAAGCAAATGTACATAGTAAAAACGCTGGCCAGCGACATTCACCCCTACAGGCACCCCCTGTAGTACTGGCTGCACCAGATGCGACGCCAGGAACTCAGATCTTACCTTCATTTGCTGTGATGCTGAAGCCAAAGTCCAGATTCGGATCCAGATTCCTCAAATTTACCTTGAATTCCTCAGGTTTGTCCATCATTCTGCCACTGTTGTGCAAGACCCCGACGTCAATTGTTCAGACAACCTTCAGATAGGAGCTCTAGGGACTTCTAACAGCAACCTCTGAAGTCCGTAAGCTTCGTTGTATTTTTGGCACACGCCAATGTGAGCTCAATCCGACCTGAAACTGTCGGAAATGGTGAATCCAAGTGTCTTGTGGGACTCAATCGAAAGATTGGCCTTGTTCAAGTCGATTGACACCGCCGCCACTGTAAATAAAGGACCATTCGGTGTCTCTCAGTTATATACTGTCAGTAAAGCGCCTTCAGCGAACCTTCGGCGCGTTACATGCCAAGGATCCAGGGCCAGCATGTCCCATCATGATGCATCATCACATGATCCAGATTTTCATGGAATCTGTTGGATGCTCGCGAACCAACGTGCCGGAAAGCACAATTGAGCTGAATAAACGACAATATATATTAACTTTAGTCTAAACGAAAGTGTTAGTAGTTTCAGTTCTAGACATTCCGCTTCATTTCACCTTCATCTTAGGGAATTTACTCATTTTAGGACAATTTAGGTTGATTTCCTTGCCATCTCCTCTCATTCCGCGAAGATCTGTTTAGATCTAAGTGAACAGAAAAACATCCTTACCTTCTGTGGTTCACTTAGGGCCTGGAGACTTCATTTGTATTTGTTACCCTCTCTGTGACTGTTTAATCTCCTTCATCTCTGCCCAAATTGATTCAGCAAGATTGAATTTTGTGATCATCCACCAGATGCGCCAAATCTGAAGCACATGCTGCACTTTCCAGAACGAGAAAAGCGGGAGTAACACGATGTAGAGTTCGGCGAGGACACCGTAGCGTGCCCGCGACAGCGAAACTGTGCCAGAGCGCTGAGATGTCACTCCATTTCTTGATTCCCCCACTCAATCCACCAATAATCTACCTCATTCTCAACCAAAGTATGGCTTGGTATCGATTCTCGATACGTTTGCATGCTTTTTAGCCCTTAACCTAATGTTTTACTGCACGGAGGACTGTTCGTCACTTCTCATTCTGTCTCATTTCAGGTTCATCCATCCTAATTCAGTGCCAATTCAGCCCAAATTAGGTCAGATCAAGCAGTTTTCGCCCCATCGAGGCTACATTTCTATTTTTTTCTGGGACTTACCCGCACTACGTTCTTCGTTGACGTAGTGACACACCCCAGTGTGTTTTTGGAGGGGGAGTGTAAGTGCGGCTAACCCCCATCTGCTCAGATTTTAGCAGATCTGCCCCAGATTGGCTACATTTTGGTCATTTTCTTTGCTTCGGCGGAATCGCCGCCTCGCAGCTCAGTCTCAGGATCAGACCTATATATTTTCGAGATGCCGGATCTGATTCCGCGGTCCATTCCCCGTAAATCCGCCGCGTTCCGATCATTTAGCTGGAATCGCCATTTGCCGCTGACGCGCGCTCGCGGGCCAGATCGGCCAAATATTTTTCACAATTGAATTTATTTAAATCTTTTCAGACAGATATGGACACTCAGATGTGCATAGAATAATCCGCATCAATTTTCTTCATAGACTGGGATTTTCTGCCGGATAACACTCAACATGGATCTTGCTTCAGTTGTTGCTGCTCTTGCCTCCGTTGGTGTCCGAGTCTCCGGTTCTACCCCCAATAGCAGCGTTCAGGTCGACTCCTCGCGTGCCTGCCCCACTGGTCTTGCCGGCCCCGAGCCCTCCGGCACCATCAACGACCCAGGGCAGCACTTTCAGCGTCGTGCTGTAGCACATTAATCTGACGCAAATGAACGTCGTTGCGCGAGGCCTCGCGCAAAGAATAGTCACAAAACAATACTTTTCCCTGTCTCGCCCATGGGACACATCATTCTTATAGAAATATTTAATCCACCATACTTGTTTGCGACGCTTTTATAATATCCAGCAAAACAACTATTTTTCGATGCCTTTGGAAACCTGTCATTTTCCTACCTTTTCCTTCGTTTTTGACCATGCAACTTGAGCCCCCTAAGTCTTGGGGGTGTTGCCCTTTGCCACCCAGACGCAACTCCCCCACCCACGACAAGTGCTCTCTCCGTCTCCCCCACACAGCGGGACGAAAGCGGTGCTGGCACCACATTCTCTGGCAACCGCCTCCACTATTCCTGTAAGGGTCCAGGTGCGTCACCCCGGACGCCCACCGACAGCTCTTTTGCACGACATAACACCCCTATGGTCCCCAGAGGGACACGAGGGGGGGGGGGGGCGGCGGCGGGCCCCTGCTACACTGCCCCCAGGAAGCAGGGCGCAAGCGGAACACACACCCCCGAGGGTTATCCCCGCCAACCCCCCTGGTTGATGCGGAGGATTGCACTCTGGCATCCAAAGGCCGTACTTTTCGACAGGCCGGAGCACTCCCACCACACGGTCGCACTTGCACCGTGCGCACTACTCCTCTGCCTATTCCAAAAATAAATGGGAGGTGTGGAGCGTTGTCATTATGAGGGATATCATGTTGGGCGGCAGGCCCAGGTGTTGAAAGTATGCAATGAAATAATTGTGGTGCTCCAAGTTGAAAGTTTTGGCAAAGCCGATTGAAAGAAACAAACCATACTCTATTGCTTCCCAAGCTGCACGGGCGTCCCAGATATGCTCAAAAATGAAGCGGTTTTTGATGAACCCTTTTTGTCCAGGGGGGTCGCAAAGAGCAGGAGGTCTTGGAGCATCAGGTACAGGGTCATGGAGACCCATTGAAAGTGGAAGACCCTCAAACTGCTACAGCCCCAACTCAGCCCAGTGCTCAGGCGATAATGCCCCAAACCCAATAGACCACCCACAGCCCTTACCCTATTCCTGGAGGTGAGGAACCGGAACTGGATGGAACTGGCCAAGAGGCACAAGTACATATGGAACTGAGATGGCAAAGAAGGCCGCAAGGTAGGCGCGGCTGGAGCTTAGTGGGGGGTCCACAGCTGACTTTTGAGGCCCCCTCCAAGCCCCATCCCCACGGGGCGATTGCTTCAGCAGACTAACTCTCTGTCCCCCTCTTCCCCACCCAGCGTACATTGGAGGATTCCTCCCTCTGTTTCTCTCCTCTCCTCTCCCTTCCTCCCTCTCCTTACGACCCAAAAATCGTGTCTAGGTGGCAGCCCAGCCAAGTTTAGTTATGTTGCCCGCAGAGGCGTCCTGGGGGGGCCTTAGGCGCTTTCAGTTGCCCCGAAGTCAGGGGTTGGAGGAAGACAGGGGGGGAGGGAGGAGGAGGATAAAGAAGAGGACGACAACGAGGAGTTGTGACCTGCGTCTACACTGCGATCACTTGATCAAGAACCTGGCCTATTCTAAGGGGTAGAACGGTCCTCTCCGCGTCTCCACCTCAAAGACAGGTGGTCAAAGGGACTGTCTTGCAAAGGGACACATCGGTGATAGACCGGCTGCGTTTCACCCCCACCGCAACTTACAAATTGTGTCATACCGACACAAGCGCCGTCTATGCCCGATCGATGTTACAAGGAGTTCTGGTAATGACATAAAGCACTGAGCCCCGGATTATCCCGGCAAGGGTTGCTGGTGTATTATGTCTGTGACTTTTGTACCCATGACACATGTGATGAACCCAAATAAACCCCCGCCCTCCCCATTTGCGATGCACCCGCCCTTGCAATGCCCCCTGGGGGCCCGGGGACCGTCACATTGATCATTCACACCGGAGCGGTGGTTTTAGTTTGGTGAGTTTTCTGTAGTTGTCCATGGCAATCCCTCAATTGGTTGCACAGACGTCTTCTGATTGTCGGAATTCCAAAACGATCAGCACAGGGCTCAAAACACTAAAAACAAAACCATGCGCAGTGATGTGCATGACCACTACACTAGTGTACGGTACCTCTGGCGAACTGTGCAGTAGAGTGAGACACGGTGCAAAATGTGGCGCCGGTACGTCAGACAAATGGTCCGTGGTCCTAAAAGCACTTCCCTCGATCTACCCTCTATCCACACAGAGAGGCTAAACCCAATATGGATATGAGCAGGGCACAGGTTGGTGCATATGCATGTCTGGGGCATCTGTTGGTATGATACATTGGATTCACACACACAGAGACACACACAAAAGACGACCATTTTCGTGTCAATTCTTCTTCAAATGCAATCAGCCATATATACACTGGCTGATACACCTGTTCCAAGAGGTATTGTACGTTGACTAGATGCTGCTACTCGGCAAAGCCTCTCATTGATTGCTTTCCTGGCCATGGGGTATGGTGCACCTGATTGTGATTGGTTAGGGTTAGGATGTAAGATCTTACCACTGCCTCATATGGCATTACAACACCAAAACAAAAAGGCAACATGTGGCTCCTTATTTTGCGCTGCCACCCCATTGTTGTTTTATTTGGCAATAGTTATGCAGCTGGCTATCCTCCCCTGAGGATCCTCAGAATACTGATCTCTTTGTTAATCCCTGGATTGCAATCCTGGATATGATCAAATTCGGCCTGTCAGTAATCCCTGGTGTCCCATACACTGTCTGCAGAGACGAGTGATGGGGTTGGGCGTGGTGGCGTTGACATGCGCAGCAGTGACATGGATTGCCTGAGATCCAAACAACAGCGACAAAATGGGAGTACCAGGAATAGCTGACCCACATAGTGTCGGGGGGGGGCATGCCAATGCTACTGTGTAGTGTCCTGCAGGGGGACAACATTTGAAGTGGGTGCATTTGAAGATGGACGTGTTTCTGTGCCCCACTTCGGCCCCTGCCCATGGAAGAGGCTGTGCAGCTCGCAGGCCCCTCTTTTGGTGGCTAGTGACGCCTGGTCAGCTCCTCAAGGTCAAATGTACCTGACAGAAAAAGTGGCATACAGAACCTATTCCGCAATAAACCTGAGTACATATGGTAACATGGTCTTTCATGGTCATCCTATGCGTGCTGTGCCCTTGCTTTTGTGCATGTTTTGTTGTGTGCTGCGCGACAGTGAAGTTTTTGGCAGGGGGGCATCATTTTGGCCATTTTGGCCATGTTCCCTCTGGGGTGTGAGGGAACAGTCACACGCCACCGGGTGCAGTGCAAGGGGGAAGTGCGCAATCTACACACAGTACGAACGACTCAACGAAAACCATGGAAGTAATATAGACAAGAGCCAAACTGACCTTCTGCATTTTGTAGATGATAGTGGTTATATCAGACCTGATGTGCCCATGGAAGTGGCCCATAACAGCTAGCAACAACCCAAAGACTTTGCCACTGGAAAACTACGCCGCCACATCACTGCGGCTCCGGAACACTATGCCCAGGGAACGCTATGCCTCCAGAACACTATGACCCAGAATACTGTGCCCCCGGAACACTATGCCCCGAGATCAGCGTTCCCGAGAACATTGCACCCACGGAACACTGTGGCTCCGGAACACTATGCCACCGGAACACACTGCCCCCGGAAAACTATGCCCCTGGAATACCATGCCCCTGGATCACTGTACCCCCGGAACACTATGCCCCCAGGACACTATGCCCCCGGAACACTGTGCCCCTGGAACACTGCACCCCCGGATCAGCATGCCTGCAGAACAGTGCACCCCCAAAACACCGTGCTTCCAGAACCCTGTGCCTACGGAACACTATGGCCCCGCAACACTCTGCCCCGGGAACACTACGCCCCTGGAACATTATGTCTCTAGAATACTGTGCCCTCGGATCACTTTGCCCCTCATAACTATGCCCCTGGAACGCTACGTTGTTCTGGGGGCATGGAGTTCCCGGGGTACAGTGATCCGGAGGCATAGTGTTCCGGGGGCATTTTGTTCTGGGGGCAAAATGTTCCGAGGGCATAGTGTTGCAAAGACATAGTGTTCCAGGGTCACGGTGTTCCGGAAACACAACGTTACACGGGCATAATGTTCTTGGTGCGCAACGTTCCAGGGCCATAGCATTACGGGGGCACAATGTTCCGGGGGCATAGTGTTCCGGGGGCATAGTGTTCCGGAGGCACAATGTTCCCGAGACATAGTATTCCAAGGGCACAGTGGTCCAGGAGCAGAGTGCTGCCGGAGCATAGTGTTTAAGGTTCGGAAGTGGTTTCATGCAAAAATAACCAATTGTTTTCAATTATTTCTATAAAAATAACCAATTATTCCGATTATATGACATAAAAATAATCGGTCCCCTAGGACCCTGTCATAAGTAGAGCTGTGTTAAATTCAATCCAACTGAATTTATAGTTTCGATTTAGCCCAGCCAAGGAGCGACCTGAAGTGGAGTTGAAAGATTTGGTGAAATACTACGTGCCGATGCGCATGGAAGGCAGCTCTCCACCAAACTGGGAAGTGGTTTTTGGCTATGACATTTCGAAATTCAAGGGCTACAATGTGGACGAGGTCCGAGTTGCATTGAATTTAACACAGCTCTGGTTATCACAAGGTCCCAGGGCACTTTCGATTGTTGTCTCTACAAAATGCAATTATTGCCGAAAGGCCGTGAACTTTTACCTAAGGGATAGTAAACAGGAAAATAGAGGTGAAAGACATGCTAAACCTTTGACTTTTATCCCAAATTGCCTGTGATTTTGCAAAATCCTCTGGTTTTTGATAAGAAACATTTCATGGTGTATCAACAAAATGTTTCTTTTTCATACATTACTTGTCCGATTAATTGGTTTATACCAGTATTCAAAATAATCAGTTTTACCGATTATTTGTCACATTAGACCCAATTAATCCAATTAATCCGATTATCCGATTAATTGGTAAAACCGATTCCGAACCTTATTAGTGTTCGAGAGGCATAGTGTTCCGGGACCATAGAGTTCCCGGGGTATAGCGATCCGGAGGCATAGTGTTCCCAGAACATAGTGTTCCACAAACATAGTGTTCCGGGGGCATAGTATTCCGGGGGCATAGTGTTCCGGGGGCATAGTGTTCTGGGGGCATAGTGTTCCGGGAGCAACCCCAATTGGGTTGCTTTGTCATGTGCGGGCCACAATGGTCTATGTTGATGATGTAGTTAGAGTAAGAAAAAGTGCTTTTTCATTGCTTTGAGGCATACTCTAGTTGTATTAGAGATGCACTGAGCATCCATGCATTTTTATCTTAGTATTGGTCCCACCAAAACTGGTGATAACACATTTTGACCTATGGAACCAAACACCCAATCAGGATATGGAGTGGACCCCTTAATCCCCTTTCAATGTGAAGTAAAACATCTTTTCCTGAGTTGACTGAGAACTGACATATCCAAAGTAGAGCCTATGAATTTATCTATGTTTTTCAATGAATTCTTAGCTATCCTAGTGGTATGCACCCTAGGGGGCTGGGCACCTCTTTTTGAGAGGTCCTGGGTTCAATTCCTGGTCAGCCTAGCTAAGTAGGAAGATCCCATGTGACATGGCAGTGACCTCATCGCCACATGCCCTGCCACCTCAGCACATATGGGACCCAAAACAAAGAGTGCACATCTCCTGAGATGGCACTATGGAGAGAGAGTGACCTTGGGGCAGTTTTCCAACTCTTTTCCAAAACATTTCAGCTATCTTTGTGAATATGCATTCATTTGTGAACTGAGTTGCAGTTTCTGTGAATATCCAATCATCTTTCACTGTTTACACTGCAGCCCTTCATGCTTTGATCCTGATCCTCTTCTCTTTGCATACTATTGGCTTGGGTTATCCTGGATTGACTCTATTTCTGCAAACAAAAGGTTTTCATCTTCCAAAACAAGCAGCAGGAAACCCTACACCAACAGCAAGCAGCAGGAGAGGCAAAAACACAGTGCTGAAAACACTATAAACTTTTCTGGTAGCAAGAGGCAGCCTGTCTCTGCGCACCGGCAGCAACCCCGTGCCGTACATCCAGTGCGCCGAGTACGGGCAAATATAAGCAGAAGGGTGAAAGAAGATGGATCCAAGAAAGGAGGACGCCGACGCGAAGACAGCGCCAGCGCCTGAGGCACCGGCAAGGCCAGCACCTGGCGCTGTACCTTCGGCGGAGCCCTTACATGGGCCAGTGGATGCGGCTGAGGACTCCCTGGACGGACTCCAGACGGCCTTCGGGGCCCTGTCTGTCGAGGAGGTGGTCACCACTCAGCCTGTGAAGAGGAAGAGAGAGAGCGAGAAGGATGCTGGAGAAGGAGCAGACGAAGGAGAGGAGCAAGGGCAAGACCCGACGAATGTCCCTACCTTCGAAGGCGCACCAAGCGCTTCTGGCCTCCACGCATCACCCTCTCCTTTAACCACCACACTCCCAGCCGCTGCAACATCCACTTCCACAACCAACCCGCCTATGGCAGAGGGCACAGGCTTTACTGGCATGCCTCACTACCCCGCCTATGGTATGGGCCCACCTACCACTGCGCTCCATGAGGCAACTACTGCCAGTGAGCCGGTGGCTTCCAGCTCTGCGCCGCGATGGTATGCGGCTGAATATCCCCATCCACTACCCGCTACTGGAACGTATGTGGATGTTCCTGGGTATGCACCTGGCTATGCAACCCTGAGTGGGTTGAGGAGAGGACCTGAATCTCTTGGTGGCAGGAGTAGAGGATCGGGAAGATCCTCCAACAGGTCCCTGACGCGGTCGGAGATCAACGAGGTGCTCCGAGAAGCCACTTCAAAAATCGTGGGCGACCTCACGCAAGAGATCAGGGAGAAACTGCAGCCCCTGATGATCCCGTCCCAAGCGTCACCTATCTCGGTGGGAATGTCACCTGACCGAGTCCAGGCCAACCACCTGGCGGCAGGGTTGACAAACACCCTGGGGAGCCTGAGGAGCCGACCGATGCCGACTCCAGCACCTATTCCGAGAAGTCCTTTCGTGCCGAGAACGGCCCAGCCGCCCTACAGCCACGTGACGAACTCGACGAGGGCCGAGCTGGACCGGCTGGGGCTAACAGCCTTGAGGGCTATGGTGGACGTAGAGCCTTATGGCTCTAGTGATCTTGGCCGAGAGCCCTCCGATGACGAGGCGCCGTCGATGGATTCTTCTTCGCCCTCAGATGACGATGACCCTGAGGACCCCAAGGGTAAGAAGAAGAAGAAGAAGAAGAAGAAGACCCGACGCCCTGAAGGACGCAGGGCTTAGGAGGCGAAGGCTATTGCCACCTCCAAGATCGTGGTGAACCTGCCTGAGTTCACAGGCAAGGACCTCAGCGAGTTCGCTGAGAACTTTGGGCGGTTCCTACGACGGACCGGCCAAACCCACGCCAGTGGGCGAGTGAAGTGCGACCTGCTCCTGCAGTGCTGCAAGACCAAGTACCTGGAGAAGCAGGTCAGGCAGATCGTGACTAACTCCGCCACCTTTGCCGATGTGTTGGTTGCCCTGGAGAGGCAGTATCCGACCTACGAAACCGACCTCTCCATCAGGGCCGAGATCCAGAACCTGCCCGTGCTGCCCAACAACCCCAAACCTGGCAGGGTCTCTGAGCTGTTGGCTGACCTGGATCACTGGGCTGGACGACTGACGCCCGGTTCCTACAGCAGCGACGACCTGCTGTTCTGGTTGGTGGCCAAGCTCCCTCGAGAGCTATTGGACGAGTGCCGTTCGACGGCTGAGCGCAAGGCTAGATCCCTCCGCTACGAGGATCTATGCGTGCTGCTCCTGGAGCTGGCGCTGGAGAAGGAGAGCGACCAGCACTTGAACAACTACCGTCCTGGTGGTGGAGGTTCTGGAGGCCATGGCAAAGGGTACCAAGGGTCCCGACCTGGGCAGGGGACTACCCCCAAACACGCCCACGCCCGTCTCATGGAGAACGTGAAGGAGCTATTCTGGTGTGATGCCAGAGACGAGCAGGGCCACCTGCAGCACGCCTCTGACTGCGAGCAGCGAGACTGCTTTGTAGTCCAGGGGAAGCAGCAGGAGAAGAACACCGGCGCTAAAGCGAAGCTGCCGGATCATTACCGGTGCACCATCACGTGTGCATTCCGCGGGAAGCGGAAGCACTACGAGGATGAGTGCTACCATAAGCAACGCCTATCGGCGAAGCTTAAAGGGGAAGATCCTGGCAAAGGCTCAAGCAAAGGTGGAGGCAAAGGCAAAGGCAACGACTCCGGCAAGGGCAAGTCGAAAGGACGTGGTCAAGGTGGTCAAGACAAGGGTCAAGGTGGACGAGGAGGAGGCGCTAACCGCGTGCCCGACAACAAGAACAAGGACAAGAACGGAGGCAACCCCAACCCTAATCCAGGGGGGAACTCCGAGCCCTCTGGAGGGCAGTCTGGTCCTACCACACGCTCACAAACGCAGGGCTAGCAAGAACAAGGAGCCAAGCGTGAGCATGAAGGTGGTGATGACGGCAACGCTAAGAAGAGGAGCCGTTTCATGAGGATGGCCCGCAAATTGCGGAACAAGGGGTTCGAGGTGACCTGTCCCGCGGAGTTCTGACGGGGACGCTCTGGTGGCACCCAAGACCTGGTGTTTTGGGTACGTATCCGACTAGGGGGACGCGAATACCTGGGGGGATTGGACACTGGCGCCACCATATCTATGGTGGCCAAGAAAATTTTACCTTGTGGGAGCCTGAAGAACACCATGACCACCGCCGCTATACGCATGGGGGATGGACATGTGGTGCACAGCTGCGGGGACTGTGAAGTGGAGGTACCTATGGGCTCCAGGACTATCGCCCATCGGTTCTATGTGATGGACACTGAGGCCTTCGACTTTGTACTGGGTACTGACTTCTTCGTACAGCACTCCCAGATACAATCCCTGACGCTGCAAGCGCCCTACCTCCTCTACGTGGACCACGGCAGTGGCAGAGAGTCTGTGCCACTGGAGCAGTCGGAACATACCTGGAGTTACCCGAGGCTATCGAAGGAGGAGCCCTCGAACATGATGGCGGCCTCCAAAACTGAGGACTATCAACTATTGGGGGAAGTCCTAGACCAAGGTCTGAAGGAGTTGGGTTACTCTCGAGAAGACCTGAGTGTGGAGTTCTTCGCCAGCGACAAGCAACATGTATTGGACCTTTACTGCAGCAAGGGGAAGAACTGCAGCTACAAATTTTACTGGCCCTCTTTCGGGATGGCCTACGGGAACCCCAGGTTCAGTGAACTGGGGAAGGTGCTGACCAAGGTGGCCTTGGAACGTTCCCGTATGGTCCTGTGTTCACCCGATTGGGGAGCCCATGGGGGCAACGAATACTGGCGAAACCTCCTGGACAGGCTGACTATCAGCTCTGTTCGATTACCTGACGAGGCCATCTACGTGCCTCTGGGGCGTAAGACGCCTATTGGGAAACCCGGATGGGGGAGTATGCTGAGCGTGGTGGACGGAGGTCTTACCTCCATCCCCTGGGAGGATCTGGACCCGACTCTGGTCCAGGCTATACAGCGAGAAAGCGATGGACTCGCCTTGGGTGACTTGAAGGATCGCCTACGACCTCGAGATGCTGTTGAGACTACACCCGGAGGAGATGAGTACGTCGTGACCGACACCAACGCCCCCAACTCTCCCTGCCATGTACCTGTTCCTGATGGAGTCTCTGAGTGTGGACTATCTGAGCTACCTAGCTCTATCCACTCAGAAGACGAAACTGAGCACGACGCCTTCTTCGTGCAGACCTGTGTGGAGGAAGTGGAGAAAGCCGAGTACGTCGCCCCACTGAAACCCCTACTCTCCATGAGGGTGGAAGACCCCGTGGACGAAGAGCTGGACCCTCGATCCAGGCTCAGGGAGTATGTGGATTCCAAGAGGAAGTTGGTGGCGAAAAAGCTATGCTACGCGAAGCCTACCCGCAGCTCATGGCCACTGAAGCAAGGACGTATGGGAGACCTATCCCAATTGAAGGAGGACCTCGAACAGAAGATCACCACCTGGCAAAGGGAGGTAGATCTTAAGCTCATGAAGAGCGTGTGGGGTGCCCATGTGAGGACCCCAGAGGAGGACGACCTCTCGGAGGAATGTGTATGTGAACCCCCTAAAGCGTGCCTATGTTGCCATCGTCCACCGGAGATGGTTGAACAAGACCTTCTATATGCCTACCAAGGGCTGAAGGATACTACCGCGGGCGAAGAGTCGGTGGAGGACCACCTCCCGACGTCTATTCAAGGGGCAAGCAACTTACACTCCGACGAGGACATGGAGGACAAGATCAAGGTATTGGACCCGCGGGTACAGAAGCTTATAAGGACCTATCTGGAGGTGTTCGGAGAACTACCCCCTCCAGCCTCATGTGACAAGCTGGTACAGATGGACCTCAAGCTGAAACCCGAGTTCGTGGGTCACAAGATCCGGAGGAGACCCTATCCAGCTCCTAAAGAGCAGGCCGACGAGATTGAGCGACAGATACAAGAATGTATCGACGCTGGCCTAGTCCCGGAGTACAAGGACGGGGACTACCCTCTACACTGCAGCCCCTGTTTCCTGGTGGCTAAACCTGGGTCTACAGCCAAACGGCTGGTAGTGGACTACGGAGAGCTGAACAAGAAGACGCTGAACCACCCAGGGTCCATTCCCAATATGGAGTCTACCCTGGAGAAGATAGCCTCCTGCCGCTACAAGACCAAGATGGACAAGCGAAGCGGATTCTGGCAAGTGGACCTGACGCCCAACGCACAGGAACTACTGGCCTTCATCACCCCTCAGGGGAGGGTGTTCAAGTGGAAGGTCATGCCGTTTGGCGTGGCTAACGCACCCGCTCTATTCCAGGAGCTGATGAACAAGATCTTGTCCATCCTACGAAGGAGACCTAAGGTGCAGGAGCTCATATCCCGTGGTGCCCAGATGGAGGCTCACATCGACGATGTATGCCTCGGGACCAATACCCAGGAGGATCACCTAATCCTCTTGGGTGAGTTCTTTGCGGTCTGCCAGGAGAACCACACACGACTCAAGCTGGAGAAGTGTGAGTTCATGCAGGAGACCATGCAGTACCTGGGGTTTGACGTTGGCTATGGGTGGTGGACCCCAGCGGCCTCTAAGGCCAAACCCCTGATGGATGCCAAGGTACGAAGCGAAGACCCCAAGAAAGGACTTCATGATGTACGCAGTTTCATTGGGGCGTGCAACTTCTATCGCCGCCACATCAAAAACTTCACCTATACCAGCGCCGTTCTGACGGACTTGATCAAGAAGAGTACTACTTGGCGCTGGGGCCCACAAGAGCAACAAGCGTTTGACGAGCTCAAAGATAAGGTAGCCAACGCTAAATGCTTGGGCGTGCCTAGAGCACAAGGGGAGATTATCCTGGTGACCGACGCCAGCAATGTGGGCGGTGGTGGAACGTTGTTCCAATGGCAAGCACTAGAGAAGGAGGAGTTCGACTCCGCCATTTCCCAATGGGGGACGGAAGGTCTCAACCGAGATGGAACCCTCAAGCACAGCTACCCTGACGACAAGTGGGTCCTAGTACCTCTGGGCCACTGGAACTGGAAGTGGAACCAGGCCAGGGGGAACTACTCCACCTATGAGCAGGAATTGCTCGCGGGTATGCTGGTGCTATCCTCACAAGCACGACTGTTGGGCAGTAACCCTGTGGTCTGGCTGTGCGACCAAGAACCGGTCCGCAGTTTCCAGAAGGGTCCCCCACCTGAGAAGGCCAAGCTACGGCGCTGGTGGACCTACCTCAGTCAACTACGGCTGACGGTACACCATATCCAGGGAGTGAAGAACGAGTGTGCCGACTACATCAGCTGAAACAACTTCGACGCCCTGATTGGTGCCCGGTCTGAAGCGCTGGCTAAGGAGGCGTTCAGCCGTATGGACGTCCACTTGGACCTCAACATGACGATGATACGCCCCCTGGATGGACTCCAACAATCGGAGTACCTGAAGGAGTTCGGGGATATCTACAAGCGCCTGGAGAAACGCCTTGAACCCCTCCTGGTCAACCAAGACCAGTGGAAGAGGGACAAGAGCTACCTATGGTACGAGGACCGTATTGTGGTGCCTAGTGACCGAGTCCCAGCGCTGCTGAAGTGGACCCATGAGTCCAGTGGTCATGTGGGTGCTGACCGTACCCTGAGGTTGTTCAAGCAGTGGTTCCACACTACGTGGACTGACGACCAACTGCGGAAAACCCTGCAGCCTATCGTGGACAAGTGCCCGTGCAGGTCCTGTAAACCAGGGGATATCAGGGACAGAGGTCTCTACTCGACCCTTTCATCCCTCACTGTGCCAACAGTGTTCTATACGTGGACTACACGGAGATGCCGAAGTTCGGGGGCTATGACTTCGCCCTCGTGGTAACCTGTGGGTTGACCAGGTTTACCAGGGTGTTCCCATGTACCAAGCACATTACCGGGGAGGAGACTATCAAGATACTCCTGGAGGAGTGGTTTTGTGTCTATGGGGCGCCCAAGGAGATCAACTCCGATGAGGACGTACGAGTACGCTCAGATACTGGCTGGTACAAGAGGGTCCTGAGATCCCTCAATGTCGAGGTGTCTACGGGGATTCCCTACTCTCACACGAGCAACCCCCTATGTGAGCGACAGATCCGTGTCCTCAAGGAGAATGTCAGGATATGGTGCAAAACTGAACGCACCAGAGACTGGGTGAGACTACTCCCCGTCATATCCTTGATGATGAACTCCCATGAGAGTTCAGCTACTGGCTACTCGCCCCATGAGCTATTCCTAGGGCGTCCGGCGTGGTTCCTACATGCCCCCTATCCAGAGGACACCCATTCTTCTGTGGGTGAATGGGTCCAAGAGCAACAAGCGAAGGTAGACAAGGCCAAGGCTATGCTCCAGAGAGTGAGGGAGCGTCAGTGGAACAAGAAGAACAAGCACCGAGTACCGGCCGCCTACCAAGAGGGGGACTGGGTGCTGGTGCACCACAGTTGACTACCCGCCTGGCCTCGCTCTACCAGCGATGACCCATACTTCGGGCCGTACAAGATTCTATCAGTGGATGGACACCGTATCACGGTGCGGTGTTCTCCCCGTCTAGGGGGGACCCTGGTGTGCGCTGCTCAACACCTGAAGCGCTACTATGATCCTGAAGACCTCTGTGGGGAGGAGTGGGAGCTGAACGACGAGGAAATCGCCGCTCTGGACCTACAAGGGGCTGCCAGCCCTATGGAAGTTGAAGGTGAACTCCCCGACATGAACGCCGAGGAGATGGCTAAGGAGGGCTTCTACCTGGTGAAGTCTGTCCTACGCCACCGCTATCGCCAGGGTTGGCGCTTCCTCACCCTCTGGGAAGGGTTTGGAGTCGAAGAGGCCACCTGGGAGCCTTTCTCTGCATTTGTTTTACCTGAGGGACGCCTAAACTCAGTTCTGGTTGACTACTTGTCCCAGAACAACCTTGGTGAGTTGCTGAGGCTCGCTGAGACGCTTGCCTCCAAGACTAAAGCTAGGGACTGAACCTTACCCTTACCTGCCAAAGCGTATGTGTGAGTGTGCTAGTCCTAAGGTCCTGAGAGCAAGCCGCAGAAGTGGTGTCCTAATTATACCCAAGTCTGCACGCTTGCTAAACCTGGAGGGTTGGCTTATTGATGCCACGGGGTACGCCCCGGGTCTCCCCTCCCCTAAGCGCCCAATTTCTGTGCTGGCGCAAAACCTTGGGGGAATACCCAGCGTACTAATCCAGGTATAGCTTTCCCTACCTATCTGTCTACTACAGGGAGGGGTGGCCAAAAGCTATGAAGGCATGAAAACGCCGTTTTGCTAAGTGGCCAAAACACTGACCTAACCACTGCCACAGCCCACCAACCCTGCTAAAATTGCAGGAAACGGGTGGGACAGTGACACACGCACTACAGGTCCTACACACCCTACAGTGGCACCATCCTGGTGGGCGAGCACTGGGGCAACTGGCTCAAGCCCCCACTCAGGACTACCACTCCTACACGCACACTCTACTGGGCGTTACGATGACAAAGGTGTCGTGGGTCCTAGCGACCCTCCTGTGAAATGACAAGAGAACACAGCGCTGCTAAGCAACTGTGGCCTAACAGGGGACACCACAACGCGTTTCCCCTGCTAGGGCTTGGAGGGAAGAGGTGCTCTTGCGTGCACGGCGCAGATGTCGATGGAGTCGGACTCCCTGCTCTGCCACAGGCAGAGAGGAGTTACTTGTTTGTGTGATCTGCGCCCTTGTTTAGCAGGGCATGAAAAAAATGGTATGCTGCTGCACCAATCACCCTACCTGCCCACCTGTAAAACAAAGGCAAATGAAGAGGCGTTTGCGGCGGAGGAACCAAGCCACACTCCAGGTATTATACCCTTCTCAGTGTGACCTATAATACACTGTCCGCAAACACGCTGGAGGACCAGCTACCCCTGTCAAGCAAGCAAGCTTTAAGGAACTCCTCAGGTTCTCTTAAAGAACGTACCGAGGAGCCCCTGGGTAGCCTAAACAAGGTTTACCGTGCGCACTTTGCGTGGCCTACCCTTTAATGCGTGTGTGCATGCGCGAGTATGCACGATCGTGTTGGGAAAACCTGCCCATCTCTACCACAATCACGAACGCCACCAGGGGGTGGCCCCACCTGGGCTTACTCACCTTACCTACCGCTGGAGAGAGAGAGCAAGTGAGGGGCGCACGCGAAGAATGTTGCTATGCACTTGTGTGTATGTCTAATCACCCTGATCTGACCGCTAATCATCTGCAATCTTTCTAATCAATCCCTCTATCGCGTCCTATCGTTGTTTGCACTGCTACAAGACTCGTTCACGGAGACACGAGACGAGCAATGTGTATGCGGCATACGAGACGAGCATACTGAAGCCGGTTCGGACCCCCGTGGCCATCTTGGGGTCACTTGGGGTGTGTATCTATTTGCCGGCAAGCCGCCATTGGCTGATATCATACTCTCCCATCCACCTGGACTAACCCGATGTGATAGTGTGATAGGTTTGGCCATTCCGGCTATGAGCGGCCATATTCAGAACCGAGGCACCGCCAGCGGAGATTTATATATCGGAATATCAGGAATCAACAGGGTTTTATTATCATAATGTTTCCGTAATTTTTCAGCCTTTCGTTCTGATGGTCAATGTATCGGCGACTGTCAGTTGGCTCGCGATTTTGCGTTAACCGATTGGTTAACTGTTATTTCCAGATATTTTGGCGGAAACGTTTCTGAAGGGTCAGATTTCATCTGTAAAGGGTTCGTTGCTTCAGCATTTTTCTAAATAAGCACTCGAAACTTTAATCCGAATTTTTCGTGATGTCGAAATCGGATTTTCGACTTCGACATCGCCGCACTTGATTTGGACTTCTTCGATTGGTCATACTCCTTTCCCTATGCCCGAATCAGGTTTCCCTTATACTTGCCACCCATTTGACTTGGAGATATAAGGGAAACAAAAGCGAATCGTGGGATCACTTTGAAGAGCCATATCTACGCGCGAGTGTGAGGAATGAGAATAAGGAAGGTTGGGTTGGAACTGCCGTGGTCTCAACTTAATTTAGGAAGCATCAAACGCCTTTGGTGTGTGCACATGCCCGGTGTAGCAAGGGAAAAGGGTCAAGAGGGTATAAAGTGATATATAACTCTTGGACCGTGCAACCGAATATTTTAATGCGACTTTCGAGTGTGCCGCATGGGTGTTGGGGTTGCATAGCAACTTTCCTTGGGTTCCTACGTATTTTTAACGTGAAGTTATGCCAATGGAGGGACATGGCATATCATGGTGGGAGCCACTTTTGAGGGTATATTTTATATGTATGATATGTGTCTTGATATGCTCACGCCCATGTTATATATCTTCGTGTGGCCGAAGAGATGAGGAGCCATACGTGACAAGGGCTTTGCCCATGTCCCAATTGTGGGATTCAAAGCGCTAGACCAAGTCTACCGCGTATGTATTGCTCATGGTATGTTTGACAAAGAGATCCATGGGTGCACTCCCATTTTCATGGGGCATGTAGATATTAGTGGCGAAGGTATCTCCATGCAACCGATTGGGGATCCAAGTGGGGGAATAGTTCGCAAATAGTCTCAATCATTTGTGTATTGAATCATGAGCGGATATCATGGGTGAGCATAAAGATATACTATCATGACAACTTTGTGTTTGGTCATATTTTCATGTTTTTGACCTCAATTTTTGCTCATTTTTGCGTTTTGTGTACTTACCTGGTCGGCAAACAGCAAGAAGCCTATGGAGAGTCGAACCATGGTATGTTGTTCATATGTTGGCATATGCTTGGGAGTTGAACACCACCATATGTCGGATCGCGTACTCCATTTGGCTTGGCGCACGAAGGATCACAAGATTTGGTCTCAAGATCATGGGCTGACTTGGGCAGTGCGTGGCGCCCATATCCGAAGGGGTTTCGAGGGTAAAATGGGGATGTACATGGGCAGTGGCCTTTGGTCTCTATCCTCCATGAATAGTAGACTTCGATTCCATGCATGCTTGGAGCCTTCGGATAGTTAGTAACTTCAATTTTGAGCATATTTTTGATATATGGCCAATATGGTATGAATTGGCAGTTTTTTGACATGTTATGAGTTCAAACTCATAGGTCATTTCTCTAAGCCCATTCGACTCCAAGTCCAACTAAGGTTATGTCAGGGCAGAGCATGGTCCTGAGTGCCACTCTAGGCCATGACACGCCACCTCACCTATTGGGCTAGGATTTAGAGGCTTGGGAGTGAACACATTTTTGGGGTTTATGTAGTGACTTTTGACATATGGTATTCAGCCATCTCATTTGACCTGGTTCAGGGCAATATGTTGGTGAGTCAAGGGAAGGTCTTGAGTCCAGGGAAGGAGGGGTTTATGGCGGTGAATGTGTATGTTTACCTCTTTCCCCAACTTTGCTTTATTTGTGTTCATATGCCAATTTCAGGGCTTTCTTCCTTGGTGCAATTCTTGTACATGCCCGCCACCGTGGGAATACCGGTGTGCTGAACGAAAGCCCGCAGCCTGATTTGGATTGTGAATTGGGTTATTGTTAGATTTGTGGGATCTGGTTGCCATTCAGGGTTGAAGGAGGATTGTATTTTCTATTTTCTATATTTTTGGTTTTGGACCCTGGATTTTGATAAATGCAAGCATTGATCCGGAGCAAGTCAGCGGGGATTACAGGCGGAAGGGGCACAGCGGGGGCCGGTCCTGGTAGGGACCTTCTTTATGGTAGCAGAGGCTTACCTGCTGCCCCTACCAACCGCCGACCCGGGGACTTGGGCCCTCATGAGCCCTGCCCAAGTACGCCCCGGGTGCGTATTGTGGACTCGGTGGAGACCACGCCGGAGATTGGAGCCATAGAAGGACCGAGACGTTCAAGAGCATGGCGAACTCCGGAATTTGAAGCCCGAAGAGAAGAACGACACTCGGGAAGAGGAGGACGTGACATGGAGGACCTCGTCTCCATGTGTGAGCGTCGCTGCCGAAAGGCATGCAACCTCCGCTCCGCCGCGGAGGACTCTGATGAGGCATGCCATTCAGGCAGCAGTGGAGGACGGGCCCGGCGCTACCGGAAGCGCGGGTCACCCAAGTCCGCGGCAAGGGACGCCGGGGCTATGGACACGGACCCCAGCCCGGTCAGGCTGTGGGAATCCGAGGGGCACTCCGAGGGCTATCGGACAGCCCACGAGCCACCTTCGGAGCCGGAGATGTCCGCGCCGATCGCCAGGGCGCATACGGCCCCCGAGCCCGCCCTGCAGCACGACGCCGAGGGCTTGGAGAGACCAGCCAGGGCCCGGACGGCACCTGTGCCCCGGCACACGGGCCCAGAGACGGACGCCATAGGCGATACGCCTATGGGCGATGAGTCTGAGGTGCCGGGAACCGCGGGATGTGCTGAATCCGGCGGAAAGCACGCTGCGTGCCACTGCGAGCACGTGTCCTTCCTCATGGGCAAGTACCCGAAGATGGGGATGGACGCCATCGTGAACCATCTTGACCGCCTGGACAACGCCAAGGATGCTCTAGAGGAGGACGTCGCGGGGATCCTGGACGACCAGTCGGCCGCGGAGAACCACATGGAGGAGCTGCGAGCGGATCAGGCCCGGTACCGGGAGAATCTGGAGCTGGCCCTGCAGAAGCAGCAGCAAGTGGTGGACAGCCTCCTCCACTTAGTGGAGGACATGTCGGGACGCCTGAGAAGGCTAGAGGAGCGACAGCCCCTCGCCTCGGGTCCGGAGCTCCCGGCAAAGCCGGCCGCGGTAGAGCTGGTGGAGCGGGTTAAGACCCTCAAGAGCGCCATGGAGAAACCCATGGGCGGCCCTGCAGAGGCACCCTACGCGCCTCCGCGTGTTGACCCGGGTGCGCTGCCGTTTGTTCCCCTGTTCAGCGAGTCAACAATGCTCGGGGAACACACGGCACCGGCTGGGTCCAGGGGGGAAGGGCACGTAACCATGGACCCGAGGAGCCTGACGGTGCAGATGTCCCACGCCGCCCAGGGTGTACCGCTCACGACGAATATGGCAGTCTATGCGGAAGAGAAGATCGAGATCCAGAACCAGACCATGCAGGGGCGAACCATGGGAAGCGCCGACGGACATGGTCGAGGCCATCCAAGCGGAAACATGTGGGCGAAGGACCCCAATACGGGGATATGGACGGTCGATGGAGCAAGTCCTTCCCGCATTCCAAACCTCATGGGTTCAGGCCCAACTGGACCGCACTTCATGGAGGAGAGGGATGTACGGGGAGTGTACTCAAACCCCCCGGCCACAGGTGGTATCCGTCTTGGTGGAGTTGTGGCTGGAGACGTCGGAGACGCCATCAGGATCGACGACCTCAGGGGAATCAAAATCCCCTATTACGACGGGAACCCGTCCAACCTGGATGATTTCATCCTGGACTGGGAGGATTTCGCCGAGGAGGTCGTCGGCGAGATGCGGGGAGCGCCGCGGGACAAGTGGGTATGCCGGACATTCCCACACCGGCTGGCGCAGGACCTCAAGGAGGAGCTGCGGGATCAGATCCGGGAAGGATTGATCCGCACGGAGCAGGCCTGCCTCCAGTGGCTGGAGGATGAGGAGCGGGTGGACGCTCCTAACCAGAAGCTGGAGGACCTGTGGTCCATTCCACTGCCGCTGGACCGCGGTGAGTTGCGGGTCCGGGAGTGGAACCGGTATCTGCGGAAGTACCGCAGATGCCTCAAGTTGGTGGAAGACTGGAACGAGGCCAGTGAGATCCGCCACTTGCTGAAGGACGTCCTCCCCGGCAGCTGGAAGAGGAGAGTGGAGGACGAGGAGAAGAAGCGCGCCAAGCGACGGGTGGCGGTGAGGATTATGGCGGCGGAGGATACCCATGCGGGTATCATGGAGTTCTTCAGGAGGAACCTGGGCGAACCCGACCGGATGTTGGGCCTGAAGAACGCCGTGTACGTGGAGGTATTCGGGGACTCCATGGGGCAAAGGTTGCTGCGCCTCAACAACGTGGAGTGGAGGCGCGGGGAGCCGCTGAAGATGCAAGTCATCTTCGCTCGCATGAGCCTGGACGAGATCGTGAAGTACATCACGGTGGAGTTGAAGCTCAATGCGAAGAACGAGGCCCACGTGCAGGATCGGCATGGTCATGGACAACGAGGACACCGAGACGACCGCCATCATCGGGAGATCCAGGAGGACACGGCCAAATCCGCGGAGGATGGAAGTGGAAGTGGCCAAGACCACTGGTCCCGGGAGGATCACGAGGAGGCCCATTTCTTCGCGTTTGTGGCGCATAACGTGAAGAACCATGGACAGGATCGGTCCAGATGGAGCCAGATGGGACCCAAGAAGGGCAAAGAGCCAAGGAGGATCGGGAACCCACCGCTCTCGTTCCGGGAGTACAGGTCTCAGCACGACGGGTGCTGGGTCTGTTATGGCAAGGGAAACAACCATGCACACGACCACCGTCAGTGCAAGGTGTATGAGGCGGACAAGAAGGCCTACTTCGCCGCTCATCCCGAGAAGAAGCCCAAGGAGCAGCGGATTTCCGATTGGAAAGCGAAGGGCGGAGACGGGGGAAAAGGCCAAGGCAAAGGCCAAGGAAAAGGCGGAGGAAGAGGCTATGGTGGTGGACCTGGTCAAGACCGACGAGTGAGGTCGATCGAGGAAGTTGCTGAGGACATGTTGAGGACGTTGGCGGAACTCAAAGCCCAGCAAAGTGGAGGACAAAGTCCTGGCGGATCGCAGCCGGAAGGGGCTGCGGGAAGCCAAGTCTAGAGGAGCCCCCACGGGAGTGGGACCTCGGAGGTCTCTCCTCCGAAAATCAGTGGAATCCCTGAGAAGGCGAAGGCACATCGGGTGCCGAAGAAGGCTCCGGAAGAGCCAAAACCACTGAGTTTCGCCACTCCCAACCCCTGGAGCGCCCTGCCAAGGGAAGTACATGTGGGTACGGGACATCACAAGAAGGAAGGAGCGACCACGGAGAGCCCCGTGGACGGGCAGGACCAACCCAAAATCTACACCATCCGTGACCATACCCTTGAAGTCCTGATGCACCCGGACGTGCTAGAGTTGCATGCCGTGAGAGTCGTCCATACACCTCATGGCGACGAGCGGCAGTTGCACTTGAAAGTGCGAGTACGGTGCGGACGAGAGGAGAAGGTGGTGGATGTGTTGGTGGATACGGGTGCCCAGGTGAGCCTGGTCCGGAGAGGGTTGTTCAAGGAGGAATTCCTGCAGCCCAGCCGGAGACCGGTCCGCCTGAAGGTCGCCAACGGAGAGATTATGGGTGGTGGCACCCATGAGGCCACTATCAGTATGGAATTCTGGGAGCATGAGCGCTTGAACCGCCCTGATCAGGCGAAGAGAAGCACTCTATCCGGGAACTTCTATGTGGCCGACATTACTGATTGGGATATGATCATGGGGTACGACTTCATGGTGGCCAACGCCATTGGAGCCCTTCCCCATCGCGCAACGCTGGTCCGGGAGGACGATGAATGCCTCACATGGCTGTCCACGGATTATGCGTGCGGGTCATCCCAATGGAACGCTGAGGAAGAGGATCGGATCGTCCGAGCAATGCAAGCTGTGGGTGTCAAGTCCAGAGGAGACCGTGGAGTTCAGCTCACGGAGTATGGAATGGCGCCGCAAGTGTACACCAGGATGATTCAGACGCTGGGAGCTGAAGTGCCCGAGACGGACGTCTTCGCTTCCCGGGATGCCCCACTTCTGCGGAAGTGTAGGAGGCATTGGCATCGAGGAGACTCAGCCTGGCACAGGCATTGGGGTTTGAAGGAGTGGGGACCCATGTATTGGCATGGCTCCCTGGATATCACCAGACGTACGGTGGAGAAGATCATCGCGGATAGGGCGAAGGGGATCCTGGTCATAACCGGCATAGGATCCACCCCATGTCCGCTGGAGGGTCTCAAGTCGACGCTGGACTCCATCACCCTGAACGAGATGTCATTCGGGCCAGAGGAGGAGTTGTCCATCGACGCCAAGGGTGTATCAATGCCCTCCCCGGGTCAAGCGTGGGGTACCAAGGCTTTCCTGGTGCATGGGGCGCAAGCCCAGCCCACGGGTGATGAAGCATTCATCCGTAGGGTGGAGGCGGTGCCCATGAAGGTCATGTTTGAGCCCAAGGAGGGGACGGATCAGCCTATTGACGGCATTGACGTCCTGTCCCACGCCGAGATCGATGACGTCGTCAACTACATGCGGATGGGGATGCACGACCGTGTGGCAGCCAAGAAGAGGCGGGCCATGGTCACATCTCCGCATTGGTGGGATGACAAGATGTTGGTCACCGGCAAGTACGAGAAGGATGAGTTCGTGGCGAGGGTCATGGATCACATCGCGGACCAATACGATGGTCCGGTTGGGTCGGACCCACCAACGTGGGGTTTTCCAAGAGTGGGAACCGGTAGCGACGAGCACCAGCCCGAGGCCGCAAATTTTCGAAGATTATCGGTGGGAATCGCGACCCACGACGATGAAGACGGCATATCGGACGAGGAGAAGTCGGACTCGGACCCAGAAGAGGCCTATACCGCAGTGCGTTCGGTGGTTTCGATACCGAAGCAAGCGGCTGAAGAGGCCCAGGAGAACCCGAAGGTCGCCGAGCTGAAGGAGAGGCTGATCCATGCCTATCCGCGGCTATTCAGTGGCGTCGCCAACAAGAACCCTCCAGATCGCGGGAGGTTTGGTACAGCGAAGATCAAGCTGAAGCCGAACCCGAAGATCTATCGTCATCGGGAGTACCAACTTCAGGGCGATCGGGCCGAGGCTATGAAGAAGCTGTTGGCCGAGTTCATTGAGCGGGGATGGATCGAACCCTCCGACAGTGAATGGGCGAGCCCAGCCTTCATCGTGCCCAAGAAGGAGAAGGGCGAGTGGAGGTTGGTGGTTGATTACAGAGGTTTGAACGAGCAGACCGAGCACGACTCGTACTCGCTCCCCCTGATCGACTCCATCCTCCAAAAGCAACAGAAAAAGCGGATCTTCACGGTGTTGGACCTGAAACACGGTTACCAGCAGATGCCGCTACACCCGGACTCCAGGCCCTGCACAGCGATGTCGACGCCGCTTGGGCCCATGCAGTGGAAAGTGGTGCCTATGGGTGCCAAGAATGGCAACGCCGTTTTCCAGCGCATGATGGAGGACCTACTCGGTCCTGTCCGGGACTGTGCCGATCCCTTCGTGGATGACATCATCATCGGGTCCGGCACGGAGAACATGACTGAGGACGAGCTCATCGACGCGCATGAGAAGGATCTGCGCCGAGTGCTCAGCGAGTTGGACAAACACAACATGGTGTGCAAGCCCACCAAAGCCTCACTATTCGTGAAGGAAGTGGAGTTCGCGGGTCACGTGGTTGGTCACGGGCAACGCCGTCCCATGCCTGGGAAGCTGGCGTCCCTGCACCACTGGGAGAAGCCCCAGACCATCAGCGAACTCCGGTCCTTCATGGGGTTCTGCAACTACTATTCGGGCTATGTCCGGATGTATGCAGAACTGTCGGGGCCGCTGCACAAGATGCTGCAAGTGGGCAAGTTCGATGGCCGGAAGGGGAGCAAGAAGAAGCTTGCCTGGACCCCTGAGGCTGAGGATGCGTTCAACCGCCTGAAGGAGCGACTCCTGGGGCAGTTGGGGTTGTTCCTGGTGGACCCGGACAAGGGATTCGTGCTACGGACAGACGCCTCGGACTATGCCGTGGGGGCAGTCCTCGAGCAAGTCCGGGACGACGGGACTCATGTTCCCGTGGCGTTTTGGAGCAGGATCCTGGCCGAGGGCCAACGCCGAACATGGACCGCGAGGGAGAAGGAGACATACGCCATTGTATGTGCGCTCAGGAAGTGGTCTGGCCACATCGGACTGCAGCCGGTGGTGGTTTGCACGGACCACCAGTCCCTACAGAGCTGGCACAAGGAGCATGTCGACACCCCCTCAGGACCAGCGGCTAGGAGGGCCCGATGGCACGAGACGTTCGCCAAGTTCGACCTCAGCGTCGTGTATATCCCGGGGAAGGACAACACTGTGGCAGATTGCCTCAGTCGCTGGGCCTACCCCGCGGGCAAGGCGTGGATGGACATATCGAGCCATGGGGACGCTGAGGAGACCGAGGAGGCCAAGCGCATCATCGAGATGGAGAAGGTCATGGAGCAAGAAGGGGTCAAGTGCTTTGTGGTGATGGCAAATCGTACGGACCTGGCCAAGTTCCGGGGTGCCCGCGTCCAAGCTATTCGAGAGGAAACCCTCGAGCAATGGATGGTGGCCCCTGTAGAGCTGGTCAAGTCGGTGCTCACAGAGGACTGGTCGGATGACTACGCGGCATCCGAGCACTTGAGCAAGTACTGGAATGCCGTGAGCGCCCCGTCGGACGACGAATGGCCCGAGGGCTTGACCGAGGATGGCGACAAGTTGTTCCTCAAGGACAAGCTGCTGGTGCCCGAGAACCGAGTGGAGCAGCTCATTGACCATTGGCACAACGCCCAGCTCATGCATCCGGGCCGAGACAAGATGCAGCAGGACCTGGAGTGGCGTTTCAAGTTCCCTCCGGGGTACTACGCCATCCTGGACAGGTACTGCAGCGACTGTGCCGTGTGTCGGGCCACGAAGAGCCCCAACCACTCCACAGCGGGCAACCCGGTGTATACGGCCATACCGGAAGCCCCTTTGCGGTCCGTGGCCATGGATGTATTCGCCATGCCTGAGGTCACCGTGGACGGAGAGACCTACGACTGTGTCATCCTGGCGGTGGACAGGCACAGCGGGTATATCGTGGCAGTCCCGGGCAAGAAGTCCAAGAAGAAGGACAAGAAGGACAAGCATGGAGTGGGGCTGCAGGCCAAGACCGTCGCTAATGCCATGATCAGGCATTGGCTGACGATTTTCGATATCCCAGCTGTCATCTGCAGCGATAGGGGCAGTCAATTCGTGGGGACGTGGTTCAAGACGATGTGCAAGCACATGGGGATTCGGCATGCCAAGACCGTGGCGTACCACAGCCGGTCGAATGGCCGTGCTGAGGTGGCCGGGCGGCAGATGTTCGAGAAGTTCCGCCAGCTACACATTGACAAGCCGGGCCGGAACTGGTATAACTCGCTTTGGAGAGTGCTCCAGGCGTATCACGACCTTCCGGGACCCACTGGACTGTCACCCCATCGCATCCTGTTCCTACGGGATCGAGTGTCACGCACTCTCCCGTGGATGAACCATGGCAAAGTGGCCCGGGATGCGAACGCTATGATGTCTGAGGCGGACGACACGGCGGCCAAAGTGTGCAAGGCACTTCAGAACGAGCATGACAAGAGGGCGAAGTACTTCAAGCAAGGAAAAGTCCAAAAGTATGCTCTCCAAGACACTGTGTGGGTGGAGCGGCACCACAAGGATGTCCTGTCCAGGCATCGGCAGGCGTCTTGGTATGTGCCGGGGGTGATCGTGCGGAAGGTCGGACAGGATGTGTATGCGGTTCGTGTGGGGGATAACAAGATCCTGGACCGCGACCATACCCAGCTTCGTCCCCGAGCACCAGACCCCAGCGGACGTCCCGTCACCTTCGAGTTCACGGCCGGCGATGTGGACTCGGACGACGAGGGTGAGGACGACGATTTCACCGCGGAGAAGATCCTGGCGGACAAGCCGGACCCGGGGACGCCTGGGGGAAGGCTTTATAAAGTCCGATGGAAGGGATTCGCCGCGTCCAGGGACTCGTGGGAACCTCCGAGCAGTTTCGTGCCGAGGTATACCACGGTCTGGATGGACTACCTAAAGAAAAAGGGTATTTCTTTGGATGTCAAGGACGTATTGGTCCATTTGGTTGCTGCTGTAGCACCGTAATGGATCCCCCCTTGGCATTTTGTTTGTTTCTGTGAATGGGGAGACAAGTGAGGGCGTTCATCCGGGGATTTTTCGGCCTTGACCGGCCATATACCCCCTTCACTCGATCTCCACATATATATTGCATTGTGGTATACTTATTTAGGTCGACCGACGACGTTTTTCTATCTTTGATCCCCTTGGTCCATGTTGTAAATCAAGAGGAGACCGGATATGGCGTAGGGCGCTGATTATCAGTGTCCTCACCCCTCCCTTGGGGCATGGGGGACGCCTACGACGTGTGTGGGGCCTTCATGTGTCCTTGGGACATGGAGGGGGGGTTTGGAGCCCATTGGGGTCCTCCCGTCCTCTCTTCATGGGTTTCCGAGCGGATACAACGCTCTGAGAAGGGGGGTGAAGCCGGTTCGGACCCCCGTGGCCATCTTGGGGTCACTTGGGGTGTGTATCTATGTGCCGGCAAGCCGCCATTGGCTGATATCATACTCTCCCATCCACCTGGACTAACCCGATGTGATAGTGTGATAGGTTTGGCCATTCCGGCTATGAGCGGCCATATTCAGAACCGAGGCACCGCCAGCGGAGATTTATATATCGGAATATCAGGAATCAACAGGGTTTTATTATCATAATGTTTCCGTAATTTTTCAGCCTTTCGTTCTGATGGTCAATGTATCGGCGACTGTCAGTTGGCTCGCGATTTTGCGTTAACCGATTGGTTAACTGTTATTTCCAGATATTTTGGCGGAAACGTTTCTGAAGGGTCAGATTTCATCTGTAAAGGGTTCGTTGCTTCAGCATTTTTCTAAATAAGCACTCGAAACTTTAATCCGAATTTTTCGTGATGTCGAAATCGGATTTTCGACTTCGACATCGCCGCACTTGATTTGGACTTCTTCGATTGGTCATACTCCTTTCCCTATGCCCGAATCAGGTTTCCCTTATACTTGCCACCCATTTGACTTGGAGATATAAGGGAAACAAAAGCGAATCGTGGGATCACTTTGAAGAGCCATATCTACGCGCGAGTGTGAGGAATGAGAATAAGGAAGGTTGGGTTGGAACTGCCGTGGTCTCAACTTAATTTAGGAAGCATCAAACGCCTTTGGTGTGTGCACATGCCCGGTGTAGCAAGGGAAAAGGGTCAAGAGGGTATAAAGTGATATATAACTCTTGGACCGTGCAACCGAATATTTTAATGCGACTTTCGAGTGTGCCGCATGGGTGTTGGGGTTGCATAGCAACTTTCCTTGGGTTCCTACGTATTTTTAACGTGAAGTTATGCCAATGGAGGGACATGGCATATCATGGTGGGAGCCACTTTTGAGGGTATATTTTATATGTATGATATGTGTTTTGATATGCTCACGCCCATGTTATATATCTTCGTGTGGCCGAAGAGATGGGGAGCCATACGTGACAAGGGCTTTGCCCATGTCCCAATTGTGGGATTCAAAGCGCTAGACCAAGTCTACCGCGTATGTATTGCTCATGGTATGTTTGACAAAGAGATCCATGGGTGCACTCCCATTTTCATGGGGCATGTAGATATTAGTGGCGAAGGTATCTCCATGCGACCGATTGGGGATCCAAGTGGGGGAATTGTTCGCAAATAGTCTCAATCATTTGTGTATTGAATCATGAGCGGATATCATGGGTGAGCATAAAGATATACTATCATGACAACTTTGTGTTTGGTCATATTTTCATGTTTTTGACCTCAATTTTTGCTCATTTTTGCGTTTTGTGTACTTACCTGGTCGGCAAACAGCAAGAAGCCTATGGAGAGTCGAACCATGGTATGTTGTTCATATGTTGGCATATGCTTGGGAGTTGAACACCACCATATGTCGGATCGCGTACTCCATTTGGCTTGGCGCACGAAGGATCACAAGATTTGGTCTCAAGATCATGGGCTGACTTGGGCAGTGCGTGGCGCCCATATCCGAAGGGGTTTCGAGGGTAAAATGGGGATGTACATGGGCAGTGGCCTTTGGTCTCTATCCTCCATGAATAGTAGACTTCGATTCCATGCATGCTTGGAGCCTTCGGATAATTAGTAACTTCAATTTTGAGCATATTTTTGATATATGGCCAATATGGTATGAATTGGCAGTTTTTTGACATGTTATGAGTTCAAACTCATAGGTCATTTCTCTAAGCCCATTCGACTCCAAGTCCAACTAAGGTTATGTCAGGGCAGAGCATGGTCCTGAGTGCCACTCTAGGCCATGACACGCCACCTCACCTATTGGGCTAGGATTTAGAGGCTTGGGAGTGAACACATTTTTGGGGTTTATGTAGTGACTTTTGACATATGGTATTCAGCCATCTCATTTGACCTGGTTCAGGGCAATATGTTGGTGAGTCAAGGGAAGGTCTTGAGTCCAGGGAAGGAGGGGTTTATGGCGGTGAATGTGTATGTTTACCTCTTTCCCCAACTTTGCTTTATTTGTGTTCATATGCCAATTTCAGGGCTTTCTTCCTTGGTGCAATTCTTGTACATGCCCGCCACCGTGGGAATACCGGTGTGCTGAACGAAAGCCCGCAGCCTGATTTGGATTGTGAATTGGGTTATTGTTAGATTTGTGGGATCTGGTTGCCATTCAGGGTTGAAGGAGGATTGTATTTTCTATTTTCTATATTTTTGGTTTTGGACCCTGGATTTTGATAAATGCAAGCATTGATCCGGAGCAAGTCAGCGGGGATTACAGGCGGAAGGGGCACAGCGGGGGCCGGTCCTGGTAGGGACCTTCTTTAATACCTGTAGTTTATACCTGATTCATTGAAGTCTTTTCGATTGATTTTCGAATTCTTGAATTTTTGATTCTTCTAATAGTGTGGGTGGAATCTGTATGTTTATTTATTAATGTGTGTCTCGTCATTTTCAAGACTACGTGAGACATACGTTTATAATTCCATTATTTCTTCATTTTCCGGCGCTTCGCTAGGAGCCGCTCCTGCGCGCCGCCTTTCTATGCGTATGAATTTCTGGATTTAAAAAATCCAGAGATGACTATAATTTCTATAAAAATGTGCTTCTGATGCACAATTGGATTCTGCTCAGGTGTGTCGTTTCAGAAGAATTCAAGGCCGTCATTTGACGCATTTTGGTGTGGTCGCTTCGTTTTTGCGTGGATTCGTCCATAATTCTCCCATTCTTGCCTCTGCAGATACCCACGCGCAGCCTCGCTGAGTAGACCGTGTTCGGGCCGAAACGCAGGTGCCTGGAGAGACTGAGCAGAACCCAAGACCCCACCAAGGGGCAAATTTAATTTTCTTTCGACTCCCTTCGCCCTAAGACAGGTCACAGGTCGCCAGCAGGTTTACGAGAACCCATGCGAGTGTGTATATTGTGTCTTGCGTTGGGTTTGTGTCGACGCTGCGTCTTGGAGGGAGGGATGCATATGCACATGTTTGGCATGCTCCCATACTAACCCAACTAACGAAGGTCCCTACCAGGACCGGCCCCCGCTGTGCCCCTTCCGCCTGTAATCCCCGCTGACTTGCTCCGGATCAATGCTTGCATTTATCAAAATCCAGGGTCCAAAACCAAAAATATAGAAAATAGAAAATACAATCCTCCTTCAACCCTGAATGGCAACCAGATCCCACAAGTATGGCAATAACCCAATTCACAATCCAAATCAGGCTGCGGGCTTTCGTTCAGCACACCGGTATTCCCACGGTGGCGGGCATGTACAAGAATTGCACCAAGGAAGAAAGCCCTGAAATTGGCATATGAACACAAATAAAGCAAAGTTGGGGACAGATGGAAACTTACACAATCACAGCCATAGACCCCTCATTCCCTGGACTCAAGACCTTCCCTTGACTCATCAACATGATGCCCTGAACCCAGTCCAATAAGATGGTTAAATGCCATATATCAAAAGTCACTACATAAACCCCAAAAATGTGTTCACTCCCAAGCCTCTAAATCCTAGCCCAATAGGGAAGGTGGCGTGTCATGGCCTAGAGTGGCACTCAGGACCACGCCCTACCCTGACATAACCTTGGTTGGACTTGGAGTCGAATGGGCTTAGAGAAATGACTTATGAGTTTGAACTCATAACATGCCAAAAAACTGCCAATTCACACCATATTGGCCATATATCAAAAATATGCTCAAAATCGAAGTTACTACTTATCCGAAGGCTCCAAGCATGCATGGAATCGAAGTCTACTATTCATGGAGGATAGAGACCAAAGGCCAATGCCCATGTACATCCCCATTTTACCCTCGAAACCCTTTCGGATATGGGCGCCACGCACTGCCCAAGTCAGCCCATGATCTTGAGACCAATTCTTATAATCCTTCGTGCGCCAAGCCAAATGGAGTACGCGATCCGGCATATGGTGGTGTTCAACTCCGAAGCATATGCCAACATATGAACAACATACCATGGTTCGACTCTCCATAGGCTTCTTGCTGTTAGCTGACCAGGTGAGTACACAAAACGCAAAAATGAGCAAAAATTGAGGTCAAAAACATGAAAATATGACCAAATACAAAGTTGTCATGATAGTATATCTCTATGCTCACCCATGATATCCGCTCATGGTTCAATACACAAATGATTGGAACCATTTGCGAACAATTCCCCCACTTGGATCCCCAATCGGGCGCATGGAGATACCTTCGCCACTAATATCTACATGCCCCATGAAAATGGGAGTGCACCCATGGATCTCTTTGTCAAACATACCATGAGCAATACATACGCGGTAGACTTGGTCTAGCGCTTTGAATTCCACAATTGGGACATGGGCAAAGCCCTTGTCACGTATGGCTCCCCATCTCTTCGGCCACACGAAGATATATAACATGGACGTGAGCATATCAAACATATACCATGCATATAACAAATACCCTCAAAATGTGGCTCCCACCATGATATGCCATGTCCCTCCATTGACATAACTTCACGTTAAAAATACGTAGGAACCCAAGGAAAGTTGCTATGCAACCCCAACACCCATGCGGCACACTCGAAAGTCGCATTAAAATATTCGGTTGCACGGTCCAAGAGTTATATATCACTTTATACCTTCTTGACCCTTTTCCCTTGCTACACCGGGCATGTGTGCGAACCAAAGGCGTTTGATGCTTCCTAAATTAAGTTGAGACCAAGGCAGTTCCAACCCAACCTTCCTTATTCTCATTCCTCACACTCGCGCGTAGATATGGCTCTTCAAAGTGATCCCACGATTCGATTTTGTTTCCCTTATATCTCCAAGTCAAATGGGTGGCAAGTATAAGGGAAACCTGATTCGGGCATAGGGGAAGGAGTATGACCACTCGAAGAAGTCCAAATCAAGTGCGGCGATGTCGAAGTCGAAAATCCGATTTCGACATCACGAAAAATTCGGATTAAAGTTTCGAGTGCTTATTTAGAAAAATGCGGAAGCAACGAACCCTTTACAGATGAAATCTGACCCTTCAGAAACGTTTCCGCCAAAATATCTGGAAACAACAGTTAACCAATCGGTTAACGCAAAATCGCGAGCCAACTGACAGTCGCCGATACATTGACTATCAGAACGAAAGGCTGAAAAATTACGGAAACATTATGATAATAAAACCCTGTTGATTCCTGATATTCTGCTATACAAATCTCCGCTGGCGGTGCCTCGGTTCTGAATGTGGCCGCTCATAGCCGGAATGGCCAAACCTATCACACTATCACATCGGGTTAGTTCAGGTGGATGGGAGAGTATGATATCAGCCAATGGCGGCTTGCCGGCACATAGATACACACCCCAAGTGACCCCAAGATGGCCACGGGGGTCCGAACCGGCTTCACCCCCCTTCTCAGAGCGTTGTATCCGCTCGGAAACCAATGAAGAGAGGACGGGAGGACCCCAATGGGCTCCAAACCCCCCCTCCATGTCCCAAGGACACATGAAGGCCCCACACACGTCGTAGGCGTCCCCCATGCCCCAAGGGAGGGGTGAGGACACTGATAATCAGCGCCCTACGCCATATCCGGTCTCCTCTTGATCTACAACATGGACCAAGGGGATCAAAGATAGAAAAACGTCGTCGGTCGACCTAAATAAGTATACCACAATGCAATATATATGTGGAGATCGAGTGAAGGGGGTATATGGCCGATCAAGGCCGAAAAATCCCCGGATGAACGCCCTCACTTGTCTCCCCATTCACAGAAACAAACAAAATGCCAAGGGGGGATCCATTACGGTGCTACAGCAGCAACCAAATGGACCAATACGTCCTTGACATCCAAAGAAATACCCTTTTTCTTTAGGTAGTCCATCCAGACCGTGGTATACCTCGGCACGAAACTGCTCGGAGGTTCCCACGAGTCCCTGGACGCGGCGAATCCCTTCCATCGGACTTTATAAAGCCTTCCCCCAGGCGTCCCCGGGTCCGGCTTGTCCGCCAGGATCTTCTCCGCGGTGAAATCGTCGTCCTCACCCTCGTCGTCCGAGTCCACATCGCCGGCCGTGAACTCGAAGGTGACGGGACGTCCGCTTGGGTCTGGTGCTCGGGGACGAAGCTGGGTATGGTCGCGGTCCAGGATCTTGTTATCCCCCACACGAACCGCATACACATCCTGTCCGACCTTCCGAACGATTACCCCCGGCACATACCAAGATGCCTGCCGATGCCTGGACAGGACATCCTTGTGGTGCCGCTCCACCCACACAGTGTCTTGGAGAGCATACTTTTGGACTTTTCCCTGCTTGAAGTACTTGGCCCTCTTGTCATGCTCGTCCTGAAGTGCCTTGCACACTTTGGCCGCCGTGTCGTCCGCTTCAGACATCATAGCGTTCGCATCCCGGGCCACTTTGCCATGGTTCATCCACGGGAGAGTGCGTGACACTCGATCCCGTAGGAACAGGATGCGATGGGGCGACAGTCCAGTGGGTCCCGGAAGGTCGTGATACGCCTGGAGCACTCTCCACAGCGAGTTATACCAGTTCCGGCCCGGTTCGTCAATGTGCAGCTGGCGGAACTTCTCGAACATCTGTCGCCCGGCCACTTCAGCACGGCCATTCGACCGGCTGTGGTACGCCACGGTCTTGGCATGCCGAATCCCCATGTGCTTGCACATCGTCTTGAACCACGTCCCCACGAATTGACTGCCCCGATCGCTGCAGATGACAGCTGGGACATCGAAAATTGTCAGCCAATGCCTGATCATGGCATTAGCGACGGTCTTGGCCTGCAGCCCCACTCCATGCTTGTCCTTCTTGTCCTTCTTCTTGGACTTCTTGCCCGGGACTGCCACGATATACCCGCTGTGCCTGTCCACCGCTAGGATGACACAATCATATGTCTCTCCTTCGACGGTAACCTCCGGCATGGCGAACACATCCATGGCCACGGACCGCATAGGGGCCTCCGGTATAGCCGTATACACCGGGTTGCCCGCTGTGGAGTGGTTGGGGCTCTTCGTGGCCCGACACACGGCACAGCCGCTGCAGTACCTGTCCAGGACGGCGTAGTACCCCGGAGGGAACTTGAAACGCCACTCCAGGTCCTGCTGCATCTTGTCTCGGCCCGGATGCATGAGCTGGGCGTTGTGCCAATGGTCAATGAGCTGCTCCACTCGGTTCTCGGGCACCAGCAGCTTGTCCTTGAGGAACAACTTGTCGCCATCCTCGGTCAAGCCCTCGGGCCATTCGTCGTCCGACGGGGCGCTCACGGCATTCCAGTACTTGCTCCAGTGCTCGGATGCCGCGTAGTCATTCGACCAGTCCTCTGTGAGCACCGACCTGACTAGCTCTACAGGGGCCACCATCCATTGCTCGAGGGTTTCCTCTCGAATAGCTTGGACGCGGGCACCCCGGAACTTGGCCAGGTCCGTACGATTTGCCATCACCACAAAGCACTTGACCCCCTCTTGCTCCATGACCTTCTCCATCTCGATGATGCGCTTGGCCTCCTTGGTCTCCTCAGCGTCCCCATGGCTGGATATGTCCATCCACGCCTTGCCCGCGGGGTAGGCCCAGCGACTGAGGCAATCTGCCACAGTGTTGTCCTTCCCCGGGATATACACGACGCTGAGGTCGAACTTGGCGAACGTCTCATGCCATCGGGCCCTCCTAGCCGCTGGTCCTGAGGGGGTGTCGACATGCTCCTTGTGCCAGCTCTGTAGGGACTGGTGGTCCGTGCAAACCACCACCGGCTGCAGCCCGATGTGGCCAGACCACTTCCTGAGCGCACATACAATGGCGTATGTCTCCTTCTCCCTCGCGGTCCATGTTCGGCGTTGGCCCTCGGCCAGGATCCTGCTCCAAAACGCCACGGGAACATGAGTCCCGTCGTCCCGGACTTGCTCGAGGACTGCCCCCACGGCATAGTCCGAGGCGTCTGTCCGTAGCACGAATCCCTTGTCCGGGTCCACCAGGAACAACCCCAACTGCCCAAGGAGTCGCTCCTTCAGGCGGTTGAATGCATCCTCAGCCTCAGGGGTCCAGGCAAGCTTCTTCTTGCTCCCCTTCCGGCCATCGAACTTGCCCACTTGCAGCATCTTGTGCAGCGGCCCCGACAGTTCTGCATACATCCGGACATAGCCCGAATAGTAGTTGCAGAACCCCATGAAGGACCGGAGTTCGCTGATGGTCTGGGGCTTCTCCCAGTGGTGCAGGGACGCCAGCTTCCCAGGCATGGGACGGCGTTGCCCGTGACCAACCACGTGACCCGCGAACTCCACTTCCTTCACGAATAGTGAGGCTTTGGTGGGCTTGCACACCATGTTGTGTTTGTCCAACTCGCTGAGCACTCGGCGCAGATCCTTCTCATGCGCGTCGATGAGCTCGTCCTCAGTCATGTTCTCCGTGCCGGACCCGATGATGATGTCATCCACGAAGGGATCGGCACAGTCCCGGACAGGACCGAGTAGGTCCTCCATCATGCGCTGGAAAACGGCGTTGCCATTCTTGGCACCCATAGGCACCACTTTCCACTGCATGGGCCCAAGCGGCGTCGACATCGCTGTGCAGGGCCTGGAGTCCGGGTGTAGCGGCATCTGCTGGTAACCGTGTTTCAGGTCCAACACCGTGAAGATCCGCTTTTTCTGTTGCTTTTGGAGGATGGAGTCGATCAGGGGGAGCGAGTACGAGTCGTGCTCGGTCTGCTCGTTCAAACATCTGTAATCAACCACCAACCTCCACTCGCCCTTCTCCTTCTTGGGCACGATGAAGGCTGGGCTGGCCCACTCACTGTCGGAGGGTTCGATCCATCCCCGCTCAATGAACTCGGCCAACAGCTTCTTCATGGCCTCGGCCCGCTCGCCCTGAAGTTGGTACTCCCGATGACGATAGATCTTCGGGTTCGGCTTCAGCTTGATCTTCGCTGTACCAAACCTCCCGCGATCTGGAGGGTTCTTGTTGGCGACGCCACTGAATAGCCGCGGATAGGCCTTGATCAGCCTCTCCTTCAGCTCGGCGACCTTCGGGTTCTCCTGGGCCTCCTCAGCCGCTTGCTTCGGTATAGATACAACCGACCGCACTGCGGTGTAGGCCTCTTCTGGGTCCGATTCCGACTTCTCCTCGTCCGATGTGCCGTCTTCATTGTCGTGGGGAGCTCTTCCCACCGATAATCTTCGAAAATTTGCGGCATCGGGCTGGTGACTGTCGCTATCGGCACCCATTCTTGGAAAATCCCACGTTGGTGGGTCCGACCCAACCGGACCATCGTATTGGTCCGCGATGTGGTCCATGACCCTCGCCACGAACTCGTCCTTCTCGTACTTGCCGGTGACCAACATCTTGTCATCCCACCAATGCGGAGATGTGACCATGGCCCGCCTCTTCTTGGCTGCCACACGGTCGTGCATCTCCATCCGCATGTAGTTGACGACGTCGTCGATCTCGGCGTGGGACAGGACGTCAATGCCATCAATTGGCTGATCCGTCCCCTCCTTGGGCTCAAACATGACCTTCATGGGCACCGCCTCCACCCTACGGATGAATGCTTCATCACCCGTGGGCTGGGCTTGCGCCCCATGCACCAGGAAAGCCTTGGTGCCCCACGCTTGACCCGGGGAGGGCATTGATACACCCTTGGCGTCGATGAACAACTCCTCTTCTGGCCCGAATGACATCTCGTTCAGGGTGATGGAGTCCAGCGTCGACTTGAGACCCTCCAGCGGACATGGGGTGGATCCTATGCCGGTTATGACCAGGATCCCCTTCGCCCTATCCGCGATGATCTTCTCCACCGTACGTCTGGTGATATCCAGGGAGCCATGCCAATACATGGGTCCCCACTCCTTCAAACCCCAATGCCTGTGCCAGGCTGAGTCTCCTCGATGCCAATGCCTCCTACACTTCCGCAGAAGTGGGGCATCCCGGGAACCGAAGACATCCGTCTCGGGCACTTCAGCTCCCAGCGTCTGAATCATCCTGGTGTACACTTGCGGCGCCATTCCATACTCCGTGAGCTGAACTCCACCGTCTCCTCTGGACTTGACACCCACAGCTTGCACCGCTCGGACGATCCGATCCTCTTCCTCAGCGTTCCATTGGGATGACCCGCACGCATAATCCGTAGACAGCCATGTGAGGCATTCATCGTCCTCCCGGACCAGCGTTGCGCGATGGGGAAGGGCTCCAATGGCGTTGGCCACCATGAAGTCGTACCCCATGATCATATCCCAATCAGTAATGTCGGCCACATAGAAGTTCCCGGATAGAGTGCTTCTCTTCGCCTGATCAGGGCGGTTCAAGCGCTCATGCTCCCAGAATTCCATACTGATAGTGGCCTCATGGGTGCCACCACCCATAATCTCTCCGTTGGCGACCTTCAGGCGGACCGGTCTCCGGCTGGGCTGCAGGAATTCCTCCTTGAACAACCCTCTCCGGACCAGGCTCACCTGGGCACCCGTATCCACCAACACATCCACCACCTTCTCCTCTCGTCCGCACCGTACTCGCACTTTCAAGTGCAACTGCCGCTCGTCGCCATGAGGTGTATGGACGACTCTCACGGCATGCAACTCTAGCACGTCCGGGTGCATCAGGACTTCAAGGGTATGGTCACGGATGGTGTAGATTTTGGGTTGGTCCTGCCCGTCCACGGGGCTCTCCGTGGTCGCTCCTTCCTTCTTGCCATGTCCCGTACCCACATGTACTTCCCTTGGCAGGGCGCTCCAGGGGTTGGGAGTGGCGAAACTCAGTGGTTTTGGCTCTTCCGGAGCCTTCCTCGGCACCCGATGTGCCTTCGCCTTCTCAGGGATTCCACTGATTTTCGGAGGAGAGACCTCCGAGGTCCCACTCCCGTGGGGGCTCCTCTAGACTTGGCTTCCCGCAGCCCCTTCCGGCTGCGATCCGCCAGGACTTTGTCCTCCACTTTGCTGGGCTTTGAGTTCCGCCAACGTCCTCAACATGTCCTCAGCAACTTCCTCGATCGACCTCACTCGTCGGTCTTGACCAGGTCCACCACCATAGCCTCTTCCTCCGCCTTTTCCTTGGCCTTTGCCTTGGCCTTTTCCCCCGTCTCCGCCCTTCGCTTTCCAATCGGAAATCCGCTGCTCCTTGGGCTTCTTCTCGGGATGAGCGGCGAAGTAGGCCTTCTTGTCCGCCTCATACACCTTGCACTGACGGTGGTCGTGTGCATGGTTGTTTCCCTTGCCATAACAGACCCAGCACCCGTCGTGCTGAGACCTGTACTCCCGGAACGAGAGCGGTGGGTTCCCGATCCTCCTTGGCTCTTTGCCCTTCTTGGGTCCCATCTGGCTCCATCTGGACCGATCCTGTCCATGGTTCTTCACGTTATGCGCCACAAACGCGAAGAAATGGGCCTCCTCGTGATCCTCCCGGGACCAGTGGTCTTGGCCACTTCCACTTCCATCCTCCGCGGAGTTGGCCGTGTCCTCCTGGATCTCCCGATGATGGCGGTCGTCTCGGTGTCCTCGTTGTCCATGACCATGCCGATCCTGCACGTGGGCCTCGTTCTTCGCATTGAGCTTCAACTCCACCGTGATGTACTTCACGATCTCGTCCAGGCTCATGCGAGCGAAGATGACTTGCATCTTCAGCGGCTCCCCGCGCCTCCACTCCACGTTGTTGAGGCGCAGCAACCTTTGCCCCATGGAGTCCCCGAATACCTCCACGTACACGGCGTTCTTCAGGCCCAACATTCGGTCGGGTTCGCCCAGGTTCCTCCTGAAGAACTCCATGATACCCGCGTGGGTATCCTCCGCCGCCATAATCCTCACCGCCACGCGTCTCTTGGCGCGCTTCTTCTCCTCGTCCTCCACTCTCCTCTTCCAGCTGCCGGGGAGGACGTCCTTCAGCAAGTGGCGGATTTCACTGGCCTCGTTCCAGTCTTCCACCAACTTGAGGCATCTGCGGTACTTCCGCAGATACCGGTTCCACTCCCGGACCCGCAACTCTCCGCGGTCCAGCGGCAGTGGAATGGACCACAGGTCCTCCAGCTTCTGATTCGGAGCGTCCACCCGCTCCTCATCCTCCAGCCACTGGAGGCAGGCCTGCTCCGTGCGGATCAATCCTTCCCGGATCTGATCCCGCAGGTCCTCCTTGAGGTCCTGCGCCAGCCGGTGTGGGAATGTCCGGCATACCCACTTGTCCCGCGGCGCTCCCCGCATCTCGCCGACGACCTCCTCGGCGAAGTCCTCCCAGTCCAGGATGAAGTCATCTAGGTTGGACGGGTTCCCGTCATAATAGGGGATTTTGATTCCCCTGAGGTCGTCGATCCTGATGGCGTCTCCGACGTCTCCAGCCACCACTCCACCGAGACGGATACCACCTGTGGCCGGGGGGTTTGAGTACACTCCCCGTACATCCCTCTCCTCCATGGAGTGCGGTCCAGTTGGGCCTGAACCCATGGGGTTTGGAATGCGGGAAGGACTTCTTCCATCGGCCGTCCATATCCCCGTATTGGGGTCCTTCGCCCACAGATTTCCGCTTGGATGCCCTCGACCATGTCCGTCGGCCCTTCCCATGGTTTGCCCCTGCATGGTCTGGTTCTGGATCTCCTCTTCCGCATAAACTGCATATGTCGTCGTACTTGGCGGTACATCCTGGGCGGCATGGGACATCTGCACTGTCAGGCTCCTCGGGTCCATGGTTACGTGCCCCTCCCGCCTGGACCCAGCCGGTGCCGTGTGTTCCCCGAGCATTGTTGACTCGCTGAACAGGGGAACATACGGCAGCGCACCCGGGTCTACACGCGGAGGCGCGTAGGGTGCCTCTGCAGGGCCGCCCATGGGTTTCTCCATGGCGCTCCTGAGGGTCTTAACCCGCTCCACCAGCTCCACCGCGGCCGGCTGTGCCGGGAGCTCCGGACCCGAGGCGAGGGGCTGTCGCTCCTCTAGCCTTCTCAGGCGTCCCGACATGTCCTCCACTAAGTGGAGGAGGCTGTCCACCACTTGCTGCTGCTTCTGCAGGGCCAGCTCCAGATTCTCCCGGTACCGGGCCTGATCCGCTCGCAGCTCCTCCATGTGGTTCTCCGCGGCCGACTGGTCATCCAGAATCCCCGCGACGTCCTCCTCTAGAGCATCCTTGGCGTTGTCCAGGCGGTCAAGATGATTCATGATGGCGTCCATCCCCATCTTCGGGTACTTGCCCATGAGGAAGGACACGTGCTCGCAGTGGCACGCAGCGTGCTTTCCGCCGGATTCGGCACATCCCGCGGTTCCCGGCACCTCAGACTCGTCGCCCATGGGCGTATCGCCGATGGCGTCCGTCTCTGGTCCCGTGTGCCGGGGCACAGGTGCCGTCCGGGCCCTGGCTGGTCTCTCCAAGCCCTCGGCGTCGTGCTGCAGGGCGGGCTCGGGGGCCGTATGCGCCCTGGCGATCGGCGCGGACATCTCCGGCTCCGAAGGTGGCTCGTGGGCTGTCCGATAGCCCTCGGAGTGCCCCTCGGATTCCCACAACCTGACCGGGCTGGGGTCCGTGTCCATAGCCCCGGCGTCCCTTGCCGCGGACTTGGGTGACCCGCGCTTCCGGTAGCGCCGGGCACGTCCTCCACTGCTGCCTGAATGGCAGGCCTCATCAGAGTCCTCCGCGGCGGAGCGGAGGTTGCAAGCCTTTCGGCAGCGACGCTCACACATGGAGACCAGGTCCTCCATGTCACGTCCTCCTCTTCCCGAGTGTCGTTCTTCTCTTCGGGCTTCAAATTCCGGAGTTCGCCATGCTCTTGAACGTCTCCGCTCTTCTATGGCTCCAATCTCCGGCGTGGTCTCCACCGAGTCCACAATACGCACCCGGGGCGTACTTGGGCAGGGCTCATAAGGGCCCAAGTCCCCGGGTCGGCGGTTGGTAGGGGCAGCAGGTAAGCCTCTGCTACCATAAAGAAGGTCCCTACCAGGACCGGCCCCCGCTGTGCCCCTTCCGCCTGTAATCCCCGCTGACTTGCTCCGGATCAATGCTTGCATTTATCAAAATCCAGGGTCCAAAACCAAAAATATAGAAAATAGAAAATACAATCCTCCTTCAACCCTGAATGGCAACCAGATCCCACAAGTATGGCAATAACCCAATTCACAATCCAAATCAGGCTGCGGGCTTTCGTTCAGCACACCGGTATTCCCACGGTGGCGGGCATGTACAAGAATTGCACCAAGGAAGAAAGCCCTGAAATTGGCATATGAACACAAATAAAGCAAAGTTGGGGACAGATGGAAACTTACACAATCACAGCCATAGACCCCTCATTCCCTGGACTCAAGACCTTCCCTTGACTCATCAACATGATGCCCTGAACCCAGTCCAATAAGATGGTTAAATGCCATATATCAAAAGTCACTACATAAACCCCAAAAATGTGTTCACTCCCAAGCCTCTAAATCCTAGCCCAATAGGGAAGGTGGCGTGTCATGGCCTAGAGTGGCACTCAGGACCACGCCCTACCCTGACATAACCTTGGTTGGACTTGGAGTCGAATGGGCTTAGAGAAATGACTTATGAGTTTGAACTCATAACATGCCAAAAAACTGCCAATTCACACCATATTGGCCATATATCAAAAATATGCTCAAAATCGAAGTTACTACTTATCCGAAGGCTCCAAGCATGCATGGAATCGAAGTCTACTATTCATGGAGGATAGAGACCAAAGGCCAATGCCCATGTACATCCCCATTTTACCCTCGAAACCCTTTCGGATATGGGCGCCACGCACTGCCCAAGTCAGCCCATGATCTTGAGACCAATTCTTATAATCCTTCGTGCGCCAAGCCAAATGGAGTACGCGATCCGGCATATGGTGGTGTTCAACTCCGAAGCATATGCCAACATATGAACAACATACCATGGTTCGACTCTCCATAGGCTTCTTGCTGTTAGCTGACCAGGTGAGTACACAAAACGCAAAAATGAGCAAAAATTGAGGTCAAAAACATGAAAATATGACCAAATACAAAGTTGTCATGATAGTATATCTCTATGCTCACCCATGATATCCGCTCATGGTTCAATACACAAATGATTGGAACCATTTGCGAACAATTCCCCCACTTGGATCCCCAATCGGGCGCATGGAGATACCTTCGCCACTAATATCTACATGCCCCATGAAAATGGGAGTGCACCCATGGATCTCTTTGTCAAACATACCATGAGCAATACATACGCGGTAGACTTGGTCTAGCGCTTTGAATTCCACAATTGGGACATGGGCAAAGCCCTTGTCACGTATGGCTCCCCATCTCTTCGGCCACACGAAGATATATAACATGGACGTGAGCATATCAAACATATACCATGCATATAACAAATACCCTCAAAATGTGGCTCCCACCATGATATGCCATGTCCCTCCATTGACATAACTTCACGTTAAAAATACGTAGGAACCCAAGGAAAGTTGCTATGCAACCCCAACACCCATGCGGCACACTCGAAAGTCGCATTAAAATATTCGGTTGCACGGTCCAAGAGTTATATATCACTTTATACCTTCTTGACCCTTTTCCCTTGCTACACCGGGCATGTGTGCGAACCAAAGGCGTTTGATGCTTCCTAAATTAAGTTGAGACCAAGGCAGTTCCAACCCAACCTTCCTTATTCTCATTCCTCACACTCGCGCGTAGATATGGCTCTTCAAAGTGATCCCACGATTCGATTTTGTTTCCCTTATATCTCCAAGTCAAATGGGTGGCAAGTATAAGGGAAACCTGATTCGGGCATAGGGGAAGGAGTATGACCACTCGAAGAAGTCCAAATCAAGTGCGGCGATGTCGAAGTCGAAAATCCGATTTCGACATCACGAAAAATTCGGATTAAAGTTTCGAGTGCTTATTTAGAAAAATGCGGAAGCAACGAACCCTTTACAGATGAAATCTGACCCTTCAGAAACGTTTCCGCCAAAATATCTGGAAATAACAGTTAACCAATCGGTTAACGCAAAATCGCGAGCCAACTGACAGTCGCCGATACATTGACTATCAGAACGAAAGGCTGAAAAATTACGGAAGCATTATGATAATAAAACCCTGTTGATTCCTGATATTCTGCTATATAAATCTCCGCTGGCGGTGCCTCGGTTCTGAATGTGGCCGCTCATAGCCGGAATGGCCAAACCTATCACACTATCACATCGGGTTAGTTCAGGTGGATGGGAGAGTATGATATCAGCCAATGGCGGCTTGCCGGCACATAGATACACACCCCAAGTGACCCCAAGATGGCCACGGGGGTCCGAACCGGCTTCACAACCCAGCCACAGAAGCCCCGGCAGCGATATGAGCGCTGAGTCTGGTGTAGGAAATGTTACATACAGTGCAGCAAAAGAGCGCCAGCCATGGTGAGCGCCCATTTTTCAGTGTGAGGGAAACTATAGGTATTTTAAAGTAGATGTGGAAACCAAGGAAAGGCCAAGAAAAATTCCCTTTTTCCTAAAATGCGACAGTGGTGGCCACCATAGCACAAGGGGGGAGTAAGAAAAAGTGCTTTTCCATTGCTTTGAGGCATACTCTAGTTGTATTAGAGATGCACTGAGCATCCATGCATTTTTATCTTAGTATTGGTCCCACCAAAACTGGTGATAACACATTTTGACCTATGGAACCAAACACCCAATCAGGATATGGAGTGGACCCCTTAATCCCCTTTCAATGTGAAGTAAAACATCTTTTCCTGAGTTGACTGAGAACTGACATATCCAAAGTAGAGCCTATGAATTTATCTATGTTTTTCCATGAATTCTTAGCTATCCTAGTGGTATGCACCCTAGGGGGCTGGGCACCTCTTTTTGAGAGGTCCTGGGTTCAATTCCTGGTCAGCCTAGCTAAGTAGGAAGATCCCATGTGACATGGCAGTGACCTCATCGCCACATGCCCTGCCACCTCAGCACATATGGGACCCAAAACAAAGAGTGCACATCTCCTGAGATGGCACTATGGAGAGAGAGTGACCTTGGGGCAATTTTCCAACTCTTTTCCAAAACATTTCAGCTATCTTTGTGAATATGCATTCATTTGTGACCTGAGTTGCAGTTTCTGTGAATATCCAATCATCTTTCACTGTTTACACTGCAGCCCTTCATGCTTTGATCCTGATCCTCTTCTCTTTGCATACTATTGGCTTGGGTTATCCTGGATTGACTCTATTTCTGCAAACAAAAGGTTTTCATCTTCCAAAACAAGCAGCAGGAAACCCTACACCAACAGCAAGCAGCAGGAGAGGCAAAAACACAGTGCTGAAAAAACTATAAACTTTTCCTTAGGGTGGATTGCAATGAAACACATGCGCACAAAGATATGTATGTGGTGTCAAGAGTTTGTTAACCGTTGAAAGGTTGGCGACCAATGTTTTTCGATGGCTTCTAGGACAGATTCAAAGTCATGAGATCAAAAGCACATTCGCCAAAACCTCAAAGATTGAGCGAAATGTACAAAAAATTGCAAAAGGTAAGAGCACCTGGAAAAAAGTGTAGGTCTAAGTGTTTCAGAGTGCATGCTAAGGTGGCCGGTATAAAAGGCAGGATTGGCAATGCGCGCAAAATGCATTTTGAAACATTTTGATGATGAAAAGCATGTTTAAAGAGTAATTGTTATTCATGTTCAATTACCATATTAATGGCCATCTATGTGCATTTTGTTATGTTATGCCACAAGTGCCTACTTTTACATGTCATTTTTGATTTGGGACTTGGATTTTGGTCATACCGTTTGGAGCCGACTGTCGTGGCGCAATATGTAATGGAATATGCCGCAGATTGGTGCTGGAGGTTTGGAGATCCAATGGAGCATGGTAAACAAGTGGATACTTTAAACAAGTCTACCTACAAAACAGGCATCTGAGTGCTATTTGGTGCTTGTTGGTGGTCTATGCGGTTCAATTAGCCTATGACGTCAACCAGTCTACGTTGCTGCTACGGCGAACAGTGTAGCTGATGATGAGTCACTTCGTGAACCGTGCGCTAGATACCACCGCGAAAGACACAGTGCATACTCCAGTGTTAAAAAGTTCAAAGATGCTGACGCCCGGCCGGGTGCGACTGTCTTTTAGTTCGAACAGACTGTGCCCCGGTTGCGGTTTGCGAATAACGAGGCCCAGAACAGGTAAATGAAGTCGCATGAATAGCTCCGCAAAAGTTAGCCGCTGCGATTGCAAACTGATTGCACAGAAATATTTTGTACGGTCAGCTCCCGTCGCATCTCGTAGGCGAGCGAAACCTGTTGTAAACTTACCTTTTTCTTTAATTGCCTACCACTGTTGCATCAGGTTAGTCCGGTTGAGTGTGAGTGTCCCGAGCACTAGTAAAGAGTCCAACAAGTGCCTTTGATGTTCATGTCTACCACCAAGGAGCTTGCTTTTGAGATGTGGCAGATGACTTGTTTGCGCAGTAAGACTGCATCTTGAGGAGCGAGTACTGCGAGAGATGTTTGTTCGATGACATACATGTAGAGTGCTCTGCGGCGGTCACATATGTGCTTATCAAGAGTGTTGGCCGTGGTTGACAAGCGCGATCGGCCGAGTGCTTTCAAGAGCGGCGTGGGTGGCTTCTGGCTAAGAGCCGTGTTAAAAGTCCATGAATGAGCAACAATTTCTCAAAATATTGGTTTCATCTGGAGCAATGGTATTATTCTTTATTGGAGTTTGGTTGGGACATTGGGAGAAAAATTATACATGGAGCTTGATCACTTCCAATATGGGTGAAAGACACTTAATGGCTTAACTTTAATTGAAAAGGGGGTTTATCTATTGTATTATATGCCTTGAGTTATTGTTTGTTATTCCATTGTTTCTTCTTTGAACAGTTTTTGTAATATAGCACAACATGGGTCTTGGGCTTTGCTTTATCTATTTTTTCTGGCTAGTGTCATTGAGATTAAGCTGTTCAATAATAACGGGAGGCCCCACCCGGATGGCTGGAAGCCACAGAGCAAAAAAAAGCTATTCAGTAATCTGCATTTTTCTCCAACATATGGTCGTTTAACAGAAAAAGAATAAGATTTTCAGACTCAGCATAAAATTCCGCATCCATGTGGTGGTCATAAGACTATTTCATTTTTTTGACCATTTTTGCCCGTGAGCGCGCCGCTTCCACTATGGGCGATGCCTACTGAGTTCTGAGGTCATCAGGGAAGTTTCTACTGAGTTCCCCAGACATAAATGAATTATTTCTTGAGCTACATAAAATTCCTGGAAGACATTTAAAGTGATTTTCTATCCTTTTTTATCATGGAGAAACCATTTTTCTTTCGTCTGTTTGATTATCTTTGCAGGAAGCCTGATTTCTGAGATATACCATTTTTGCTCTGATCTGAAGTCCCCATTCACTGTCACAAAGTGTAGACTAAAGTCGTTTTAAAAATTCTGAGTGGTCCTGATGCATACATGCATGCATACGAGCAAACACAAGGCCCAACATCACCCATTGTTCGTCTATTCATTGTACAGCCCTATCAAGTTCTTTATTTATTTTATTGATCCCATTTCTGCTCGTCTTGGAGTCTTGGTCTGGTTTCATTTTCCATCGAAATCTTTGAGTACTTGAAATGGAGCAGGAGCAAACACCAAAGCAAGTGCAACCAGAGGATACTGAGACTGTTCAAATAGAGGAACAAGATGCAAAGCGGGAAGTTAACAGTGGTAGCAGAGGTATGGATGCTACTGTGCACGATATCGATTCCACACGTCGAAGCGTCGATCTCGCGAGTTCTAACAACGTCGACGATCAACAAGCATCATTGGGGTCTTTCGTTCACGGAACACAAGAAGACGATGGGGCGAATCAAGAAAGGCAACCTTTATCTCAATCATATGAAAGTTATCAACCCATGGGAAAACAAGAATTGGATTCTATGGGTGATCCTTATGCTTTATTATTGGCTGGCTTGGTAGAATGCGAGGGTGTTTTACGCGTCGAAGAAGAGAACATGTAGAATTTCTTTTATTTACAAGAAATGCTGGTTTTCAAGACCGCAGCTTCGATTCAAGAGAGGGAGGCGCGCAGACACTTGACCAGTTCGATTCCAGGTATGAGTTCGCCGAGTTTCCCCTCAGGATCTAGTACGACACCTGTTCCTCTCAGTCCGCCGACCATTATTCAGGAACCTACGTCGTCACCAAAGGATCACTGTTCAGGAGACGATCACAGAGTACCCGTTTGGTTGTCGAGTTCCGAAGTTGGGCATGATTTCTCCTTTGTCTGCTTGTCTTTTCATGTCTCCGTGCTCACATCGCTGGCCTTTGCGGAAGTTGCAACACCCCACTTAAGGTCTCTACCCAACTTTTGTTTGCTAAGTTTTGCACTTTGGTTGCGTTGCTTTGGCACGACAAGTACCATTTTCTATGGTACGCCGAAGCCCGCGTGAATACGCTGCTTTTGTACACACTCCTTGGAGCACTGCCGTAGTGGAGACACTACCCTTTGTTGGGTCTAGCACCGTTGCTTTGGTTTTTAGCGATGCGTGCATCCGTACGATATGCAAATGAGAATTTTCGTTTTTTACGAAGGTATGCAATTGCCTCTGGGGTGCTTCTAAAAGCACTGTTTATGCACATGCATATACATTGTGCACAAGCCTTCCTTTTTGAGCGACTGCTTCATTTTGTAGCATATTGGCAGTTATGGCCATGGATAGATAGCAGTGCCAGTGTTGGTTGGCAGCTGTTTGTATCGAAGGGCACAAGATACAAAGTTCCAAAGTGCTTGGCATTGTTTCTCTTCGTACAAGTGTGCCAAAGTGCTCACTTGTGCTATTTGATATTCCGTATACTCTTACATTAAAATGGCTGCCCTTTTTTGCCATGTGGCTTTCAGAAACAATGCAGGAAGTTTTATGAACAATGTGAGCAAGCCTACAAAATTTTATGTCACGTGGAAGTTGCATATCGTTTGAGTGCAGGATGACTCTAAGCTTCTCGAGCCTCCACAGATGGGCAGACCTCCCTGTGGGTTCGGCCTTATGTGTGGGTAGCAAGGTCAACAAACACTACTGAAAGCCACAATACTAAAGTTTCTTTTGCCATGTGCTATTGTGGCAGTTAAATTTCCAAAATTGGTTGTACCAAACGGTTTTGGTCTCAGACAGATATCGTAATTCAAAGGACAATTATTGTACGACCACGACGGACCTTGCAATGTCGAGCTGTGAATCGTGACACACGGTGAGCATGTCACCACAGCCCCAAACCGCATTGCCTACTTAGTGTTCGTCTAACTTTGTGATATGATATCGATGTTTAAAGAAAGAAAATTTGACCACAGTTCGTAAAACAATGTTATTGCGTATTGTTATGCTCAATGCCATGATGATATTTGGTAGCAAGACAACTAGTACTTTTAAATAAAACCATTTTTCATGAAAATTGTCATTAAAGTAAATGAGTTTGCCAACAAATGTTTTTAAAAATTACCCACTTTGGCAATGAATTGTCTTTCGCTACCCAACTTTTGCCATCTATCATGAACGAGACCATACGAGTTGGAACGCAAGGGTCAAAAATACTTATAAATGTGTATTTCATCATTTATTGTCGCTTATTGGTATCTAAGCTTGTTTGTCGTAAATTAATCGGACACAATGTATGATTGAAATCAATCCCGAAAGTTTGCACCCATTGCGATGGTTTGATTAAAATTAGTTTTAACAATAACCGATTGTGCCAATTGTTTTGAAAAAAGCTGCATATTTTTGCTGATAACGAGGTTTTTTTAGTCAATGGTAAAACTCGGTCTGAATTGTAAACAGCATGAAGGTGTATCTTGGCATCTGCTATAAAGTATACTCTTTGCATGACGCCATGAAAAAGATTTTTGCGTATGCGTATCTAACTCGTATAGCTAGCTACCTTGTATATGTTGCAATTTGATTTCTTTTTTGAAACGGTAACAATTTTAAAAAAATCAATAGAAGTACATTCAAGATTGCGAAATGGTTATGACTTGTTCGAAAATTTTTTTAGTTTGGGACATTGGCATATATAGACAAGATGGTAAAGGTGTTTGTATTTTTGATAAATGCCGTAGATTTGGCCCAAATGTGTCAACTCATTTCTGAGGTAGGCGGAGGATTTTTGTAGCCAAACCAAAAGTGTACACAAAGCAGGCTTGGAACGAATTTTTTCAAATTTCTACTTGATCGGCATTTTTTACAAAAAATGTCAACCAATCTATTTTTTGTTTGTGTATTCAGCCACAGCTGTGGAGTTGGTGTAGCTGAGCTACGAAGGCGAATATAATTGATCTGTCATAGCCAATTCTGTGAACCCAAAAAGGCATCCGTCACAATATTGAATCATCATTGTATGTGTAGTTGTAAGAAAAGGTTGTGTAGTTGCATGCTTCTAGCTTTTTGTGATTCCCATGTTCATGATGATGATTAGTCTTGCCATCTTGTCCATGCATTGCCTGCTCATAATTGAAAAGGTTGGGTGATCAAAGAGTGCAGGGCCATGGTATGTAAAGACTGATTTAGCAGAGACTTTCTAAAGAGTGAACTCGTAGACTCAACTTGTGAGGTTACTTTGCCCCGATGTATGAATCTTCATCAAATGTTGGCAGTAAGGTGCGCTCAGGCCTTGCATTAAGCCTTCGCACACTTGACGACTTGGCGAACTGCACCGAAAATGCAGATACGATAAATCAATGAAACGGAGATATCACCTCTCCCGAGACAAGAATATCCACATGGGGATCATCGTGGTTCGATGTGTCGAAACCTTGCGACTTTGGATTGTGCAAGAATCTCAGAGAGCGCTGGCGGCGGGGGAAATCTACAGATCAGCAAGTCGTTCCGCGATCCATTGCTCTGCTCAATGTTGAGATTTCTCCTAGGTTTGAGACCCATTCCCCTCATTTATCAACATCATTCTGGAATCTGAGCACTACCATCCAGCATTCATCGGAACCACGCCCCATTTTTCAGGACTCCTCTTAGTTGAGGCGGTATTTTGTACCACCTATTTTAAGGAGACATTCGGATCTGACTGGGAAAAGACATGGACACCGTCTTCCAAGAAGTCTGATTACGGGAAATGGAAGTTGACATCCGGAAAATTCTACGGAGACAAGGAGAAGGATCAGGGAATTCAGACTTCCCAAGACGCTAAGTTCTATGCCGTCTCTGCTAGCTTTGACGAATTCAGCAATGAGGTGTTAGATTTGCCATAACTTGGTCACGTCGACGGAGCCTGTGGCGGTAGGTTAGCACGTCAGGTAATTAGGCCATTTTTGCAAAGCAGAATTGATCCACTACCCATTCTAATGCAGGGCAAGGACTTGGTCATCCAGTTCAGTGTGAAGCATGAGCAGAACATCGATTGCGGTGGGGGGTATGTCAAAGTCATGCCCACCACAGACGCCGCTCAAGTCGACGGAGACTCGAAGTACTACGTCATGTTTGGTCCAGACATTTGCGGTGCGACGAAGAAAATCCACTTCATCTTCCACTACAAGGGTAAGAACCTTTTGTGGAAGAAGGAACCCCGATGTGAGACGGATACTTTCTCGCACGTTTACACCGCCATCATCAAGCCGGATGGCACTTATGAAGTGTTGGTTGATCAAGTCAAGAAGGAGTCTGGCACCCTTGAGGAAGATTGGGATTTCCTGAAGCCAAAGACCATCCCCGACCCCAACGACAAGAAGCCCAAGGATTGGGTTGACGAGGCCGAAATGGCTGACCCTGAGGATAAGAAGCCCGATGACTGGGATGATGAGCCAGAACAGATTGCTGATCCAGAGGCCACTCAGCCTGATGATTGGGATGAAGAAGAGGATGGCAAGTGGGAAGCCCCGATGATCTCCAACCCGAAGTTCAAGGGTGAGTGGAAGGCCAAGATGATCCCCAACCCAGAGTACAAGGGTGTCTGGAAGCCAAAGGAAATCGACAACCCTGAATACGAGGCCGACGACAACCTTGGAAAGTACACAGACGTCGGCTCTGTTGCTTTCGATTTGTGGCAGGTGAAGTCAGGCTCCATTTTCGACAACGTCATCATTACTGATTCGTTGGATGAAGCCAAGGATTTCTACAAGGAGACCAACGGTGCCACCAAGGATGGTGAGAAGAAAATGCAAGAGGAGAAGGAGGCTGAGGAAAGGAAGAAGGAGGAGGAGGAGCGCAAGAAGCGCGAGGAGGAGGAGAAGAAGTCCGCATCTGAGGACGAAGATGACGTTGATGAGGAGGAGGAGGATGATGAGGAGGAGGATGACAAGAAGGACGAATTGTAGGCACTTTCCACATTTCTGCGAGGGCCCAGATGCAGCAGCACAAGGTTCCAAGGTGCAGCATGTTGGCATACCTCCACCCGCACCACCCTGTGATGTGGCGAGGTGTGCAACATCGAGTCCCCGGTTTGGGACCCATTGATCTTAATGGTGAACAACACAATTCTGAGTAGTAACCTGTGTTTCGCAACGTTGTATAAAGCTCTGGGACCCATTTTCATATTCCAGTTTTGATCTTTGACCTTATGCTGAACAACATCACACAATATAATGAATCGATAATCCAACGACCGATTTCCTGTTGGTGTTTTCCAATGTTTGTTTGCCAACCCCCCGCAACAACAGTTCTCCCATGTGCTGGAAACAAGACAGGAATTAACAGAGGAAAAGGGGTTTGTAATAAGCTGCCAAACCCTGCTGAGGAACGGCCACCAGTTTCATTAGTTTTTCACCAGTGCTTGCTCTATGCAAACGTTTGGTTGCTGCAAGAGACAGGAGCGCCACATGGCGTATAAGTTGACTGGTCGGGGCAACTTTCCCCCACAGGCACCATCAGGAGCTGTGAAATCAATGCTTCAACACGAAAATCAGGCCATGCATAGAAGCCAGACGGTAAATGTTGCAAGTAATGCTGACCCGAGGCGATTCCAGCGTCATACTGGAGATGGAGTGGTATTCTGTGCACCTGATTGACCCCGGGGGTTGTGCCATTTTTTTTTCTCCTCTCCAGTTCTTGAATCTGAAACAAGAGTTAATGAATGGATGGAACCCTGTCCCCATCACCATCATGCGGTGGCAAGGGGGGTTGCAGCATGCTGAAACAATGCATCCAGCTCTCAGCTCTGGTTGCTTGATCTCGGTTCTGCTATTCATGAGCTAGCCAACAATGACGCATTTGGCACAACACTGTGGCTTTGACAAAAATCGAAGGAATTTTTTTTTGGCGTGGTGATGTTAGAATGTCTCTCATGAAATCACAAATTCGGGGCACATGAGACATGTGTTAACACAGAGGTATAGGAAAAAGGAATGACTGGGAAGGAGCAGGCGAAAAAAAGGGACACATCTCAGTCAACACTGGAAAACAGATGCGATTGTATGAAGCACCACCAAGATATGCACTTGCTGGTGTCACCTGTACCAAAATTTGAAAATCTGGGAATCTTGTGCTGGCTGCCTACGTAATCACTGGGGTTTCAATGGTCGGTACTGATGGACTGCAGTGTCTAGGCAGAGCATTCAGTCTATCAGTACTGGGGAGCGAGGGGGGGGGCTGGTGGCAGGGCACAGAGCAAACGGTTACCCTTCCCTCGGGAGGGCTTAACTGGGGCAATTGACAGAACAAATCTAACACCATTGAGACATGGAATTTGGTAATTTTTCATTTTCTGGGCATTCCGACGAGAACATTTGGCGTACAGACTAATTGTTTGCCAGGCTCTGTAGGTTGTGAGCTGGTAAAAGGAAATTTCTGCACCTTTCAGTGTGCAGGCAGATTGATAAATTCATTGAAAAATTCCTCGAAGCACAAGACTGTTGGAGTACTGAATTATCCATAAGTTCGTTCATGGAGTTTTATTAGACCATGTTGTTTGCAATGCCTACCTGACACCATGGGTTGTGCCTCACATTGCTCAGGCTGACCTAGTGGTGTGCATGGGCAGACATGTGAAACTAGAACGCAAATGAAAAGCCATGTGTCACAAGCGAAGGTTGTTTTTGGGCAACGTTATGGCACTTTCACACACTCACATTTGTCGGGTGTCGAGCATTGGTGTGTTGGAAAACTCCAAATTAACTTGAGTATTCGTGAGGCACTGCTTTAGTTGGGAATATGGTGTATTTCACAAGTTACATTTGCTCTCCAAGCCCAAGAGGTGGTGCCCCAAATGAACTTGACTTTACTATTTGCGTGACGGGAGCTATCTCTGTGTTGAGGACCGTGAAACCGTTTGATGTGTTTCTGTATTAGTGTGTTTTGGTGTAAAGGTGCAAATCAGCAACCTGCCCTACCAACTCATCTATGCGCTGCTTCACAAGACCCTCCATGCGCGAGCGACTAGTTGTCCACAGCGTCAAAATCCACACGAAGCATATTCTAGGCTGCACGCGCTTGGATACATTGGAGCGCACAATGAAAAGCTTGGTCGTTCAATGGGCTAGTGCCTGGTGCAATGAGGCAAAAACTTGGCAGCTAATTGTGACCTGGTGGGAGATAGTGTTGAACAAGATTCCTATCCGTGACTCATTTCATGCGGTGCTGGACCCTCCGCGGGTCATTTTCTTTGGACCACCTGAAAGTGATCCACTTGGTGCTAGTTTTGGTAAAGGAGAACAAAGTGGGGGCAATTGTGATGAACCACCTGCATCTAATTTAGGTGATGTGGTGGATAGTGAGGACGCTTCCGGCGATCTCTTTGTAGTGCTTTCCCAATCTTTCTGAATTCTTGTTCTCCGCGCTTCATCAAGCAGAAGGCAAAGGTGTGCCACCCCGGCTCCGGATCGGAAGTTCAAGGCTGCCAAACGAAGCGTATTGCACGAAAAAAGGGACTCCGGCAATAGAATTTTTTTGTGTACATGAAGATCAGCTACTAGCAGTCTTGATTTTATGTTAGATACTTAGTGTCTTTACATTGCTTTGACATATTCTTTAACGTAAATTTCTCTTTTTGTGCCCTGTAGTGTCTGACCGATTCCGAAGCAGAATCTCCAAGGTGGTGGGAGCAAAAAGTAGCATCAAGGGGATGTGACTCCTCTTGAGCTTTGTCTATTTATTTAGCCTTAGCATCAGTGTGTGGATCCATGATCTCTATATTTTAAACATGTGAGTCAATCCCAGTTCGGATATGTCAGTATACAGCGAGATGAGTGGTAGACAAAATATGTCTGCAGGAACAGTAAGACTGCTATTTCTGGAATAGCTATACAGTTCCACAAGATGTAAGAGTTGTTCCAAAAGACGTGATACGTCTACCGGAACAGTAAGACAAAAAGTTAGATGTAGGATCCACCTCTACCAACCAACTCCAGCCCAGACCCACCCACTATGTTATATTATGTTATCATATGTTATGTTATGTGTAACCATGTGCAAGAGACATGTGTAATGTGTGTTGTTTCGACATATGTATGTGTCTTCATGTGATTGATTCAACAAACCAGAAGCTGCAAGAACTCTGGCAGAATATTTTCTCACTGCTTCTTGCCCGTGCTGACCGTCGGCATTGCTCTCCTGTGATCCGTCATCTATGATGCATCCCACAGTGTTCCAGACAATTTCGTTTGGTGGTCATCTGTTGAATTTTTTAGCGAAATATTGTTTTGTTGCAAGAAATCTACTTGGAGTTGGTAGAACTACTGAATTACTGAATCAAGGCACTGATTGTTGTTCACGCCGAATGGTCCCATTTTTGTTTTCAGTAGTTCATTATGCTTTAGCATGTTTTAAAGTGCATTTTTTCCATGCTGAGCTGAGCTACACACTGAGTAGCTCCCTCCAAAGCTAGTAGATCTTGGGAGAAGGTGCATCGATGTGTTGGAAAGTGGCATGAGGTAGTCCCAATAAGCTACGGATTGCACACAGCACCCAAAGCACTCTGTTTTTGTGTATCTCCACAACTCCGCACTCCCCAAACCACGACGTCGCCAGCTCAAGCTTCAAGGCCTGGCGGACCGATGAATTCTACTATGGTCACTCACGACAGCCAAATCATTCATCGCAGCAAAGGCTGTGGGTTCAATAACACGCCCCCTGCTGCTGCAGCTGCGCGACCCGCACAGTGATTGGGCTGTATGAAAAACCTTTTGGAACAGTATAGACTGTTGCACAACGTCTAGCGAAGTGTCTTACTGTTCCGGTAGACGTATCACTTCTTTTGGAACAACTCTCGCGTCTTCTGGACAGTATGGAATGTTCCAGCCTTAATAGTCTTACTGTTCTGGTAGACGTATTTCGTCTACATGCCCAAGGAGATCTTCACACCTTAGACATGCACTTCTAGTTTAGACACCTGAGGATCGTTTCGCTTTGCTATCACTAAGATTTAGGCCTCTATGTAGCACGCTTAGAAGCTTTGGCAAGCCATGGACTCATTTTGTAGATACAATGAGGCTGTGCACAACAACAAAGTTTGGCGTTTCCCGCTCCTTTGTATCAACTTCAAATGCATGGCGTACACTGTGCGTTTGGTTGCCGCACTTGCTTTCTTTCCTATTTCTATCTGCATTACTTGGGAACCACTCCCATGGAGGTTCTCATGTGGACACACAAATAATTATGTATTTCACTCTCACTAGCTTACTATCAACTGTCAAGCATACTCGGAGGCTTTCAAATTACAACCATAGCATATTTTCACCCCTTTTGGCCATTGCAGAAAATCTGGTTGGCGCCGCCTTCATGCTCATGCGCATCATCATCATCATTTACAGCATCATGTCATGCATGTCATCATGTCATGCATGAGGCATCATGCATTGCAAGTTTTTACCATTGATACCTTTTGTGAGAAAAACTCAAGGTCCGCGCCATACAGGGCGGTGCAAAACTCCAAATGAAGCCAAAATAGGAAACATGCGGTTTGAAACCAATTCTTAGTGCCAAAATCAGAAGAACCCATGTGCTTTTCGTATCTAAATTCAGAAAAGTACCTAACATTCACCAACATCCTCTTTGCTTTAGCACTTTCAGTAAAAAAAATTGTTTACCAACTACTAAAATTTCAAACTTTTTTTAAATTGAAAGTTTTTCTAAACATTTTTGCTTCCATGTGTCAAGTTTTATTTAACAACTTTTCCTTTTGTTTGTTTTGTTTTTTGTTTCACTTATGCTATACTACTGAATTTTTTTTCAAGCCTCCATGCACACAAATGTTTTCTTGTAAATTTTGTTTCTACAAATTTTTTTCTTTTATAAATGAAACCCTGCTTTTGCCATTGCCCAAACAATGAACCAGAATAAACCACAACATAGCAGGGAGGCATGTTGAATACAGAAAAAATTTATAACAGTGTTTGTGCCCTGATTCAAAGTATACTAGGCTGCAAGGCAGCCTTCCCACCACTGACCCACCACTATGTCACAAGAAAAAAGGAGCAGTGACTCCACTCGCTGTGAATAAATGGATCCTCAGACCCCTGTGTGCATGTGCAGAGTAGACATTACATCAGCAGAGGCACTGTGCCATCCACAGGCCCAAAGCATCCTTCCAAAGTGGACAGCCTTCCACAGAGCCATACCAGCCTTGCACAGCCCCAAAGCAGCCTTCCACAGGCCCAAGGGAACCTGGCACAGGCCGAAAGGACAAACTGGTACACACGGATCTGGGCATAATATATTAACACTCAGAAATAGGGTTAAAAAAATGTGTCGTGGCTCGAACTGCAGAGTTCGCTGACTGCAGAGTCTGCAAAAAAACACACAGTGGCAAATAAATTAGCATGTGTCTGTGTGATGTGATGCGTACAGCTTAAACTGATCGCACCCATCATCGGCGTCACTGCTCCTGTCGTCGTTGCTGTCGTTGATTTCTTCCTCACTTCGGCGCGCTTGTTCCTGGCGTCGCGCCGGCTTGCTGCGCGGTGACGCGTCGCGTCGCGTCGCGCCGGGTTCCCTTGCTACGCCCGCCGTCATCCTCCTTCTGATGTGTGGCATTGCTGCTGCTGCTCTAGCTACATCCACTGCAAAAGGGTCGTCCAACCTAGAGGCAGCTGCAGGGGCAGGTTCAGCATCCTCTCCTGGTTCTGGTTCTGGGGCTTCTGGAACCACTGATTCCTCCTCTTCTCTCTCTTCAACCACAGGGCACACTTCCAGAGGTGGCCCCAAACAAATCACCCCCCTAGGAATCGCAATATCATCAACACTCCCGGCAATGGGAGTCTGATCCAGTCACATCCTCCAAGAAGCAGTGATCTAGGAACTCAACGCAGGGATGTGCATCCACTCACCAATCCAGCGCAGCAGCAACTTCTTCATGGTCCTCTCACTCACGTCCAGCTTGGTCCGGCTCGGCAGCACCTTGGTGTGCACCAGGATCCCGTGCTTCACTGCTGGCTCTCGGATTCTGTCCTGGATGTACTTCCTCATGCTGGGGTTTGGCAACTGATCCTTTGGATTGCAAAGGTGAGACTTCTGGGGAATACCAAAAAAAAACCACATGTCAGGGATCTCCTTCACCATCCACAAGTGCGCACTTTGCTCCTCCCCCTCCGGTTGTTCAAGGAACTCTTTGCCATGGCAGGGAGCCCAGTCCATCAGGACAATTGAGGGTGCGTACACAGGGAGGTCCAGGGATATCTTCGTCGTTTTTAAGCGCACCTCTATCTTGTGCAGCAGCGCAAAAAAGGTTGCGCCACTCTGCGCCTTCTTCTCTGCATACATCTGGACAACGTTCGGGTCAATCCCATCGCCTTGCACCAAACACCTCTTGGACTTTCCACGGATGATCACCTGCGTCAGCAGCACCTTCCCACTCCGAGTGAGGACAGGACACGCCGTCTGTTGTCGCTTGTCGTTCGACCAAGCTACGACGACTCTTTTCTTGTTTGAGAAGCTACCGGGAAACTTGGGCACATACTGCAGCGGCGTCTCATCCTTTGCGAGGTGCAGATCCTCGATGATTGCTGCGTCCCATGGGATGCCAAACCTCTTTGGGTTGCTCACGACCGCGTTGTAGGTTTCGCACCACGCATTCTCTCGGATCAACTCTTGCTGATTGGACTAGTCGATCGCTCGTGATGCATCTGACAAAATGGTGGAAGTGGCATCCGTGGCGGCGAGTACAACCACGGTGCAGCCGTCACACCTTCTCAGACCAAACCCGTGTCTCTTTTTGAACTTGCTCGCCCAGTCTCGCGAGACGCTGAAGTGCTCGGTCTCTGGTCTGTGTGCCCGCACCACCTCTTGCGCCAGCGCTTGGATGACCTTGATGTCAAACACAATTCCTTCGGCTTGGATGGTCTTGATGTACTGAACAAGACAGAGCCGGTTGGTCAGGACCCGTTCACTGCGGCCTTTAGCGCCCACTACATAACAGCATACTTCCAACATGTCATTCTCCTCCTCTGCCGTGAGTAACCCAGGAGCTCCTTGTCGGCGAGAGCCCTCGCCATTCGTGAACTGCTACCGCCAAGTGCAAAGAGTGCTGAACGGGCGGCACCCGGAGCCATACTGGAAGACAAGAGGAGCAAAGCTTCAGAGTTGTCGCGGCGCACTACGTTGCACAGACGTGGACGGCTACGCGCAGGCACACAATCGCAAAACCAAAGCATTGTATGATGTACTGGCGAGGCTGTTGACAGCCTCTTGTTACTGGGCTTCACTCCACTTCAGCCAAGTCCTGTCGTCGCCAGTTACGTTGAGGCGTCTCTTGGCAGGCGGTGCAGTGCACTGGGATCCTCTGGGACGCTTTTTGTCTGTCTGGGTGGTGCCTCCGTCGTGCGCAGTGCGGAGGCGTTGTTGCAGCTAACACGCAGTGGCATTTGGTTGCAGATATCTTAACATCCCTAATAAATAAAATTTGGTCACGAGAGGCACAAAAACTTCATTAAATTACAGTAAATTACACAACAATAACACCATTGCCTAGAAAACATTAGACGTCTACTGCTGCCATCTAATACCACATGGTATGAAATACGAATCCGGTAAAATCCGAAGGACCTACGCGGGAAATGCTGTAGAAATACGACACAGACACTTACGAATTTCGACATTTTCGGAGTTTTTCCCCTTCGTTTTTTTGCACCCCTCTGTAGATTTCAGTCCAATCTAAAAGAGTCAAAAGAATTTAAATTTTGATCAAAATCTTTTCAACCTACATCACATGATAATTCAGCAACGTCAGCATGAGGGGTATACTTGTGAGACGCTGCCGCATGGCGACAAACAGCGACTAAAGACACTGCAAATAACTAATGCACAACAAGCAACATGCCTGCACATGACAGCGGAGTGCCTCTCACAAGAATACATACGACATGCAAGACATGCATCTTTTCTGACTACGAACGTGTGATTCCATTTTTGAATCTAGTTCTAAAGCGCAATACCATTATTTCAATAAGATTTATGTCATCTAAACATGGGCAACATACATGTGTACGGCCGTTGAAACTCACATGCTACGGAAGAAAAAGTTTTGAGTTTGCGTTTTAAATGTGCGTTTTGCCGAAAAACCGAGCTGTGTAGGTGTATAAAAGGTCAAATATGTCACTTTGTTGATTTGTAGGCTCCTGCGACACTCAAAGTTGCCAAAATTGACAATCATTGATTTTACAGAGCCAGTGCCAAAAAAAAGAAGGATTCCAGATCGCAACAAACGTTGCACTTGCAACTCTACAACATGACTTGGCCCTACATCTAACTTTTTTGCTTTGTTTTGTGCACAAAAATTTGGAATGATTTTCCGCTGCCATTTCCGCTGCCATGTGTGCCAACCCAACATAAGGCGTAAAAATGGTTCCTTAGATACAATGTAAACAATGTGAAACTCATTGCATGCAACAATAACGATAAGGAAGCCATGCTCACCGTTAATGGCCACTGCACCATTTGACACTTTGCCACTTTGGACACTTTTTGTTGTACGTTATGGTCTGCAGAACTCCATTGCTTTTGAAATTTAATGTGTTGTCAAATCGTAGGAGCAGAATATGCAGTGTTTTTTAGTGTTTGTATGCTACACGGTATTTCATAGTTAATTTTGAGCTCTGTTTTTGGTATACTTTATGAAATATCTCTTTTGCCAAAGAGCTGCATTCTCTATTTATGGTTAATTGATCACTTTTGAGTCGAATGACTGGTAGTGAATCCAATGTGAATGCCGTAGTAAAAGGCAGAAACACTTTTTTTGAACAAAACTATTGTTTTCACAACATGGATAGCATACATGCGAACAATCCGTGTTAACATGGATAGGTTTCATGGTACATATTCTGGATCTATTTTGCAACTAAGGCCCTGTGGTACACCCAGGTTTTGGCGCATGTTTGCATCCCCATCAATGGTAGGATTCTTAGGCCGGGGCGATGGCGATATGTTCAACATGTGACGTGCTGCTATGTGATTTCTTGAGTTACAAGATGGCTATGTGTTCGGTTTGTGAAAAAATTCAGCACCGTTTGCAATTTGCATGGTGTGCACCATTGTGTAGCCAAAAATTTGGGAGATCCATGGTGCTAGGCAAGTAGACAAACGATAGGAGTGACAGGTCTTGGCCTGAAAGTGAACACAGGAGATAAACACTCTTCCCACTATGGGCTTGTTAACAACCAGGTCACCACCACTCACCGACTGAAAAACGGGCAAAATGTGAAGTCACCAAACCCACCGACAAAGTCGGTGACCTTACAGCCCTGAGTGACCCAGACCATACCATGATCTACAAATGCAAGGTATTTAGGTGACTAAAATGCTCAAAACCATCTCTTGCCCTGTCACTGACCTTGTCATCAGGCCCATGCAAAAGCTGCTGCAGGGTGGAGCCATATGCAAACACTAGTTTGTGTCCATTTTGAAAACATGTGCAATAATCACACTGCAGTTTCCAATAACTATTTCATGGTACCATGTGCAAAGCATATTCAGGCCAGTCTTCATGAACTTATCTAATACAAAAATCACCAAAAATATGATGGGCATCAGATTTGTGGGCTACGCTGGATTTGGAGAGGTGGCATTCCAAGGCAACACATAACAGAATAAATGCACCAGAGCCAGTAAACATGCGTCTGACTGAGGTCAACACCACGGGAGCTGAAACTGCAGACAACCAGAGAACTACACTCAGACTCAGAACACTTATATTCGCTGCCTGGTCAGTGCAAATGCTTGCGAACAGGGCACATTGTGCCACCAGAATCAAGCGTAGGGGACAGCCAAAATTCGTTCATTGTGGGTGGGCTCGTTTGCAGACTAGATTTTGGCAACAAAGGCATCATGAACGTGAAAATGTTTCCAGCTACCCATCAAATGTGTTCAAAATCCTTGCCCAATAAAACGGCAAAAAGAATGGTACCAGCGCGTCTTTTGCCATTTGTAGGGGAATTGAAGGTTAGAGATCCCGGGCATTGGATGTTGCTCAACATCCGGCCTCTGTGCAACACCCCTGGCTCAACTTCAACCCACCATATCATTTCTGAATGCGCATAAAATCCAAATAAATTCCAGGCCCCAACCTGCAGCAACCAGCCCCCCCCCTTCAATGATTCTGGGAGCAATCAGTACAAATGACATTGAGGTATTGAATGAAAAATAATCGGAGGGGGGTCAAATGAGACCAAAAGGTTAACCCATATCTGGGAGGCTGATTTCGCCACCAAAGACAACATGCAGCAAAGGCCAGTGGGATTAAACTTCCAAAACACTTTACACCCCATCCTGATTTGCTGCGTCACCGACCCCGCCATCCCCGTTCTGACTTAACCCAGGTGGGGGCTGGGTGGACAATTCTGCCTTGCCAGCTCCTGCGTTCCACCCGGTGTGGTGACATCCCGGCCCACCCCCTGCGGGGGGATGAGCCACTTTGCGTTCAAAAATGCAAAAGCGATCATAACCGGGAGGGCGGACCATGGGTTATCGTTGGGCTCAGCTTCGCGTCATTTAGGTCTGGGGTTCGGAATGCGGTTAGGCTTTAAAATATGACTGGTATCTGGGTATGAGTGAATTTGGAGAGGTTACAAGGGATGCACAGTGTCAAAAGTGCAATTGCTGCGACCCTTCGCTCCCTGGATTCCATTCCATCTTCCATTTCAAACTGACCCTTTCTTTTCTATCCACTTGTTTTCGTTCCTGATTCACCGATGTAATCTTCTCCTCCTTTCCATTATACCGCTGCCGACGAGGAATCTACCTCACATGCGTGTTCTCACTTCCCAACCACACGTGCGCGTACCACAGGCTATATCGATCCATATTGACCGTCAATCATCTTGTTTCCTCCGCTTCACGTCTTGCTCTTCATCTCCAGAAGCATTGGAGACTGAAGCACTGCGTGCTCTGTGTGATCGATTTGCATCATCTCCAGACGTTGCCTGCAGAAAAGCGCAAAAGACAATGCAGCTCAGCAATGGGCTGGGAACGTGCCTAGTGAGAGGCTGCAAAGCTGGGGGGGGGGGGGGCATGGCACAAGTGCAGGATTGGGGTTGCCATTTCATGTGTCACACACGCTGCCTCGTAACTATTTTGCCTTCATGCGCAGAAGCGCACGTAACGCCATGTTTGCTCATCATCTTCCTGCTCATGTTCAGCTCATGTGCACACAGTCCTGTTCCTGATATACCTGCCACTCACTCAGCATGAGGGACAGCCGCTCTCCCCTTGCGCAAGGACGTGCAAAGCGGCAGGGAATGCCAGGGATACGGCTCTTCGTACACGCAACACGCACCGACGCAAATTTTGCAAAAGCACGTTGTGGCCCACGTAAGACAATGCAAATGTATGGGATATGGACACTTGGACACCCAAAAAATAGCGTTCCAAGGCAACACGAACCGATGGTCCGCATTTACAACAAGAGTTCCTGCCCCCCTTCTTTCGGCACTGTCAAATAAAATATCTTTTTGAGTGCTGCCGACCTGCCGCAATAATTCTTTCGCACCTATGGCTTCAGCATTGCTTGTTTCGAGGACCAATGGTGCAACCGACATCCACCACCAACTTTGGCGTCAAAATCCCCGAGCTGCAGGGCTCAGCGCTGACGCAGCTGCTGGCCGCAATGCCTCTTTCTTATTTGCAATTACTGGTGATATCTCATTCACCCCCCCTGGGGCATGTGCGACACGCTGCTAGATGCATGGCATGTGTGAAGGGGCGCTCCATACAAGCTGGCTGCTTTCCGTGCAGCATGCCTTGCGTGAAGTGCTTGTTGATCCAGGTCATTTGTGTCTCTCGAGAGTGGGGCGGGAGGCCTTTTTTGGGGGGGGGGGGGGGAAAGCCTAGTTAAGGTAGGCTAAGTGAAAGTGTAGGTGAAACAATTGGTAGACTTACCTTGCTTAGCCAGGACCTACCAAGAGCTGGTGGATTGCAACCACTCAAAGGTACATAACGGATTTTGGGGAGGGAGGTGCGGGGTTTTTCGCCATATTGTACCGCATGATTGGAACGCACATTGTCCACGGAGGAAGGACTGTTCGCCCTACGCAGGCGTAGATGTGTTTGATCCTGACAAAATTTGTTTCTGTGCTGATAACTGTGATGTGGCCATGCGGACCCACCCTCGACGCACAACAACGCTAAGGCTTTTGCCAGGTGTCATACGTCCTGCCCAACAGGGGACGGACGAAGGTCGCCAATTCATTTGTCGTGTATCTGACAAATAAGTTGGTGGCTAGAAATTTATATGACACTGTTTCTCTTTCAGATTTTGACCGGAAAAGCTGCAGTTGGATGCGCAGGGACTGAAAAGAGACTGCTTGAGGTTCCTTTGAACGAAGAATGCTACGCAGCGTACCCCCCGCCCCCCTTGCAAACTCCCGGGTTAGCGCGCGACGGTCTCCTGGGTGGGGGGGGGGAGACGGTCGCCAAGTGACGGTCTCCCGGGGGGGGGGGGAGATTGCAAGGGTATTTCAAGGCAAACTGTGGTACCCTCCACTGATGCAAGCAAAGAGAACACGTGTGAAGCGACTTTCGCGTTGATGCCAATGTGCTTCATCCAACACAAATTTTATTGAGGATCCAAAGGAACAGTAAAGAACTTCTGGGTACGTGTGTGGGCTGTGCCGGTGTTTGGGGTTGCAGAGCTATGGGGGTGACATCCGGTGACTCTGGAGACTTGGGTGATTCAACCGCCACAGCCTCTAGCCTTGAGAGTTGAGCACTCTCATGATCCACCGGAGTGAACATCTTGGGTCTGAAGTAGCAACACAACACACCCATACAACGCCTTTGGAGAGAGAATATCACAGAACACACACAGGTGCTTGATTTGAAGTTATGGGAAAAGTAATGCAAGGCCATGCGTAAAGCAGATGGGCAATACAAACCAGCACAATACATGTTAACTAGAAAAACTTGGAAGTGACGGTCTCCCGGGTGGGGGGGGGGGGATTGCAAGGGGGGGGAGTTTGCAAGGGGGGAGAGGGGTAGGTGTGCGCAGATGCGTCTGTGGAGGTGAAAAAAGAGTTCTGCAGGCCCCACAAGTGGGGAGGGGGTGATATCTTGAAAAGGGGCTGCAAAAATTTCCCCAGAACCAGCATGTACTCTTTTATCAGAAGAGCGACAATTTGCATATCGAACAGACCTCATCATCAGATGTTCCGACCCCATTGGCGGCCTTCTCTTTCTTATCGCCATCCCGATCACCTCGACGTCCTTTCCCGGCCTCATTCCTATCTTTGTCCTCCCCGTCTCGATCTTTTTCTCTGTGCCTACCCGTCTCTCGATCTCTATCTCTTGTCCGTTCTCTGTCCCTGTCACGATCTCTGTCCCTGTCACGATCCCTGTCCCTGTCCCTGTCCCTGTCCCTGTCCCTATCTCTCCCCCGATCCCTATCCCTAGCCCGATCCCGACTTCTACTTCTACTTCTACTTCTACTTCTACTCCCGCCCCTATCCCTGTTCCTGTCGCCGCCCTCTGTCCGTGCTACCACCATATTTCCCCCCACTTCCGAGCTCGTATCCCACAAAGATCTGCGCATGCGCTTTCTTTTCGGCGATCGGGATTTCGACCGCGAACGGGACCGTGATCGGCTTTTCTTGTCATCACTTGCCCGGCCAGGACTGTCCGTAAAGCGTGACTTCCTCTGTGAAAACATCAGCAGCAGGGATAGGCCACCCCAGAGCATCCCTCACCCCAGAGCATCCCTCACCCCAAAGCACCCCTCTACCACATGAGGGCAACCAGCACGAGTACCTGTGAACGGAAACTGTTTACACTAACATGATCGGGGACAGGTCTCGAACTCCAGTTAAAGAGGACACCACAAGTTGTAGCCAAGCGCGCATTATGCCAAAAGATTTTCACTGAATGGCATTCATTTTGTGGGGGGTTTCCACAAAAAAAGTGCGATGGGGAGCTGCGTGATGAGAGCCTTACAGTTCACGAGATGTACTGGCAACCTCTTAGACTCTCTTTGTGATGTATACACCCCTCCCCTGCACGTTAAAGCAGTGCCACTCTCTCCTGCCCTCTCCTGCTGACAGCCCACCCCTCCACAAACCTCAGCAATCCTCTGCAACCCATGACACTTTCCAACCAACCCTGAATCCCAGTTCTCGGGGATGAGGTAGTAGGAGGAGAAAGGTCACGGTCCCAAAATGCTCTGCAGCCTCTCTAGACCAGCCGAATATACAGCGACAACAATCAGTCCATGATCACAAATAACAGTGCACTGGCTGAATTTGGTGAGGGTTCAAGGGCCGGCACAGCTGCATGGTAGGAGGGCAGCTCTTGGATACCAAATTGCCCCTGCCCCAAGGTTTGCATAACAAAATGAAGTATTTTTTTGTTGTTGACAAGAGCATGATTGCACATGTAACCATATACAGTAGACAACGATGGGGAGCCAGTGGGCATTGTGTTGGGGATGTGGGCACACATGTGCAATGCCATGGTTGTAGATCAGCGAAGCTAAAGATGCAAGTGAAACCCCTGGAGGCGTATTTGGGACGTTGGATTGCGATGATTCCGGAAAGGGGGGGTTGATACAGAACACCAATTATCGTGGTGAACACAGCAGTCCAGCAGAGGCCACCACCTGCCGACAGGTAGCCATCTGCGGCAAGTCCGCAAAGGATTCGAGCAGAACTGCCATCAAGAAGTGGGTTTCTCTGAGCTATGGTGTGGTGCCCAAAAGCATGTTGTCTAAATAGGTCCAAGCCTGCAGGTCAATGCTGAGGGAAGAGGACGCCAAGCTCACATCAGCATGCAGAACTACTAATGCAAGCAGGTGGTTATCTGCCACTTCCTTTGATATTGGAGGATTGTTTGGTGCATGCCAACGTTCTTGCCTCCATGTGTGCGCATGAGTGCGTGTGTGCCTAGCTTCAAGATGCACAGCTTCGGCACCTATTGAACAAGAGGATAAACCTAGTTCCATGGTGTCGCCACCTATAAACCAAGTGCTAAACCTGGTTACATGGCTACAAAATGGATGGTTGCAGTGGCGATTGGGGCTTGGTGAGTGCATGTGCAGAACACATAATCTAAGTGGCATAATTGTACATGAATCCACACACACCTAGCACTGCCAACACACAAGTTTCACACAACCCCCTGGTCCATGTTAATGACCCGGGCCATGAGTGTCTATTCCAACTAGGAGGGCAATTTTTTTTGGGGGGGGGTTGATTGTCCATTCCGGCTTAAGGTGGCCACTCACATTTCCTTACGGGGGGGGGGCAGGCATGAATGTTCATTCTAGCTCGGGCTGGGGGGGTGGGGAGATGGCATTCCAGCTGGGGGGGGGGGGGGTTGGCACAAGGCCTCGGTATCTGATTGTTTGCCTTTGGTGGCGCCTATTGGCCTCTCGCCACTGCTCATTCTGACCCTCTGTGGACCCGAACGTGTTTTGGTTGTGTCAACGGAACCCCTAGAGGACTTGTCCTGTTTGACTACTCCAGGGTCGGCTATCCTCGGGGGGGGGGGCTACTTGGCAGGGGGGTGAACCCTTTCAAAGCGCATAGCCTACCAGCGCTATTATATTCTCGTGCGAACACATGACCACATGAACCCCAGGGGTGTGGCCTTGCAAGTGCATGCAACGGTGCTCTTGTATGTGCATCAAATCACCTTGCACAGGTTGTTAGATCAAAGCCAAGCAGGTGTGCATATCAGGGACAACGCCACATACCCCCTTTTGGGGCCTACTCGCATACCCTACCTCAAGGGCTTGAATTGCTTGTTTAACCCCTGGTAAAATCATTATTTTGTCCAATAAACGCATCCCTTTTCGCGTTGGCAACTTAAAAATTGAAGTTTCCGAAACTTCTTTTTTGATATCATGACCACTCACAATGACCATCCAAGCCATGTAAAGCATGTTTTATTCATGTGTTTTTTTTTCGAGGTTGCTGCTTGTTGGTATGCCGGCCGGCATTTGGTCGACAGTGTGGGCCTGCCCTTTCCCCTCACGAGGGGGTGATACATGACTCTGCCGGTCTTTGGGGTGTGCTGTGAGGTCACCCACTCCTGGGGGGGTTTAACGTGGGACCAGCCCTTCCCAACACCCCTCCCAAAGCCACGGCGAGCCAAATCTCCTGCCCCACTTCGGCAGAAGGACACAGGCGGCCAGTAGAGGGGGAGGGGTGCATAGATGAAGGGTGTTGGATTGGGAGGCCTTCCACATCCCTGCCAACCACCATGGCGGGGGGTGCCCGGCCGTGGCGGGGCGGGATAGGCTCCACCAAGTGGGGACGTTTTGGTTTCCGGGCTCCCACAGCCCATGACGGGTACATGGGCAGCCCCCCCCCCCCCCCCCAACTGGGGGGCGGGCACAGGTGTGGGGCGGCCCCATGCCCAAATAAGGGGCAAGTTGCAGGTGAGGAGTGACCCCCTTCCTAGGTTGAGAGGCATCGTCGCAATGCCTGGTTTCCAGGGGCCTTGTACGTAGAATTCAAGATTAATTAGGTGTGGAGCGAACCTCTGCCTAGTTTGGACGGCAAGTTGCATGTGAGGGGTGGCCCCCTCCCTAGACTAGGGGGCATCTGTGGTCGTGGTGCCCAGTTACTAGGGGCCATGTGCCCGGCTCCGTGGGCCTTGTGCCTGGAAGCTAGGTAATGCCACATTGGCGGATGGGGTGAGTAAGGGGTGCCGACCGGAGGCAGACAAGGCCCGTGAGCACTGGGCTAGACATCACAAATGCATTAGATGTGCCTCTACAAGGGATACCAGAGACCTGGAGTGGAGTGGGGGCCGAGGTACTCACCCCCATCGGGGAGCCTAGAGCGGCACCCAAGTCAAACGGGTCCAAGTTCCGAACGAAGGAGGCTGTGAGGAGAGAGACTCCACCATGATGCTTAGACATGGGCGGCCCTCAGGGCTACCTCACTGGCACAGGCAATTCCGCTAGTGGGGGCCGTTGGCACCATGGGGATGTCGAGTGGTCACGATGATCAGCCATATCTCCTCTTGCATGTCACTGCGGCTGTGTGTGTGTGTGTGTGTGTGTGTGGTGTGTCTATGTGACGCTCATATGGTGTATGTGTGTGTATATACTATCGCTCTACAAGTGCTATGGGACGCCATCATCTACAGTGCATGGTGAAGGAGCATCAGGAGTGTTCCCTTCGTGTGTGTGTGTGTATGTGTGTGTGTGTGAGCATATTTGTACCTCCTCCTCCCCTTCTGAGAACCACCAATTGGCTCTAATGGACCCCTCCCACCCCATTTGAATTTTCGTCCTGCCCCACAAACACCACAATCAACAAATAAGAAACGTTTCCCATCATGTGTCTTGTGCCTCCTTGAACATGGAGCAGGCAACGAACAATCACCTGTATGCCACAAAATTGATCTTTTCCTGAGCTGCCCATGTGGGAGATGGTATTTTGCAGGTGGCTACATGTGTTTCTGCTAGATTGAAGCCACGTGAAATGCGCTCGGTTTATGGGCACATGACTCCAATTGCGCTCCAGCAAGCCCTTCCATGGTCGCCCAATGCAAAAGTAGGCCCTGCACGTGACTGACATTTGCAACAGATATACACATTCCAAGCAATCACCACATCTCCACTCTCTAGAACAAAAGTCAAAAAGCAGGGACCGATCCAAAACATGCTGTACATCTGGGTACATCATCAAACCTAACCGACCCCTCCTCAAATCATCCTCAACAAACATCTAGTTTGGCCTGGCGGCGAGGGAGAACCCCCTCTTCTAATTCTCAATTTCGTTTACAGTATCATGTTTCACTTGTCACGCAGAAAAGGAAGCAAGACCGAAAACAGGTCGGGGAGGAGCGCATGCAGCAGACAAGCGAAGCAGAGGACGAGGCATGGTGAGAGGGCAGGCATCACCACAGCAATACATGCAAGAAAGGAGGCAGGCAGATGAGCAAGAGAAGTGGAGAAGCAGAAACACAGAGGAAACCTCATGAGACAGAGCAAAGGCAGTGAGGCAAGACAGATCACAAGGCGGAGACGAGATAAACATGCAGCACCGGGAGAGGAGCAGAGATTTGGGGTGTATCCTCCATTTTCCAGCTGCAAATTGGTACAGTTTGCCCCCCCCCGCCCCACATACACACCGTACAACCGCCCCTTCTTGATCCAACTGCGAGGGGTCCTTTGGGAGAGCTGTGCTGCAACCATCCCAAATTTGTGGAGCAGGCAGAAAGATGTAATACCTTGGGCGGAGGCTGTGGCTGGACTGCAGCCTCTCCCGATGCATCTTCCTCTGCTCCAAGAGTTGGATCCACAAGTACAGGAAGGACCGGAGCGGGCGTGGGCGCAGCTTCCACAGCTGTGTCCCCTGCCCCGGTGCTGAGCTGTTCAATGCTGGGCTGGGCTGCGTCACCTACATACAAGCGGAGGAGGTGTCCCAGAGCTGACGGATGAGATTCATGACTGCCTTGCCCCCGTTCCAGCCAAGAAACGCAACACTCCAGCAGCAATTGAGAGTGCTGATTTGGGTGGTAGGAGGCAAACAGAAGGAGTTGGGGGATGGGGAGCACACGAGGGTAATCCATTTGTTGTACAATATTACAATGACTGGCGCTACGTCAACACTCCAACGTGACTGAGCAGCGGCATTTCGAGAACACTTTCACGCCCTGGTGCATCCCATCATCAGCGTTGAGCTGCTTTGCGCCCACCAGAACATCCCCTTGTACCTTGAGCCAAGGCTCTTGGCTTGCAATGCCCACTTTCTGAGCGCGGATGGCTCACTTTCCTCGCCCCAGGGCTCGCCTCAGGGTGTTCTGCCTATATTACGCATTATACATTGCACCGATATCATCAGAAAAGGGCCCATGCAAGCCAAGGAGGTGGGTTCTGCTGCTGACGTTGATGCTCATGCCATATCGCCTGGCGTGGCGCCCACTGTCCAAGACGAAACTTTGGTTTGCTGTGGATTATGCATCCCTTCATAAGGAGAGAATTTCCAACCTCCGTCCTCGAAAGCCAAGCGGGGAATAGGGGAATCCGGCTCCAGATATACCGACAACCTGTCCAGTATGCAACAACCCGAGCAAAAAAGCTGCTTGTTTGTAGAAACAGGAACGGTACAAAATACCCAAAACGCAAGGCAGTGCTTCTGTAGCAGAGGTTTGGGAAGTGGAAAATCCTCCGCGTTACCTGCGTATAACAACTGCCAAATACACGAACTCGAAGCGAGGATATGGTCACTGTTAGCCAACTGGACTTTGCTCTTCGCGAAACATACTATGCATGTTCAGCTGCAACGATGCAAAACAGCCCTGCACTGTAACTGCAAAAGCTACTGTGTAGCAATGCACCACAATGCCTTTTTTTCTTCCCAGTCCTGGCCCTTTTTGACCCAACCCGAACGATATGCTGGTTAGGACACAGATGCCATGTATGCAATCAAAAAAACGTACCGGAAATATCGACTGTCCCTTCAGACTGAGCGAGGGCCAATTGCTGCAATTGTTGGAATTGCTGAAGTTGCATGAGCTGAGACAAACAAAAGGTACAAACACATACCCTGCATCGGAGTAGGCAAAAATGTCGAAGCATATGTGAAACAACAATCAAGTCGTATCCACCAAAGTGGTCCTCAGCACGGCGAAATATTTAGAACATCCCAGCATCCAGGGCTGGACTTCGAAAGTGGGATTTCTCGTGCACAGTGATTACCATGCACGAAATAAAAATACGTAACTCCAAAGATATTATGTTGCTTCTTACATTCTCAGATTTCAAGTCAGGATTGCAATGTCTTTTCAAGTGTCTGATTGATCTGAATGGTCCAAGCTCCCACACAAATGTTGCTTATGTCTGTGGTGTGTCAACCAACAACTCAACAATCCTTGTTCCACCATCTGCGAATGTTCATGAACAAACGATATTTTGCTGCTCATATATGATGAACTTTGTGGCGCCCCAGTTGCAGGAATGAGGAAGGGTGCAACCTGGGCATGTGCTGTAGTGCCCCAATTTTACCTGTGCTAGGGTGCTCAGGTTGCAGGGTTTAAAGATTCATAATGCAGAGTTTATGCATGCAACAGACGTACCAATGCAGGATCCATAGACAGTCCTGATGCCAAACCAGCAGCCAATTGGTCATGCAGCTGTTGCAACTTCAGTGCCTGTTCCAGATGCTGTGGTTCCTGTGGGTCGGACAAAGATAAGAAAGTCACCAACAGTCATGCGTGATTCAACATGAACGAGCATTCCATTGACAACCGTGGCGTGGAAACATGCACAGCTTCTCTGGTGCTACCTGGGCGTGGATCACATACACAACATGACACAGCAGGAGAGGAGGAGGCTATGCGGCCAATCATCACTACCGCTCGACAACCCCATGGTGCTGACAGCCCCCTGTCTACGCATCATGGTAGCACCTCTCTCCTCATAGTCTCCTCTGCATGGAACATGGTCCTCGCATGGGTGTCGCCCGGGCCCTGCGTAGGGGGGGGGGGTATTCTGGCCCCGCCTCCAAGGGGGGCGTTCAGTCCGCAGCGCTTGAGGGCCTCGGCTGCCTCCGGTCTGCACCCCTTACACTTCACGTCCGCCCACCCAGCGCCATGCCCCAGAAGCCACTGCCCCCTGCAAGGGCAGGGTAGGATTACCTCTGCATCCCCAACCTCCAACTGCCTCTGGGGCCTCCCCTATCCTCCCACAGAGGACTCAGGTTCCACAGGCGCCCATGAACGGGTTGGTGGGGTTGGGTTCTCCAGGGTGGAGTATGCTCAGCCACGAGTGACCCCCAGTCTGGGGAGGGGCCTGCCTGTACCGCCTCCTTGTTTGCCCCCCCAGTTGGGGGGTTTGGCATGAGGCCATGGTGTTGGTTTGCTTACCTTTGGCGGCGCCTATTGGCATCCTTCCATGGTGCATTCCGACCCTCTGTGGGCCCGAATGTGTTTTGGTTGTGGCAACGGAGCCCCTGGATGCCTTGTCCTGTTTGACTACTCGAGGGTCGGCTGTCCCAGAGACGGGCTGTTGCCCGTGCTGTTGACCAGGTGCACCCAGATGCACACTCCAAGTGCATGCTGGGTTTGCTGACTCCAGCACTGACTTGTGCGCACTGGTGTGTGCATCTGCAGGATCATTTTCCTGCCAGGGGCTTCTAACAATCACAATGATTCTTTCCCTTTCGTGCTTTCCTTTGCCTGCGCTCTGCACCATTTTCGGCGACCACGGTCTGCCCTTCCCTGTAACCTCCCCTTGTGTTTCCCTTTCCCCCTGCCCAGTTTCCTCTGGGCTCTCTATGTTCGTCCTGTCCTGGGGGGTAAAGGGCGGCGGGGGAACGTGTTAGTGTGGGCAAGGGGAGGGGGAGGGGGAGGGGGGTTTCGCACCCTGTCCTCTCCTTCCCCAGTTGGGGAGGGGGGGGTGCACACCACCATATCGTGCCCCCCAGTCTAGGGAGCGAGCCGCCCCTTCTGCCACCTCATTTGCCCCCCAGACAGACTGCGGGGAAGGGCCGCCCTACACCTGCACCTGTCCTCCAGTCTGGGGAGGAGGCTGCCTCTACCACCACCTTGTCTGCACCTCGTCAGGGTGGTGGATGGGGGTTGGGGGGGGGCTTCCCGACGATCGTATCTGAAATGGCCCGTGGAAGCCCTGCCGCCAAAAAAGGGACCTCCCCTGCCCTAGTGGAGCCCATCCTGCCCCACCGCAGTGGCCAGCAGGGATGGGGAACATTTCGCCCTTCGCCGACTTACCTGCCCGCCTCCACTGGCCATCCCTATCCCCACGCCTTGAGGGGGGACAGGTTGCCCTGGTGCTGGGAGGGGATCCAAGTGGCCAGGAAAGACTGGTCGTACTGTACCCCTGGGGCAATACCACGGCGCACCCTTGGGGCGGTGGAGCCATATTGTGCCCCCCAGTCAGGGCAGGGAGCTGCCCCCATCACCACCTTTGACCTGACCCTGGCCGCCATACCAACAAGCGGCTATTGGGCCCCCCAGCCAAGGGATGGGGGCGCCCCTGTCATCAGACCCATCTGCCGCGGCTGTTGCCCCCCGCACCGGCCCCACTGCCCGCTGGGCAGCAGGGAAAGCCTTCACTGACTCACTTGCCCGCCTCCACTGGCCATCCCTGTCCGGGGGGATAGATTGCCCTGGTGCTGGAGGGGGCTCCAGGTGGTTGGGAAGGACTGGATATCCCCGGCATGGCTGCCCCTCAGGTTGCGTGTTGGCCTACGAGGGCGCCTACCCACCCCCCCTAGTTACACCTCCACGCCACATGAGTGAGGTTTGCGCCCCTGAGCAGCAGTGGTGTTCACAAACATAACACACATGACATCACATCATATCACATCACATCACATGACATCACATCATATCACATCACATCACATCTCTGAGTACCCCCCCGCTCTACCCATGGGCTGGGTGCCGGGTGCGAAGCCCCGCACGACAAGGCCCGGGCACCACCCTATGGGTGGTGTACTTACAGTGTCGGGTCTGCGCACGCCCTAGTGCCAAACACCAGCCCGCGGCCCCCTAGTACCGGCCGCCTAGGCTTCGGGACGGCTAGCGAACCCTAGTGAGGACGGCTGGCACGGCCTCCCCCTCCTCCCCCTAGCGAGCCCGCACCGTGCATAGGCCCCTCCACGGAGCCCCGACACGCGTCGCCCCCGCGCTGTGTGCAGCTGCTCCCCTCGCCGCCGCCCCCGTGCGCGTCCCTCTACCCCCTCTGCCCCCCAGACTGCCGGTGATCCGAGCCTGTGTTTGTCATTCCATTTCTGTATTGTCTTTCATTGCCCGGTCCCTGCGGGCAGCTGTCCGGCTGGACACCCTGGTACAGGTAACTTCAATATCCTTTGAGTATGGGTAAGGTATAAGGCCCCCCAGCCACCACCCCAGCGCCTACACTAGAGAAGGCGTCCAGGAGGGGTAACAGCCCCCGATCCCCCAACTGCGGCCCCAATGGTGAGCGCACCACCGGAGGGGGCACATCTGCGGGGTAAAAATCTGCGTTGAGTAATAACGTACACATACTGCATTACTGCCGTATTTAATGCTTAAACGGTTTAAGGGCCTCCCGTAGGTCCATTTAAGTGCGCCCCCCCGGAGCCGGACTCAACTAGCCGCGATGAGGCGGACCCACTTCACCTGGGTATGGCGGGTCAGACGCAAGTGCTGGCGGTCATGCCTCTTTGCATCCCCGCCGGCTTAAATTGCCCAAGGGGGCCCTAAGTTCTGTATTTGTTCGGGAGTTAAGCCCCGGCGGAACTTAGGGTGTCTAGTTAAAGGGACTCACGTTGAGTCCTTGCTACTGCTACCCCGGGGTTATGACCCCCGGTACTGCGTGCTTACCCAGCCTGCTTGCAACCCCCCAGGTTTAGGTTTGGATGGGGTGGACGGGTAGGTGCGGAAGGAGACCCCATCTTATAGCAGCGGCGGCGAGGAGTTCGTAGGGTCCCCGGACCCAAAAACCCAGCCCAAAGCTCTACGGATGGGAGAACCTGACGCGGGAGAACTGAGGACACACGGCTAGGCAGCGATCACTAGCTGGGCGGGACTCCCTGTCCCCCCAGCCGGTGGGCCCGCGCCGCTGGGGGCTCTAGTCCCCCGTGGGCGCTCAACAGGTAGCGACCGCTCTGGGCGGGACTCCCCGTCCCCCCAGGTAGTGGGCCCGCGCCTTTTGGGGATTGCCATCCCCCGCAGGCGCTCCTTAGGCAACGACCACCGCTTTGGCGGGATTCCCCGTCCCCCAAGCCGGTGGGCCCGCCCCGTTGGGGGCTGCTATCCCCCGTAGGCACTCTTTAGGCAACGACGCAGGACTCCCCGTCCCCCTAGCCGGTGGGCCCGCGCCGTTGGGGGCTGCTATCCGCCGTTAGGCGCTCTTTAGGCAGTGACCGCCGCCTGGTAGCGACTCCCTGTCACCCCAGCCGGTGGGCCCGCCCTGTTGGGGGCTGATATCCCTCATAGGCGCTCTTTAGGCAACGGCCACCGGGTGGGCAGGACTCCCAGTCCTCCCAGCCGGTGAGCCCAGGCCATTGGGGGCTGACATCCCCCATAGGCGCCCATTAGGCAGCGGCCACCGCCTCGGCAGGCCTTCCCGTCCCCTCAAGCGGTGGGCCCATGCCGTTGGGGGCGGCTATCCTCCGTAGGCGCTTTGTAGGCAACGGCCACCGCACAAGCAGGACTCCCCGTTCCCCTAGGCGGTGGGCCCGCGCCGTTGGGGGCTGCTATTCCCCCGTAGGCGCTCCTTGGTCAGCAAGCACCGCCTGGTAGCGACTCCCCGTCCCCGCAGCCGGTGGGCCCGCGCCCTTGGGGACTGTTATCCCCTGTAGGCGCTCTTTAGGCAACGGCCACCGCCTCAGCAGGACTCCCAGTCCCCTCAGCCGGTGGGCCCGTACCATTGGCTGTTTTCCCCCGCAGGCGCTCTTTAGGCAACGGCCACCGCCTCAGCAGGACTCCCAGTCCCCTCAGCCGGTGGGCCCGTACCATTGGCTGTTTTCCCCCGCAGGCGCTCTTTAGGCAACGACCACGCATGGGCAGGACTCCCCGTCCCCGCAAGCGGTGGGCCCGTGCCGTTGGGGGCTGCTATTCCACTGTAGGCGCTCCTTGGGCAATAGCCACCGCCTAAGCAGGACTCCCAGTCCCCCCAGTAGGTGGGCCCCTGCCGTTGGGGGCTGATATCCCCCATAGGCGCCCTTTAGGCAGCGGCCACCGTTTGGGTACGACTCCCCGTCCCCCCGGCTGGTGGGCCCGCGCTGTTGGGGGCCGTTATCCCCCGTAGGAGCTCTTTAGGCAACGGCCGCCGCCCGGGCAGGACTCCCCGTCCCCCCAGCTGGTGGGCCCGCGCCGTTGGGGGCTGCTGTTTCCCCGTAGGCGCTCCTTAGGCAACGACCACCGCCTAGGCAGGCCTCCCCGTCCCCCCAGCTGGTGGGCCCACCCCGTTGGGGGCTGCTATCCTTCGTAGGCGCTCTTTAGGCAACGACCACCGCCCAGGCAGGAATCCCCATCCCCCCAGCCGGTGGGCCCACACCGTTGGGAGCTGCTATCCCCCGTTAGGCGCTCTTTACGCAGCGACCGCCGCTTGGCCGGGCTCCTTGTCCCCCCACCCGGTGGGCTTGCGCTGTTGGGGGCTGCTAGGCCCTCCTTGAGCACCGACCAGACCCTTGGCATGAATCCCCGTCCCCCTAGGCTAGCGAACCCAGGCCGTTGGGGGCTGCTACTCCCCGCATGCCCTCCTTGAGCACCGACCACCGCCTGGGCAGGACTCCCCGTGCCCCCAGGCTGGTGAGCCCAGGCTGTTGGGAACTAATCCCCCCCGCAGGCCCTCCTTGAGCAATGACCACCGCCTGGGCAGGACTCCCCGTCCCCCCAGGTTGGTGAACCCGGGCCGTAGGGAACTGATACCCCCCGCAAGCCCTCCTTGAGCACCGACATCAGCCTGGGCAGGACCCCTTGTCCCCCCAGGCTGGTGAGCCCGGGCCGTTGGGAACAGCTATCCCCCACAGGCCCTCTTGGAGCACCGACCACCACCTGGGCAGGACTCCCCCTCCCCCCAGGCTGGTGAGCCTGGGCCGTTGGGAATTGAGACCCCCCGCAGGTCCTCCTCGAGCACCGACCACCGCCTGGGCAAGACTCCCCGTCCCCCCAGGCTGGTGAACCCGGGCCGTAGGGAACGACCACCCCCCGCAGGCCCTCCTCGAGCACCGACCACCGCCTAGGCAGAACTCCCCGTTCCCCCGTGCTGGTGAGCCCGGGCCGTTGGGAATTGATACCCCCCGCAAGCCCTCCTTGAGCACCGACATCTGCCTGGTCAGGACCCCCCGTCCCCTCTAGATGGTGAGCCCGGGCCGTTGGGAGATGCTACAGCCCGCAGCCCTCCTTGAGCACCAACCGCCGTCTGGGCGGGACTCCCCGTCCCCTCAAGATGGGGAACCCGGGGCATTGGGAACTGCTACCCCCCACAGGCCCTCCTTGAGCACCGACCGCCGCCTAGGCACGACTCCCCGTCCCCTCAGGATGGGGAAACCGGGCCTGTGGGAGCTGCTATCCCCCCAGGCCCTCTGTGAGCACCGACCGCCGCCTGGACAGGACTCCCCGTCCCCTTTGAATGGTGAGTCTGGGCCGTTGGGAACTGCTACCCCCCGCAGGCCCTCCTTGAGCACCGACCACTGCCTGGTCAGGCATCCCCGTCCCCTCAGGCTAGTGCGCCCGGGCCGTTGGGAGCTACTATCCCCTGCAGGCCCTCCCCGAGCACCGACCGCCGCCTTGGCAGGACTCCCCGTCCCCCCAAGCTGGCGAACCCGGGCCGTTGGGAGCTGCTATCCCCCGCAGGCCCTCCTAGCACCGACCACCGCTTGAGCGGGACTCCCCGTCCCCCCATGCTCGTGAGCCCGGGCTGTTGGGAGCTGCTATCCCCCGCAGGCCCTCCTTGAGCACCAACCCGCCCCCCCTGAAATTGAGGGCTTGGCCCCGTTGGGACGCCCTGATTTCCCCTCGTAGATGCTCCGCCAGCTGCAACCGTGTCGCGCGGAGGGCCGTAGCGCGATGAGCATACCATTGCGCGGACCCTTAAGGTCAGCTGCCGAAGGCCACTCACGCGAGAGCTGGGGCAGGAGCCGGCGCCTTAGCACTGGGCGATCCGGTTATTAGGGAGCGCAATGCCCATGCATGAGCTGCCCAGAACGCCTCCCCGCTGTCGTTGTGCAGCCTAGTGACACAACATGTTCCCTACAGCGCCCACCACCCCTTATGCATAGCGCCCTCCCATCCCGGGAGGCCCTCTGGTGCCGCACCTTGCGGGATCCCCAGGCTATGCTAGGGCGCCGCCCCGGTATACCCATAGCCCCTATACACCCCACCAGCCGCTGCTCAAGGTCCACTCGCAACTAGCCTACCCGGCGTACTATCTATGGGAGCCGCGCTATGGGCTACCCCAGCCCCCCCCCAACGCCCTCACCATTGCCGGTGGTGCCGCCCCCTGATCGGCGGGACTTGGAGTTGGCTTACGTGCGGGGCCATGTGGCAGGCCTGGACCGCCGCTCCGAGAACCCTGCGCCCCCCCAGGGGGCCGCGCAGCAGGCGCCCAAGGCCGCTGGACACGACCCTATTGCTGACACGGTCAGCAGGACGGCACTGGCGCCTCAGGCAGCGCCGCTGCCTGCGGCCGAGCCCCGGGAGGATCACCGTCCCGTGGTGCCCGCCGAGGCGCCGCGACGACCCCCGGAACCCGCCCACCGACGATCCCCCTCCCCCCAAAGGGGACACGGAGGGCGCCACCGGGGCTGGGATTATAATAGTCCCGGCGGCGACGACCGTGCGGCCTACCGTCGTTCCTACCGTACCCCGGAGCGGTATGACAAGCCACAATCGGAGAGACGCGTCTCCGGTGGCCCTGCCCCCGCCACTCGTGGTAGCGACTGTGCCGTCGCCCGGCACGACAATGGCGCCCGCCGTGGCACGCCCGATGCCGCCCCCGAGAGCCGGGCCCACGGGCAGCGGGACGACGCTGACCAGCGTCGGCGTCCGTCCCCCAGCCCTGAATCAGCCCGCCGCTTGCGCTATGATGCGCCGGAAACGAGGCGCCGGCCTGACTACGAGCCCAGAACGGCCCCCCACACCCGCCCTCCACATGACGCAGGATGAGCCCCCGCGCAAACGCCACCGCGGACGCAAGAGGGGCCGGCAGACGGAGACCCCGCCATCTGCTACGACCCCACACAGGCCGCCTCCCTAGGCCCCCACGGCTACGCAGACGACGCCAGGCCTTCTAGCCCGCCGCCCACAGGCGACGCAGTCTCCCCGGGGTGGACACCCACGAACGCCGCAAAAAAAGCGAACTCGGGCGGCCCAGACCACCCCGGGTCTCCAAGGTGCGGGAGATGCCCCGTCGGGAGAGCAGAGCCGGCCCCGTAGCAGTCCTGCACCAAGGATGCGCCCACCGTCTTGCATTTGCGGCGCCTCCCGGCGGGGTGGTCCCACCGCCACTTGGCGGACCGTTTTATGTGGATGGATGGAGCGGTAGGAGTGGCGGAGGCCTTCTCTGGGGGAGAATCATGGGTACCTCACCTTCCGCTCCAACGCTCAAGCTGTGGCTGCTTGCGCTGTGGTCAGTGCTGCCCTGGGAACGGTTGCACCTCCACAAGGTCAGTTGCCGGCACTGGTCCACTGTGTTCACTGTGATGTCCTATGCGGCCTCACGGTATATACACGGAACGACGCCCCGGTAGAGGGAGGGCAAGAGGTGCTGCCAACCCAGGCGGCCCCCCCGCGCTCAGATCGGCCCCCCCTCACGGAGGCGGACGTCCGGCGCCTCATAGCCGACGCCGTTCACCAACCGCCGCCGGAGACGCCTACACACGTGGGGCCGCCCACCCAGCGGCCGGCAGCCGACACTGCCGGCAGTGCCGTGCAGCCCCTGCCGACGGGCCCGCCCCACCCTGGGCGGAGCCCCGGTAAACCCGTACCCGTACAAGGGGTAGCGAATGACCCCCGGCCAGGGCCCCCTGAATGCCTGCCGTCGGAGGGAATGGAGCTGTCCTAGGACCTTATGGAAGTGGATCCCCCTGAAGCGGGCCAGCAGCCCGCGCCCGCTACTGCCCAGCCAGCCCCCGTGGCCAACCCCCAGCCGACGGATAGCCGGCCCACGGCCTCCAAGGCCCCGGAACGCGCCCGGGCTCCGGCCCCCCCGAGCCCCGCGAACGAGCCGGCCCTAGAGTGGTGCGACGCCTGCCACTCCTGGCGACCCCGCCCCTGCAGCCAGTGCCCCCCGCGGCCTATCCCCCAAGGGGCCAACGTGGAGCCCACCCCCAAAGTAGGTACCACGTCTGAGCCCCCTCGGGAGGATCAGCCCCGTACCATCCCGGATGCCTTGACTGATGAGGCCCCAAGCGCCAACGCGGCCCTTCAACACCCCCACATTGACGTGGGCGCCTCCCAGGGCACGGCCACCCAATTGGCCAACCTCATGGGGGACGATGCGGACGGCTTCAACCGCCCTAGCGCCTCGCAGCCGGTGGACACATCGGATGAAGACCCCGAGCCGCCCGCCGCAGGCCCCCTAGGCAGTGTGGGCCAGCACGAGTCCCGCCTTGCAGCCCTCATCGCTGACACTGCCCTGGAAGAGGTAAACCCCTGCAGGGCCATGGACGTCGTTGTGTTCATGGATAGCGAGCGCCTGTCAGCGGTGGGGCGCCGCATGCGTGCGGCGGGCCGAGAGGCTACCCCCATCCCTGGCTCCCACTCCCCTGAGAGTGACGGCCTCTGCCTCCTCTTGGCACAAGCGGACGCGCGAGCTGCTCCAGCTCGTGGACTTCGCTCTGGGGGTCCCCTCTTTCTCCCTCTCCAACTGGGAGGGAGATGCGATCCCGGCCCCTCACCCGTCGGGACTCGGGATCACAGTATATTACGGGGGAAGGTTGAGCTCCGCCTCCCAACTCCCGACGGGGGCACCCGCTCCGTCTGGTGGCTCCAGGCCATGGCATATGTGTATGCTCGGTCTGCCCCAACCGTGCCCCGGGCGCACCCCCGGACAACCAGGCTCTGGTGTTGGTATGCCAATGCCCAGTACATGTGCGAGGAACCCCAGCCCCCCCCCCCCCCCCGGTGCAGATTTGCATCAAACGGGGGGATCGGTGGACACGGCCGGCTGGACCTCGGGGACCATAGGGCCACTCTCACCCCGCCCGGGGGGGTCGCCCTTGGTCATCGCCACGCCCATGGTGACCAAGGCCACCTACGACAAGGCCCGAGGGGGGCTGGTCTTGGTCCCCTCGGCCCGAGGGGCCTAGCAGCTCCGGGACGCCGAATGGAAGGGCTGGAGTGCTTCCTGGAAGAGCTATGTCCGAGCTCTCCAACCGGCCCGTCCCGTGGGGTTAAAGTTCTGGGAGCACGGGCCCCGGCCCTACGGGAATGGATAGTCCCCAAGCTCACCGGTGAGCGGCCGGCAGGGACCCCTTCCTACCACGGTGTTCGGCCTCATAGGGCGCGCCTTGCGTGCCGCCCAGGAGTCTGCCCCCACCTCACAACCATATGTGGGCCCCCACGAAGAACCTACTCCTACTAGCCCGGAGCTGGACCTGGCGCCGGAAAACCACGGCCTCTCACCCTCCCAAAATTGAGGGCACGCCGGAGGACGTGCATGCCGTCCGGTATCTATGGCTCAATGTCCGCGGCAGACACCTGCGGCAACGCCTGCTGGCACAGGCCCTGCACATGGCAGCACGCCGCCCCACGATCCTCATCCTGGCCGGGGCCCAATCCAGGGCGGGCCCTGAGGATCCCCCATTTTTGGACTACACCTGGCACGTCGTGCTCCCCGCCCATGGAAAGACAGGGGCAGGCCTCGATGTGTATGTCCGCGCCGGGACTACCACCCGGGCCACCCTGCTCTGGGGCAGGGAGGACGCAAATGCCCTCCTCATGGAGGTGCTGACCCCGTGGGGGAAGCACCACGTGTTGGCGGCCCATGCCCCCCCAATTAACATTGGTTGCGAGCCATATGTGAGATGGTGGGCAGACATCTGCCGCAAGGTCACCCGCATTGTGGACTCGACGTCCGTTCTGGTGGTGACCGACACCAACTCAGCGGCCTGGCCGGCGGACAGGGGATTCTCGCGCCCCGATGATACAGGCTACCGGACATTCCTGCGGGCTTTCAACCTCAAGGACCTGGTAGACTTGCACCCGGTCCCGCTGGAGATGTACTCCTGCTTCCAAGGGACCGCGTGCTCCCGCATCGACACGGTCGCCTGCCATAGCAAGGCGACGTTCACCATAGCTTCCTACCACTCCTCGGGAAGCACCCTCCTATCGGACCACCATGTCCCCCTCCTCTTCACCGTCGCCCATCCCGTGGCCCGGGTGGACAAGCCCAGCCCCGAAACAGTCTCTCGCACGCCGGAGTACCACCTGGGCCCAGTAGCTCTATCCCCAGCGGATACGGCCGATTTCTAGAGTTCGGTGCTCCGCAGGACAAACATCGACCCCCGGCTCGCCCCGGCCCACTGGCTGAATGGCCTGCAACGAGCCATCTATGACTGGGCCAACGCCGTGGGCAGGGTCCGGGCTCTCCGTTTCCGGCACTACCGCCTCCGAACACGCCCGGCGAAACAAGCCGCCCCCTCGAAGTCCCCCCAACCGCCTTGCCCGGCGCGCAGTATGCTCCCCTCCGTGGGGCGTTTTATGGTAACTACCCAGAGCATGCTGGGCAACTCGGTGGCGGTGGGGCACGCCCTCAAAAGAAGCCTTGTGGCGCTGGGAGAGGCCCAGCGCCAGCAAAGCCTCCGGGAAATCAAGCGCCGGGCCCTCTGGCGAACCTAGGAGACCCGAAACCTCCGGCGCACGCCGAAGCAGTGGCAAGAGGTGCAACGGCGCAGCCGGGGGCCCCCCGCGGGATATCTCCGAAATCCCCTTGGACAGCAAGGCGCTCCTGAACCCCAGAGAGACCTTGTCTCCCCTATATGCCAGCCGAATGCAGCTCCAGGGCCACAGCTACCGGATCCGGGATGACCCCGTACGGTGGGCCCATTTCAAACGGTACCTGGAGCTCTTGCCCCAGCATGCCCCGCCGGCCCGGATGGACTATGTCAAGCCTCGCCACCTCTAGGAGGTACAATCCGGCAAAGCCCGGGGCCCAGACCTCCGCCTGCCACAGGCAGACGTCTGCATCGACATCTCCTGGTATTGTCACCTGACGGAGGCGGAACAGGTGACCCTGTGCGCCGCCATGCGCAACCCCCCAGTATGCCGCACGGTGGGTGTGGACGGGTCACCCTGCTCCCAGACCAGCGCATCCAAGAGGCGAACCTCCAGGGCATAACCATCTCCTCCCACATCTCGAAGCAGGAGCCCACGGACTTCTACGCCCCAGTGACAGCTATATACGAGCGGGCCCTGGGGGGCCCTTGCCTCGTAGGAGGCATGCGAGGAGTGTCTCTCCAGGAGGTGGTCCGCATGGTGCACATGAAGTTGGACCTCGCCAAGCTTCAGCACCGGGTAGTGGACGTCTTGATAACAAACCTCGCGAAATTCTTCGACATGATCGCCCAGGACGTCCACCCCATTGTAGGGGCCCGTGTGGGCTTGGGAGAGGCTGGCCACTTGGCCACCCACACAAAGGGCTTCTCGTATGCCCTACCCTTGGGCCCCTGGCGCTCCTGGGTACCCCCCAGGGCACCATCTAGGGGGTCCACGTGGGCGCGACGGCGGCTCTCCCGTTCCTACGCTTCATGGACGTCGCGTACAGAGCCTCTGCGGTACAGCCATTTCGCTTCCCGGGGCTCATGTGGGTGGACGACACGATAGTCCTCCTGGAACGGGGCGACACCCGCCCTATTCACGGAGTCCTGCTGGATCAGCGGACATACTACCAGGGTATCCTGCGGGTAGATGTCCCCGACCGTAAAATCCAGCACGGGTCGACATCCGACCCCCAACCCCTGCGCTCGCCCACTCCGGCAGCCATAGCCCGCCACGTGGGCCGCGCGTGGGTAACGGATAGCCCGGAGCAACGGGAGGAGGCATTGGCCGGGACCCCAGAGATCCAGCCCTCCCGGTTTCTCCGCTATATGGGGACAGACATCTACCTCCACGGCACACCCACGGCCCCCCGTGAACTGCCGGAAGTCCGGGCGGCGGTTTGGAAGCAGCTCCGCCCCCAGCGGCTCTCCCCGGACGCGGCCATGATGGTGCTCGTGGCGAAGCTCCCGAGTAAACCGCTCCCCCTGCCAGCGTCTACCGCCCCACCGCCCAGGTGCACGCGGCGAGCGACGCCTTGATGGTGTGGGGGTACAAGCACATGACGGGAATCTCCCGCCATGCCCTCACCGATTCACTCTCGGGGCCTTGGGAGCATGGCTGCCAGGGTTTGACCCGGTCCTCACACTGGTGGCAGGCCGCGGTCGCCCGAGAATGGGTCTAGCAGGGGGCATGGGCCAAAGAGGACTTTCGGGAGTCCCAGACCTACACCCTCCAGGCACACCAAGCGCTCAGAAGAGGGTGCCCTGCTGTGCTCACCCCAGGGCAGTACACCCACCACCCACGGTGCCCCCACCTCATCGCTACAGTGCAGCGAGTGGTGGATGAGGTGTCCCTGCCCATGTGGATGCCCGGCCCATGCTAGGGGACGACCCCCATCCTAGTGCAGGGCCCTGGCGGACCGCAGGCGGGGGCGGTGGCGGCCCCCGCCCCCCAGGTGGAGGTGTACCCAACCCAGTACGGCGATGTCACACAGGTGGTCATCCCTACCGTCTACAAGTCGGTGTAGGCTCTGGGATACCACCACTTGGGAGACCTGTACACGGAAGACCACCGAATCAAAGGGGAACGAGCCCTTAAGGAGCGGGCGCCTGCCCACAAGGGTATCGCCAGCCTTCGGGCATGGTTGGCCCGCCATAGCGCCATCTTAGCGCCCCTTCTGCGGGTGCCCCCGCCGCGGTGGCAGGCAGCGCCCAAGGACTGGATCCCGAGTGCCGTGCCCGCGTACCCTGCGGAAGTGGTCAACAAGGGCCGGGTGGCCAGGACCACCCGGGTGGAGACCGTGTACCACGGAGGATATCCGGTCAAGGTAACGACTGCCATGAAGGAAACCATGGAGGCCAAAGACTGGACGCTGGAGCTCCGGGTGTGCTGCCAGCCCCTGGATACGCTGCCGAGCGATACCGAACTACATCGCCTCCTGGTACCCCTTCTGGGTGTCCAAGTGCAGGTCAACGCACCCCTGCACACCCAACTATGGGACGACCACCAACATGTGTCCCCGGGCCAGCTTCGGAGCGCGGGGGTGTGGGCGCCCACCATTGTATGGCTGTCCGAACCACCAGCGGACCCATACTGGTAATAGGCCCAGGCGTCGCCAGCCCCCCTGATCACAGTCACCACGACGCTGCCGCCGTGGCCGTGGATAGCCATCGCCCCGGCTGCGGTGGCGAAGTTCAACTACCCTGCGGAGTGTGTGGTGCACAGGTGCCCAGGGCACCCGAATAAAGGGCCCCTCTACTACTCGCTCGGCATCACATCATATCACATCACATCATATCACATCACATCACATTACATCACATCACATCACATCACATCACATCACATCACATCACATCACATCACATCACATCACATCACATCACATCACATCACATTACATCACATCACATCACATCACATCACATCACATCACATCACATCACATCACATCACATCGGGGCAACAACGTTTGCATTTGCAGTGAATTGTGCAGAATAGGGCAAGGGCCCACCTGGGTTATCCCCGGACACAATCCTTATCCAGTGTGCAGGGGCAGCAGCAGCAGCGGTCCCCTGTGATGCTCGGCAATGTGCAGGTTGTGGTTTCAATGACATATTACGCTTTATTACGCTTTGTTGGCATCCACTTGCCAACCAACCACACACAAACACACGCACCCGCTCACGCAAGCAAGCACACACCGAGCTAGACAACGTAAGCTGGCAGACAATAACATGCAGAGCACGTGGTGATCAAAATAGGACAGGATTGTCATCAGAACCCGAAATCAGGTGAAATTTTGTGCACTGAAAATCTGAGAAGAGGCGTTGCCGTATCTCAAATCCTGACAGCGCACAATCCACACACCACTGCAACTTCTGCAGCTGCCTTCTGCCGTTCCTCCTCCAATTTCCTTTGACGCTCCTCCTCCTTTCGTTTGGCAGTATAATCTCTCTTTGCTTGACGCGCTTTTTCTGATGAATGCAGAGAGTACAATCGTGCCCTTCCTCAAATGCCTGACGAGAAATAGCAACACTGTGCTTGAGGGATTGGACACCAACGTGAAATTTACATGCTTGTCCACAAACTGGCCTTGAGAGGCCTCCAGGAGGGGGAGCGGGGGGTGTTGATGTAGCCACCTCACCCTCAATCAAGGCGCACATCCAGAGCCCCCAGCGAATAACATCTGTGCGCAAAATGGGTTGGGTGGGTTCTCCTAAACATCAACAGCACTGCAGGCCCAACTTCCTGCGAAATGACACCACCACGCCCGCCCCAAACCGCGGCCCAGCGTGTTTGAAGGGTTCGACTAACTTTTTTTTGTTGGGGTATCTGCCATCTTTTCTATTTTGAGGATATCCATCGAACGCTGTACTACAGCCTTCTACTCGCTGTCCTTCCGCAAGTGCAACGCTTCCTCTTGAGTTCTTCAACTATACTTGATACCAGTTGAGGCTTCAGTGCTCACCAGCCACTTCGTCAACTCGAAATGAGTCACTGCTACCATCGTTCCAAATGAGTGCCACATACGGCAACAGGAGGCAGATGCGCATGCACTGCCGTTGCAGCGCCCTGCACCAGATGTGCACGTGCTGTCAATGCTGCTACACATGCCATGCTCTGAGAACAGATCCGATGTTATTCGGGATCACTCAGCAGCCGGATAGGATCGTCCGAGGAATGAACTGAAGTGGGGGGACATTCTGGATGCATGCCAAAATCGGCCTCGCATTCGGAGCCCCTTTGGTGAACTTCATGTTCGCCTGCAGAAAAATTTTCTGATGGCTCTGCCCTGGCTGCACTTTCCACACCCATCCTCCTGGGCCAGAAGGTTAAGGAGTTTAAGAGCTGAAGGGGTCTGCCGGTCTGCTCTTGTAACGAATCCCGTGCCAGCTCAGGGTCGGTGGGTCAGCAACCTGCCGCGCTCCGTCATGTGCACAGGTGCCTACCTGGTCCGTTCTTTTCAGGCAATAAGCTACCAGTCGATGCCGATGGTATGTGCACTTGCGATTCCAAATTTTTTCGGAGCTCCCTGCGGGCACGTGTGTCCTGGCTGGGGTTAGTGCAGGCCACGGTCTATATTCTGATGGTGCAGGTGGCTTGTGCAGCTGCCACTCCTCGCCAAGCTACAGAACTGGCCAATTTCTTAAAGAAATGTCCAGGACACTCCTCTGGAGTGAACTTTTGGCGCAACACCCTGAACCAGGGCCGACCTGTCCTGGACATGGACTGTGACCCATGCCCTTCGAGTGTCGACCTTTGCAGGGCTCTTGCACCAGGGATCAGCGGATGAGGTGTTGTGACACATGATTTTTCTGGGGTCAAACATACCCCCCACACCTTCACAAGAGACGTGCGATGCATGATGACAGGACATTGTTTCGGTGAAGCGAAACGCTCCTGAAACATTATGTTCTCCGCCCCCTGAAAATCAAGCTGGGCGTGCTGCCTACCAACAGCCGGGGTCCAAGCGGACCAGCGGACGGTCCGTATTCATTCGTGGGAGCCCATGCCATACTCCAATTGCACAGGTGGATCCAGTCAAGCCCCGAAGCATTGTTTCGGTGAAGCGAAACGCTCCTGAAACATTATGTTCTCCGCCCCCTGAAAATCAAGCTGGGCGTGCTGCCTACCAACAGCCGGGGTCCAAGCGGACCAGCGGACGGTCCGTATTCATTCGTGGGAGCCCATGCCATACTCCAATTGCACAGGTGGATCCAGTCAAGCCCCGAAGCACAACACCTAAAAAGTTCCGGGCAGGCTGGTGAAAGTGCGCCCCGCACGTCGCAGCCCCTGCAACACATCACGGGGTTGACTGTCATGGAAGCACTGCCGGGGTGGGCCGTGGCACCCACGTTCCCACATGTACACACACAGAGACGCATGATTTGAAGGCAACCCTAACAAACACCAACTCGGAAGGCAACAAAGCACAGGCCCTGGGCAGTGAACTTCTTGTCAGGGTAAACCAAAATGGAGAGCACATGAGGAATCAGGTCGGGTGGGCGTCTTCGTTCCGTGTGATGCAAGGATGAAATTCTTACAGGTCAGAGGGCCGACACATGAATTCAAGCTCTCATTTGCAGAATGGAACCTGACTGAACATGGGAAAATGCCAGTGTGGATGACAAAGCTCTTCTGACAGCGGCACCCATCCGCATGGGCAACAACGCAACGCAACACGGGGGGCTTTAGACCCTACTCCACTGCAAAAGTCAGTGGACGGAGCCCGTCGAAACCCTCTGGCAAGCTTCCCCTATTGTTGAGCCGTCCATTTGGATTCTCTGGAATCGATTCACTCAGAGGCACTTAAATTACAACTCGATAGTGAGTTTCCGGGAAGGGGGGGGCATAACTTTGAGCCAAAGCGATGTATACCTAGTTCCTCTTGCTTCCGTATCTCCTCAGCTTCGCGTTGCAATTTCGCATCTTCCGCTGCTTTCTTCTCCCGCTCCTGAATTGCTTTCTTCTGCTTCTCCTTCTGTATTTTGACTGAAGAACACGTGGTGCATGCGTGTTGAGTGTGACGCGAATTGCGACCTCTTGCAGCAGCTGCGCACAGCACTGTCCCAACACACAAGTCATGAAGATCACAGACAGCATCTGCGCAAGACCACAACAGAGCCCGCCCTCCTATGCCAAGCTCCACACGTGCATGGAGGAGCACTGCCCTGCTCACGACCGAGGCTGCACCCACTTTGTGGATCCGGCCCTGCGATATGCGCTTGAGCTCGGTCAACCGCCCCAGGATCCCAGGACCCCAGGATCTGGGAACAGTCCGCCAGCGGCGCGGTCCCCGACGGGAGGCAGGTGCTCCAGCGGATCCTGCGTGACCCGGAGTACGGCCCGCTGGATGCGCCCCCGACGGCGAAGCCGGCGGCGGTGGCACCCTTGCCGCTGGGCGCGCGCCTCCGTCTCATCACCCTCATCATCACGTTCCTTCTCATCATCATCATCAGGATCCTCCTCCGTTGTTCATGCCAGCTCCACAACTTCATAATCATCATCACCACCACCATCCTGCCCTTCGCTCCCCGCACAAACCTGCTGCCTTTTTCTCTTCCTTCGCCTTCCGTTCCGCCTCTGCCTTCTCAAGCAGCGCCTTCTTCTTCTCGGCCAGGGCCGCTGCGACATCTGCCTTCTTCTTCGCCAGCCCCTCCTTCATTTCTGGGGTCATCTCCTGCTGCCGCTTCAAGTCTGCTTGCTGCTTCTCGGCCTTCTGGGCTGCCTCCTGCTTCTCCTGTTCCGCTTTGAGCGCCTCCTCTTCTTGCTCCTTCTTCTTCTGTGCTTCTGCCAGCCGCTCCCGTTCCTTATCCATCTCACCTGTGAGGGTGCCCCAAGCATGGAAACGGCGCGGGGGCAGAAACTGGAATTGTACATTGTATTGGCTATGCCTGCATGTGTGGACAGATACATATGCCCCCGCCCAGGGGATACTGGGTACCCTGCCTTTCTGAGATTTTGACCGACCCACCCACCCACCTGATCAGAAAAATTGCGCTCAGGAGAACAATGAAATTTATTAAAGGAGCCGGAAAATAGAGGCCAATTTGAGGTACATTGACTTTTTTGTGGCCTCAGAGCCCCGCTCCTCCCGGTATTGTATCGACCGGTCACTAAGCAACCACCTCGGGCGGGCATCACAGGGCGGAGGACGAGGAGAACTCTCAGGTGTAGGGCGGAGGGTGGACAGAATGTGGCTAAAAATAAGATAGGGCAGAAGGCGGAAAGCACAGCAGGACAAGGAGTGAATGATGCAGACAACAGTGGGCTGCGTGCAACATGACGGCATGAATCCATGAGCCAGTGTGTGAGAAAGGCAAAGAGAAAGAGAAGGCAGCTTTCCGAGGTTCTTGTGGCTCTCCCTACTGCTTCGCACAATTTCATGCGCGAGTCAATAAGGCAGAAGAATTATGGTCAGCCTCGTAGCCTGGTTGCGATGTAAATGTGATTGACACGGCTGGAACTGTACTTGGATGACCGTTCCCCCATCACCTTGTCACCCGAATCTATGACAGAACGGTACTCTCTGTATTCTACACGTTTCGCACCGTCGGCTCGGCTGCGTTGAAGTTCGCAACGTTTTTTTGAGATGGTTGCCGTACGCAACTTATCGGTTCCTATTAAGAACCTAAACGCCATACTGAAGCCAAGAAAGACAAAACGGACGGCGTGTTTGTGTGTGTGTCTATCTCCTGGGGTAACAATGGATAACTGTCCTTTCTCTCTGAATGCCACTTTCGAACCGCCTTGTCGCAACAGTCAGATGCATGGGTGGATCGAAAAAGCCGCTCCGCGGTGGTGGTGGTGGTAGCAGTGGCAGTGGTGGTGGAAATCTTGACTGCCCCTCTGTGAGGGGTGAGGGCGTGCGAACCTAGCTACTTCTTTGTTGTTTACTTTTTTCTTCGTTGAATCATTGTTATTCAGTTGAAAAATTGACTCTAAAGAAACTGAAAAGTTTGGAAAAAAAAAAGGGAGAACAAGATATTAGCCATGGGGCCACTTGAAAGGAGGGCGACTCAGGAAAACAATCTGAATGACTTGGAAACTGGGACGGGGGGCGGGGGGGCTTTTCAGATTAGGACCCGCAATTTCACAGAGTTCACGGGTCGAGGCTCACGTCCGATTTGACTCAGATTCCCTGCAAACTTCAACGCCACACAACTATCCTCAGCCCCAAGGAAACAAAATTGCGCATTCGGACACAACTCAAAACAACCTAATTTCTTGTACAGTGCCTCTTGCTCCTCCGTCATGGTTGCCGGCTGCTCCTGCTGCGATTGTGGATTCATAGCTGCGTATGCAGCTATTTGGGCTGCAACACAGAGAACAATGGTTGGGCTCCGAGGTGCACCGAGTTTGCGATCATTTGCACAAGCCACGGTGCACGTTGTGTGCAAAACACAAATGTACAAAGCCATCGAACTGGAGATACTTTGCGGCTCATTGTTTTGCAACAACTTCACCTCAACTACTCCGATACTAACAGTGTAAAATAACACAAAACCAGACACCCACCCCAAAACCCACACACGGCGGTCACACCTGCCATCAACTGGTCGTTTCCCACAATGGGTAGCCTGGGCATGCCAGGCTGGCCAGGTGGCAGTGGCAGAAGCCCTCCAGGTCCTGGGGGAGGAGGCATGAAGGGGCCACCCCGGGGGAACGTCATTACGTGTTGAGGTTGGCCAGGGAGCCCCGGGGGCGGGTTGGGGTTTGGGGGTGGAAACTGCACAGGTGGTCCAGGTGGCACTGGTTGCCCTGGTGGAGGCAGACCGCCAGGAGGTGGCAGGCTGCCAGGCATGCCTCTTGGGGGCATGGGAGCACCGGGCGGGGGCATGGGGGCACCGGGAGGGGGCATGGGGCCACCTGGCGGGGGCATGGGACCACGCGGCGGGGGCATGGGGCCACCCGGCAGGGGCATGGGGCCACCCGGCGGAGGCATGGGGCCACCCGGCGGAGGCATGGGGCCACCCGGCGGAGGCATAGGGCCACCTGGAGGGGGCATGAGAGCACCTGGCGGGGGCATGGGAGCACCCGGCGGGGGCATACCGCCTGGAGGAGGCATCATTGGTGGTGGAACTGGCATCCCCCGTCCCGGCATACCTGGTGGGGCGGGTGGGCCCGGGGGAGGCATGCCCCCCGGCATAGGCATTGGTCCAGGAGGGGGCTTCCCTGGCATGCCGCCTGGGGGAGGCGGAGGGGGCATACCGCCCGGCATCGGCATACCAGGTGGTGGCGGCATCCCTGGTGGCGGAGGTCCCGGGGTGATGCCCCCCTGGTTGGGTGGCGCCGGGGGCATGTTGCCCCCTGGTGGCGGTGGCAGATTCCCGGGCGGCCCACCGGGTGGCCAAGGGAAGCTAGGTGGCATACCAGGGCCTTGAGCACCCGGCGGTGGCATACCAGGGCCTTGAGCACCCGGCGGTGGCATTGGAGGATTGACGGGCGTCATAAATTGGGGCGGGCCGCGGGGAGGAGCCGGTGGCGGGAGGGCCGAGGCCGGAGGTGGAAGACCTTGCGGTGCTGGCTTGGGTGGTGTAGAAGGTGAGTGGTTTTGGGGTGTGGCAGGGGCCAGGAGATCTTGAGGAGGTGGCGGACCACTTGTGGGTGAAATGTTGGGAGGTGGCAACCCTTGGGACCCAGCAGACGGTTGTACACTTGAAGGCGTGCTGGGCGGTGGCGGCAGCGGTGGTGGTGGCACTGGTCCACTTGGTGGGGTCCCGGCCGGTGCTCGGCTGTCGGACCCCCCTGGAGGAGGAGGCACGCCCGCAGACGGGACGGGCGGGCCGGGGGCTTCCGTCTTGCTACTCGGACCCCCGTTTTGGTCGGGATTTAAAGGATCATACTTCTCGCCCTCATCCGGATGAAGAGGGTCGTAGGTATTTGGCATGGCTCTTGTCACACATCCATACTCCCTCAAAACAAAGGAGAATGCGTGGCAACCTTCATCTACAATGCGCAACGTTTGTAACCAAAGCGGTAGGAGAGCAGGGTTGTGCGTCCTCATCGGACGCAGTGGTGATGGAGCGTGGCAAAAATGTAGACGGTTGTCAAGGGGCCAAGGGGAGCAAAGCGACTGCACAACCTAGTGATGACAGTTGCAAAGCCATTTGCACCATCAATCATGAAATACTTTAAAAGGGGAGACGTGGGTAGCGTTGGCAAATGGTTGGTCGTAGTTTGTGGTTGACAGGGCGCCTCCACAGTCAACTTTGCCTGGAATTCTTTTCGAGTTCGTGTCGATAAACTTTTTGAATCATCGGTCCGGCTCACCCAGGTGACGGCGTTTCCCAATAATGTATTCCGTCTGCTCTTGCCGCGAAACATGCAAATATGTTTCACCTAGGGGTTTGCACGATATCACCTTCGGAGTGAAGATCATGCGCACAGCCCGTCTAACATAGCACGAATGGTTTGCTTTCTTTTTGTTGTTTCACTTTTTGAATGCTTTACTACATTTACTAGAAAGTAGGCTTCGGGCCGACGCGTCCGTGCCCGAAATGCTTGTGTAGTATACCGGTAAGACGTCTACCTCAGCGTGCGGTGCGACGGAGGCACCCTCTGGGGTTTAGCGGCAACCGTTTCGAGCGCTCTACACCACACTCACTTGTGCACGTGCACCGAGAGCTCAACAAGCATGCCTACGTCCTTTGGGATGGGGCCTTCACCTGCACTATTGGGCCTCCATTTTTGATTTCGTTAGCGATTGTTCCATTGCGACCGCCGTTGTGGGCACCAAAAGGCGGGGACTTAGGTGCCTTTGGGTGTCGATGGTGCGTGTGCGTGTGTGCGTGCAGGGGCGGGGCTTGTGACGGAGCTAGCGGACACGAGGCCAAACCACTCACAACGAATTCGGGACGTGATTCCACAATTCGTTCGACATCCCCAAGACCCGAGAGCGAAGGGCTCTATATCGCCATGCCTAGTCACTCAAACCAACGGTCACACAACGCTTGCTTTCTGAGGTGTTGACGCCATCCCAAGTCGGCCATCAAAATTACCTCGCTCGAGGTGTCGTGTTGCATACGAGTGGCGCCCCAACTCTCGCGAAAGACACCATTCAATGTAAGTGTGCCGAAACCTAGAGTTCGTTTTCCTTTCTCATCGTTGACCAAGAGTAGCCGACATTGTCTTTGTGGTGTGGCGAATTGGGCTTCAATTTGACCAATTTAACTTGGATCTTGTGGATGAATTTTGCGTTTTTCCTGCATTTTTGAACGTAAAACAACTTTGTTGTCTCTCATACCAAAGATTTGGACACGCAAAAGAGCCCCTACAAGTGTGCAAGCAAGAAGCTCACACCATTTGAAGCTCGAGGCAATGTGCACTAGGTCCGGGGCCCGAGTATTCGGTCTACTGGGTCCAACGACACACCCAAAGAGTCCAAGAGTTTCCCATCCTTTTGCGCACGAAAGATTGGGGGGTTCAAAGGCGTTCGGGCATTTACGCCACAACCTCGGCCACAGTGCGCTCAAAAAGGAATCTCCGTGTTCTTTGATACAACGAAAGGAAGTAGTTGGGCGGAAATTCGGAGGGAGAGTCTCGAGGAGCCAATCAAAGATACGGTGGAGGGCGTTGACATGAGTGATAGGCTCTCGTGCCCAAAGTTATGGCCGTTTCGTTCGGTTCAACCTCCTAGGGTCGTCGAGGACAAAACTAAAAATAGTACTACCGCAAGGGTCCGGGGGTGGTGCCCCGAGGTTTGCCTCTTGTGGAGTGCCTTCGGGGCGAGAGGTTCGCCCAATTCTTTGTCAACGGTACGAAGGCAATGGGGGGGGGGGGGTGAAGGGGTGGCACACGGTTCGGTTCATGAATGTTTCGCTCTCTATTCCACACGTGAACGCATTTTGAGCCAAGCTTCTTGCATTTACTTTGTCAACACCGAACGCAATCTTGTCAAGCAACGACGCATCACAAGTTGGGCTTTCTTTTTTGAACCAAAGACATGTTCCCACACCTATTGGTACCAATTTCAAGGATGGGCGGAATTAAACCATCATGCCGTGATACGACATCGGCATTGAGTAGTTTCGAACCCTTGACGCTCAGAATGGATCCATTTTGCACACAAACGAATATTGAAGGCCTGGAGGCCTGGTGGATAGCACGAAAACAATAGAACACAGAGACCGACCAGCGAAAAGCCAAAGATCACCAAGCAGATCCATCGACCTTCAACATATTCAACATAAACGAAACAGAACCTGAAAATATCAGAAACAAAAAAGGTTTCACAAAATAGTCCCATGTACTCGCGACGTGCCAGCAACTCTTCCTTCCCTGGAGCAAAAAGTCGAGCAGGGATTGGCTGCACTCGCAAAACTACCTCATTGTTGCAGATCGTAGAAATATGAATCGCCTAACTACCCCTTCCTGCCATCAAATGTGGTGCTTGTAGGGAGACGATACAGTAAAATATCCAATAATGTCCCAGAGAAAAGTCTCGGTACTGTCCCAAATGGCCCTCATCATGTCCCAAGACTTCAGATTCTGGCTTCTTAGGACAAGTCTACTGATGTCCCATATGGCCTAGTCACCACGGGGGGGGAGAGAAAAACGGAACGAACTAGAAGACAATTTTTCCCAAAAACCAACACCACCCAGGTCAACACGGGGGGAGAGAGAAACCGGGCGTAACGCGCCCGGAGGTGATTTTTCCATCTTCGACTAAAAAGTGTGCTAATGTCCTGGAAAAAAGTCTTTTAATATCCCAAATGGTTCCAACCCACCCAAAAAGGAAAATCTCGTAATGTCCCATATGAGTGGCCGAGAAGTCTTGTAATGTCCCAATTGCCTTGATTTCGGGCGGGACATTATTGGACATTTTTCTGTATATGGATGGGTCCAAAGGCGGGGGGAAGGAAGACATTTGGATTGTTTCTGTCTGAAAGTCCTTTGCCTATATTCCCTTTGTCTTATTTTTTATCTTCACCTTTACCCCCTAGCGGTAGTGTTATTTGCCATAAAGCCACTTTTATTTTCCCCCTCTCACCAAATCCACCTGTAACCAGCACATTACCCTTCATGTGATCTGCAATTGATCGGTTTCGGCAAGTGGAAAATCAAAGATTTCATGGGGGCACCACTTTATCTAAGGCAAAGCGTCCGTCAACCACAGTCCAACTTAAGTCGATATTGTGAGTGTTTCATCACAATTCACCCGTGAACAAGAAAAATGTAGCTTTGTGGAAAGGAAAATTGAATTGCATTTTTGCAATTGTTTCGGAAGTCGAATGGTTGTTTGTCATCCCACGTGTGCTTGCTTTTAACTTGTAAGTGGCCATGTATGTGGCCACCGAGGTGGCGTAGGTCGACGCGGAACTTTACAATGCGCAAAGTGATACCCCCAAACGTGCAAAAGTCCCTGCGATTTGCAAAGAAGAAACCCCCGATAGGTTGTGAAATGGACATTAGCGTGACGATAAATTTATTAAGGGTCTCGAAGAATTGTGAATGGCACCAAATGCATGGCCAGCGGTATCCACTCAACTTGCGAAGCGGTCATGATGTGAAATTGTGCTCTCCCTTCCGCCGAATGTTACTTTTTAGACGAAGCAGATGAGAATGTAGATTTATGCTATTGACAATTCTTTCTCCACATGCCCTATAGCGAGCTGATCACGGAAGCGTTTTGTTCTGTTTGCACCTTGCAAAGTGCACTAAATCAACGCAAGGAAAAGGATTTACCCACGGAATTCCGTGAATTATTAACATTGCTTCGATGTATCTCTTGTTTGCAAGACATCCCGCAGAGCGCCCAAATCACGAAGGGCATCGAGGATTCCATTCAAGGCCTCCGAGAAGTGGTAGGAGAGTTGCGGAATACCATTCAAGATGTGAGTGCATCAAGCTCCGTGAGCTCACTCGCGGAGTTTAGTGAAGATTTCGGGAAGATCAATGCAAGGTGCCTTTCGAGTGTGCTCTTGTCTTTGTCGTTCGAAAAATGTACAAGCAACATTGCCGTTGCATTTTTCGCCCATTGAGTTTTTGGATGTTGTTGGTCGAGCATACTTTGTAAGTTGGTGATTGCCTTCGCAGTCGTGGGTGAGGGGGGAAGGAGAAGGCGAAGCAATCACACGTGTATTTGCATTTTTCGTTGTTGAGCTCCCGATGATTTTGTCGTGTGGTGATGCATTTTTAATGGATCAAGCATTGAGCATGCGGTGTTTGGCTTCGCAATTTTTTGATGAGGAGGGAAGGAAAAGGCGCATATAGGTTCATGCGAACTAATCACATGCATGCATCTTCATTCCTTGTTTATGCAACAAGTACAAGTTGACTACACGGTATTCAACGGTGTGCATGCATACTCTTGACCTTTGCCGGAGATCTAAAGGGTTGTATCGCAAAGAGGCGGTCTCTTACACCGCCTAGGCTCAACAGTCATGGAGCGTCCACTTCTACCTTGGCCCTTTCGAGAGCCTTCTACTTTGTCGATGTCTACAATTCTTCGCGTGCCCACCCCATTCCATGCTCGCTTTCCTTCCGTTGTGCATAGGTTAAACGAAGGATATGAGCAATTAATTGAGCAATTTAAAAAATTCAAGGCGCGCGACGTTTGCGATGTGGAAATGGTGCTACGGGAACACGACCCAACTTTTGCCCAATTTTGGACCGCGAGCTTTGGCCGCCCGGCGCCGAGGGCGGCCCCATTCGCCGTATTTTTGGCCAAGTTGGACGTTTGGTTGCGAGAGGTGTGTTTGGGATGCTTTCAGTTGGTCTTACCGAAAGCGAAGGTTGCACTTAGCCACAAATATCTGGCAACGCTTTTTAGGTGGCCAAGATTCCGGCGATTGCCAAAGTGTTGGAGCAATTGTCCATTGAAGAATTGAAGTTGCTGCAAGGGTTGTGGTCCGTGCGCCAGAATTGGTTGAGTTGCGCAGATTTGTGCTCATATGCCGGCAGCCGAGCCTTGCATGATGCAGTGGTGGACGCTGCGACATATGTCCAAGAGAAATCCGTATGGAAGTCCAAAGTGTGTGCTTGCATGTGCATTCGCATGCCTCATGGTTCTTGGTGGATTCTCACATATACATCGGAGCCTATAAACCCCACAGATTGGAAACCCTAATGTCGCCTTGGTTGCGTGAGACCTGTATGGGGGCAAGCAAACATTCCAAGCAATGGTGGTGGTGCCGTGTGTCGGTTGCCGGACCATGTCCCTCTTGTGGCTGCCATGTCGATGCGGTGCCTCAATGTAGGTGTATCCTTTGGCGCAGCGCAGTGATACCCGTTGCCCCTCGTGCAACCCAAACGTGGTTAGAAGCTTTTCCTTGAATGGGCGGGGGAGGGGGTCTGAGCTCCCAGGGTGGGATTGCAAACCCCCGCCCACAACTCCCCAACTACCCGCACAACCCTCCGCCCACCACGAGCACTCAACCTCCCCACCCACCGCCCACACCACCCAGAACGCACTTGTTCCTTTCCGTGACCACCAACGCTCTCAAGCAGCATTTTAGGAAATGAATTTTGTGCTAGGCTATCAGAAGGCGCCAGTGGTGTAGTGGTAACATGGTAGCCTCCCACGCTTCCGCCCCGGGTTCGATTCCCGGCTGGCGCATTTTTTGCTGGCCCCATGGTTGCAAAGGATCATCATGAGGTTGCAAGGTGGCGACAGGATTAATTAAGCATTACACGGCCGTGCGCTGATGCAACCAGGTGGAGTGCAAGCAGGTGCAAAACCGTCAGCGGAAAACCCGACAAGGTACAGGTTTCATAACCAAGTTTTTACTGGGCTATCAGCAAGCGCCAGTGGTGTAGTGGTAACATGGTAGCCTCCCACGCTTCCGCCCCGGGTTCGATTCCCGGCTGGCGCATTTTTTTCTCTACTACATGATTGCAAAGGTTGGGCGATAGGATCATCAGCTTTTTCTCGATTGCCTGTTTCAAAGGTTGGGCAACAGGATGATCGGCATGCGGTAGCCCAACAAATGAAGGATTAGAGGACAAATTTTCGCCGGGTTATCAGCAAGCGCCAGTGGTGTAGTGGTAACATGGTAGCCTCCCACGCTTCCGCCCCGGGTTCGATTCCCGGCTGGCGCATGTTTCTTGTTTGCAAACCAAATGCACCTGCTTGAGGTGCCTCCTTCAAAAAATGGTGGGGTTGATGGCATTGGGTTCATTGCAATGTGTCCGATCCGGGTGTTGGGGGGAACTTGGGGATGAGGGGCATTTCTGAACTGAAGTTTTTTTCTTGGTGACATGGAATCGTGAGGCCGCTATTGCGAAAGCGCTGCTGCTGGTCTGAGTGCGGTCACTTTGCCCAATGAACAGCACCGAGGTACCTTGTGCTTGCTCATTGCAGCCACCCCCCCTGCGCGCCGACGCCCACACGAAAAATACTCAGCCACTAATTCCCCCGCCCCCCCTGGTTCTGGGGATACAGGAGTGAGCAGGCGCTTAGAGCATCGCTTGATGAGGCTTTTACGACCCTCGCCACTAGTCGCTTCAAAGAAAAGCACACGTGTAAAATCCCTCCCGGTGAAGCGCCCCCCTTTCCAGTCGAAAACTGATACATGTGCCGCTGTCAATTTCAATTTATTTCAGTTGTCTCTCTGAATAGATTGCCATAATACCAACACCCATGCCATAATACCAACACCCATGCCATAATACCAACAGCCCATGCCATAATACCAGCACCCCATGCCATAGAAGTACCAACACCCCATGCCATAATACCAACACCTTATGCCAAAAGACAAACGACCCATGCCATAATACCAACATCCCATGCCATAATACCCACACTAATGTAATCATACCAACACCCCATGACATATTACCAACACCCCATGCCATACCACCAAGACCCCATGCAATAATACCAACACCCTATGCTGGAGTGCACTGCCCCTTCTTTGCTTACCATTCTGCACAAGCTTTCGCTTGTCATTTCAATTTATTTCAGTTGTCTCTTTACACCCCCCCCTCTACGTCCAATCCTCACACCCCCCCCACCCCACCCCACTCCACCCTTTTGCAGTAAGGGTCTCTTATGTTTGTCTCCCTTGACGCAGGATCCCCAGTTGTTCTGTGCACTGTGCCATTTGAAGCTGGACGGTTTGGCCTCGAATTTCGCGATGCAAAATTTGACCTGGCAGTCTTTAATGGACGCAGTTCCGGACTGTGACGATAAGCAAGCGCAGGTCCGCAGTTGTTGTTAGGCATTGCATATTGTTGTCCCCTGAGTCGCCGTGCCAAACCACTTGCACAGGATGTCAGCATGTGTGTGTTGTGCTCTGGGTTTTCTGCTTGTGCCCGCGCAAGTGTAATTCAGCTGAGGGAACGATGCATCTTCGGAAGGCTTTGCTCGTCGAGGCTGCAAGGGGAGGCCAGGAGTGCCCCAGGCAAAAGCACAGGGGTTCTCAGGCGATTGTCCTCAAGAGGAATGCGCAGGGGTTCCTAAAGAAGAACGCGTAGATGTGATCAATGGGAAGAAGGGCAAGGGCGAGTCGTTATGGACCTGTTTTGGGCACCTCCCTCCCCGAATCAGCCCAGATCATCTTTAGATTTCGCGCTGCAGCAATGCAAAGGGCAGTTAGATAGGGTTGTTGGTTTCAGATGAAAGACAGGCCTGTGCAGTTGGGTTATCAGGTTGTCCGTCATTTCTCACGGACAAGTGTGTTGTTTGTGGCAGCCAGGGGCACGGGCACGTTGACTGGACCGTGGTGCAACTCAACCGCCACGCGGCCTGGTGCTCAGTGCCATCATGACATGACAACGTGTTGTCAGACCCAGTTGCAAGCCGTTGCAAGCGGCCTTCGATCACTTCCATGCTTGTAGGCTCAGGACTTGCACAAGAGGACGGCACAAGTGCTCAACAGACCTGCAACATGAGCATTGCACTGGCCCCTCCAACACCGTATCCGCGGGCAAAAAATGTTAAACTCTCCAACACCAGACTGTCCTACACCGGATCCTCCTGGACAGCACCCCTGATTGTAGTACACCGCATGCCTCCGCGGGGTCACACAAAGTTTCGACAAAACACTCATGAATTGGGTGTGCACGTCGCAAAGCAAGAGGGGCCGTACAACTGTGCCGGCCCGTTTTGTTTTTTGTGTTCTTCACTTCGTTATTGATGAAACGCCCGCAACTCATCAGAAAATTACGGTGGGGTTGAGGGGGAGATTCATTGAATCGGCCCAATTATTCCGGCTGGGGTAAATTGGGGGCCCGGGGGGGCAGCCGGGCCTGGTCCTTGTATGCGACACCCCCCAGCCCCCCCCCCCTGAGTTTTGAAAGATAGCGGTGTGGGGGCCATGGCGCCAATGGCGCCAAATTTTTGTCCCATGCTTAGTTGAGGGGTACTATGCCTTTAGTCCTTAAGACTCTAAGACTTTCTTCCTGGCAAAGACAAGATATCGCTGTTATCGCATACATACCTCTATACCCCCATGCCCTCAGACACCCCCTTGAGGTATGCATGTGATAGTAGTGGGTTGCGCGCAGCCCCCCCCCCCCCGGCCACGCTGCCAATACCCCCCCCCCAGCCCAACCCCCCCCCCCCCCCCCCCCCCACAAGTTTTGACAGATAGCTGGGGGGGGTGTCGCATCAGGACCAGTTGTAGTCGCCCCCCCGGACTGGGGGATCACTGCAGAAATCAGGCCAGGGCTGTGTCAAAGGTGCTGTCCAGCATCGTGCCAGGGTCATTTGGGCGCCCCTTGGGCAACACTGATGTAAGGGCATTGTAAGAAAGATTCCCGAAAGTTGCAGGCCCCACGACCTTGCATGCCCTTTCCCACTACCCGGACAGATCAAACCCAGGGGTCTGGACTATCCCTTGCTTGCGATACAAACCCCACTTTCCGGGTGTACGCAAGGCATCCATTTCAGCTGGGGAGAAGGGGTTCGGGCGCTGAGTAGTATCATTTGGTTTAATATGGCCAAACTTGAAAAATCACCCACCCAAAAAAAAGCACGCGTGCACAACATTCTGTTTCCCTTCCTTACATGCCAACACATCTCTTGCGCGCGGCACGTGAGTTCCGTGAAATCCAGCTGCTGCACCAGTTGTATGAGACACCCCCGTTCTCCTTTTTCTGCCTCCTTTGATGTTTTCCACTTTTCCTGCAGATGGATGCCGTGAAGGGAACCGTGGACAGTATCCCGCTTACTTCTGGTCAGCTGCATTCGTTTTCCAGTTACGTTGTGGGCTGCCATCGGCAGGAGATCGTGCTGTCCTCCACAAGCATGTTCCGCGTTTTGCGGTCCAAGATTCAAAGTATGCAGCTTGCGATTGTCGGGTTACAGCACATCATGGTTGCTGCTGCTGCTGCTGCTGCTGCTGCCCACGTCCACCGGCAGCAGCAATACCTCAGAGTGTTTGTGAGATGGTGTTTGCCATCACGTATGGAGCCTGGGGGACAACCGACGGAATACCGGACAGACAAGTCTCGATCCTCCCACTTGCAGTGGCCAAACAATGCCTTACAAGCAATCCAAGTGGGTTGCAGTTGCTGCATGTGTTTTGTTTGAGTTGAGATTGGAGGGCATTTTGCAACAGCAATCTGTTCCCACAGCCACAGCCACACTTACCTCCCCCCCCCCCCCCCCGTGTCCATCCCCCCCCCCCCCGGGGGGGGGGGGGACCGTCACCGGCTGGTTCCAAAAAAAACCGCAACAGTGTCATATTGCACAGGATTGCATAATTATGAGAGCTCGTTATTAGAGCTTATGCGTACCTCCTTTGTGCTAACCCATTGCACTCCTAAGACCTCTCAAAGTGTTCCCTGAAGGTGTATTTTACCCGGGACATCCCGGAGGAAAAGTGGATCCCCACAAAGCTGGAGGCACCAACAGTTGCCAAACCCGCACCCAAACCTGCACCCAAACATGGAAAGCAGCCTGCAGCGAAGCCTGCAGCAGCCAGTTCGTCCATCCCTGTGGCTGATCGGCAGTATGTGCAGCTGTTCAAGACTATGTGGGACCAGAAAAAGAAGTTTTGCACTGTCCCTGTTCAGCAGTAGGGGCATGCAGCAAACTGATGAACTGATGCATTGTATTGAGAATTTTGCTTGTTTGCATCATTTGCATGGCACCATTCGATCTTTTGTATGTCAGTGTGTATTTCAGAGGCTTGGGCGATGTACAGCAAGCAACTGATCGGTCATAAATTCTGCGTAGTATGCGGCGGTAATGTGTTCATTGGCGATGGTGTCTATCCCCCGGGGGGGGGGGGGGGGGGGCGTCACTTGGCAACGGGGCGTCACTTGGCAACGGTTCCCCCCGGGGTGGGGGGAAATCATCGTCCCTGGGGGGGGGATGGACATGGGGGGGGGAAGGTAGACCCCTGCTGAATCCCCAGGTCCAATCAGTGGACCGCCAACCAACCGACCAGGGGATCAGCAGCAGCAGCAGCAGCAGCAGCCATCCGTGGCCCAGCGAAGCGAGAGGCGCAAGAGTCGTTCGAGAGGCCTCTGGCGCTGTGGGGATTGAGACAGTTTCCCCCATTTGCCCACCTGCGCTCAAGCTCCAGGCTGAACCACACCAGCAACTCACCTCCGTTCTTTTCCTTTACAGGGGTCTGTGAAATAGCGTACGCAGAGGATGCCGATTCCGATACTTTTCAGCCCGGTTCCCGGACTGCGAAGTACATCCAAGAGATTTTGAACGCCCTGCGGTATCTGTTTGGCTGCAGTTTCTGTCTCTTTGCAACAGCGGGAGCGCAAAACGTCTCGGCAGGGCGCCATGCTCGCCAATATCCCATGGGGCACATGGTGCGGGTCGGCACAATGCACCCCCTGAGACCCCAGCCAACCAGGCAGACTCCCCTGGCTTTCGAACGCTGGTGCGTAAGAGGGTCGGCGGGGGAGCAGAGACTTGTGCACACGCGGGAGTAGTTGGGCAGACAACAGTGCTGCGACCGTACCCCACCCCAACAATTGCAAACACATTTCTCAACATGCAAAAGGCAGGCAGGTGCGATATCTCGCACCTTAATTCAAGACCACTCATCCAATCGCCCCGCCCTCGCGGATTCCACAGATAGCGAGGAAAGAACCACCCAACCGACAAAAACGCCCCAAAAGCGATAAACATGTTGCGGCCGCATGTACATCCCCGGCTCAAGAGCATGAGTGTTTACAGTCCTCACCTCCGTATTCAGGTTGACATCTGAGGCATCATATCAAGGGGGTGTGGAAGTATGGGGTGTGCACGTGAGACACTTGGAGCACACCTGAGGAGGCTCCATTTGGCCTACCTACTCCCCTTCTTTCAGAGGGACCAGATAATGTACGCATGTTTGGGCACCGCAGGGGGAACAAATCGTCGTACAGCCAGACCAAGGGACGGCCCATCCTCCACATCCGGTTTGTAGTCAAAGAGTGGGTCCATTTCTCCATGTGAAACGAAGTGCAATTGCTTTGGGGCGCTTTTATTGGAAAAAGCAGCTTAACATGTGCCAGTATCAGGAACGGGACGTGGGAGGGAAATGCCAAACCCAGACAGGAAACAGGAAAGAGGGTTGGGAACAAACAAAGGGGAAACGTCACTGCCCGTCCCTCCATCGGTCAATTGGAAGGAAACGTTTTTGGGTGTTTTTTCGGTGTTATTTGTTGTGCAGCCCATCCTTCTTAATTTTTGATTTCTGTAAGTGCCACGATTTTCCAAAATTTGTATGTTTTCTGTTGCACACGTGTTGTGCACGCGTGATTAATCTGAACAGGTCCGTCAAGTCAACTCCTTGGTCCTGGGTTTCCGTCCATCAGGCTCATCACCCCCATGACATTCGCCCTGCCAGGAGAGGAACAATCTAAATGAGGAGAAAATTGATGTGGACAAATTTGGAAGCCCTCCCTCCTACCAAATGTTTCCTTCAATTTACGGATGCGATGAGCTCGCCCGGAAATAGCAGTGACCATCCAGAGCCCTCCAAGAAACAACAGCAACCATCCAGAGTTCATCGGGAAATGATACTAACCATCCAGGACCCACCAGGAAATGACAGCAACCATCCACTAGGAAACAACCGCGAGGGACCTTATACCAAATCTCCCCCGCTGAATTTTTGGCCCTCCCCCAAAAAACCCTCAAATTATTTCCCTCCTGGTAGTCGGAAGGAATTGCAGGTTTTCTTGAGGGTTGGGAAGGGTTATAGGGCGTTGGCAATAAGGTTTGAGGAAGGGTTGTTGGACAGGTTGATGGTTGTTTGGTTGTGGGTTGCCTGAGAGGTTGGCAAAGGGTTGTGCAATTGTTTCTTTGTTGTTGGGGTGTGAGAAGGGGTTACTTGGGCACCAAGGATAGCAAGGGGTTTTGGAGTTCAAAAGGGTTGAAGAAGTGTGAAGATTTCTTATGAATGTTGTAGTGTTGTGTTCACCAGGTGATGGTTCAGGTTAAGGTGCTGTGTTTTGCTCGTTGTTGGCACGTGACATCATTGACAAGTTACTCTTGCTTGGGGTTCATCATTCCCTGTTGCCTCCAGGCAAACACCTTGCATCATCTTCACCATTGCACACCATTGGCAACCCGTCAACCAGTCACAGCACCTGGTGACGTCATGTCATGTCATGTCATGCCATGTCATGTCATGCCATGTCATGTCATGCGCACACAAAAAGCTCCATGCTGCTGCGACAAGCTGCTCATTATGCGCTTCATTGGTCTCCAGGGAATCCACGGGTCCGGCGAGAAATTATGTCTCGAAAGTGGGGTACCGCGTCGCCGTCATCGGACCGATGAAGTCAGGGAAGTCCACGCTCATCAATGCTTTGACGGGTATTACGATTGCAGCCACACGGAAAGGTATGTTTAGAGACGCATGCAGGTGTCGATCTCGTCACGCCCGCAACTTGGAACCGTGGCCACATGGTGTTGTAGAGAGCCCTGAGCTCGGGAAGGCAGTTGCATGGGCCAAGGTGGAACTGGGATTGCTGCATGCTGGTGTAGCGTGACCTGCGTCGACCTTTGCTGACCTTTGCTGAGCTGTGCTGAGCCGCGTTGACCTGTTGGCCCATCCGTTCGTCCACGTTGACCCAATTGAGTGTTCGGGAGTCGTTCGCGATCTGGTGACCAATGCCACCAACATTACCAATGCTGCCAATTCTACAAACACTATCCATGTCTTCAAGCCACACTCGAGCAGCAACTCTGCCCAGCGAAAGCGACAGTGGCAACACGTGTAGTTATGCGATTCGTTGTCAAGTGTGGCGTTCGCCATTCCATCTATTTTCCAGGGGTGTCCATGACGCAGCTTCCTACAATCATAATGCATACCAGGTATCAATTTCCTTCCTCGAATCCTGAGAAATCTCGGGAAAGGTGGAGGGAGGTTTCTCCCCAAGCCTCTCTGCCAAGACTCAGCGATCCAGGGGTAGCACAGCTGATGCCAACGTAGACCTTGCTGAAGGGTCGGTGGATGAGCAGGTTGGTGAGACTATGCGCGACTACTGGCCCAACAGCTGCTGTTTGGACGTCTTGCTTCTGCAGTCCGTCGCTTTATCAGTTCATCAAGTCTAGCTCGGAAGTAGGGTCGTGCTGCCGGTAAAAGGGGAGGGTGTGTGTTCCCAAAGCAGAAGCACGTGCTAATTAATTCCTAGGAACCCAATTGCCGACGGGACTGTGTGCAGTGCGTGCAATCTGCAGGTGGCGCCACCCGCTGTAGTTCGGCATTTGGTACCCAACCCTCTTCCCTTTTCTGACCACAAGCAGGCCATTGCTTAGAGGCAAAATACACCCCCCCCCCCCCGGGGGGGGGGGAGGGGGGTTAGAGGCCAAAAAAGAAGTTTGTAAACCTAAAATCGGCCTCAAATTTCCGGCCCCTTTAATAAAGTTCATTTTTCCCCTGAGGAAAAATTTTCCGATGTGGGTGGGTGGGTGGGTGGGTCAGCCGGGGCTGGGCACGCCCCCCCCCCCCCCGGGGGTCACTAAGCAATGGCCTGACCACAAGCGCTTTGCGCTCCCCGCTGGGTGTGCCGCTGGGGCACCAGTGAGGATGACGTGTCATCCACAGGGTTCACAGTGGACATGGACGGATAGATATAGGGCTAGTTTGGGGAGAGGAGACCCCGGAACGGGATGTATCATGCAGCCCTTCAGTGGAAGCCCTTGAGAGTGTGCATGAATGGGCTGAACGGACAAGTGGTTTGCCCCCTCGCGTCGCCCCGTGTGCATACGGTCCGACAGCAGTCATGCGAGGCCGCGGCACAAGGAGCTCTCGGTCGACCAGAACAGTCGTAGAGCACAGAGCCTGAGCTTGTGGTTGGCGGATGGTGCTGAAAGTGGGGCGGGATAAGGAGATGTCCATGTGGAGCCTGGGAGACGTCGACGGCTTGCGGGGGGCTGGAGACGTTCAGGCCCACAAAGGCGGGGGACGGCATACTGGCCCTGCTGTTGACCCACCCGTCATTTTTCAGAGGCCAGCTAGAGCCTATGCTGTACCTACCACACGAAGTGTGCAAGAAAATTATGAAGGTGCTGAGGGTCGTGGCCACAGGGCAACTGGAAAATGGGAGTCCTTTGGATGAGGATGCCAAGGCTGATGTCCAGGAGGTCATCGATTCAGGTAAACAAGACCCTTGCTGCCTGTCGCTTGTCGGGGTTGGAGGGTGCCGAGTGCTGTTACGTGCTGCATTCTTGACAGCACAAGGGGTATCTAATGGGCCGAGAAGAGAGGGGGACGGGAAAACGAGAGGGAAGCCGTCGCGACGGAGGATCTGGCTCACACTGGGGGAGATATAGGGAGGTCTCCAAGTGCAGTTTTCCGTTCTGGGTCCACTCAAGATGTGGCAGGAGTGCGTCTGCGTGGCATAAGGTCCAACCGGTGTTTTGTGTTGCAGTCGCAAGGTTGAGCACATTCAATGTGCCCGAATCTGGCGAAATGGGGCGAGGCGCGGTAACGAGGGAGAAGTGGCTGCACTCTCGTGTCCCCAACGCGCCCCCCTTCGTGCGGGAGGGGGTGGGGGTGGGGGCAGCGCAAGCCCGGGGGCCAACGAGGAGGGCCCAGGAGATCTCCGCGAGGGCGCCCGCGCTTATCCCCGATGGTAAGCCCCCACCCCCACCTGAGTGCAAAGTTGGTGCGCAAAGCAACAAACCGACCAGACACTTTACAAAAAGTGATGCTGTTTATTGAAATTGTCTTGTGACAGGGACGGAAGATGTTTGAAATCTGGGCAGATTAGCTTGCTCTCGATTTCATGCGGTTGCACTGAGGACTTTGGTCCCACAAACTTCACGAAAAGTTCATAAAGATGCATGAAAAGCTGTGTCCAGACCCCTGAACCCCTGTAATATGATTGTCGGGTCCTTTTCCTCTGTGTCTGCAACACGTTGTCCCTGCAATTGTGCGCAGGTTTTCGGGGTCATGGACCTGTTGACACTTTGTTTCATGCCATTCGCCAGAACCAGGTCTTATGGTTCAATGACATACCTGCGGAAATTCAGGGGGCGGCAGCTGTGCAGAAGTGGCTTGAAAGGTGTGTTTCTGGGCCCCATCGCTACCTTCTTCCAAATGCATTGGACAGGCAGAAGCTTCGAAATGGAAATTTTTTAAAGAGCCCCCCCCCCCCCCCCAGGCTGGCAGTGGAGTGGACGCCACAGGGGGCAGGAGCAGTGCTTGTGAGCAGAGGGACAACTGTCCTAGTCTCACGTACCAAAATACGTTTCCCCACCGTTTGAGCACAAACAATGTCTACAAGGTCTGCCCCAAACCCCGAACATGTGCGCACACCAGGAAGTATCGGCATATCTCCTGAGCGTTTACGACCAGCCCCCCCCGCCCCCCCCGCAGGGGGATGGGAATGGAAGGAGTGTGGTGAGGTCGATGGGCACTGCGGCCTACGGAGGGAAAGGCCAAGGGAAGGGAAAGGGAGGGGGAGAGGGAAGGTTAGGGCAGGGAGGAAGAGGAAGGTCAAATGGTGGTGAGAAGCCGATGGGCACCACCGCCTATGGAGGGAAAGGGTCCAAGGGAAGGGCAGCGAATGGCGATCGGCCAGTAGGCCCCGCCAGCTGCAGACGAGATCATCACACCATGGCGTCATGCCAAAACCCCCCCCGCAGAAGGGATTTTCAAATCCCGACCCTTCCCCCAGAGTCCGACAGAAAATCGAATTGTTAGACCAAAAAAAAATATCGTTGTGCTATTTTTTGAGGGGTTTACCCTTTAGTTTCACCCCCGTACCCCCCTCACCTCCCGCCGCTTCAAAGTGTCAAAGTGTCTCTGGGGTCCAGACAGAATGTGGCCAGAAGAACCCCTCTTGCCATGACAGCAGCGGCCTGTGTACAGTGGCCGACGTCAGTCCCTTTGGTCGGGGCATCTTTGGGGGCCTCTGCCCGACGACTGCGTCAACTCAACATCGCCCCAAAACCCGTTCGGGATTCAGGAGCTTGGCCCACCGCTCCACAGGGGTACCTAGGGAAGTGTTAGAATGGCCGTACACCATGGCAGAAGGGGGAGGACGCCCCCCCCCCCATGGACCCCCCTCTCTTCCCCTTCTAATGTGCCATTGAACACGGAAAATTTGTGGAGGTGAGAACACCATTTTCGCGGCCTGAAACCGCTGCATGGCAGTGCAGGGCGCTTCTGTGTGGATGTGCAGTCGTGGCCCTGTTGTCTGTTTGTTTTGCAGGATAGGCCATGGAACGCCTTTTCCCTGTTAAAAAGGCAGTGAAAACCACCACCGTTCAAGAGATGGTTGCCCCCATCATATATTTTCGTTTTCCTGACGCTTTCCATGGGAAGCCCCAACATCCCCAACATATCTTTGACCAAGTACTGATTTTCCGTTCCTCAGGGAGAGTATTGCATCTTGTATTGTATTGCATACTCACTGTCCATCCAGAGGTATGCTGGTGTGCCTTACAGAAAATTCATTTGTTTCCCTTTTTTGGGTGGGGCACCGTATGAGGAGGGGGGTCGTAGCCAAACCCCCGCCCCCCCGTCCCTTCAGACCCCCCCTCCTCCCCCCCCTTTCCCCCCTTCTAGTACCTCCTTGGGAGCACCTGCACGTGCTGACACTGCCGTTGTACAGGGCTACCGGTGCACCGGAGTTGCATGGGCACAAGTGGGCAGGTGCCCCGGCATGAAGTGGCGCACGCCCTGCTGCTGCCCCAACCCTTCCTCTTGTGCAGGTACAATGATGTCGCGAGGCTGTGTGTCTTGCTCTGGATGCAATCGTCCCTCAAGAATATGTTTCAGTCCCTGATTTCACAGATTTACTCGGACGAGAACATTCCCACCGTGACGGTGGAAATGGCTTTGTCTCGCAGGTATTCGTTGGCCGTGATCCTGCGATATGAGCCTCTTATGCAGAGCTCCTTCGTTCCCTCGGGAAGCCGGGCGCATCGAAGTGTGGCATAAAGCTGCCGAGGCAACATCGCGCATGCTTGGTCGGAAGCCAATGCCATACATGCAGAATACGCAGCCAACGAAGTGGGCAGTGACGGTGCTGAGAGGCTGGGGCTCACGGAGTCACAAATACGGTGGAGGGGGGTTGGGTAGAGCCCCCTAGCGGACCCCCCCCCCTTTTTCCCAAAAGGGGCTGCGGTGACCGCACCCCTCAACCTGCTGTGGGATGCAGATGTTGAATGCTAACTCTTACCACGCAAGGCACAGGGTCGCAGGGCGACAAAGTCAGAACAAACAGCTCTTCAGTGACATTGCCATATCGCTCACCCCACCTCAGGGTCTATAAAGGGTGTGCACACTCCATACACCAACCCCGCATCCTTGTCAGGGCAATGGCAAAAATACGAACAACAACATGTAGTGGGGGATCTCCCTATCCCCAGCTGTATACAGCCCCCCAAGAGGGAGCAAAGTTTGAGGGCCCATGGAGGTAAGGCCCAATGGGGAGCACCTGACACAGTGCGCACACGGCACAACTATTTGGCAACATGTATGGGAAAGGTGTTGTGTTGTTGTTTGGATTTGTCCTCTCACGCTGGGCCAGGCCCTTTTTCAGTGCCTCGCCCTCCCCTAGGGGGTGCCTGCCTTTTTCAAAATTGTGGGTGCCTCCTTCAGATGGGTCCATAGTGGGTAGGCTGCCTTTCGGCCAAAGCAGTAGATTACCTGATTACCCGAGTGCCACACCTCTGCTCCCATTTTGCCCTGCAGCCATTTTGCTTCCTGTGACAGCTCAACATGAAAGTTCTGTGTAAATGTGGCATGCACAGTTCTGACCATGCCAATGTGATGCGGGAACATGGGACATTGTGTTGTGTTGCGGTCTTGCAGAGACTGCCAAAATGATAAATAAAACAATTTGCTCCAACCTTCGGTGGTGCATGTTGGTTTTGGTGGTTGGTGGATGGGTGGGTGCCTCTTCCCCCCCCTCCCCCTCCTGGGTCAACACAACCCGCCACCATGGAGAAACACAAACAGCGGACCAAAACAGCGGCTTAGTGGACCTTCATTCAAGGAAAGGGAAGGGAAGGGAAGGGAAGGGAAGGGAAGGGCAGTGAATGGCGATCGGCCAGTAGGCGCAGCCAGCTGCAGACGAGAACAACAAATCCAAGGTGACATGCCAAAACCCCCACATCCTACGCATGACGTGGACTGACCCCACATGGGGGTTGTTGGGCGTGGAACGCACCAATCGTGCGAAAGAGAAGGCACGCAAATTACCCCGCGCGTCACGTGGCGCTCCCGGATACGAAGATCTAGTGCAGCGAGAGTGCGAGTGCCTACCATGACTCCGTAGCACTGCATCGCCGGGGGCATGGCATGTAGTGGACAGTGAAGCATGTGCGGTGGTGTTAAGGATGGTCTAGTAGCTTGGACCGGGCAACACCGTTGACGCTCCTGTTGAGCCGTGAAAGTGTGACACATGGGGGCAAGTGGTGATAGGCGTGCATAACTCACGTAGCTCACCCACACGCGCGATGGACGCACTCCGCCATGAGCATGATTGCGACCTCGTGTAGGTGAAAGGTAAGGCCGTATGGATCCTTAATGTTTTGGTCGACGCAACCCGCCACTATGGAGAAACAGAAACAGCGGACCAAAACAGCGGCTTAGTGGACCTTCATTCAAGGAAAGGAAAGGGAAGGGCAGTGAATGGCAATCGGCTAGTAGGGGCCGCCAGCCGCAAACTATGAACAACAAATCCAAGGCAATATGCCGACCCCCCCCCCCCCCCCCGCCCCTCTTGGGGTCGGTGGGACAAGCGGTGTGCTTGCCTGCCAAAAGTTGGTCCCCCCGCTCCCGTGGGTTAAAAAAAGCCCTGCGCCGGGCACCTCTATGGATGTGCTGATTTGGGAGTGCAAAGGTCCATAACGGGCCAAGGGGCATTTCAAAGTTAAGTGGGTGCCAATTGTATTGTGCTCTTGATTGTGCTATGTTTTTGGGAAGGAGGTGTTTATACAATTTTTGTGGCCAAACGTGCCGAAGCACAAATTTTAACATGAGTGAGTACTTTGTGCGTCAAGAGTGTATGTGCCGCAAACACAATCAAGTTTTTGTGGGGTTGTATCATGATGATAACACTCACTCAAAGAATTCTCATACAAGGAGACACAAGCATGCACGTAGTTGCAGAATCCGCCACACATGCATGCACGGCATTCTCTGCCATACAGGCAGGCATGCAGCTGCATGCAGTTGCACATTCTACTACACATGTTGTATCTGCCACACAAGCATGAATACATTTGCATAATCTGCCGCACACGTAAGCATGTAGTCGCATATTTTGCACACAGGTTGTATTTGCCACACAGACATGAATACATTTGCATAATCTGTCACACAGGTACGCATGCAGTTGCATATTCTGCTACACAAGCTGTATCTGCTACACAAGCATGCATGCAGGCGCACAATCTGCTACACAAGCTGTATCTGCCACACATGTAATTGCAAAATCTGCTACGCAAGTTGGATCTGCTCCACAGGTAGGCACACAGTGGCATACTCTACCACACAAGCACCGCATGGTCTGCCACACACGCATGCATGCAGTCACATAATCGGCCACACAGGCTTGCACGCGGTTGCATGTGGTCCTATATGCTGCGACACATGCTGCATCTGCCACACAAGCATGCATGCGGTTGCAAAATCCGCCACACAGGTATGCATGCACGGCATTCTCTGCCATACAGGCAGGCATGCAGCTGCATGCAGTTGCACATTCTACTACACATGTTGTATCTGCCACACAGGCATGAATACATTTGCGTAATCTGCCGCACACGTAAGCATGTAGTCGCATATTTTGTACACAGGTTGTACATGCAACACAGGCATGAATACATTTGCATAATCTGTCACACAGGTACGCATGCAGTTGCATATTCTGCTACACAAGCTGTATCTGCTACACAAGCATGCATGCAGGCGCACAATCTGCCACACAGGCATGCACGCACTGCATTATCCACCACACTGGCACACATGCAGCAGCATAATCTGCCACACACGCGGTTGCACAATCTGCCACATTCTGCTTTACTAGTGGTATGTGCCACACAGGCATGCATGCAGTTGCATAACCCGCCACACAGGCATGCACGCAGTTGCACAATCTGCCATGCACGCATGCACACACTGCACTATCTGCCACACAGGCAGGCATGCAGTTGCATAATTTGCCACACATGCGATTGCATAATCTGCCACACGGGCATGCATGCAAGGCATGTAGTCGCATATTTTGCTACACACGCTGTATCTACCACACCGGCATGAATACATGTGCATAATTTGCCACACAAGTTATACGTGCAGTCGCATACGTTGCTACACAGACTGTATCTGCCACACACACACACATGAATACATTCGCATAATCTGTCACACATGTATGCACGCAGTCGCATACTCTGCTACACAAGCTGTATCTGCTACACTGGCATGCATGCAGTGCTTAGTCTGCCACACAAGCATCCATATGGTTGCATTATGTGCCGCATATGCATGCACACCATTGCATAATCTGTCATGCACGCATGCATGCAGGTGTATGATCTGCCACATAGGCACTCGTGTAGCTGCACAATGTACCACACACGCACGCATGAAGTGGTAGGATCCGCCACACATTCATGCAAGCAGTGGCACATCTTTCACACACCCTATCCGGTACTCAAGAGACGCGAGGGCACGTGAAGCACAAAATGAGCCAGGAACCGCCTGTGGGGACGCATGTCTGTTCAACATCCTGATGAACCACCTTGTCCAACCAGCAACCCGCAGGAGAAGCCCAATATCCAACTGCCGGAGTAAAGCACAAAACGGAAAGTGGCGGTTCCATCGCCCCCGCCCCCACATACTATGTACATGTGACGACTATGCACAGAGGGGGGAGTATGAGAGCAAGTACAGCATGGTCCACACGTCCACACAAAGTACAGGATTGCCTGAACCCATGCCGCGAGCATCGGGGTAGATCCCAAGAGGGGCCCGAGCACCGCTGTCGCATGGGCTGCGTCAGCAGCTAGGTCGCTGAACTCACCTTGGCGGGGCATGCATGCACCTCCCAACACGTACTCTAGGTGGACCGCTCCCGGCAGCCGACACCCCGCTCACGGTGGGGCCTGGGTCCCTCTCCCTGGTACACACCGGGGCAGGTCAGGGAGGGTGGGGCACGGTCAAGGGGGCAGGGCAGGAGGGAGCAGGAACACGAACTGGAAGCAAGGTAGAGGAACCAACGGAGGATGGAACAACAAAGTGTGGGGCACGCAGTGATCACAGTGTGGTGGCAAGTGCGCTGTTTTGGACACACTCCCCCACAAACAGTGGAGTTCGCCCGACCGCCTCCACTTGCCACTGTGGGGCGGGCTGACAGTGTATCGCAGCTAACGAACTAAGTGAGACGTAGACCCACAACGAGCCATTTGCCTCACCTGCCGTGACCACCAGTGAGGGTACGGGGAGGTTACAAGGGGGGGGGGTAGGGGGGGAGTAGGGAGTATGGGGGGGGTGGTAGGGGGGGGGGTAGGAGGGACAACTTTGTGCCGACACTGTGCTGTGCAATGCCATCCTCTGTTTTTGTGAACTGTCCAACTGCCTATAGCAGGCATACCAAATTTTTGCACATCCAAACAGAATGTCACGCAGCATTTAACCCTTAATCCCCCCCCATGCCCCCAGTAAGACACTTTCTGAGTGTCTATTTTTGTTTCGACGGAAAGGCGCCTATGGTACCACTAATGAGGCTGTTATTGTGTTGCTGAAAACAGTATTTTTGGATTTTTGGAATCAGTGCGACGAGAGGCTCTGGACAAAAAGTCATCGTTCAGGGAAAATTTGGCCATTTTTGATGCCCACAAAATTTTCTGGGCACCTGGTTGCATAGCGATTGATTATTGGTCCCCAATCGAGGCCCTGGCCCGGAGCTCCCCCCCCCCCCCCCTCCAGTTTTGGGGGACTCTGCCCTCCCCCCCCCTGCCCCCGGCGCAATTGATAGTTCGCTTCTCCCCAGCTCAAACTGACCCTGCTTTTGCTGTGCCTCTTTTGTGCACGGAAACCAACTGAGACCAAAGAACCATCGGCGCTTGTGAAACGTGCCAGTCTACTTGTGAAGGCAGGATTTGCGCCAGTCTACTTGTGAAGGCAGGATTTGCGTGTCAATGTGGGAGATTCTGCCTGCTTCCCTGCTTGCCCTGGTGGATTTGCACCAGATACCTCCATTGTGTCGCAGATTGGGTGGCGGACCCACGGCTTGTTTTGTGCTGCAGGTACAATCTGTCCACAGTTGCAGAATTCTCCCTCATCGACACCCCAGGCCCTGATGAAGCCCGGCAGTCCTCATTCCTGGACCTCCGACTACGAGAAGTATTGCAGCAGGTGTCCTCTGGGATGGGGGCTTGGGGGGGATTCTTGCGTCACAATGCAGGTGTTGTTTGAAGGTGAGGGTCATGTGACCACAGATGAGTCAGCAGCAGCAGCAGCAACACGTCCAGGAAAAACCGTCGGCCAAGCGAGCTGCAGATGTAAAAGTTGTGTGGTGTTGGGCGTGGTCCGCACGTTGGCACAGCAGTGAGTGTCTGGCGGAGCCCTCCCTCTGTGCAGGCCAATGCCGTGATCTGCGTTACGACCGCCAATTCTATGCAAAATACTGCCGAAGACAATGTCTGCAAAATGGTGCAGCAGTTAGACAGGTCTGGAATTTTGGCGTAAACGCTGTGCACCAGCAGCAGCAGTTGCTGGATATTGCGGGATGGCTGAGGTTGGGTGGCACTGGCCAGCAATTGTTGGTTGTTTGGAGGTGTTGGTAGGTGCGTGAGCTAGTAGTAGTACAGCGGGAGGTGGAAGTGCAGCAGTAGCAAGGGATACGTGCTTTTTTGCATGTGTGTGTTGCGTGGGTGTGTACTGCGTGTGCATCTGTGTGTATGACTCCTGTCTTTTGTGGGAGGACCTGCATGCCTTCTTTGTCTCCAGAATTTCAACAAGTACGCCCGTTGCTCGTGCGTGTGTGCCTGCCTGCCTGCGTGCGTGCCTGCATGCGTGTGTGTCTCAACGAGGTTACGCACTCAGTGCTTTCTTTTGCCCATGTGATTGTTGGTGATTCAGAAATTCATTCAATCAGGGCTTCAATTTTTGTGTTCGGTCATTTTTTTGGCACCGCTACAAAACTTAGGAAAGCAGATGCTCAGCATCGCCCTGTTTCACTCCCCATTACCAAGTATTGAGACTGTAAAAAGGTGGGTTACAAATATCAGGACAGGTAGATGCCATCGGACAATATTTTATGTAGTTGTTTCTCGCTTATGCCAATTTTAAGAATGCGTGAACGAGCAGTGAATTTTTTGTCAGGCCAAACAGAACACGGAGGATGAGGAGTGGGTTGTAGGCTTGGTATTTACATTGCTGTCGTAGGGTGCGGTTCTCGGTCTTAGATCGAGTAGCTTCTTGATGTACAGAGGCCTGATCCCCTGTATCAGACACCCCAACGTAACCCTCAGAGCGCATGAATTTCTCCGTCCCTTCGTGGCACAAAGCCCTAAAGCCGCCCAGGCCATTGGGAATGCTTTCTGTGCGCTGGGAATGGGCGCCGCAGGCGCCAGGGTAAGGGTAATTAGCTGTGGGGTAATTGGCACCACATTAATTTTCCTCAATTTTGGGTGAAGGAAGTAGGTCAAACGGGCACAATGGCGAGGCACAATACTCAAAATGGACAAAAAATGTTGCAACAACCACTCCCCATTCAAAAGTACTGTTCACAAAAGGAACAATTCCCCATGTTCCATGATAATTATCCAAATTACGCGCCGCAGGTGCCGCAGGATTAGCGCTCCCATTATCCACTCTGTGCATGTGTTTGGTTGTCACAGACAGCGGTGCAACAAGGTCGGAACGCTTGGTTCAACAACAGATGTCATTTCTTTGTTGCCCAGTGTCTGCACCGCAATGCTTGCAGTGCCTGCATGTATGTGGGGCAGAACGAGGCTCCACTATGTCTGCGGCCATGATGCACACCAGGAAGAGGACGTGCGCGTTCAATCCGAGTATGGCGTTGCAGATGAGGCTGCCAATAAATAACACCATCCAGCCTGGTACTGCCCAGTAAACGTATTCCACAATACCTATTGGGTGGCTCCTTCGAATAGGGGAAGTCTGTAGGCTCCAGCTCAGTTCAGACAACACATTCGGCAATTTCACCAGGAATTGAATGTTTTTGATCATGTGTGTGTCTGTGTGTTTGTGGACTTGCATGCGTGTGATGTGGATGTGATGCCTTTGTCTTTTGCAGGTTCAATGTGTTTGACAAAAGTCTGCTGGTTTTTGTCAACCACGCGGACAAGTCTGACAGCCCCAAAAAGGAGCTGGAAGTGAGACGCAGCACTGCCCAGGCATTCTTTAAGGTTGGATTGTGTTTCCTGTGCCTATTTGTTGATTTGTATATTTGTGTCACCATGTGAGGTCATATGTGATGGTGCTGCTGAGTTTTCCTGCCCTATGTTTTTTTTTTTGGAGTGTGGGTTTCCTGAGAGATACTGGACGGAATGTGGTGGTGCTTGGCCAGGGGGAATGCTTTCCCTGCGGCGCCTGTGGCGCGCAGTTTGGATAATTATACCAGAATACAGGCGGAATAGTGCCGCATACATACACACATTTGTTACATACTGTTTACCCCCCCACACCACTTTTTTCTCCCATTTGATTGCTACATTCCCTTTTTTGGGCCTCTATCTTTCACAAATGGTGCATTTGATTCCGTATGATATTGATCCGTTATGGGCACTCTTTCATTCGAGGCCGTGGAGAGCATCTGTTTGCCCAATTGTACACTTGGGCTGTGTGCTGCGAGCCGTGCACCAAACTGGGGATGAACTGGGAGGAGCGCATCCTATGACTCCATTGGATGGTCCATGTTGTGGTTCACATCCGGCACTTCATCAACAATCGCAACGTCAAGTACAAGCTGTATGGTCCATGGGGTCATTTTCTCGGACAGTGTACACTAAAGCTAATTACCCTTTCCCTCTGGCGCCTGCGGCGCGCCGTGGCCTGCAGGAAGCGTTCCCAGGGGTGACGCGGATAGGTGCCCCACCAAACGTGATGGTGTGTCACTGATTTTCCTTTTCATCGAATGTGCATGCACCTGTGACCACGAGTGTGACAATGTATGTGTCATCGTCTGTACAAGTGTTTCGTCCTATCTGATGGAAATGTTCGTAGATGCATAACCCGTGCAAAACATTGCGGACTGGTATGCCTATGACAACGTGTGAATTTGTCTGATTGATTGGTCCAGCTGCGGTATGAGGCACTCCGTCACATTCACTTGCTGCGCAGGACCCGGCACGATCCGATTGCGTATTCTTCACGTCGGCACTCAACGGTTTCTGTGCTGTGAAAATGGAGAAGCTGCTGTTGTCACTGGGAGCCGCTCAAGCCAGTCCTGGTGAACTGCTGAAGCACCTGAAAGGGGTATTCTGGTGCATGGTGCATGCTGGATGTCGTGTGGGTGCGGCCTGGCAGGCTCAGATGGATGTGGCCTGGTTGACGAAAGTCCGCCCCGAGCGATCCATAAAAAAAGACACCAATATGCGGACAAACCGTCTTAGGGCTGTGGCAACATACCGCAGCCCTCGCTGGTTGTCGCGCAAGGGTAAAGACAGCTTTCATTTGCCCCATGTAGGACATCCTCGGGGAAGTAGAAAGAACACTAAGCACAGGACCATGTGGCTTTGGTTTGCTCACAGATCTGGTGTCGATCGTGTTGTGCTGAAGCTGGTGTTAGTGCTGTGCCAACTTCTGAAAACTTGTTGGAGTGCCTTTGCATTGTGCAGGAGGACCCGGAGACTGAGGACTGGATCGCACACTGGATCAACTTTAGTTATGGCTTCGATGGGATCCCAAGTGCGAAAGGGTGGCCAACGTTCTCTGCCATCTTGGAAAAGAATATGATGCGGTGGCGGCAGTCGCGTTTGGAGGGACCAGTGACATTAATCTTTGATTTCTGGGCTGGGAAGGTGGGCTGCATGAATTTGCGTAGCGCAGTGGCAGAGCTGCTGCCCAGGTATTGTCCCGACAGTGGTGAGTGGCCGAGCAGTGCACATGCGAGGGTTGTGAGGAAGGTTGTGAGGGGGGTTGTGAGGAGGGTTGTGAGGAGGGTTGTGAGGAAGGTTGTGAGGAGGGTTGTGAGGAAGGTTGTGAGGAGGGTTGTGAGGAGGGTTGTGAGGAGGCCCACCGCCTGAACAACCAAAGCCCGGCCATTCAACGTTACGCGCAAATGGTTCATGCATCCTGACCAGGACGCATCAGCCAAAACGGGCGTGACTGAGAAAACGGAAAGCAACGTTCTCACGTAAACCGTGCACGCGCTGCGTGCTCAACCGCGGATGGGCTCCTCCTGTCCATCCCTGCCAGGGGGAATGAATGGGTTAGCACGGTCCGGCCGCTTTCACCGTTTTGTGATGATATAACTGTAAATAATATGCAGCAATAATTTGCAGCAGCAGTGTTTCCGAGTCTGGTCTGAGGCACGTGGCTCCGTGGGCTTAAAGAAGTTCAGATTGGTCGACAAACACCCAAGTCCGCCAAGGGTCATGCCAGCCCAGGGCACTGTTTTTTCCCATCAGTGCAAATACGATGTTGCGAGCACAATTGGATGCACTCGCGCTTGCCCTGTGAATGATTTTTTCCGAAGTATAAGTTCATGGCCACGTACACCATACAAACATTCATGCAGAGCGCACAGACAAACATGCTATGCAAACGACACTGACTGCACACACCGCGGAGTTCTCTTAGGAGGCGAGTGAAGGTTCCAACGAGGAGTGGGATCCCTGCCCCCAGCAGTTTAGAGCCAGCAAGTGGTGCGAACAACAGCGACAGAACAGAGCCATGTTATGTCGCCGGTGGCATACCCAAAAGGCTCTTGTTGGCCAGTAATGAATTAGTCCTGATGAAGTTCCGAGCCCAACCAGTTTTTTGGGACCGGGGCTTGAAGGCGTAAGCACGACTGTTAGAAGCCGTGGTGACCCCTTGCCCCACACTGATACCGAAAGTTAAGTTGAAGCAGCACCAGAAAAAAAGTGGCTCGCTAAACCTATTGACAAAATTCCTTGCGCGCCCCTTAATTGGAAGGGTCCGAGGAATGCCGCCCCTACCTAATGGCAGAAGTCACTCAGAAATCTTGACGGACCAAAGAAAAACAAGTAAGGGCGGTCAGATTTGAGCTCTGGAAAAGCTACCAGTCACCCGAGTCCAAATGAGGGTGGCGAGGGGCTCTGAAAAATGGGCTCGCATCTGCCCTTCGCAAGGAAAACTTCCCCTTGCCCTGGGAGTGCACACGAACCCTGGTGTTCTGGGATCCTTGCAAAACTCGAACCCTCAAATGACGTTGGATATCTTATCAAAAACTTGCACTGTGCCCCCACAGCATGGAGAAGACTTTCAGGGCCTGTGAAGACGTTCTATCAGCATATGCGACCAAGGATTCTGACATCAACAAGCGGATTAGCAATTGCAAAGCGAAGATAAAGGTGTGTAGGTTCCTCCTGCTGCAAAATCGCGACGCACATGATGTCTAGATTCACAGTGTGCTGATGCACGCCTTTTACAGTTTTTATTTCCTTACAACAACCGTCAACTCCGTGTCTTCTCTTTCTGGTTGATTGCAGCCTCACACCAGCTGGATATAACACCCTCTTGTAGTCGTGTCATTCCATGTCATCCTGACCAGCATAGTTTCTGGCATCTCCGTTTCCGCTGTTGTGTTGTACTTGTATGCTATGTTTGGATTGTGTTGTGTTGTGTTTCGTTGTGTTGTGTTGGTTTGTGTTGTTGTATTGTGTTGCGTTGCGCCGTACTGTGTTGCATCGTGTTGTGTTGTGTCGTGTTGTGTTTTTGCAGTGATGTGTTATGTTGCGTTGTGTTGTGTTCACCCCTTTAGTCGGTAAGAGTGGTAAGGGGGCATGCATGCACCCATTTTTACGTGCGATGATGTGTGTGTACAGACTTTGCAGGAAGAGGCCGCTACAAACCGCAAGCAGCAAGAGGCAGTGATTGCGGAATCCGAGGAAAAGCTTCACAATATCGGGGAAGAAGTGCGGAAGAAGGCCATGGAACTGACCGAGCCAAGTAATAACTTAGACGCTTTTATGCGGAAGGTGGAGGCGATGGTGTTGCAGGTGTGCAAAAAGGGTCGACATGGGGTGAACGCCACATGTATGTAGGTGAAGGGTGACTTAGAAGACTTCAACGGAGAGGATGTAGAACAGATTGGGGGGCAGAAGGCATTGAAAGTGTGAGTGAGCAGTGTGTAGGCACTCCAGGCAAATAAGGTAGAAACGGGCTTCGCTCCCCCCCCCCCCCCCACGTTGCTGGTTGTGGTGAGCACCTCCCAGCCTGGGATCTTCATGATGACCGCATACCGGGCACTGATCAGGCCGTCAGGGGAGGACGCCATGGGCAGAAGTTGCATTCTGGATTCCCAGCCAGGAAGGTGGATGCCCGCGGCAGAGCGGATGCCCGCAGTAGTACGGATGCCTGCTTGTCATAAGCAGAAGGTTCAAAGGCGAGAGGCCAATAGGCGCCGCCACAGGCTAACAGAGCCAACCACCAAGGCCCCCCCCCCCCCGAAGCCCACCCAGGGTTCTTCTAGGCCTTGGCCCTGCATGTTCCTCGGGGAACACGGGGGTTCCCAGGGCCGCACCAGGGAACACTCCTCACAAGAAAAACCAACAACAAAAATAAACAGAACTGCAAGCAAAATTATAGGGGTGGTCGGGACGTGTGGGTTATGAAGGTGTGGCCCACCCCTGAGGCTACAGCAAGACAGGGAAGGGGCTTGAGAACAGAGCCACATACCCACCACCTCATAATCTATCAGAAGATAAGACATTCTCCTGTTCCTCCAAGGTACCTGCAGATGTGTAATCTGTGTGATGCACAAACATTCCATGGCTCCCTGTTGACTGGGGTGCACCCAACGTACTGTTGCCATGGGAGGGTCGCTTCGGGGTGAAATTAGTAGACTTCCAAAGGTTGAGGTGCGCGTGGGAATGTGAGACGGGGGCCTAGACCATAACGGCAATGTGAAGGGGGGGCCTGGATCACAATGGCAAAGATCCGTAGGTTCATCGTGGTATCATGCAATACAATACAATATATCGCCCATCACAAAGGGAGACATAGGTGATGAAGTCACCCCCAGGTGGGCTCGCCAAATGGTGCATTCCTGCCGGTACATTACAAAGGTGAGATGTACCCTGACCTATGGGATCCTTTATGCTCGCTTTGCGGTGTGGCTGGGTGCTGGTGCAACTGCTCTGATTGTTTTCCATGCTTTTACACCTGAAATTCTCTTTCTCCTCCCTCTCTTTGGGATTCAAGGTCCCAGCATAAGGCATCCGGTATCGTCTTCAGGTGAATCACAATTATGTGATGAAGGGGCAATTCGATGCGAATGGCTATATGGTGGATGACCTGCGCAACGAGGAATCTGCCAAGCAGCCAGTGATATACGATGTGCGCATCCTGTTTGGGGGTGACAAGGTGTGTGCCAGGATTCACCGCAGGGGTGGAGAGGGACTGACGGTGGTTGTGGTATACATGCTGGCGGTTGAGGAATTGACGATGGTTGCAGACCAAGCGGCGAAGGTTGGGCAGGAAGCACAAACGTGGGGAGCAGGCAACGGTGGTTGGGAGGTGATCGAGGATGGTTTGCAGAGCAAGAAATGGCATGTCGGTGTAGGTGTCGGGTGCAGGGCAGGACGGTCATGAGGCACCAATTAAGGTCGTCGAGGTCATCGGACTGGCTATTTTCCTGGACCGTGTCCTGCCAATGTTCAGGAACGCGACAAGCACGTGTCCAAATTCATGGACGAGATCCGCACAGATCTCAGCAATATTTTGGATGACGGATCGTGCATGGTCGGCAGAGAGCTGACCAAAATCATGGAGCAGCTGTCCACGTCACAGCGCATGGCTGAGGTTGGCCCTTTCCCTTCGTGTCCAGCAAGGCATAGGAGGATTGTTCAGGGGTTTTGGGGCTGCGGACCGTTGCAGGATCGTGGACAATGGTGACAACCTACTGACCGTTGCCAACGCATGATAAGGGCTGTAGAAGGTCGCGGAGCTTTATTGAGACATTTTCAGCATTATTCCGGGTTGGTGTGGGCTATTGACGAGTGCAGTGGGATCAATGGCAGTTCGCACTGTCAACCAGACTCTTGTCCCTTTCTGCTTTCCACAAAGCCTGCCGCACCAATTCGGAACTCCAGCCCCAGCTACATTCGGCACTCCTCCAAAAAAGTGCCTGTCTTTTCTGTTGCAGCTTCAGAAGAAGAAGCACAGCATTCGCTCGGTGTACATCAGTAAACTTGATTTCAAGCAAGGCGCTGAGGATGACAGGTACATTGGCAATGGGTCGTGGCTTTTGTGTTTGGGTGGCATTTGGGGGTTCGGATCAAGATTTTCATAACAATCAGGAATTCGTTTGGGGTTGTTCTTTCGGCTGGACAAGATGGATGTGGAGGATGGCCGCGCTGTCTCCTGCTTTGTAGTGTCTGGTGAAATGAACCACCCCCTGATGGGCCTCCACCCGAACCTATTCACCCTCTGAGGAAAGCAGGCTAGGGGTACCTGCCCACAACCATGGGACGAGGACGGCATGGGAACAAGTACCCACGATCCTCCCACATGATGGGGGCACATCACGAAAAGGGCCATGTCTCAGTAGCCCCAACCAGCTGCCCCCCAGACAAACTCGTGGAAACCGATTTCTCCCAAAAGCAGAAAGCTCCCAATCTCCTGAAAAAGTCTTTGTACCCCCCGTTCGCAAGAGTCGATGCGCACGCTCCTCCGCCCCTCTTCTACTACCGTGCCAATCCTAACTATTTGCGGAAATGATTAATTCCCGGTCCAACGTGTTGTTTTGCCGCAAAAAAAAAGAACGCAAAAAAAATATTAATTTTTGGCTTTGTGCCCTTCGCAAAAATGGGTTCCGCAAAAAAAACGCAAAAATAAAAAAAACTTTTGTCTCAATACGCTCCGCAAAAATGGGTTCCGCAGAAAAAAATCGCAAAATTTTTTTTTCCCCCTGTTTTAAGTGTTGCCGCAAAATTTTGCTTAAATAAAATTCGAAACACCCAACGCAAACCTTAGGATTCCGCAAATAGTTAGGATTGGCACGGTACCTGCCCCCCGAGGAGTCCGGGCTGTCCACCGCATCCTTCCACGCCCCAAATCGAAGCCACCGGTCCAATTGGTGGACCCAGAACCCTCATAAATGGGGCACGCATTCGTGACCAGCATGTTATGAATGATGATTCAGTTGCAATCAGGTGTGGCGAACAGGCATGGATCCCTGCCAGGGTGTGGACTGCGCTGTTCCAGCGTTTGAAAGAACGATCCCACAACTGTCCCACACCCCCGTACCAAAAAAATGTTTCCCCAACGTCTGTGGACAAACAATGTGCACAGTTACTTGAAAACCCAAAACCTGCTGCGTACACCCGGCACACTAATCGGCACACTTACCGGGCTTTTATGGCAACCCCCCCCCCCCTTCGCATGCTGTCTTCTAATATGGCCCTGACTCAAGCTTCCATCTATTTTTAGAAAACGCTGGGCACCAGCCCCGCATCGTAGGCCGTTCATGCAGCCCTCACTCCAGCCCCTCGTGTCTGCTGTTGATTACAGTGCAATGACCGTTCGAATGACCAATTGGAAGAAGAGGAGGAAGTTGCTGCTTCGACTGGCCCCACTGGTGGTGGCGTCCATTGGCCTTGTCAGCCTCCCCATATTTTATATGACCCGTGAAGGCAAAATGCCTGTCATCAGCAAAGAGGGTATGTGTTTGACGAAGGGAATGGGGTGCAGGATCGGGAGGCGGCGAGGATCGGACTGCGGGGGAGAGTGGGGGAGGATGTGGGCAGGAATTGGGGGGGATGCCGGCAGGATGCATCGAGGAGGCGCGCCGGCTCAGGGAGATGGGGAAAATGACGGGCTGCAACAGGGAGGATGCAGCGAGGATCCGGGGAGGAGGTGGGGAAGTTCAGGGAGGATGCAGGAATGACCAGGGGGGTGGCAGGGCGGTGCAGGACGTGAGAAGCAGGGGCTGGGCCGTCAAAGGCGAGACGTGGCTCCTGACCTTTGGCACAACGGAAAGCAGCGTGTTTTGGGCCTCAGATCGTCATTAGGATGGCTCCTGCAAAGTTCGTTCTACGCAGGCCTGAGCCGTGGATTGAAGGAGATCATTCCGTTAGCGGTGGAGAAATGGAGAGAGCGCATTTGGTCGGATTTCAACACGCTTAAAGACCAGCACTTTGAGACGTTGGACAACGAGATTGCTCAGGTATGGTCTCCAAGTTTGCACAATTTAGTACGCAGTTTCAGGTCAGGCTCGCTGCTCCCCAGTACAGTAAGCAAGTTGACCCAGGTGGTAGGGTCTGTTGGACCCTGAACGTCACAAAATGGCATCAGCGGTAAAGGAATCTGAATCTAAATGCACATGATACAGCCCAATTCATAATCGGTCCTGCTGGCGATGAGGGGCAACTCAGAGACAGTCCCAGTCCTCTTCGGTGCATCAGGCCATCAAGCATGAAGAGGAGACCATCACCATGCTGCTGGCCGCCCAGCAGCAAACGAAGGATCGCAGTGGCCGCTTTGTAACCGTGTTGAAGGGTCTCATGGCAGCCTTTATGGAACCCATCCGTGAATTGCAGGAGATCCATGCCCTCAGCGTATATGCGGAGAATGCTGCTAAACCTGACCGGGATTTGCTGCCAGGTTCCATCATCGCCCCCTCCACAATGCCCTCCACAATTCAGCCTCCACAAGTCCAACCCTCTGCAACCCTGTTACAACCGTGTGCAACCCTGGGCATCCTTCGAGCATCCTCCATTGACCCGCTGCAGCCCTCTCCAGCCTTGTCCACCTTTCCAGTGCCTTTCGCAACCCTCTACATTTGTGTCCACCCTGACCCCCCCCCCCCCTCTTTTCCTGCTTTTCCCTCTCTTTTTGCGACTCTCTTACCAATCTTTTCGCAGTCCAAGTGGGTATCGCATTGGGGTAAAGGGGGGCGGGAGCCGCAGTCCAAGCATCAAGCTCCCCCCTCCCATTTCGATAGCGCCGAGCCCGTCCTGCCGCCCCCTCAGCCCCCGAATTTTCGCTTGACACTTGGTGGGTGCCTCACAGGTAAAGCCGGTCCTCCCAGGCCCCGATACGGTTTGGGTATTGAATCAGCCACCTGCTCCTGCCAACGATTTGTTTCTTCTTTAGAAGCCACCCTTAGTCTCTTGGAGCAGACGTGCAGCATCACAGGCAAACTGTCCGATGTCCAGCAGCAGTTGGCGAACCATAGCCTGGAGAACTCGTCACATCGTCTCACAGAATGGATGAAGGTGTGCCATTGTAGGTGCGGGTGGGTGTAGAGCGTGTGTCAGGCCTTGCCGCAGGGATTTCTAGGTGCGTTTGCGCTTTGTTTGCGCAGAGGCTGAGGTATGGTATAAAAATGGCGTTGCGCCCTTGACCATTACCCGTCTGCAAACCCCTGCAGTACCTCAACATTTGAGCAACCGTTTCTGACTGGATATTCCAATATGGCTCGGGTGCCGGTCTGGTATCGTCGCCATTTTGAACTCCGGAAGGTGGAATCATACCTGCTTGTATTCCTGAGAAAAGTTGTCGACCGTTTTTTGCAATTCTGACGCTTGTTTCTGGGTCATCCGATTCAGATTCGATGAATGTCCGATGCCTCCGAAATGATGGGGTATACATTTGTTGTGTAGGTGAACAACTTCGAGAGTTTTATCGACGGCATTCAAGCGTTGGGGGTTGCGGAGTTGGCCGATTTGGCTGAACTCACGACGCCTGATCTGGCAGAGTTGGGCATGACCCCCATTCAACAGAAGCGCTTCTTCAGGTGCTGTGAGTTCTCTTCACTAGACCTCCCTCTCCAGGGTTTTACGATTCTACATCAATCCATGGTTCAGGAGTGTTGTCTGTGAGTGTGCCGGGGCTGCCACAGCCCAAAAATTGAAGCAGCCTTTCGCGCCATGCGATCATGAGACCACAGCGGGGGCGTTTTCAGATTAATAGTTTCGTTGGCACCTCTGTTTTGGGGTGTAGCAGGACAACTGGCGTGTGTGTACGTGCACGCGGCTGAAGGCACTTCACGGGCCTCAATTGTGAAGAGAAGCCGCGGAAAGGGAGTTGCACACCCATTTAATATGAAAGAATGGCGAACCGGGGCTTCATGCAGGAATCCTTCTTGTCGTCGCACATCGACAATTGTCCTATTCGGGAATAATTACTCAAACTGCGCAATGCAACGGCCGCAGGGAAAACATTCCCGCCTTAAACTCCTCTGCTGGGCCCTGTCGGCAGCTGTACAAGGGTCGTGGCACAGGTGCCAAGGAGGGGGGGCGGGCGGGAAACGTGCCTGAGTCCCCCCCCCGCCTCTTTCAGGGAAAATTTTCTTCCCACCCCCTGAGGCAGATTTAGAATTCCATGCCATGATGCCACTTTATGCCATTGCAATGGTCCACAAGTGCCAGAAACCTCGACTCACTCCAATGCAGCGTAAGACTGCTGAGCCAGTGTTGTGGTGTTTGCAGTGTGTTTGAGGCGCCAGGTTGGGACAGTGGTCTGTACGAGCAGCACCCCGCAGGCAGCAATCAGCAGGAAGCTGCAGGATGCAAGTAGCAGGAAGCAAACCAGATAAAAAGCAGCAATGGGGCCACACATCAAAAATATGTGTTCGGTGCTTCTGGGTCCACCCCAATTTTGGCGGGAGGTCCCTCGGCTCGTGGAAATGCAAAACTGCCGCATTTTACATTGGGATGTCTACACCTCGTGTCATCTATAGCCAGTCATCAAAACAGCCGCTTGTAGCCCATATTGCAAGGCTTGCATATGCAGCATTGCAGGATTTGTTGCTTGGTATTTGCGGGATTCTTGCCCAGGCGTCTCAGAAGGTGCTGGCGTAACCCATCAATGTGATCAGCATGCAATGCTGAGCCAGAAAACTGCTGCAGGTGATCAGAGCAATCAGGAGGATTTTGTTCCGAAAATGCAGCAAACATCAGCCTCCGGGCGTTTCGGCTGGTGCACTCCTTCACCTTCATGGTCCAGGGCCCCATGTACACATCACAGGCTGCAGGTTCTCATGTGAAACGAGCTGGGTGGATGAGGTTCTGAGGGATTAGATTGGACCCCTGAAATGGCCACAGAGTGGCACTACAATACTCCTGAATTGGATTACACATGTCGGTCTTTGGTTTTGCGTGTCGTCCTGAATGGTTCATGGTTCTGTTTGAAACGTCTGCCTCCGATTCCCCCCCCCCTTTCCCATCCCCAGCAGCTCCTCCACCACCTTTGTCGTTCACCCCCCACCCCTCCCTCTCCCAACCAGCGTCAAAAGTTGAGGTCCTGTTGGGGTCATGGATTCTAACCGGACACTCCCATGCCCAAACCAAGCATTCAACTGGAGCGCAAGCAACAGAGAAGATTCCGCGGATGCAATGGGCGACTTTTGGCCCCTCATCCCCAGAGTGGGCCAAACGGATGTAGCACTTTGGTGTGTACAGAAGAGCAATCGGGCGCATCCTCCCTTTGACACAGTCTGCACCCTCTGTCTTCGCAGGAAAGTGGCAGAGCTCGGATGAAGTCCTGCACCGGATTGAGTTGTGCACATCTGTTCATTTTCCTGAGTCTGCGTCCACAGAGTAATCCATTCAAGTCTATCTCTCTCCCATGCCTCAGCACATGCACGGGCTTTTGTGCCGAGGACATCTGCACAGGTAATGTGGGCATGCACTCATGGGCGTGCCCCACATACATAGCCCACCCTGGCTTGGGGGCCTGGAGGCCTGGGATGGGGCTGGAAGTGCATCCCTGCTCAACACCTAGCCCTGTAGCACACTCCACCGCTCTGTTGTGGTCAACTCCAGCAGGTAGCAGGCATGCCCAGGATGTACCCCCCCTCCCCAAAGACCCGCATCCCTGAAGCATTCGAGTGCCCCATCGAGCAGTCCTAACCCACCATCAATGGCAGTTTTAGCAACTGTGATGTGCCCTTTCTAGTGCCAACTACCTACAGCAGCATCAGACATCAATTCACGCGTCAGTAGGTTGTGGGTGTGAGTGCAAGAGTGTGGGCATGTGTGGGGGTGTGCGTGCAGTGGTGTTGGGGCTGCAAATCACATGTCAATACATAGGGTCACAGAGTATTAGTGCTTGTCTCTGACCAAACCAAAAGCCTCAAATTCAATTGCTGAGTAAAACCCCCACCCCCTTCCCCCCAAAAAAAATCAAATTCGGGTCCCGGTCCTCTGTTCAATACCAATACCATTCCTTGGGCCAGCTGTCTCTGCGCTCCCGCCCTTTCCCGCCCGTCAGGCTCGGTTCTTGTTTTGCGATGGGATAGGCGACGTTAGACCCTGCTGCTGCTGGGCCCACAGCACAGGGAGTGTTGTATCCATCAACTGCCAGTTGTCCATGGAAAATGTATGTGGGCACAACTGCCATGGTGTATGTTATGGTGTGGTACGTGCACAGTATTCACTGTCTCTAACCAGTTCGTCATATGTGCCTTCGTAGGCAAATACAGGTGCACGGGTATTCAGTGTGCAGTTCTTGGTGCGTACATGTGCTGCAAAAGGGACACGGTGACAGCCCAAGGCATGCCAATTGATGCGAGTCGTCCTACACAATATGCTTTCTATGCAACCACGTGAAAAGGAGGACTCCGCATACATGGGTGCGTATTCAGGTCCCTGTCCACACCTACATTCACACCACACCACAGCAACACCCACACCCACACCCACACCCACATTCATACTCACACCACCACCCCCATGCCCTCACCCATACACACACCTAGTATTCAATGGTCATGGGGTGTATTCCTGAAGCCCCTTCAACAACTCATTCAGATCCCCTGATCCTCCTTGTTCTTGGCCGTTTGCAGATGTGTAGCCAGCACCGCTTATTTGTTTCACAACCCCACCAATAAGGGGAACCCTTCAGTAGGAATCGTTTGCCTTGGTCTTTCTGTGGTGAGTCTTGTCCTTGAGGTTTGGGTTCGGGTTTAGTTTCAGGTTCTGTCAATGTTGTCGTGGGCATCCTGCGTCCGTTCTGCGCGCGTGCGCACATGCACCTCTGAGCGTTGGGCTACTGTTGAAAAATGCCCAGCTAGCTGATGACATTGGTTTCATGCAACCCTCATGACTTCGTGCTACCTCCGGAATGTTTGTGAATATTTGCTCTGCCCGATGGTGGATGTTCACCTCAACAGAGACGGGGGGGGGGAGTTTGTGTGTATTTGCGTTGGTGCATTGCCATGTCGAGTTGCGGAGGTGCATGCACTTTACTGTGAACGGACCAATGGAATATACATTCCAACACAACGCTGACCAGTGGCATCCGTCTCAATGGGTGCCAGCTCTGGCTGTCCACATCCACATCCAAGTGCATCATTTCCGTGCTTCAACACATGGATAATGTGATCGCCACTCCTTCCACACCCTCTGAATGACCTGCAGACTTTGGCATCCAGAGGTTATTGCCCCCCCCTTTTTCGTCCATATGTTTCCACAGACGCGGTGGCCTTTTTTCGCCCCGCGCCCATTCTCTCCTGGTGCCCCGGCTGTGTCAGTCAGTTTTCTTGGGCTGACCACTGGCAAGGGCAAGGGATGATTTGCTGGAAGTTTTCCCACCACCGCAATACAACTCTACTCCCAAAGGGAGGGGGGGGTCGACGACAACGGCATAAGGGGAAGCCGGTGCAAACACTGGGCACATTACAAGCACAATTCTCAACTCGGGTCACATACGTCCGGCCGGCAGACAAAAAGTGCGGACGGGACCTTCGGGAGACTGCCCGTGTTTGACAAAGCCATCCGCCGAGAGCTTCAGGAACCGGTTCACTTGGGGGGCCGTAAGTGTGGCGCACGCGTCCGGCACCCTCTTCATGGGGCCTTCACTGAAGGTTGGCGAGACCCCAGGCTCCCACATGCAGAACAAAGCAGCGGCCGGGAGGGGGGTTACCTCACAGAAGTGCACACCCCCTTGGCGTATGCATGCCTCTGAAGGAACCCCCCCCGCCTTTGGGCTTCCCGTTGCCAGTGGAATTGTGGTTGCCCGTGTGGCGCATGTCCTACTTTCGAGAATTGCACGGCTCTGAGCAGGTTGGGATTCATAAATGCACTTGGTCATCGATTCTCTGGTCATTCGCTGGCACGCCAGTTGTTGGGTGCTGGAAAGTGCTTTCCATGCTACTGCCAGCCGGATTGTGCTGCAGGCACGCTCTGCACGGCAGGTTCATGTCGGTCAGCATTTGAAGCTTCATCACTGTTTTTTTTATGCCTCACAGCCACGCGGCTGCTTTGTGGAGGCTGCAGCCAAACCCCTACCCTGAACGCGCACAGCCCGGGCTGGATACTGTGGCCACAATGTTGGGAGTGTTGCTGATCCCAGTCGGAGTGGACCCCTCAGCCCGGCTTCGCCTGTCATTCTTCCTTGTCTGCCTTCTTGCCTGCATGAAACCTTGTGAAACGCCTACAGGCGGGGGCATTTCCCGCTGGGGCATCAGCAATTCGCGATTACGGGGGTGGGGTCCCATGCCAGGCAACCTTAAGAGGGGGGGGGGTTGCCATGGCATGGGAGAGTGCAATGTGTCATTTGAAAAAAAATTGAGCATTCTTCACAAAGGATTTTGTGGCACCAGGAATTGGGTTCTAGGCAGCTGTATATGGTGTATGGAACGGGTTCAGGGTACAAGGGACATTCCTGGTATGAATAAAGGGATTTGGGGTCCATTTCTTGGTACATGAGGCATTCGGGCTTCACATTGCCTCAGGACGCTCCGCTGGAATGTGCAGCAGGCATCAGGCAGCCACCAGGAAGAAGCAGAAGCCATCCACAACTGTCCAGCGATTAATCCGTTCATCCTCCTGCTCCCAAAAAACTAGTTTGGGCGACCACCACTGTTGGTTCCCCTACGCTTTGATCCCCCCCCCCCCCCGAGGGTACCACCTCCCTGGAAAGGGGGATCTGGCCCACTTGTACCCAGGTGGGGTGGAGAGGGGAATATGCACACAACGAGTTGGTGCAGTTACCAATGTTGTACTTTTGGAGTCGGGGGCGGGACCCTTCCCATGCCACGCTCCTTCAAGGGGGAGGGTTGGGGGCGTTTTGCCATGGCATGGGACTCCCCTCCCCCCCCCCCTGGAATTGCGATTGGGTGCCGGACCTGCTTTCCCTGGTGTCAAAAGTCAGCTGACCCTCACTGCATGTTATGTCCACTACCATACGGTCAGGACAATTGCAGGATCGGACAGCTCTGAACGTTTATTCTGAGAGTTATCTTGAGTACCATATGTTTAGCAGGCCTCGCCGGCTCATCTTGGTCAAGACGCAGGCAAAATCACAGGGTTTTGGGCTTTGGCCAAGAGGTACACATTGCCATGGTTTGCCACTGCCACCACGTTTGGCTGCATTTTGGGCGATACAGATAATCCTTCCCCATTGGCACGGGCATTCCAGCTCTTCCCCAATACCCTTGGAACCACTTTCCATACCCATACCCATTCAGGGGCAAGATGATCGCAACTGCACAGCCGCAGGTACACAAGTGGATTCAATACATGCGGCTGGGGATTGTCCACAGGAGAAGTAGTAAGGTGCACAAGAACGCTGACAGGGCTTCACCATGAATTGCAGCCCTCCTCCCCGAGGGACACCTTGTCAAACGCCCCCATGCATGGCTGTGGTGGGTTCCTACTTGCCTGTCCATAGATGGATCAAGGCCAACCGAGGGATTGGCTGCGAGGAAACAGTACTCAACCTCGAGCACCAAGAGGGCGCAACCATCCTACCCTTGAGAGGCGGCAGACCATGACCGAGCGATGCGTCCCCTCTCCCGCGTTGCATGAGGGCAGATGCGTAGGGCAAGAAGACGAGGCCAGGGCGGGAGGTCTGTTAGGTAGGGCCTGAGCACCCAACCCCCCAAACCCGCTCCATCTCTGGGGCCTGGCGGCAGCGTGGCTGTGGCTGTGGATGGGGGGGGGGTACGTGCCAGAGCCGGCAGGTTTGGCAGGGGGGGGAATGATCACCGCCTAGAGGGAGGACAAGGGAGGAGTGTGCATTGTCAGGTGGGCGTGAGGAGGGCAGTCCCTCAAGGCATGTGAGGGCCAGGGTGAGAGCAAGGGCTGTTGCTGGTGCAGGCGGAAGGGGGAGTAGGGAGGTGCCTGCCATTGCTAAATACCCAAATGCTAGACCAGCCCCAGCAGCGGGAAGGGGAGGGGAGGATGGCTGCAATCAGGTAGCCTGCTGTCCATGACCTTCTTGAGAGGGGCGCCGTATCATGTGCTCACACGGTGGCGCCCCCGTCCTCATGCGTGGATGGGGAGGCTGCTGCAAGGGCACCTGAGGAGACAGGCGTGCATTAGACTCTGCACAGGGCCTGTGGAGGGAGACCCTGCAAGCCAGTCTCTCTTGCTCGCTGTGCTTCCGGGGCAGGTGTTGGGCCCCTTGTGCACAAGAGGCCACATGGTTGTGGCAACCCTGGGGAATGTAACCCTGAATGCCCTCACCTACCCACCGATTACGGCTGTCGCTGAAGGCTCCTTTCATATCATGAAAGATTTGTTAACCCCTGATTGGTGCTTAATGTCACATGATTCACAGATTGGGTATTTGCTTGCAATGATCAATGGTGATGTCAAGAAGCGTATTCCCGCTTGAGCACTGTAGCCACAGACACTATTTGTGGGCAACAATTTGTCATTTTTCACATTTGTGCTGCACTGTTTGCATGTTAGCTCGCCCAAGGGGGCCCTCACACTGTCCAAGACATAGTGCTCCACCTGCAGCCCCCTGAATTCAGTCCATTTTCCTCAATTTGTGCCATCCAATTCATTGGCTCGGTGCAGTGAAAATCCCCCCCCCCCCCGATTTGGGGTGGGGGGGGGAGTGCAGGGCCTTGGACTTAAACAGGCATGTGCCCTCCTAAATATGATCCACTCCCCTTCACACACCCTTTGTCATTGCTAGAGCAGGCTTTGCTGTGGGGTTGTGTTTTGGTTGAAAGGTGCGCTGTGCAAGACGCAGTTTTCCAACCGAGGGAAAGCATGGGCATGTATCCATCCCCAACGGGGGGGGGCAACCTTGTGACTTGATCTGGAAAAATTTTGGTCTTACCTTCATGGATGAAGATGATCTTCTCTTTGTGCTGCATTGCAGCACCAGGACAAAGCCGCAGGCAATGGTAAAGTAGCTAGGCAATGGTAAAGTAGCTGGCATCACGAGATGCATTGCAATTCAGATTTTGCTGGAATTCATTCTTTTGGGAATTACAATGTTTTGGACCTCAGATTATCCCTGTGCCACATTCTTGGCTGTTACCTGCCCTGTTATGCTTGGATGCTGTTACTCAGCTAGCAACATGATGACCTGCCTGTTCACCGCCCCGCTTCCTTCATAGGAACCTCTATCGGTGAGGCTAATGTGCTAACTCACAACCTCCGAAGACGTCCATATGCCGCATTACAGGCTCCATGTACAAATGCTGCAAGCTGTATGATAGTCCCACACCCCCCTAGAAACATCCCCAAACATGATCTAAAATTTGGTGCCCTTTCAAGAAAGCCTTCTCAAGTATTGGCCGCATTCCCACACATTTTGTTTGCGGTTGGCTGGGGGTTGATGATGGAGCATTGCGTCTACCCATATTTTAGTGTTCCCCAAGTGTACGCCAAGGGGGGGAACCTGGTTGATACTTTTGGAGGCAAGCCCCGCTTTGCCTTAATGACAGTTGGCTAGTATGAGGGTACTAACGTCGACAGAAAGCCCACTGTATGCTCGTTTCACTGGTTCGTATGAGACCGTGAGGCATCGCTTATGATACCACTTGCGAACCTTGTCCTCATCGCTTAGGGTACCACTTGTGCACCTTGTCCCCATCTCTTGTGGTACCATTTGCGCACATTGTCCCCATCGCTTGTGGTACCACTTGCGCACATTGTCCCCATCGCTTGTGATACCACTTGCGCACCTTGTTCCCATCGCTTGTGATACCACTTGTGCACCTTGTCCCCATCGCTTGTGCGCTGCTTGCCGGTGAGTCCAGCTTTGATCTGGTGAAGGATGCAGATTGAGCATTGGTTGCCTTCATGCCGTCTGAAGATCAAGAATGGCAAGGCCACATCTGTTGTGATTGGCCATGCTGGGAGGCCTACTTCCCACATTATGCAATGTAGGGGTTGGGAAGGGTTGGAACAAGCTTGAGGAGAGTTGGCCATCAGCAAATGATCCACAGGGGCTGGAAAATGTAGCACGGCCTTCAGGACTTCATCCACAACCTGTGGCAACCATCAAACGATCAGTAATGAAGTGCAGTGGGATGAGTGCCATTGGCCAGGAGCGGACCAAACACAGATCATCGAGCAGCGAAACAGAAAGAGAGCCATCAAAATTCACACCAAATCTCAAGAAAATAGAGTAGCCATCAGCAGTCACCACATTGGGGTTCAGGGAACCCCGTGCCCCCTCTTGCTTGGGAAGAAATCTGTGCAGCCCCCCCCGCCTACATTTACTGAACATGTAGCCCCCCCCCGCCCCCTCCGAAATCCCCCCCCCTTTTGCCATACCCCCTCCCGGGACCCCCGGAACGTCACTTTGATTTTCTGACACCAGGTGGTTGTTTTGTGCTCTCTCGTTCTTTCTCTGCTGGTGCCCCTTGTCCGCGCTGACTCCTGTTCACATTCAGATACAAATGTATGCTATAGGCGCTCATGTATGGTATCACTCTCTCAGCAAGGGTGCCCCACTATTGGCATTGGTCATTGGTCCCTCACCCTCTGGCCCTGAGTTCCTGCACATTCAATACCAGGGTAACCCTGGGGACAAGGTTGTGGACCATACAGCAGCCAAGTTATGTTGGTTGGAGGCAGTATGGGTTGCATCTCCCCTGTTGCCGGGATTTGCTGACAACTGCATTTCTCCGCAACCAGCACCTACAGCTGTACCAAAGGCACCTACACCCAAACCAGAAGCCAAGCGCTGTGTGAAACAGACCCTGCAAATGTTCATGGACCTCTTTGTGAAGCCCACTACCCCAACTAAACATGAGAACGACATTGCCGCCACTGTGATTTTGACAGGGTCTCCCAGACCCCAATGACCGTCGTCCCATGTTGCAGCCCAGGACGCAGTTTTGGTGGATGCAATAAACGGTTGTTTGGACTCGCAAAAAGAAGTTTCATACAGTACCTGTGGAAAGGGCATGCGCACAACGGTGGCATCATGTTTCCATGGGATTGCCACTGGTGTTTTTCATGCACTGCTGCAGTTATAGTGCTACGTGTTTGTGGTGGTGGTGGTGGGGGGGGGGGGGGCGTCACGACAAAGGGGGGGGGGTTCAAGGGTGGGTAGGGTACGCAACTCCCTGCCCCCTTTTTGGAAGTGTGTTGATCGTGGGGTTGTTAGAGGACAGGGCTAGGAACAGTTTTTGCAGTCTGTACATCAGTTGAAGACTCTTTGTGCTGCTGCCCAACACGCAATGTGCGTCAGAGAGATGAGATCTGGTCCTTGGGCCTGTCACCCTGCGGAGCCTGCTGGGATTATCCCAAATGTCCGTAGTATAATGGGCCGAGTGCAGGGCACCTCATGAGGCCACAGACCCCAGCAGATGACAGTCCACACAGTGTGCCTGCCAAGTGCCCCATGCTAGGCACATCAGAGTAGGAGCAGGGCACACAGTGGGGGAGTATCAGATGTGGTGCGCGCGTGATGCGGTGCGTATACTGGGGTTGTTGCACGGACGGTTTCAGCTAATTTAGAGGCTACGTGCTGTTGCTTATGCCTATGCTTTTGCCTGAAACTGTACCTGACATTGCAGAAGAAACTGGGGGAGTGGAGCCACATGCAAAATAGGGGTTAGTGTACAATAATTTTTTCATCTTTCAGCCACTTGCTGCACTGGTTACATATGAGCTTCCCGGGCCCTCACACCCTGCCATAACTCTTCCCCCAGCAATTTCCACCAAGGGCTTTGAAGATAGACAATTTCCTGGAGAAGCTGTTGTCAGGTTGCTTGCCTCATTCCTGCATGTTGAATATCTTTAGAAATGTCTCATGTGGCCGATGATGCCCAGCAGCCACATCTACCCTTGCTGAACTGCCACCCTCCCGCGCCAGAGGTGTATGGGACAGCCCGGCGTGTGGGGTGTGCGGCAGCTTTGCTGGTGGCGCTGTGTTGTTCCTTTGCAGAGGGGGTGGCCCCGGCCGCAAAAGTGCACCCAAGCCACTCAGGACCGCACCACAGCATTGGCCAGCACCGCAGAATTGCCTCAAACCCCTACCCTTCCTCCAAGGGTCACCACATGCAGCGTCACCCGGTGCTTGTGGAGTCTGGCAGCACCGACCACTTCCCATCGGCACGTCCCCACCGTCCCCGACGGTCCGCGCCTCGCGTCCCGGGGCCGGTGCTTGTGGCTCTCGCGGTGCTGGGGGCTGGTCTGATGTCGATGCTGACGTTTGTTTACGGAAAACGCAACCACAGCGCAAGACCGGCCGGACTTGGGGGCCCTGGCGGACTTGGGGAAGTGGAGTGCCCCGACCCTGAGCTCCCTCCCGAGGGAAGTGACAGCGAAGATTTCCTTTGGCACCCGCAGGCCCTGCCACCGATGGAGGAGCTGATCCATCGTGCCGCACTCCTGCGCTGCCGCGACGACACCCAAGAGGCGTGGTACAGGCACCTTCGGTTTGCCGAGGGCCTCGCGGACGACACCGCCGGCTGGTTCGTGGACGAGTTTGTGGACGAGTACTGGCGGGCGGTCCACACGCGACTGAAATACGCGTTTGTGCTGGAGCCTCTTGTCGCATTGGTCAGCGCCTGCCAATCGGACGAGGCGGACGGAGTGCGGCCCCGCAGCGCCCGCGAGGCCTTGGCGGTGCTGGGCCCCGTGGTGGACGCCGCCACCGCCGCCGACCCGCAGTTCTCGGGCCTGCACACCCTCGGCCTCACCGCCGCACTGAACGCCGTGCTGCAGTCCGGCACCGACACTCAGAAGGTCCACGCGGCCCGGGCCGTGGCTGCGCTCGCCGCCCAGCAGTGGGCCGGCCCCGCGCCGCAGGACCTCGCGCCCGCCGTCGTGTGGCTGCTGGGCGTCGCCGCGGCGGGGCCGGACTGGCAGAAGGAGGAGGCCGCGCGCGCGCTGGCGGACCTCGCGGCGGTGCGGCCGCGGCTGGGCTTCGCCGAGGCCGCGCTGCTGCAGTGCCTCACGGCGCTGCTGCAGACGGGGCCCGAGGCCGCACAGGAGGCGGCGGCCCGGGCGCTGGCCGCGTGCGCGGGGGTGGAGGCCACGGCCGTGAGGCTGGGGCAGATGGGGGCCGTCGAGCCGCTCGTCGCGATGCTGCGCCGGGGCTCCGCGAAGACGAAGGCCAGCGCCGCGGCGCTTCTGGCGGCGCTGGTGGTGACCGACGCCAACCAGCGGCGGGTCCTCTCGTCGGACCCCGCGGCCGTTGTGCTGGTGGCCACGTGGGGCCCGGGGGCCGTGGAGGGCGACGGCGGCGCGCCCACCGTCTTCTCGGCGTTGGCCCGCAGCGACGTCGAGGAGGTGCTGTGGGCGCTGTGCGAGGCCGTGGCCCCGCTGTTCGCGGCGCTCGCCTCCGGCGACGAGTCGACGCGGGACGAGGCGGTGCTGGCGCTGTCGCGGCTGACGGAGCGGAGCGCGACCCGGTGGGCGATCCGGAGCGCGCGGCGCCCGGTGGGGCCGCTGGTGGCGCTGCTGAGCGGCGACGGCCGCGCGTTCCGGGGGAGGGACCGGCGGCAGGACGTCGTCATGGCCGCCACCGTCATGTTGGACTGCGTGGCGGCCGACGACGCTGCCACCCGGGCCCGGGTGGTGGAGGCGGGGGCGATCGAGCGGCTGGTGGCCCTGCTCGAGAGCGCCCTGCGGTTCGACACGTCGTGGCCCGAGGGCTGGTCGAGTGGTAAGGATCTGCCCCTCGCGGCGGCGGTGCTGCTGGGGCGATTGTGCCAGGAAACGGCGACCCGGTCCCGGGCGGTGGAAGTGGGTGCCGTGGAAGTGCTGCAGGCGCTGGTCTCCATCTTCTGTCGGTCGGGGGGCTACGTGTACGAGAACGCCCACCGGCAGCAGCAGCTGGGGCCCGGGCCGCTGTATGAGGCTTTGAAAGGCTTCCCGTTGTACAATCTGCAGGACCTTGTGAATGGTGGTGATCACGCGGAGGACGGATGTGTGGAGGAGGAGGAGGAGGAGGAGGAGGAGGAGGAGGAGGAGGAGGAGGAGGAGGAGGAGGAGGAGGAGGAGCAGCAGCAGCAACAGCAGCACGAGCGCGCCGGGGCGGCGGTCACAGAAGTCGAGGACAGCACCGGGGGCACGGGTGTGGCGGTCCCCGCCGTCGCGCCACTGACGGCACCCGACGCACCGTGCCGCACATCCGGTGCGCGCGCGCCCCGCCCAAGGGGCGACGCCTGCGCGGCCGACCGCGAGGGCGCGTGTGCCCGCCTTCCCCCGGAACGCTCTTGGGGGGTCCTGCGGGCCCCGCAGCTCGCGCATTGGGCCGACGTCTGGCAAACAGCGCTTGTCGGCAGTGGCCCCCACGCGGGGCCCGGCGCATCCCCAGAGCTCTCACCGTCACTATCATCAACTCCATCGCCTCGGCCTTCCCCGGCCGCCTCGAGCAGTCCTTCGGCCTCTGCGTCCGCGAGTTGGCCCAGCCCAGAACCCTCGCCCTCGCCCTCGCCCTCTGCGAGCCCCTCCGTGTCTGCTTCGGCAGCCTCACCATCGAGCAGCCCATCGGTGTCCGGTGCAGGCGCACGAGCCTTTCACGGCGTGTCGAGCGCCGTGTCCACTGCGCGGCAGCTCCACGGCCCTGCCCGCTGGGCGCTGCCAGTCGCCAGCTGGGCCTCTGTGGTCCGCAGGGCAAGTGCATGCCCCGTCACCGGCCGCGTCGCACATGCCGGACAGGCCGCGTGCGACGACGCCGCGGCGTACCCGCCCGGCAGTCGTGCCCCCGACGCATGCCGATCCACAGCCGCGGCCGAGACGCCCGGACGCACAGCCTCGATGCGGGAACCTGCGTCGTGCCCCGGCGGCCACGCTGCCGTCGTGCCGGCATCGCGCGGCCCCGCGGAGGCCCTTGTGGTCACGAGTGGCCGCTTTTGAAGGCCACTGCCAAGCCACGCACCGCGCCGCATTGTCCACGCGGGACCCACTCGTGTTCCGTTGACTCTCGCCCCTAGTCCCGACCCCCGGCGACTCCGCCATTGGGCCGCAGCCGCACGGGCATTCCTCGGCCCGATGGCCGGGCGACAACGCCGCAGAGAGGAAGGGGGTTGGTGCCCGTGCGAGTGGCGCGACTGCGCAGATAAGAAACCGCCGCCCCGCCGTCTGTGCTTTGACCGACGAGGGGCTCCCCCCCGCTGGTCCTTGTCCCTTTGGCGCCCCAGGCGGGCCTCAGCCTCTCGACGGGAGGGTTGGCCTGTGCCTCAGTGCGCAGATCAAAGCAATTAGACCGCGTTGTCCATGCATTTCCATTTCCTGCATCCCCCTCCCCGCCCGCTCGGGCCTCCATGATGTGCATAGGTTACGGGGCAGAAGGGGTATACCTCTACCACTTGTTGGAGATTGCATCCGATTTTCAACATGATTTTGTCACTTTTGTGTAACAGCCAGCAACTCCTTTGTACGTAGGACTGCCTGAGTTTCTGGTTTGTACATAGACTCGTAGAAGGGAGCATTCCCCCACCAGTCATTGCATATTACCCTGACCCCCCCCACATGGACCCATCCTGGCGACTGGCAGTCGAAAGGCATTGTGCAATAGTACTCAGGACAGCAGATTAGTGCAGATATGTGTACATCGCGTGGACAACACGTGTTATGTTGTGATTCCGGGGAGTTCTTCCGTCTGGAGGTTTGCTTAGCCCAGTGTGTAATGCCCATGGTGTACCACGTGGTGCAACCCAGATCAACGCTGTTCTCTTGATGCTCCCCCTTCCCCTTCGTGTGAGGTCGGGTCGCTTGCATGCACGAGATTCGAGTGTAGACAGCGGAGCCTCTTTCTTTTCAAATCAGGAGTCCACATCGTGTGGTGAGAGGGGCTGCAGATGAGTTCTTTCGGGTTATGAGGGCAGCCGACAGGGGTTACGGGCTGTGGTGTGTGTGGTTAGAGGGATCCCAGGTGCTTCTCGTGACTATGACGGCTCGTCGTGTACATAGCAGAGATTTTGCGGTGTTGTCGTGAGCTGCTGGGACATGCCATGCAGTCGATTGGCACCGACCATCCGTGGTGCCTGGTTTACGGCCAGCCGTCCTGTGGACGGCTATCGTCCCCCGAAGGACAAAAAGTGCAAATGTGCAGTGGGCAGGGAAGCTGCGCTTTGCAGCGTGGCCTGATCAGTCCTTTGGCGCACTTGAAGTCCCTGCACATTGCCGACGCGTTGATGCCACCTTCAGGACGTAAAATTCAAATGCGTGGTCTTGCAAGCCGGAGTGCTGTTACGGTGTCAGGAAGTCTCCTGCCCGCAACTGCCTCATTATTCCACAACAATGCTGTTGTTATGCTGCATCACTTGCCTGTCAATGTGTCTGTGGTTCCCGAGCTCCATCCAAGAGTGCCTTTGGGTGAGCGGCAGCGCGTTGGGCGCGCGCCAGGCATCTTTTTGGGCCACTTTTGACACGGAGCCGTAATCTAGGCTTCTTGTGTGGCCCCTTTCCGGTTGATGTGGGGAATGCCCCTTTTCACAAGTGTTTTGTTCAATTCCTGGATTTTTTTTTAGCTTCTTATGCATTTTGGATGTGGCATATTTGAATTTTCACCCATTTTTACCCGTTTTCAACCATATTTACCCATTTTCCATCCCTCTTTTCTCCCCAGTATGGGGAACCCAAAGAAGGTAGGGGGGGTGTAGCCATATTGATCTATCCCCACCATGGGGACCCTGAGAAGGCAGGGGTGATGTAGCCATATTGATCTATCCCCACTATGGGGACCCCGAGAAGGCAGAAGTGATGTAGCTATATTGATCTATCCCCACTATGGGGACCTTGAGAAGGCAGGGGTGATGCAGCCATATTGATCTATCCCCACCATGGGGACTCTGAGAAGGTACCCCCCCCCCCCTTGTCTAAGCTACGCCCTTGTCCAAGCTACAGTAGGCGTAGGGACCGTATTAATTTGGTACCTAATTTTAATTCGGTACCAAATTTAGTGCAACCACATAAGACATGGGTTTGACGAATTTGCCGGGTACATAGGGTCATGTACACATTTGTTGTGAGTGTTTGCCCACTTGAACCCACATCACTCTGATTTTGGGGGTATTTGTGCATTATATTCCCCCTTCTTGCACTAGCTCACCATGCAATACGTGTGTGTCAGTAGTTGTATATGTCGCGCGCAAGCTACGCCCGTGTCCAAGCTACAGTAGGCGTAGGGACCGTATTAATTTGGTACTTTGGCGTAGCTTAGACAAGGGGGGGGGGTAGGGGTGATGTAGCCATTCCGCCCACAAGTGGGCCCCGGAGGCGGCAAGGGTGATGTATCCATGCCGAGTGACAAAGGAAGCTGGAGCATCCACGTTGATCGCTTCTGGGGGCAAGTGCTAAGGAAGTACCTTCGGGGAACCCAAGGCCGTCCCGAGCTCTGCTTCGGTGGTTTTAGTAGCTAGAGGGAACCTAACCGTTCTTTGTTTTCGATTCAACCCTCCGGTGCTATTGAGGAATGAGGAAACCGGGCCAATCTTCGTTTGTGTGTCCTGTTGTGCATGTCACTCAAAAAGGTAACCCAGCCCCCTTGTATGCATACATGCCTCTCCCATGTTTGTTGTGAAATGTCAAACGGACACCCTGCGCCTGGTATTTGGTGATACAATTTCAGGGTGTCCGCTACAGAGCATAAGTTTTAGCCCCTTGCATCCTCCGACCTCTTTGTTATGGAATTGAGCATTGGGGCAACATTGTCTGGATTTGCCCTTTGGCCCCCGGGACATCTACCGATGTTCTGATTTAGGATGGGTATGGACTGTCTCGTACCCGTGGTGATTTTTTTGATTTTGAGGTTGGGGGCCATGATGGCGCTTACAAAGGCTGGATTCGTGTCATTGTGCCATTCATTGGAAGAAAGAATGGAACTTTGACGGCCGCCAACAGTTGTACAATGATGTGCATGGGTGGTATAGAGCACGCATTGAGCATTTGTTTGGACAGTTGTGGCATTGGGGTTTGGTTAGGAACATCTGGCGTGGCGGCCCTAATGAGTTGCACCAGTCCGTGCGTGTTTTGTTGCATTTCACGCAATTTTGCATTCGGAGGCAGGTCCGTTACCCACCTTATGGGCCATGGGACCATGTCCCGCCTCATGTTTGGACTGGTAAAAGCAACTCAGCCGCCACGCAAGATGAGGGAGAGGATGAGGTAGATGTGTGTGTGTGTGTGTGTGTTATGCTGTCAGAAGCGCTCCACCATCACAGTTTGTGGTGAGTGCCAGGAGCATTATTGTGAAGAATGTATTGATGCCCACACTTGTGGGGAACAAGTTGTTTATGAGGCAATACATGATGGACACACATTGATGTTGAATTCAACTATTTGGGCTTATGCAACGTGCTTTGTAGGGAAGGTTTGCGGTCCACTCTGGTCGACTTGGCGGGGTCCTCTGTGGGAGGGTAAATCTGGGGTTTAAAGCCGGGATAGTTAATACAAAAGTAGCACGAAGGGCAAAGGGGGGGCAAACACCCCCCCTTTGCCAGAGGCGGAACGTCGGCCGCCAGTTTCTGCCGCAGTCAGGATTGGTAGCTGTGCGCCCCCCACAAGGCACTGCGAGTGGGGGTCTCCGTCGTCTGTTTATTGTTCGTTGTTCCGTGTCAGACAGTCTGCAGTGAATGCGCTTTTTCTGTCTGTGGCACAAATGTTACGTTTGTCTTGGTCCGGGTCGTTGACTGTTTCTTTTGTTTGTCAGATTGGTATAACGTTGTTAAGTTGCAGTCTGCGCTAGCTGGCGCTATCCAAAAATCCAGCATACTCTTAACCCTACCTGTCTATTCTTCCTGTGCCTTTCTCAGGGCCCCCTTTTGCTTGTTGCCCTGGGGCCGTAAGGCCCGCCTAACGCTGTCCGGCCGCGGGGGAGGGGCTCCGCGGCCGCCAGCGACGCTCAGCTGGAAAGCTGACCCCCGATGATTATGTTTGCGGATTCGTACTGCCGTACTGTTGGCAACGGACGAAGTTTCGGACAAACGAAAGGCATATTTGTGGATGGCAGCTCGGGCCCTACAATGTTATTTTGGGGCTTTTTTTTTTACTGGCCAGAATCCGGATTTCTGGTCAAAAATCGGCGCGCACGCGTGACCAATGGCTGTCGCCGACATTTTGCCTGTTGAATTCAGCACCTAGCTAGAGTTGACCAAAATTCGATTTAAGCCCATGAATGTGAAGGGTTTTAAAGCCCGAATAATGCTGTAAGATCGGATTTCCGCAAAACTGCACGAATCACTGTTTCGGAACACCGATCGTTGATTTCCGCCAGCAGCGTGTTCGACGCCGGCGTTTTCACTAGATATTCGAGTTCAGCGTCAAAAACTACCCAGATTTGGCTTTCGGTTTATCAAAATTCGAGCCCGTAGGCCAAAGATATGATTTTTTCAAGTTTTTATACAGTAGCCTCAGTTTGGCCATTTTGGCCTGTTTCGTAGGCCTATTGTAGCGAAACCAAGAGGGTCTAGCAACGACCCAAGTGACAATCCAAGTTCATTTGCATCCAAATGATGTGAAAATGCCCAAGGTTGACCACTCCAACCTCCTCTTGATGCCTAGAAAGAGGGTACAAACGGTAGAAAAAACAGTAGTTAGAGAAGGTTGTTGTCTCCATTGTACAGCCTTGTCAAAGCGCTATATCCCGGCCTAGGGATTGAACCTTTGTGCAAACTAGTCCCGTATGGGTCCGATGGAACGGGTATAAGCAATGTTACGTCCCTATGGCCTCTATAGAGAGCACATGGGGGCGAAAACTCAAAGATATGTGCTTTTTAAGCTGTGTTTTTGGGTGCTGTCACAACACCAGCCTACCAAAATCATGGGTCTCCCCCCCGGTGTTCCGGTTGCATGCCCATGCTTTTGTGCGGCTTCAACCAAGCATATTTGAGTAGTTTGGACCTAGAGGGAGGGGAATGGCCACTAGTTTGCCTGGTGTACCCCCAAAGACCCCTAGATATAGAAGCCGGGGGTTCGGCATTTTGGTCAAAAATGGACATTTTCGGTTTGTGGGTCCATTTGTCGGAGGTCGTTCCCCAACATATAGTGGAGTTAGAACAAAGTGTTGGGCTCGTTTGAAAGCCGAGAACATGTCCTAAAAGGATAATGTGACCCGCCACAGGCCGTCTCACACCCATTTCACGCGAAAATTGCATCTTTGGTGGTCATTTTTGACAAAAATCAGTTGTATCTTGTGCGTACCCTGCCACGGCAAAATGTGTACCTGTCTGAATGTAGTCAAGTAGGAAGCACATATGTTACCAAGCCCTCAACGAAGCATAATGGAGTTATTTGGATCTCGAAGAATGCAAAAGGTCAATTGTTTGCCCATTGAAGCCCCGTTGGCCCGGATTTATAAGCGTTGGGGGTTTTGCATTTTTGTCAAAAGTAGCAATTCAAAGTTTATGCTTCCATTTGTCGGACTTCGTTCTCGAACATATTGTTGAGTTGGAACGAACCGTTTGGCTCCTTTGAAAGGTGAAGACATATCGTAACAGAATTCGAGGAATGATCATAGTCTAGCTTATGACCATTTTCTGCAAAAATCAGGTTTTTAGTCATGATTTTCGGTCAAAATTAGCGCAATGAAATGTGTACTTGTTGGTACGTACCAAAATTTCTGATACTTTCGGCTTTCTAGGCTTGGGAAGGAGGAGCATAGCGAGTCCTTCCCAAGCCTAGTCACAAAGCTAATGCCATGGATTCTTTCTTGTTTTTTTTTTTATATGTCTTTCTAACCGCATTTGCATTTGCATTGCATTGCATACCAATTTTGCAAATGGGTAAATTTTTGCTGCAATGTATATTATGCTTAGGTTGTATTGTTCTCATGATGGATCGCAGAAACACAGGAACTATTGTTTTGGGCGCGTGTAGTAGCATGTGGTGATGATAGTTGCTCTTTTTTATTTTCGTCATTTTCTTTTTCGGCTGAATAATATAATGTGTACCAAAATCAGTGTATGGACCAAAAGTGTGATGTAACACAATCTGTATCACAATGAACAAGAGCTATGAAGTATGCATTCTTTGGTGTATTTTGATTATTATTTTGACTAAAAAAATGAGGCATAATTATGCAATTCAACTATATCCATGCCCCTCCTATTAAAAACACACACAAAAAAACCCTGGTATGTGACATGGGCGTGTGACATGGAGGTGACTAACAGTAACTACCACTATCGCGCCGGGTCTTGTCGCGGGTGGGCGGGCCGGGCTTCCCATCAGCGCTTGTTTCTCAGAGAGGCACCGACCTAAGGACCGGCGGACAGGAGGGTGATTGGTGCATAAGTCCCCAGTCCAAAATGGGGCGCTGATCACAATCCTGAGTCTGTAGGTTTCGGGCAGTCGGTGACAGTCACGTCTCTGCTGGCCGGTTTCAACCTGTGTGTCTGGTTAGTTAAATTCCCGAAGGCACCGTCCTTAGAACCGGCCAGCTCTTTGCCTGCATAGTAAGATTTTTGAAGGCACTGTCCTTAGAACCGGCCAGGTCTTTGCCTGCTTAGTAAGATTTCTGAAGGCACCGTCCTTAGAACCGGCCAGCCTCCGCCTCACCACCATCGGGCGTCTTGGTCCCAGCCCTGTAGAGAGAGTGGACCGTACCTTGGCGGTACGGTACGGTACGGTACGGTACCGTACCGTACGTACGGTACCGTACCGTTTTGCAATACGGATTGCGGTGCTGGCAGCGTTTTGCAATACGGATGGCGGTGCTGGCAGCGTTTTGCAATACGGATGGCGGTGCTGGCAGCGTTTTGCAATACGGATGGCGGTGCTGGCAGCGTTTTGCAATACGGATGGCGGTGCTGGCAGCGTTTTGCAATAAGGATGGCGGTGCTGGCAGCGTTTTGCAATAAGGATGGCGGTGCTGGCAGCCTGTTGATATACCGATGGCGGTGCTGGCAACGTTTTGATATACCGATTGCGGATGGTCTCAGTGTTTTGGAATACTGAAAGCGGTGTTGTCGGTGTTTTGAAATACCAATGGCGGTGCTTTAAGCGTTTCGAAATACCGATGGCGCTGTTATCAGCGTTTTAAAATACCGATGGTGGTGCTATCACCATTTCGAAATACCAATATCGGCGGTGCTATGTTTTGTGATGTCAGCCTAGTAGTAGTAAGCCTGATGGGTTTCACCCTCAGAAATCCCCGAAAATCACTTGTAAAACCAATCGATTGGAGGCTCCGGCAGGCACACAACCAGCACAATGGACTTGTTTGGTGGACCGGGTTCGCTGTGACTTCCCTTTCTCATTAACCACCAGGACCCTAAAAGGCCAGTGACCCTCACTGTCTCTTTACTTCCTCCTTTGGCCCCCCATCTCCTTTCACACCCCCTCCGGCCCAATTGTCTCCCCCCCACCCTCCTACCTCCTTCCTGCCGGGATTTCCATGAGTCGGCCTCTCGTACCCCGTGGGGCTGTCGGGGGGGGGGGGGGTGGTCGTGCCCCGGGAGGACCTCTTTGCACAACTGCCGGGGCCCCACCGCCGGTCGACCGCCATGGTACCGGTACGGTACGGTAGCAAAACCTTGTGTTTCAGTGTTGTGTGTGTGCATGTCTTTGCCTGGATGCATGGGCAAAGCGAAGCCACATGTCTGGCCCATCAGCCGGTGGGGGGCCGGCACAGACAATGTACATATGTTGGGGGCACAAGCTGATGGTTCAACCCCACACTTGTTCCACCATTTGACGGGCAATGTATAATATTGCGCAGTGCAGAAGATCAGTGCAGACATGTGTACAGCACCCAGATAACGTTTGTTGTGTTCTGAGTCAAGCGTGGTCCTTCCTTCTGGATATTTATTTACTCTATTTTGTATGCAATGCATGTGGTGTGCCACGTAGTGCACCTCCCCCCCAGCACCCGCCCCCAAGACACACATGCGCTCTTTGTCATGTCTGCTGCTGCTGTTCTAGATGTTGTCCCACAGATCTACGCTGACTCATCTAATTCTGCCCCCCCCCCCCCCCCTCCTTCCCCACGACTACACACAACCTCCGCACAGCACAACCAAGTGCAATAAACCGGAAGTACCAACCGGCAACCCTCCACAGCCTCTACCCCCCCCCCCCCAACACACACACTCTCCGCCTGTCCTCCCACCAACCGATTCTGATACAAACAGAAAGACAGAGTGACTCTTTGCTGCTCTGTACGTGGCGCACTGAAGCAACACACTGCACATGGCCAACTCAGCAATGTGAATGTTCGAGTGGCGACGTGGACACCATGTACATAGCACAATGGCCACCCTCCCCAGCTGTCCTGGGCTCTTCCCCTTCCCACCTCCTTTCTCTGCCATCCTTTCCCCTCCTCTCCCTCCCCTCTGTCCCCATGCTCTCATCCCCGCTCTCCCTGTGCCTCCGTGCCCCCGCACGTTTCCTGTCCCCGCGCCCTCCCATGCTCGCTCATTTCCCTTCCATCCTCTCTCTGATGCTCTCCAATGCTCGCTCACCCTCTCCCCCTCCTCTCCCCGTCTTCCCCCATGCTCTGTTCCCCTCCTCTCCGAATTATCTTCCACGCTCACTCCTCATCTTCTACCCCCTGCTCTCCCATTCTCTTCCATTGTTTCACCCTGCCCCACCATCTGCCATCGTTTCCCTGCTCTGCCAGGCTCTTCGTCTCCTGCACGAATTGATCCCTTGCTTGGACCCAAGGGGGTGTTTAAAGAAGGAACCCGGACCCCAACAGCCCCAACCCGCAGAGCCCCATGGGAGTAGCAGTTTTTGCACTTACACAGTTGAGCTGACAACAATATTACGGTGGAGTGCTTTGGAAGGTTCACGTATGTGTGTGCCAGAATTTCCTGTTTTTCCGACGGTGAGGGGGCAGGTGTCATCTGGCCCCACTTGTGTATAGGCTCAAATGCTCAGACTTTGATTGGGAATGATGCCAAGAAAAAAGCAACGTTAAAAAAGTTGACCCCACCCCCGATCCGGAACCCCTCCCTCACGCCACGGGTGTTGGGGCCCAGAAGTACACCGAATCCCCCCCCCCCCCAGCTTAGACTGCTCTCAGGGTGATGATATCCGCTTGGTCCTTGATTTGTCTGCTGCAGTACACCGGTGGAAGTACCCTGTTGGTGTTCATGAGCTGTGTCCAATGGAAGATTATGACATCAACAGTACTGAAACAGCCGAAGAACTATGCTGCCAAATGCGCTGCACTGTTTCGCAGTGCGGGCAGGCCCCTTTAATTGCAATGTACGCCTGCAAGGATACAAATGAGAGACCTCTGTGGGCTGTGTGCAAGCGCAATCTCATTGGTCTTGCCTTGGTTGAGGTGATTTCAGCATGATGGCAAGCATCCAGTGCAGGCAAATTTATGAGTGCATGGTGCGGCAGATACAACTGGAAGGTGGTCTCCATCCAAGACCCTGGAGGAGGAGGAGGAGGAGGAGAGATGCGCCCGGCTGTCCCAGCGCGGTGCTTGGTGCTTGCGCCCCTGGGGGGCGGCCGGGCCTGGTCCTTTTATGCGACACCCCCCAGCCCCCCACCCCCCCCTGAGTTTTGAAAGATAGCGGTGTGGGGGCCATGGCGCCAATGGCGCCAAATTTGTTGTCCCATGCTTAGTTGAGAGGGGTACTATGCCTTCAGTCCTTAAGACCCTAAGACTTTCTTCGTGGCAAAGACAAGATATCGCTATTATCGCATACATACCTCTATACCCCCATGCCCTCAGACACCCCCTTGAGGTATGCATGTGATAGTAGTGGGTTGCGCGCAGCCCCCCCCCCCGGCCACGCTGCCAATACTCCCCCCCCCCCCCCTCCTGCGGAACCCCCCCCCCCCCACAAGTTTTGACAGATAGCTGGGGAGGTGTCGCATCAGGACTAGTTGTAGTCGCCCCCCCGGGGCTTGGCGGCCCGAAAATTGCTTTGCAGGGGGGGGGATGGCACGGGCGCCGGGCGAAGGAGGGGGGGGGGTTCCAGAAATGGGCTTCCGTGCCGGGCCCTTTGTTTTGGTTTAAGGACGGATGTTGCCACCAAAGGCACCGGAACACAAATTTTGGCCCGGAAAAATTTTTTTCACGAAAAAATTTTCCCCCACATATGTGTAGTCAAAATGATCAGTGCAACGTGGGGATCATTTTGAGCCATGTATGTTGGGGTTGGACACTCCCCCCCCCCCCCCCCGGCACGGCAGGTATGGCAGCCCCAGCCCAAACCCCCCTCCCGGCACGGCGACCAAGGAGGGGGAGGGGGGGGTTGGGCTGTGGCAAGCTGCAAGCTCGAGCCCAAACAGCTGGGTGCCAAAATGGGTCAACAGGGTCCAACGAGGGCAAAGAAAAAAATGACTTTTTTTAAAATGGTCCTTGATCATGTGGGATGCCAAAACCAGCGGTTTTGGCGCGTTTTGAGCTGACCATCCCCCCAACCCCAGGCTCCTGCAATGCTCCTTCCCACAGCCACCCAAGGGGCAGCCCCCAGCCCCAGGAGTGCTGGGTAGGTGCCAAAAGGGGTTGTGAATGCTGTACCTCCCCCAGGGAGTGCGGTATCAGCCGCTATTCTGTGCCCGCAGCACTCTGAGGGGGTAAGTCACCCAAGCATTGAAAAGTGTCACGTGAGCGGTCGTGCGACTCTGGGCCATTTTGGCCCTCCGAAAATCCCAAAATGCTTTGAAAAGGGCGGTTTGGGACCAAAACTAGGTCAAAGATGAGTCTAAAACGCGAAATCCATCCCGCTCAATGGCTCAATCCTTGTATGCACCCGGGTGTGTGCGCATGGTGCTGGACACCCAGCTGGACCCTCACACCGATTTCGGCCCACATTGTGCCACAACGCAGATAAGAAGTGGGTCCTGGTTCGTGATCCAAAACTTTTTCTCCGCCCCGTGACACACACGCGCCCAGGAGCCCGGTTTGCCGTGACTGATTCTGGCATCACACATCTTCTTCACAGCACATGAAATCCTTTTTGAGTTGCAAATAAAGCTCCACGGAACACACACACGCACATGCCTGTGCTTTGATCCCCCCCCCCCTCTCCTTTGCTTGCCCACAAGCACTTGTCAAGAGGTGTGAGCTGACATCCGACGCCAGCAGACAGAAACGAATAGAAGCCTGATGAATGGCAAACAGCACAAAAACTGCACCGCCAAGCCCCGACTCTCTGAAGCCTGGAGGCATTCCTCCACAAACACAGCCAAGTGCCCTCAACCAAAAGTATTTGGCCGGCAACCCTACCACACCTTTATGGACCCCCCCCCCCCATCCAAGCAACACAGGATGATGGGGTCTGTTGCAGCAGGAAGAGAAGTGGGGCAAGTACTGAGATGCCGAGGTCCAGCGGCTACAAGCTCTGGTGGCAGAAGGATGGACCGTGGCATATTCGGATGGCTCGGCGAAAACGGTGAGGGGGTGGGCACAGGCGGGGTATGGAGTGTGGTACGCACGGGGGTCCTCCCGTAATTGCGCGGCTCATGTGCCAGTGGGGGAACGACAGAGCGTCAGCAGGGGGGAGCTTTGGGGGGTCCTACATGCACTGTTGCACAGATCACCAGGTGAACGGTTAGTAGTCGTCTTAGACTCAGAGTACGTGTACAAGGGGATCGTGGAGTGGTCGCCGAAATGGCGCCGACATGGGTGGCGCACGACCGGCAGAGAAGTCGGCCACAGGGACTTGTGGGAAACAATTCTGTGGGAGCGGGAGAGGGCGGGGGAGCAAGTGCAACTCCGCTGGATACCATCCCACCTGGGGGTAAAAGGCAATGAGGAGGCGGATGCACTGGCGGAGGCAGGCAGGGGCCTACATCCGCATAATGAGGAGTCGTTTCCGAAGAGAGTGAGAGTGGAGCCACAGTGGGAAGCATTGGGGCTGGAGGAGATGGCGTCGGGGGGAGAGGCCACAGACAGTGACATGGCGAGCTCAGGAGAGTCAGGCGGGTCATTGTCCTCTGGAGCTGAAGGGGTGTCGCTGAGCGACCTGGAGAGTGACGAATTTTCAACAGACGTGAGTGACAGGGCGCGGGACGGGGGGTGGAATCAGAGATGGACAGCGAGTCGGTAGACAGCCTGGAAGCGGGGAGTGGGGGCTCAGAGTTTAGTACGGATGTCAGTGACAGCCGGAAGAGACGGAGGTTACAGTCTGTGCATACCTGACCTTGAGGGAGGGTCGGGGCGGGGCCAGCACGCTGAAATGCAAGACATTGCAGGACAATCTGTGACGGCGCCTTGCTGGACAAGCTGGACAATTTGTGCCGCGGCTCCACCGCGGGATACTTGATGAGTGAGGGCATAGGTCTGTCGGTGGGGACCTATTGCTGGACTTTCCACTGCGCTATGGCCAAGCAACACAGGAGGTGCGGAGCGTTTGTGACAAAGCACTCTGAGTGTCTTGTCTTTCCATGGCCAAGCAATACCGGGTCTTGATTCCATCAATGTTTGACCAATTTCTTTTGGTGATGCCAGTTTTGTATAAAGTAAAATGCTGCTTTGGGGTGTGTAATGGCGAAAATTAGTGCGGAATTTGGCATCTCGGTGCAATGATCCTCTGGGCTCATTTCTGCCCCCATGGCCAAGTCACAGCCATACATGAACTGTGCAAGCTACAGGGTACAAGCAGTGGCCATGTCAGAGCAACATGGGCTTAGGCTCTGTCAGTTTCGATTCGTTTGCTGGTGCTTGGACACGGTTCTTGGGGCTTGGGGGTAATTTGGTGGGACCTCCAAAAGTTGCGAAACAAACCAAAACGGTTGTTTGGACATTGTATCGGTATGATAGAGGGGGTGGTACCGTCGATTTGTGGTACCATTTTTCGTTGGAATAGAAATGGGCATTTGGTTTGATTTGGAAGGATTTGGTGGCTTACGCAGCACTTATCCTTGAATGGTCCATTTTGGGGTACCATGTTCTTAGCATGTCTGTCATAAGGTCATGTGGAAACAACGGCTTTGTCCAATCAAAAGCGGGTGTTGTTTCCGCAATTTTGGGTGCCTTTACTGTCACGGGGAAAGAGCTAGGAGGATAGAGGGACATCCTGTCCTGATTGTGAGGTGTGTCGCATGAGCCAGCCCCCTGTTCATGCTCTGTCTGTCCTTCAGAGCCCAGCAAACCCATGGTGGGCATGGTTCACCTGTCCAGAGTCATCCTGCTGCTGACTCTCAGCCTCCCATGGCTTCATGCTCAGCAGGAGATTGACGGGCTGGATGAACAGCTTTCTATGGAGATGTCCGACATGTTGCAAGACCTGTCACACTTGCGCGGCGGCGCAAGCAAGGGGGGATCCTCTCGACCGGATTCTGAGCTACAGCAGGAAGTGGACACACTGACCACGCTGGCGGGAGAGCTCCGCCTGCGGCTGCAAGATGCCCAGACAGTGGCCAGTGAGAACCAGTACCTGAAAGAGCGGCTGGAGGATGCACAGGACACGTATGCCAAGACGCAACTCGCACTTGGACTGTGCTCCGAGAGTGCGACGGAGATGAGTCGGTTGGAGGAGGAGATGCGGGAGAAGGACTCGAAGATGCAGGAGATGGAGCTACTAATGGCTCGCACTGCGCTGGATAGTGCGGCGGAACTTCGGAAGCAGCGTGCGAAGTGCGATCAGTCGCTGCTTGAACAGGTCTCTGCCGTTCACTGACGACCTCAGCGGAACCCGCATTGCAACCCTGCGTCCAGCGCGCCATAGGGGGGGGGGTTCCCACATCGGTGGGGGACAGCATCTGCAAACTTCACGGTCTCGGGATTACTGAATGTGAAGACTTCCAGCGCTGGCAGGGGGGTGGGGCGCCATGGGGGCAGAAGGTGCAAATTGTGAGCAGTGTGGGACAGACATACCACTCTCAGCAGCCCCCCCCCCCCCCGTCGCGGTCACGGTTGACACAGCTGACCGATTCTCAATGAGCCACCCGGCGTTGGGGGGGGGGATGTGTTGAGTGCTCGCACCAGAGGGAGCATGGGGCCTGACCGAAGGGCAATGCAGGATCGCACAGAAGTCAGAGTGCCAATGTGGTGCTTAGTTGTAGGAGAGGTGACCGAGAACAGATCGTCTGAACTCCAGCAGTTCTGTGGATTGGCCCCGGCCTGTCACCCCTCGCTGGGCCCCCCGCCCCCCCCTCCCCCATGCCCTCGCACACATTGACAAACAAAAGGCAGGTCGCGCCACAGACATTGCACTGGACAGAGGCGGTACCCCACGGTGACCGACCAGCCTTTCCGGCACCCTGTGCCCCCCCTCCAGCTTCTCATGCCCAATCCATGCCTCCCATCCTTGCTGCCAACAAACCCCCTCAATAGAGAGTGTTGTACGACGAGCTGCAAGTTGTGATCCGCGACATGGATCATCGATCAGAGGTGTCTTCGAAGGCCCTGGCGGCGTCTGGGTACCAACATCAGCAGACTCTTACGCGCCAGTGTCACGAAGAAAGGGAATTCCTCGAGAAGCAGGTGTTGGAGAAGGACAAAGAGATGAAGGAGCTCATGGAGAGGTCGGACAGGTGCCGCACTGACTCCCAAAAGCAGGTGTTGGAGAAGGACAAAGAGATGAAGGAGCTCATGGAGAGGTCGGACAGGTGCCGCACTGACTCCCAAAGTGGTTACCTCATTTCCAACAGCAAAGATCAAGAGATTCGGGAGCTGCAGAAGAAGATTGCCGAACAGGATGCAATTATTCGATCATACGAGGTATGCCTTCAATGTCCTTCACAGACCGCATTTCCCTCCAATTTTCTCGGCATGCCGGGTATGCCTCCGATTTTCTTGGCGTGCCGCGAGTGTGTGTCCATTTTCGTAGTTAGGCCCGGTATGCCTGGAAGGGAACTTGGAGTCAATGAGCGCTGTTGCCTCCCCCAGCCCCCAGCCCCGACCCGCCTTCTGCACGCCCGTAGGCACCAACTCCCTGTCACAACTGTGTGCACACCCTGGTTTTAGGCGTCGAATGAGCTTTTCCGGTGGTTAAATGGCAAGCGAATAGGAAGGACAACGGGCCAAGGGATATGCGATGGTGCGTACTTCACAAATCCAACACAACACACACAGAGTGCAGAGCCAATGGCTGTCATAATCTCGAAATCGGCACTTCGACGCATAATCTGACCCCAAATGATGCACAGGCGAGCACGTGCTTAGCGCTCTCCAACAGCAAACAATCTGCCACGCCCCGTTCCCCCCTCCACTTGCTCAGCCTTTGTGGCACCCCATCCCAACGAATAAACTGAGAAAGCAATAAGGCCGTGTGGAGGCAGGCGCGGCTGGAGCACAGTGGCGGGTTCACACCTGACCTTCTGCAGCCCACCCCATCCTGTCCCAAAGCCGGGCCTGTGTAGGGTGGGTATGGAGGCTTAAGTGCGGCTAGGGGGATCCACATTCTGGGCATGAGTGGGGTGTGTATCCCTCCTCTTGCGTTGGAAAACGGGCAACAGTCCTTCCTGCTGTGGGAACCCAAAGACGGCAGCTGCCATGTCTCCTCCCTGCTACAGCGATCCTGATACTGGGACACCCTGGCACACGTTTTTTCCCATTTCTCCTTCCTGCCTTGGGGATGGCAGGGGTTATGCGGCCACACCTGCTTCAGGTAGCCTGATATTGCAGGGGTTATGTCGCCCCCGTCTCTTCCGCTTTGGGGACCCCGATATGGCAGGGCCTATGTGCCCACGTCTCCCAATGTTGCATTGCGCCACCTCAGGAAGCCGTGGACATTATGAGGGCCTTAGTGGTCTTTCCTGCCGCAGCCACACACAGTGGGAAGTGGGAAAGGACGCGTGGAAGACGCGTGGATGAGTGCACAGAAGGCAACTCCCCTGGGTTCATAGCCACATCAGGATATCAGGCAGCTTGTTGAGTTGAGCACAAAGGGTGGCCCACCGTGCCTTCTTTGGTCTTTACGTGCCTTGCAATACATGAGAAGCAAAGTTCCTGTGCTTGCCGCCCAGAACATATTGTTCAGGCCTGCATGCTTTGTGGGTTTTCAACAAATGGAAGCGTCCCAATATTCTCGGGACGTTTGCTGCACGAAAAGCATACACCACCGCTTCAAAGCCAGAGGCCATGCCTATTTCAATCCTGACACCCTCCGAGGATGCAGTCTCACAAGACATTTTCGCCCCACCTGAGCGTGCACCTTACGGTGGCTGTTCGATCCTGTGCCACGTTGTTCGCTAATACCCCCAGGCCAGGCAACCTGTAAAAGGTGCCCCAAAAATCAAGCAACTACGCAAACAACGCACCTCGAAAAAGCAACATGATTTGATCGTTCAGCAGGTAGGTCACGTGGGGCCTTGGTGTAGCGTGGAGAAGGGGGACAGGGGGCATCAACATACATCAATTGCATCTTCGGCGATCCAGTGTATGGTTTGCAGCATGTCTTGGCCCACTCAATGCGTGCAGACACAGCGCATCCCGGCACAGCTCATGCATTCCGAGTTCATTGCTGTGCTGAGCTTCTGAGTCTCTGTAACACCCGGCATTTACTGAGCTTTTATGCCCCCCCCCCCCCGCCCCCGGCATACGCTCTTTTGATGCCTCCTGACGCATGCATCTGCATCCACAGGGCGGCAAAGGATTCGAACATATGAGGGCAGGAGAGCACAGCAAGAACGTGCAGGAGCTCCAGAACCGGGTTCTCGCCTTGGAGCAGGAATTGGCCAACTCTGAAAAAAACATGGCCCAGCACAAAAACGATGCTCTCAGGGCTCGCGATGAGAGCCTTGTATTCCAACACCAAATTCGTGAACTGAACTGGGCGCTTACTCATGAGAGGTTTTGCTCCATCTGCTCGCTCTCTTCTCTTTGTTCACATTGGGACCATACAACTACGTTGGGTGGGTTGTGGGGCAGGGGATTGCCAATGCTCACTCAGTCGCAGAGTGAGTCGCAGAGAATAAGGGTGATGCCATCTTGTAACAGTGCCCTTGGAGAGAGGCGGTGAGTAACGAGTGAAAGAGTGACAATATGAGAGTAAGCGCCTTGGCAGAAGCACCAAACACAGTCATTCTCGCTATTGTTTGCACCTGCCAAACTTGCCAGTACGCCTGGAGTCTTCGAGAAAGCTTGGTCAATTATTCAGTAATTGTGACTGTGCTGGCACATGTAAGAATGCAATGGATGTTGTGCCATGTTGCGATGAGAAGGACCCAACCGAAAGTAATGAAGGAGCTACTTCACCATTTTTTGTTCGTAGTCCTCAAACTGCACTGGCAGCCTTCAGCCCTCGTTGGCTCACAGGTCCAAAAACCAAAAATGAACTTTTTTGATGTTAGGACAACACTGCGACACACGGCGCATCACGCACTGCACACAAATCAGGCTGTTCTCTACCTCCCAATAAGATTTGGCAACAAGGCCACACGCCATGTCATCCACGCCACTAGGGACAATTCCTACTACAAGGAGATAGTGAGTTAACCCCCGCCCCGTTCCCCCATAGTACGCACATGACAGGGCATTGAACCGGTAGTCCCAACTCCCGTGGCACAGGATAGACCACTTTTGTGTTGAGCGGTTTTGAGGCTGTCACTTGTTTAGTCATCTCAATGATGAGTGGTGTGTGCAAACTCCCCCACAGTGTCCCGCAGTGAAACCTCAGAGAGGCTTTGCAGCAAGTAGGGTCCCGCACGTCGCATTACGAAGTAGCGCGCCTGTTGTGGCCTGCAGCTTTCCACTCGGCCTGCGGTAACCAGGCTGAAAGGATTGGATCGCCCAGGTCGAAGTTAGCGTAGATCCTAACTGCAGCGATGGAATTTTGTTGGGCATCGGAACATTGTTGGATTTTCTCAGCCCTTAAAGGGTGTTAGTGAACGATAAAGTCCATTGCAATAAGCATTTGACAGGCTGTCTCCTAACGCTCGACAGGCACAGAGACAACACACAAAGCCCGTTACAATTTTGTCATGCCTTCAAAAGTCGCTCCAAAACAGCTGAACAACAACACAACCAGCGTTGAACCAGATGGCCCCCCGACATTCTCCTGGAATCCCTCACCACCCTTATGCCACTTCTAAGACTGCTCCTGCGCCCCTGCTCACACCCATGTTCAGGCGCCATGTAAGTGGCAGCTCTACAGCCTCCCTCATGGGGGGTGTTCAGACCCAGATTCTGGCTATGGTTGATGGTTTGGCCACAGCATTCCATTTTGACAGTTTGTCCACCCTTTCTTCGAATACCTTCCTGACAGAATCACCATCCCCATTCCTTTGTCATTTTGTGTTTTACCCTTCTAATTTTTCTATGTCTAAGGATTCCAACCACATTACCATTTGTGGTCGAGTCATGTGTTCTTTTTTCCCTCGTCTGATGTGAACCCCCCCCCCCCCCCCCCATGGGAGGTCCAAAATGTTGAGGAGGTTCGGACCACATTAGGCCCAAACCTGGCGCCAAAGGCGCCGGAATTTTTTTTTGGCATACGGTGGGGGGTAAAAATTGACTTCGCCCTATGTGTGTATGCTCTGCTCAGAATTTCATAGGGAATTCAAATATGCATGCAAAACAGGAACAAAATTTTCACCCCTGACCCCCCCCCCCCCCCCCCCCAGCCCCTCCCCAGAATCTGGCTGCTGGGATTGGATCCCATGGGGGTACATTTTTTGTCAAAAACCCCACATATGTGTGTTCGAAATGATCAGCGCGAGGAGGGGATTATTTTGAGGTATGTATGTTGGGGTACCCGGGACCCCCCCACTAGGCGTCCCCAACTCCCCCAAGGACCCCCCCCCCCCCCTCCCGAGGGGCCCAAAAAGTTTGGGGGGGGTTGGGGTCAGGATTTGAGTCTGAACGCCCCCCGTGGCCTCCCTTCATCAGCAATAAACAGGATTACAGAGCAGAAGCCCCTTCGAAGCACTTGGTCAGCACCTATTCTGACGTGCAGCAAGTTCCTCATCATCATCATCATCATCATCATCATCATCATCATCATCATCATCATCATCATCATCATCATTGTCGTCGTCGTCATCGTCATCATCATCGTTCTTGTGATGTTTATATGGTTGTTGTTGTTTTTGTTGTTTTACTGCAATCCATCCAGTTTGTGCAGCCTGTCTGAGGGCCATAATTTTTAATGGGTCACTTAAACAATCATATTCTGTGGTCGTGTGCTCTTCATATCATCTTAGGGAGGCACATTCAAGTTCTCGGACCAGAATGGTGCAGTTGGAAACGACAAATCAAGCGGTCCAGATGTACAGGACACAGGCGCTGCAGAGCAAACGGGAACAGGACAACCGAAACGACCACATAAAGCATTTGGAGTCCAAGGTGAAGCAGTTGGAGGTGTGTCACTTCTGACAGTCAGAGTGCGAGGGGGTGGTTGGGGCTACAGCACGAACACCCTCCTTCCCCCACTCCCTGCAGACCCCCACGCCCATGCCCATTGTTGTGCATAACAATGAATGTTTGAGACACCTTTCAGGAGTTACGCAAATTTGACCCCAGCTATGCGCAGTCAAAACGCTCAGAGCTGAACAGGAAAATCAAGTATGCCAATCCCCCCCCCCGCCTCTGGCCGAGCCGTGGATGTTGGGCCCCCTATTTAAGCGGAAACACCCTCCCCCGATGGTTGGAGGTGGGCCTGCGGCACTGACCTGAATGGGCATCCAGGCTGCACCCAACGGATCTGCACTCCAGCAACACGACCAGACCAGTGCTCGTCTTTCACATTCCCCTCGACTCCTCTTCAGTTACGAACACGGGCAGTCTCCCGCGCTCCATTCCGAGCCTTGTTTAACACGTCAGCCCTTGGAGCCCACTAAATGGGGCGGGGGTTTTGACAAGGGGCTCAAGGCAACCCGCCCCCACACCACATCAATTTCCATGGGGCCCAGAGGCTTGCAAAAGAAATCAGGAGGACCCCACGGCTGCAATCCCCCTCCCCTGATCCTGGATTGATGTGTATCAGCTCAGGGGGCCTCGCGTCAGACGTGGTGGGGGGATTGTGCGGGCAATGGCCTGGTCCCCAAAAGTGGTACAGCCCTGTTCCAAAGTACCCTCCCCCCCCCCAACACCCGGGGCGCCGGGCCTGGCAGGACGTCCTCCGTCAATGCCACGTCCAACGTGAGCCTCGTGGGGGACCTGGCGGCGATGCCGCCCGTGGCCCCGGACCGGCCGCGCCCCACGCCGGACTCGGGGACCCCGCCGGGCCCCATGACCGGGGACTCGCCCCTCGACTTCAGCTTCTCCCCTGAGGCCTGGTCGCGCTGCTCCTGGGGCTACCTCCGGATGGCCCGCTACCCGCTGCTGCTGCTGCCCACACCCCATCCCCTCTCTCCCTGCACAATGTCCCCGTCTATTTCTGTGTCGCAGATCGAAAGCGAACAATGTGTGGGCAACTCCGGCACGAACGAGGTGGGGGTCTCGGACGCGTTGGGACAGTGCCATGCAATGCTGCGCGAAGTGAGCCAGTGGCGCAAGTTCTGCCAAGCAGAACTGGTCGCATTGAGGACGGTATGCAACCCCCCCCCCCCCCCTGCCCTACTGAGAATAAAGATGCACTTATGCCTGACTGTGGAGTGCATTACCTCTGGTTTGCATTTGTCTGTTTTTTAATTAGGTCACCCCCCCCCTGCCCTACTGACTGCTTTGCGTGGGGCACGCCATGCCCCCCGGTCAGGACCATGGAATGACATGGTGTGTGTGTGTGTGTGCGTGCGTGGGCCGGAAGCCCCGGACGTGACGCCGACCAGGGTCCCCAAGGAGTGTGGGTACGGAAACTTCACCCGCCGGTCTCGGACTGGGTCAGTGGTGGTTTGCGTGGCTCCGAGTCCAGCGCGCGGCAGCCTGTGGCACAAGCCGCTGACACATAGGGTCGGCCTGGCGACGTGTGTGGCAGGTGTTGGACACACCCCCATCCCATCCCATCCCTGCCCTATGCTGTCCCCGGGTCCAGTAAAGGGTTTTGCTGGGGATGGGCGGCGCCGGGGACGAGGGGAATGCCCTGTGGCGTTGCCGCATCCACTCGTCGGTCCGCCAACTGAGACAGAAATCTATGCTTTGTGCTCTGCACCGTGTCGTTCGATTGCTTTGGAACCCCCTCCCCCCCCCCCCCCCCCTCCTCCACTCCGGCTCTGCATTCGGGTTCCAGGGTCGCTAGACCCCCAGCACCAGCACAGAATCATCGGGAATGGCCCGGCGCACAGGCAGCACGTTCCAGCAGCGACGCCCTGGGCAGCACTCATGCGTAACTCATGATGGACCCCACCGCCGTGCGTCACAATTCCCCCATCGATCGTGAGAGCACCCTCCAAATTTCACAGTCTGACTGAATGGAGTGACTGAATGTGAAGTCTGTTGGCGGGAAGTAGCGACCGTTGCGAGCGGCGGGGCAGGCATTCCACTCTCAATCCCCCCCCCCCCCCCCCTCCCGGACCCTCAGAACTGCTGACCTCGAGCAAAGAGCACGCCGCCCCACAGATATGGGCACTGAACACCCCATTTAGACGTGGAATTTGGTAATTTTCCATTTTCTGGGTATTCTGACCAAAACATTTGGCGTACAGAGCAATTGTTTGGTCGGCTCTATAGGTTGTGAGCTGGTAAAAAGAAATTTCTTCAGCTTTCAGTGTGCAGGCAGGTTGATAAACTAATCGAAAAGTTTCCTGGAGGCACAAGACCGGGGAACCTAATTATCCATAATTTTGTTCTGAGTTTTCTTGGACCGTGTTTTTTTTCAATGCCTACCTGACACTATGGGTGACGGCTCACATAGCTCGGGCTGACCCAGTGGTGTGCATGGCAACCCACTGGCCTCCCCGGAACAGCCGCCTGCGCTTGGGCTTCACTCCGTAGTACCATTCCCCTTGCGATGCGTCTTGAGCCTTCAAAGGCCGATTGCCCTCCTCAGTACCGTCGTGCGCCCTCGCCCGGGGCTGAAATGGGGCTGCTGAGCTCCCGGACGCACCGGGACCGGGAGGGCAAGCCACTTGGTGCGGGTCCTGTCCACTGGCCCAGAGACGCGCTACGGCGAACCGAGGCGCTTGCTCCGAGTTGCTGGACCATGAGGACCAGCACGGCACAGCCATGCTGCACTGAAGCAAACAGGCTGGCACCTGACGACACCGGTCCCCCCGATGCGCCGCGCTAAGAACAGTCCCTCGGACGCGCGCGCCGCACCACATGAGGCGGGCATGAGGGGGGCTGGGGGGGTGGAACGAATGGGCCTCACGCACACAGAAACGCGGCGAGACATGTGGTGGACGACCTGAACGCGGAGGGGGGTGGGCAGCAAAAACTGCAAAACGACCCCCGCAACAACCAGCACAACCCCCAGTGCGCCAACTACTGGGCTCCGCTATCGCGGAAACGACCCCACAAGGAACACCGGCCGCAGTGGCCGTCAGAAAGCATTGACCCGACGCAGCACGTGAAGGGAAGAACGGGTGACTGTTCAGGGCCCCGTAAAGAAACTGCAACCCGACGGACAGGGCTCCTTTCAACGACTCAGCACCATGCGGGATGGGGTCTCACATCACCCCCCCCCCCCCCCTTTGGATCTCCCACCCCCTTAAAATATTGGGCCAAATTTTTCTCCGGGCCTTCGGCCGATCAAAAATTTTCTCTGTGCTGCTAAGTGGTGCCTTTGGCGCCACTTAGTTTAGGCCACAAATTTCCTTCGGCGCCTCTGAAAACTCACCACCACTGGCGGGGGGGCTGGGGTGGGCGGGGGTGGGGCTGGACCCACCCACCCACCACTCCAGCCCTGCCAACGGAATGTCACTCAGGGGGGGCAGGATGCCTTTCATCCCGCAGCCGACCCCTTATGCACCCGCGTCTTGGACCTTCAGAGGCCCTTTACGAGGACCTTGGCCCGCAAGCAGGTTGCACATAAGGCGTGGCGTAGGGCACTGGGTGCACCACACGGTAGCCACCCCGCCTCGATGGAAGCCCCACCCCTCGTTGATGGGGCGGCGCACTCCGGGCGTAGGCCGTGACGTTGTTGCCTACGGACTGCTAGTTTCCCTGTTGACGGGTGTGTGCCCTCTCCGGCCCTCCAAGTCCCGCCCCCCCCATCGCGTCTACGCTCCTATGCCGTCCTCCCGGCTGCAGGAGAGCATGTCGGGCATCTGGAACCAGCTGATGCCGATGGCCGGGGAGTACGGCTATCATGAGACGAGGCCGCTTGTGGAGGAGCTGGTGATGGTCAAGCGACGACTGAGAGACTCGGAGGCGATGTGTGGGGCCCGTGACACCAGAGGTTTGCGTTCTGCTTGCAGCGCTGGGAAAGCCGAGGAGGAAGGGGCAGCCCCTGGCAGAGCCATGTTCCCCCATGCGTTCATTCGCTTGGTTGTGCAGCGGGGATGGATGTGATGGTGACCAAATTGTTTTGGTGGGGGTGGGGTGGGGGCTCTGAGGGGCCGAGATTACGAAATGAAGATTACGAAGGTCCTTTGTCCTTTGGTAAAGGGTAAATTTTGGCGCTGAAGCCGCCGAATTTTTTTTTCTGAGAGACCAAAAGTGGTCCAAAATCTCGAAAAAAAAATCTTGTTTTAAAATGTCATGAGGCCCATCAAATTGATCAACGGAATGTGCTGAATGCGAAGATCCATGTGGTGGGGGCCAAAAATCACTTTTTTTTTGGAGGGGGGTCAAAGTGGTGAAAAATGGCCGGCCGAATTTCGTCATCTGGGGGGGGGGGGGGGGGCTCGCTAACTCCATCCCTAGTGTGCAGTGATTCCTCTACTTCCAACTTCCAGAATCAGCGCACTGCACCACAGGTCAGTGCAGGCCCGGGCGCATCCCGGATAAATCGCATACCGGGATCGTTTGGCCCCCCTTGGGCTTCGACAAGGCTGTGCCACCGCATGACCCACAGGCAAGCGGTTCTTGGGGGGTTTTGGGCCCCATCGCATCAGAATCCGCTGGGAATCACGTCAAAACAGATGTGTGCTATTACCCGGGGTGCGGTTTTGAACGGAAAGCCCGCAGGCCTGACGCAGCCCCTCTTTGCCACTGAAACCCACTCACAACCGTATCACTTTGCATTCCCAGGCTCATGCAGGTCGTGATTTGTGTAGTGAAAAGGGGGGGGGTCCCCTGACCGTCCTTTCGCTTGACGGCGGCTGTGCTTGCGCAAGGGCGTGGGGTAATCAGCCACAGCTGTCAGCGACTGGCTGACCACTGCAGGTGACCCAGCCGGTGCTGTTGGTCGTTTGCAGCCGCGTGCTACAGTCCTGCAGTCAACCGTAAATCAATTTTTTTTGTAAAGACTGTCGGTTCAGCATTCTTGGGGCCTCTAAGATGCGGCACCGCCATGAGAAATTCCTCCACAACCTGCGGGCATCGAGACCGTCAGACCATCAGCAATGCCGTGCAATGGGATTCGCAGGGAATGAAGCACAGGTCATCCAGGAGGCCATGCAGTGCAATCGGAGTAGTGCCATTCATTCTGTCAGGGAATGAAACAGAAATCGGAACGAAAAAAAAAGGCACTCATCCTGCTGCCCTTCATTGCCCGCTGGATGATCTATGTTTCATTCCCGGCGGGAGACTTTTGAATGCGATCAAGCCGCTGGGGCACGTGCCTCGGGTGTGACCGGCATCAGCCCCCTCCATGTCCCCCACATGTGCACCCCCTGCTGGTGCTGTGGGGTGTTTGACGACTGTGGGGTGTACAAATCAAGCCCAGGCCCTTCCCGATGCCTCATGGGCTGCTTTGCTTTGTACAGTGCCGCGCCGAGGGGAATTGGAGGACCGGGAATTGGCGGAATCCCGTGCCCGCGAGAAAGACATCCACGCACGCTACGAGAGGCTGCTGGAGCACAAGGTCGGAGTTCCCATGGACGGATCCAATCACTCCAGCGCGGTATTGATGCACTTCTGGCGTCCTCCAGCGCCTCTGCCGGACCCATTGACCACAAAGGGCGCATGTGGGGGACTGGGGGATGGACCAGGCCTGTGCTTGCAGGGAATGATCTTCCCTCCCTGCCTCCGGGACTGAGGGTCGGTTCCGCCCCAACCGCTCACCAACCGTTTTCTAACCGCCGGATTGGGCCGCTTTTCCCATCGCACTGCTTTTGCCACCGCACCTGAGCCCCCTTTAGCGTTCCTCTTCTTCAAGACACAGACCTGGGATGGACCATAAAGACCAAAACAAAGATGGCCGGTGTAATGCCCTGGTTAGCTTTTTGTGAAGGGAGCCCTCTGCGTAGCTCCCCGGGGCTTATGGTGGTTTTTGCGGGGGGGGATTGGAGTCACAAAAGACTCATGTATGTGATCCCCCCCCCCCCCCCCTCCCCATTCATACCTTGGCCCTGGGTTACAATTTTCCACATCAGATGTGGGGTGACGTTGGCAGTGGGACAGGCTCCCACGAGAGTACAAGTCCCACCTCCCCGTTTCCCATCCCCACATCAACCCTCCAAAAGCCTGTATGGCACATACATCGCCCGGAGGCCCGCCTCCAGAAAATAAAAGCCAGTGCGTTGAACTGGAGGTACCGACCGCCAAACCTACTCAACTTATTGATTTTGATGGTTAACCCCACCCCCCCGTCCCCACACACACACTGTCGACCCTGCGGCTCTTGACTCAGGTGAGTCACTGTGCCGCTGCTGCCTTAGGGTGTACAGTGTGGCCACGTCAGTCACTTTCTTCTCCTTCAGCTCTGGAGTTTTCTTTCATCGCTGCTGAAGGTTTGAGTTATGCCAGTGGGCGTGGGTGGTCGGCGGTAGGGGAATGCAGGGGCGTGCTTGGATGCTGAGGCGCCAGATTCGGCGTAGCACCCAGCCGAGGGTCACGCTGCTGGGCAGGTCGAGGGTCGGCGCTTGGGGGGGTACCGGGGCGTCAGGCGGCATGGGCGCGGCGCGAAGTACCCACCGGGTGGGGCTTCCTCTAGCGCACGGGGGGTGCACCGGTGGAGGGAGGGAGAGAGCGGCGGTTTTTGGTGTATGTGTTTGCAAGATGCATTTTCTGATGGGGACCACATGCAGACCGGATAGTGCTGTCCATGGGGCTACAGCGCTTCGATGGTGATCGGTTTGTGTTTTGCCTCGTCTCTAATGCCATCGGAAGCGTCCTGGATGGAATGATCCACATCTCACCGGTGGTGGTTTGGGGCCATCAATGCGTACCGGGTTGTGTTGTACTGGGGAGAGGGAGATGGTGTGTGCCTCCGTTTGCGGCGCGGTTACCCGGTGACGTCGGACCATTGCAATGCCATTCGGTCCATTGATTCGGTTTTCCGAATTGCCAGCGAGCAACGCATGCAAAGGGATGACGTGAGCGCCGGATGCAGCCCTGCTCCCACACAAGCGATGCAGTGGCGACGAGCAAAGCGGACGAATCGCCGGTGATTGGCAGCCAGTGCAGACACCACAAGAACGGGAGATGCTGCCCCTCCCCTGCTTTTTTCTTCCTCAGGACGTGCCTTTGTGGACCCCCCCCCCCCCAATTCCCGGCTCAGCTAACCCAAGGACCCCCCCCCCCCCCGCCACGGAGGGCCCTCGGGGCCATGATAATGCCACTTGGCCGAGACCTTTGGGTCAACTCTTCCCCCCCAAGCGGAGACCCGAGACGGCAGCGGTTATGTAGCCACTTTGAGTTGAGTTCTCCCCAGCCCCCCCCCCCCCCCCTCCCCCCCTGAAGGCCCCCCGGCCCTCGGATAGTGCAGACCTGCCGGGTATAGACCCGCCGCGCCGGGATTCCCATGGATCCCCTCTGCCCCCCCATGGCCCACTGCATACAGAAGATCCACGTCGGTGGAGCCCCCTCTGCAACGCACACCACTGTGCATGTGTGCCCTGGTTCTGTGCAGGAGACGAGTTTGGTATATGATGCAGCACAGCGGGATTGCAACGCCGAGCTGTCACGCTCCCAAGAACTGCATGAAGACTGGCGCATGCATCAGTTGGAGCTGCAGCGGGGCCTGCAGGTCACTGGTGGGCTGTGCGCATTTGGATGTAGTTGCGGTGCATGCACAGTACACCCGCAGCACAACAGCCGAGGAGTGGGTCGGGCTGCTGCACCATAACCGTAGGGGCAGAGCTTGCATGCGCACTGCGCGCGCGTGCCGTACCCGTCGCAATGCCCCCGCAAGACGAGAAGGCATTGGCGCTTGCAAAGTTCCGGACCGTGAATCGCGATTTTCGATTGATACCTCGTCATTTCCCCGAAATGGCCCACTGTTTGTGGGGCGGCGTCTCGCGATGAGCGCAGTGCAGACTGTCCCTGTTGCACAGGGCTGTCCTTAAGAACACTTGGTTTTCTGGTGAAGGACATCCCCTAGGGACCACCAACCGCCAACCGCCAACCGCCACCAACCGCCAATCACCAACAACCACCAACCACCAACCACCAACCGCGCCAACCGCCAGCCATTGTTCAATAATGCTTCTGTAGACCTGTGTCTTGCCCATGTCTGGACCATGAACCAGAGAGCGTCCCCGCGAAGGTTCCTGTTGGCGTTACAAACCCTTTTTTTTTTCCCGTTAAGGACAGCCCCGATGTTGCACCCCAGGGGCAGCCTCACCCCCTTTACCTGCATCCCTGACTCGGTTGGCGCCGACACATCGCCCTGTGCCACCTGATCACAGGACAGATCCTTCAGTGCTTGTCGTATCTGGGTCAGAATTTGGTTCGCTGCCCCAGGACCACGCTGTAGCGGCACCTCCGTGGCTTCCGCAGTGCCAGGCCCCTGGTAGTGGCTCAACGACGTCACCGCCATGTCCTTCAGGGGACATGGCCATATGCATCACAGTGTGTGTGTGGGGGGGGGGCTGCCATGAGGGCACATGGCACGTGGCACCATCAAGCCTTTGCAAGTTGCCTTCGTTCCGTTCATTTCGGGGTTGCAAGTTGGGGTGGCAAGCAGCAGCCTCCTCGAGCCAGTTGGCACCACCTGCTCTGCGATCCGGGACGTGTCATGGAAACTTGTCCCACCCATGAGTTGTGCCCCCCGCTCCCAGCTCCAACTCCAGGAGGACCCGCTCAATACAATGAAGGGCATGCGTCTTTTCGCTGCCTGATAAGAGCTGCACAGGACTGGCAACTGAGCAGACACGCAACTGCACTCTTTTTCTCCACCGCTGGACGTGATGACTTAACTACCAAACTGTCAAAACAGCATCCGGGAAAATTGGGAAGGGGCAGCCACTCCAGTGCAAAGCAGATGACAGCAGAAACAGAGCCTGAGAGCCCATCGCTGGTGGCAGTTGGTGCCAGCAGGCCTTTTGTTATGTGGGTGGGTGGGTGGGTGGGTCGGCCGACCCATGTTGCACCTGCAGCACTCATGCGTAACTCATGATGGACCCCACCGCCGTGCGTCACAATTCCCCCATCGATCGTGAGAGCACCCTCCAAATTTCACAGTCTGACTGAATGGAGTGACTGAATGTGAAGTCTGTTGGCGGGAAGTAGCGACCGTTGCGAGCGGCGGGGCAGGCATTCCACTCTCAATCCCCCCCCCCCCCTCCCGGACCCTCTCGGGGCCCATCGCCGGGACGCCGTACCATGGAGGACAGTAAGAGCTCTGCAACAGGAAATGCATGCACAGCAAGCTTTGCAGTTGCAGATAGCCACGGCCAAGCGATCCGTGAGCAAAGCGGAGTGGTGCAAAGGAGCCTCTTGCTGTACCGGCACGATGGCAGCCCTTTGCCACTGAGGGAGAGTCTAGGAAGGGGCGATGCGCTGTGTTTGTGCCACGCCCTCCGCTTTGTGCCATGTGCCCTCCCACAGATGCCGACATATACACATGTCACTACCACATACCCGCCCTGTGTTATTCGTGTGGTCTCGCGTATCTTCATCTTTCTTCCACTCGCTGCTCCTGCAGTGAGCTCTCTGTTGGGAGGGCCTACCTCATGACCTCCTGTTCTGTGCCTATTCCCCCCGCCTCAGTGACAGTGCAGAGCGGCGATGCTGAGTGACAGAGGTGAATCGCACCATAGTTCACACAGTGTGACATGAACGTGACAGCGCTTGAGATAGCAGGCATGAAGTGACCGCATTGGAGAGCACTCCGTGAAGGTGTCGTGGAACACTGAGCACACTCCCCTTGATCCTGGGATTAGCCCACACTCAATGGGGCACGCACACCCACACCCACACCCACCCACCCACACGCACAGACACGCACATGTAACGACATGTTCCCAGAGTAGGGGGAGTCCCAAGAAGTACCGGCCAAGCGTCACGAACACCCAGAACTTCCCCGTGTCTAAAAGAGGACCAAAGCCCCTTCAAAGTACAATTGCTGTTGATTAGGCGACCCCTTGCCCTCTGTTGCAGGAGGAGGTGGAGGACTGCACCCGGCGCTTGGAGGGGATCAAGCTGCATCACGCCCGCCTCGTCGGTGAGCAGGACAAGATGAAGTGTGTCCATTGCTTCGCCTGCGTATAGCCCACCCCCGGACCCAAGCCAGTCCCGAGCCAGACCCCCGCCAAACCAGAGCCAGGCCGCAGCCAGACCCGAGCGGCACCGGAGCTGGACCTTAGACCCGAACCCAAGGGAGGGGCCTCAGCCTGTGACCACAAGGCTGTGGGGTTCATGGCGGCTTGGGGCTGAAGTCCTCCGGAGCGAGTGCCCAGGAACCCTCCAAACGTCACAGTCTTGGGCAAGACTTTGTGTGACGCATGCCGCCGCAGGCGTGGGAGGGACGCCCAAGGGGGCGGAAGCAGCGCCTGTGGGCAGAGGGACGACTGTCCCATGCTCACCTCCAACAGTACGTTTCCCCAAGCAATGTACCCCCCCCCCCTTGTAATAGCTACGCCCTTGTAATAGCTACAGTAGGCGTAGGGACCGTATTAACTTGGTACCTAATTTTAATTCGGTACAAATGTAGTGCAGCCGCATAACACATGGGTTTGGTGACAATTTTGCCAGCTACATAGGGTCATGGACACATTTGTTGTGAGTGTTTGCCCACTTGAACCCACATAGCTCTGATTTGGGGGATATTTGTGTACTATACGTGGGCGGAGGCTAAGGTGCACTCATACTCATTAAGGTGCATTCTCTCACGTCTATGTCGGTAGTTGTATGTGTCGTGCGCAAGCCACGCCCTTGTAATAGCTACAGTAGGCGTAGGGACCGTATTAATTCCGTACTTTGGCGTAGCTATTACAAAGGGGGGGGGGTAGACAATTTCCTCCTGAAAACACAAACCACTCGGACAGCGGGAGTGCCAAGCGGCACACTTCCTCAGCGTGCGCCTGGTCAGCGCCACTCTTGCGCTGCGCCCCCACCCTTTCCTGCCGTTCCCCTCCCTCAGGGCGTTCGAGACCAGCAGCGTCGGAGTGCTGTCGCAGCAAGTCGCTCAGTGCGAGGCATACGTACGATCGAAAGAGGGCGAAGGGGCCACAATTCCTTATACCATCACCGCGACGCCGGAAGACGGAAAGCCACCGCGGCGCGGTTGGTTCTCGTGGCTGTTTGGACGCAGGAGGAGGCAGCCTGCCAGCCAGACGACCCAAGCGGTGGCTCGTGAAAGTATGTTTTTGTATCGCGGTGTGGGAGCTCTTCCGTACAGCGCGGGGGGAAATTCCGCGGGGGGATTTTTCCGCGGGGAAAATTCCGTATTTCAACTTGGTGCGGAATTTTCCCCTCATTTTTCGAGGGGAGGTGCGGAACTTTGTCCATGTAAGCCACCGTACCACCGTATGCCTTGTGCTTCGCCGCGCGCTCCCATTTGTTTTGTTCCCGCTCTTCTGCAGTTGTTGTCAACCAACAGGGAAGGGGGGGCAGGAAGTCGAATAATTTGTGAATGGCGGGCCACGCCATCTACAGAGGTGATCTCAGGCACAATGGTCATTGCCTTCTCCCAGGATCTTTTGGGGATCGCAATCCCAGGATCCCTTTTGCTTCCAATGCACTGAAGATTTGGGAGGTGCGGAATTTTCCCCATGCGGAATTTTCCCCTGCGGAAAAATCCCCGTACAGAATTCCCCCCCCCCCCCCCCTGTAGGATCGCATTTGGATGCCGGATTCGGACGTGTCATCAGATGTTGCAAACAGCGGCGTCTGGCAGGTCATACATGATCACATGGGACTGGGGGCACGGCGGGTTCCCACCAAATCCCGGATGCGACAGCGGGGCCCATGGAACGGGGTCGATTCCTAACGAAGCCCAGGGACGCTTCCGGACCATAGTGGCATGTCCGCTGGTGATCAGGGCAAGTGTGCGACCACCAAACACATGAGGAGGACCGCCTTCCAGACGCTTGAGCACCCCCTTCCAACCGCCACGTTACAACTTCCCTCGCCAGTGGCGCATCGTAAACGCGCTGTCGTTCTGCTTCTGATTGCTGTCTCCAGCCGAGCACCGAGGGTATACGCCATCCAGTCGCTGCATCCCCCAGTGGCTCCAACTCCGGCTCTTTTCCCTCCATGACCTCCTCCTCGCCTCCTCTCCCACGGGCACCCCCTCATCCACCTCCTCCTTCGCCGCAGTGTTCTCAATCTCCTCCTCCTGGCCTTCCTCTTTCCCCTCCTTTTTCCAGTCGTCACGAATGAAACCGCGACACCGAAAAAGAAGTGCAAGGTTTGCTCCCTCCCCAGCGTCAGCCTCAACCAGCATTTTGCCTTCAATCCCTTTGTCTCCTGATATGGGTCGTCAGCATTGGTATACCATGATTGTGGCGCTTTTTTGAGGGCACAACACATACGCTGGTTGAGGCATGGCAGCACGGATGCAGCATGGCAGTGTGTTACGAAAGTCCCCTAATATTCGAGTTGCTCAATAGATCGCATTTGATAGGGCGCGTTCAGGGGGGTCAGGGGTGCAGTAAAGTCATGTCAAAAAGGCATTGACCCCATTCCTGAGTCAAAAAGCAAACGATACATTGAATGCCCCTCACAAAGGCCCGGCGGTTCCACGGAACAGCTGGCGGAAAACCTGAAGTCTGTTGCCGTTGACTCTCAACCGACGGCCGGTGGTGAGAAGTAGACGGCAGTCAGGGGTTGACGATTGGCGGCCGGCGATGGACACCGAAGGGTGACCGGTACTCCCATGTGGTTGGCTGGATACCGCGAGCGGTTGGCCTCCCACCGCGGAACGCAGCGTGTTTTTGAAAAAAAAAACACAAGCCTGCCCGAGAGCCATCCCGCACTGAGTCCTGTGCTCGTTCATGTGCCATTCCATGTCTTGAATGCGGTTCGTCCCCGGGTGTATTTGGGCATCCCCCTCCACCCCTTCCGATATGGAACCCCGTGGCCCTGTGTTACAACTCCCACATCGTCTGTGGTGGACAGCCCCCTCCAAACTTCACAGTTTGGCAGTGACTGAATGTGAAGCCTGTCAGCGCTGGCAGGGAGTCGATGCCAGGCGGGCGGAATGCCGCCATGCGGGGCCACCTGTTCAGATACCCGACCAACCCTGCCCCCCCCCATCCGGGCGTCCGGCTACTACATAGGTCCTGACCATTGTTGGCTAGAATCTTGGCGCCGAAGGCGCAGGAAATTTTTTTTTTTTGCTGGGTCTACAATGTTTTTTTAACACTCTATGTGTTTATGCTCAAAATGCTCAGAATTTAATGGGGAATTCGAAAATGATGGCAAGACGCTAAAAAAAAAAAACTTGACCCCACCCCCCTACACAACCAGAACACGTTCGGACCCACAGTGGGTCCGGATGTGCAGTAGCGAGAGGCCAATAGGCGCCGCCAAAGACAAACAAACCAACACCATGGCCTCGTGCCAACCCTCCCCACCCCCCCTACCCACCCTAGCTGCTGGGACCCACCTTATCGTCCCACACTCATGCAGAAGAAGCAATTTACCCCCGGCTGCCAGGTAGCCCAACAGGCTGCCCACCTCTCTTAGTTTTGCCCACCCTCCGCACCCCAACCCAATGGGTGGGCACCCAACCCACCTCTCCAAGAGTGGAGGATTCCCTCCTCAGTGGGCAAACAAGCACGTACACCCGGCAGCATCAACCGGCATACTCATTCAGCCTCGATGGCACACCTCCACGGCGAGCAGTGGAAACGCTGCAAGGCCAAGCCTACGTCGTCTACCGCCCGGAGGCAGGCCTCCACAAAACAAAACAAAGTGCGTTCGACCGGAAGTACCAACCGGCAAGTCTCCTCTGCCTTTGATGCTTCACCCCCCCCCCCCCCACCCTCACCCCCCCACGGTCTTGAAGGCTCTGGGCCGCGCTGTATATTGCGTCTCCCGCATCCGCACGTCGGACGTGTATTCGAACCCCCTCGCTCGTGCTCAGGGATGGATTTGGCGAACCTGCACGACCGAACCTGCTGAAACCACCGCCAGCGCAGCGCCCGAGGGGCCCTCCGTGTGTGAGCCCCTTCCCGGCAGAAAGAGCGTCCTGGGGCGGGTCCCGCTGCTGGGGAGATGGTTCGTGGGCCGCCCCACGTGCCCCCCGCCGTGCGTGGAGGACAGATCCCGGCGGTCCTGGTTCCGGAGGCAGCCACTGAAGTGCGTCATGCCCACGGAGGCCCCCGTGGAGGAGAAGCCCGTGGCCAAGGAGCCGGTGAAGGAGACGCCCGCCCCCAAGAAGAGCCGCGGGGTGCTGTCCCGGGTGACGACGATGGTCAAAGGGGGCATCTACGTTCTCATTCTGTTCTTCGGTGTGTTTGCCCGTAGTTTCTTGAAGTTGCACAGAAGGCCTGCGGGCTTTGGGTACCAGGGGTGGGGGAGCGGGGTAGAATTTCTGTGTCACAGATTTTGTGCGAAATTTTTCCTGCGCAATTTGTTTGGTGTTTTTATCGATTTGCACGTGTGGACGTTAGACTGTCCCTTTGCTCAGTTGTACCATGCCAAATGATTTGGGTCATTACAATTGGTTTCCCATGGAAGTTGCAGAAGGGCTGAAGTGGTCTTTCCTCATTTGTCGTGTTCCTGTTGCATTCAATGGGGTTCAAACAAGAGTGCTGGTTGATGCACCAGGAAAGTCCTCCAGGGAAATAACAGCAACCGTCCATGAGCAAGTTTTGCCAACCCTGCGTAATCTGTTCGCTCATCTTTGAGAAGTGGCACATGTTTTGTCACGCCAGAATTCGTAGATTCGGATTTTCCTAGACACGGCATATCCCTCGCCTCCCCGGTAGCACAATGCAAAAGCGGTTGGGGCACATCACAAAGCGGTTGGGGCAACGGGTGGAATGAAGCCCCAACGGACGCCGGGGGCTTGAGTGTCAAGCGGGCCTGAAAGCAACCGACCACCCTTTTTGTTGATACGGTTTGAGCCCCTATGCGCGCGACGAAGCCTGAGACCCCGCTGTGTCCGGCACGGCACGCTGTCGCCATGATGCATTGACCAACCGTAATGTACAAGCGCCATTCTTTTCGCCCTGACTGTTTGGTGTGCGTAGATTGGGAAAAAGACAGCCGACCATGCGACAGTCCAAAGGCGCTTGATCCTAAAACACTTGCACCGTGGCTGCATTGTGTACGGTACACCGGGGGCATGGTGTAGATGGTGCCACGATGCGATGCACTGGCGTGCAAGCGTAGGGCAGGCCATCCACAAAGGCATAAGGGGAAGCCCGTCAATAGTCCCTGTCCAGTGACAAGCACATTTCCAAATCAGGGAAGAGGCGTCATCCATGGTGCGGCTGGCAGACTGTGGGCGGGACCTCCGGAAGATTTAGTCTGTTCAACAGAGCCGTCCACCAAGCGCTCCAGGAACCGGTTCACTCGGAGGCACCTGATGGCACTTCTTTTGTGGTGCGGGAGGGGGCAGGGGAAGGGGAAAGAGAGTCACTGTGCGGATGGGGGAGGGTGCAGCAATGCATGCAGCGTTCCCCTTTGGTTGTTGTGTGTGTGTGTGTGTGTGTGTGTGTGTGTGTGTGGAGTTTCCCTGAGGATTTTTCTTTCACCGCTTTTCTTGCTCTGTTCTTGTTTTTGCGGTTCTCATTGTGTGTGTGTGTGTGTGTCTGTTGCGCGGTGCAGAACTGAACGCAGGAGAAGGTGAGATTCGCTGTCCAGAACTGCATTTGCCCATTCTCTACCAACAGACCGAAAGACGTCTAGGACAGCTCTGCTGTTCCTGAGGAGTTTTCTTTCAACCGCTTTTCTTGCTTCGTTCTTGTCTCGCGGTTCTCAACGTGTGTGTGTGTGTGTGCGTGTGTGTGGCTGGGGGGGTGGTTAAGGAGTCGCAAGGGACTGAGGAGAACTCTCACATTTCCCATGCCGGGCCAAGCCTAACCATATGACGGATCTCCGTCGGGGGGACGCGCGGTGAAGATGGTCCGGGGATGCGACACTGTCATTCACCATACCCATAGCGCCCCCCGAAACCGGCGGGGAGGGGGTGCTGGCAAGTGTGCAAACCAATTCATCTGCTTCCAGGGGACAACTTTGATCTTATTTAGGGCACAGTGAAACATGTGGCCATTTCCCCTCCTTAATCTGGCTGATTAGTTTCCTCCCGTGCGGATCTTGTCTGACCAATTCCACCCAAAGCGTAGGAATCCCCCCACGCCTGATGCATTGCACTGTCAACAGTGTCCAAGTTTTTGTTCGAGTCCAAGACCAGCAGTACAGCATCAGCCACTCCTTGACCGAACCTTCCTCACGTTCCGAATTCTGTTGCAAACGTGGGTGAAGAGGGCGCTTGTGGATGTACATGCCTCAGTGGTTTGCTCCACAGCCCCCAGTTCCCCCTGCAGGTAATGCCTGCAAGATTGGCCTGGCTACTTTCGTGTATGCCGAGCTGGGTCTGGAGTTGCAGTTTGTATCAACCATGTATTTTGCGAAGAGTGTCCGCCTGCACCGCCCAAATAAGCCACTGCACACGAATATTGGGCTAATTTGCCACATCGGCGGAGGTGCCCCAACAGCCTGCTCAAACGCAGTTGCAAAAAAAAAGTGCTTGCCACTCCACTCGTATGCAGTTTCTGAAGGCATGGCCAAACCTGGCTTATGCAAAGCGATGTGCATCAGTGTGCTTGCAGGTGTGGATACTCAGTGAGTCACCGTAGTGCGGCATTAGATTGTTGACCTGTCATTCTTTTTTCAGGTTTTAGGGGCTGGTGTATGAGTTGGGCTTCTTAGTGTGGCGTACCAGTGTTTTCTTTGGGGGGTAGGTGTTGCCACTGGATTCACCCGGATGCGTCAAACACGTGGTTGTTTCTTTTGCGCGGGGCCTTTTTGTCGTTCTTTTGCTGCGGTGTGTTGCTTTGCAGTCTTGCTTGTGGTGTGTTGCTTTGCAGTCTTTGCTTGTGGTGTGTTGCAGCGTTCTGTCGTCTGTGGATCTCAAACGGCTTTGTTGCACCGGTTTACTCTTCGTGTGGGGTCATGTTGTCTTTGCAGTATTATTGAGCCACTGGGCGCCCTTTAAGGGACAAAGCTCAATGCATACCCATGTGCATGGGCTCATCGTGGCTGTAGCCACGGTTGCACTACAGGGGGCAGCTGTTGTTGTGCCGACAGCTTGCTCTGACGTGGTTAGGCCTATCTTTGCACGCACTCAATTTGTGACGTGCATTGCGTAAAGCACATCAGAATGTCTGCCTTCACTGTGAACATTTCTTACCGCCTCCCATTCTCTGCTGACCACCAGTTTAACTTTTGCTTGCACCTTTTTCGGGGGACCAGCAAGGCCTCCTGGCTTTCCCGAGCACAAGTGCCTGAGAATAACCGCTCAGGGTGCGACGCCATTTCCACTCTGGCGCTTTTCAGGATTGGGGTGCTAGAGCTATGTGCTCCAGCCCCCCCCCCCCCCCCCCACCTGTGCACCCCTGATGTGTAACACTTGATGATGCGGAACCCCCTGCCCCTGTGTACAATTTCCATATGAGTGGTGGTGAGCGCCCTCCAAGTCTTCACTGTCGTGGGAATGACTGAATGTGGAGGCTGCCGGCGCCGGCAGTGGATGCCATGGGGTAGCAGCACCTGTGAGCAGAGGCACAACCAGCGCACTCTCACCCACCGAAATACCGCCCCGCACTGTCTGAGGACACGGAATGTAGGCAGTTTCCTCCCCCAAACCCCACCCAGTGGGTCACCCGGAAGTATCAACCGGCACACTTACTGAGCCCTTGTGGCAGCCCCCCCCCCCCCCCCCCCGCCGCCTCTGCCCCGTGTTCTGGGGGACCTCTCACAGTGCCGGTCCTGAGACAATACACTCAGGCCGTGAAGTGGCCCCAAGGAAGCGTGCGACAGCATTGGAGCACCCTTGCCTGAACCCCTGCCCCCTTTCCCCACCTTCCAGTGGGGGCATAGTAGTGCGGGGTGTGTTGAGAGGTTATCTACACTGTTATTTTAAACTGTCCCGCTGTACCGTGCGAACATACCGTCACCCTATACCGTCAGTCTATACTGTTACTCCATATCGTCACTCTCTATACTGTCACTCTATACTGACACTTTACACAGTCACGGCGGCCCTGTGATCGCGGCTGTTGTGTCGGCAATGCCGCGTCTTTTCAGCAGTATTCAGCTGCTTCCATATCGGGAGGTGCGGTGTGCAGCGCTTTGCGTGAGGCCTTCAACACGCTCCACAAGCCAAAGATCCAGTCGGTCTTTGACTGGCCTGAACATCCTTCGTGTCAAAAAGGAATGGCCCGTGTTTGAGCATCGCAGTGCACAGTGCCCCTTGGCAGTGCCATGTGAGCCTCCGGCCCAAAGGCAGAGTTCCGACGTGTTTGAGCTGGTGCCTGGACGCGGAAACGGGGTTCTGCGCCTGCGCCTCGATGACAACTCGTTGAGCAACTACGATCAGGGCCAGGGCCAGGGCCGAGGCCAGGCCCACGGCGTGGAAGGCAGTGCACGCGCATCGGGGGGCGCGGCACAGCGACGGAAGTGATGTCTGATCGCATCGAAATTCAGAGTGCGCCTTTGACCTGTCGGGCTTTGCATGGAACGGCCACGACGCAGGCCTCTGTGCGCCTTATCTGTAGAAGCCGCCATGTCCTGAACTGGTTGCCCAGGGATTGTGGCGAAGTGGGAATGGCCACGCCCAAAATCCTCGCAACCAATCCATCCTTGCCAGCAGTCGTGGGCAAAGGCGCCACGAAACTGATTCCTTCTGATTGACCGCAGGCTGGTCTTACCAGCAGCCATTCACTCCTCTTGACCTGTTACACACCTGATGCATATTTAATGAGCTCGTGACCGACCCCCAAGTAACCCATCAAATCTTCCACGGCCTATCCGAGAGCTCATGGTTGATAAATAGCTGAAGAGCCCTCCTAGCGCTACGCTGGTGGGCAGTAATTACACTTGCTTCCAAATATAAGATGAGGATTGTGCTCCATGTACCCAGTCTTGCACAGAAATATTGTCATAGGGGTTCCTACGGGGCGCTTGTTGAAAATAGGGAGGTAGGTACATTACAATACCTCGTAGCTCCAGATTTTATATATCAGGTCCCCAACACCAACATTACCCTGCAGATGTCTGTGGCTCCCCGCTGTACCGGCGAAAGATTTTTCTGCTCCAACTGTGATGTGATGGCAATTGCCGAACATGCCTCTGACCTGCTTGGTCAGCACTGGTTGGAGGTCACATCCGAATTTTAACATATTGGATCCACGTGGGTGCATTTTTCCCTCACTCCCTTGTTTTTCAAACGTCTGGGCCTTTCCTCGGTGCCTGCTGTGACTTATCGCTGATTTATACATAGGCCTGGACAAAAAGAAGCGAGATAACTGTTGCTGCCCACTGCACCAGACGTGCAATGCGCAAAACCCGCATGATTTCCGTGCTTGAAGTCCATGTTCTGCATTGGCCGCACGTGGGTTTTGATGCGACAGGCAATGAGCTGGATGATGTTCACGAAGACTGTGTCTTCAATCTTTGCAGCAAGTTCTCAAGTATTGGTGATCTGCTGGTCAGTAGTGTGGTTCCTGAGAGTTTTCACGGACAGGACAGGGGTAATTCAATCCCCGTGGAACCTGCCTTCGATTGTGCAGAACTGTGTCAAAAGGGGAAGAACAAAAGCACGGCAGTGGCATAAAGAGGCCAGGTGCATCGTTCCTTCATACACATGACAGGCATGAACATTGAGGAACGAGTTTCCACGGGGACTGCCGCCAGCCAATGTGTGAACCCGAGGGGTGTGCAACCGTTTTCGGGGTTGCAGGGGGGGGGACCCCCCCCCCCCCCCTTGGTTGACCCAAACCTTGGGGGTCGCCGGGTTGGGCGGTCAGCCGCTGGGCTCCCCGGGGGGGGTCGGTAGGTACCCCAACATACATACCTCAAAATGATCCCCATGACACGCTGATCATTTTGAATATACACAACTGGGGTAAAATTTTTTTTCAAAAAAAATTTGCCCATCAACTTAGGCTCCCATCAGCCAAGCTCCGACCCGGAGGTCGGGTCGGGGTCAAAATCCTTTTTTGTGTTTTTTATTCATTTTTGAATTCTCCACAAAATTCTGAGTATTTTGAGTATAGACACATAGGGTCAAAAATTTTTTTCCCCCTGCCGTATGGCTAAACCATTGTTCTGTACAACCATTTTGGGGTCTGTAGAGGGGGGAGTACCCCCCCCCCCCCCCCTTGGGGTCGGGTCCTGACCAGGAGCACCCCCCGTGCGAGTTTCAAATCAGTGCAGGGTGTGTGTGAGAGCAACAGGATGACATTTCGTACTGCGCAGAAGGAATGGACAGACAGCGGTTGCTTTTGGTATGCTCATGCACTCTTTGCATCACGCATCATTCATCTTGGGTTCAAACTTTTCATTTGGTTGGCTCTTCAGCAGGCTTTGCGTTATGCTTGATGAACCCTGTGTTGCTCATGTCATGGAGCATGGGGGCGAAAACGTCCAGAAGAGCATGGATAGGACTCAATTCTAAATGACAGTGGATTTTTGTATGAGCGTTTACCAACCTGCATTAAGGTGTTTGGACTCAATGCAGCGGTGGAGTTCAGGCAAGGTGGCTTGCAAACAATCCAGGAGTATTTCTATCTGAAACAAGCAGTGAGATCAATCAAGCATGAAGATAGCTTATGGCAAAGGTTCCAAAATCCAATCATGGGGTTTTTGGAGGGGCTAGGTCAGGCTTCTGTCCAGCCCACAGGCATCCAAGAAGGAATCTATGGTGAAAGGCTACACTGATAAGAAACACTATATGGAATGGCCCCTTGAACCATCCGTGAACCCCTTTGTCTACGCCATCCTCCATCCCATTGGAAAGCAAAACAGAAGCCAGCATGGCCTCAAGGTGTCAAAACAGTGTGTCATCAGCATCTTGCAATTACTCCCCACCCCCCTTGTGACATTTGAGTACCAGAGCAAGAATCCCCCTTTGGTGAGGATTCCTGAGTGTGCTGTCACCGGTATTCCTAGCTGGGATGTGGCAATCTCCTGGGTGAAACTGCTGAGCCAGATGCCTGTGCTTCGGACAGCTTCGCAGCATGTGCGCAGGGTGGCTTCCGTATCTGTAGGTTATGGGGTCCAGCGGGGGGTGTCGACTGCTGGGTGCCAGCGATGGAGTGCCACAAGGTACACCACAACACAACACAACACGACACGACACGACACGACACGACACGACACGACACGACACGACACGACTGGCTGTGTTGTGTTGTGTTGTGTTGTGTTGTGTTGTGTTGTGTTGTGTTGTGTTGTGTTGTGTTGTGTTGTGTTGTGTTGTGTTGTGTTGTGTTGTGTTGTGTTGTGTCGTGTCGTGTTGTGTTGTGTTGTGTTGTGTTGTGTTGTGTCGTGTCGTGTTGTGTTGTGTTGTGTTGTGTTGTGTTGTGTTGTGTTGTGTTGTGTTGTGTTGTGTTGTGTTGTGTTGTGTTGTGTTGTGTTGTGTTGTGTTGTGTTGTGTTGTGTTGTGTTGTGTTGTGTTGTGTTGTGTTGTGTTGTGTTAAGTTGTGTTGTGTTGTGTTGTGTTGTGTTGTGCTGTGCTGTGCTGTGCTGTGCTGGTGTTGGTGTTGTGTTGTGTTGTGTTGTGTTGTGTTGTGTTGTGTTGTGTTGTGGTGTGTTGTGTTGTGTTGTGTTGTGTTGTGTTGTGTTGTGTCGTGTCGTGTTGTGTTGTGTTGTGTTGTGTTGTGTCGTGTCGTGTCGTGTCGTGTCCTGTTGTGTCGTGTCCTGTTGTGTTGTGTTGTGTTGTGTTGTGTTGTGTTGTGTTGTGTTGTGTTGTGTTGTGTTGTGTTGTGTTGTGTCGTGTCGTGTTGTGTTGTGTTGTGTTGTGTTGTGTTGTGTCGTGTCCTGTTGTGTCGTGTCCTGTTGTGTTGTGTTGTGTTGTGTTGTGTTGTGTTGTGTTGTGTTGTGTTGTGTTGTGTTGTGTCGTGTTGTGTTGTGTTGTGTTGTGTTGTGTTGTGTTGTGTTGTGTTGTGTTGTGTTGTGTTGTGTTGTGTTGTGTTGTGTTGTGTTGTGTTGTGTTGTGTTGTGCTGTGCTGTGCTGTGCTGTGCTGGTGTTGGTGTTGTGTTGTGTTGTGTTGTGTTGTGTTGTGTTGTGTTGTGTTGTGGTGTGTTGTGTTGTGTTGTGTTGTGTTGTGTTGTGTTGTGTCGTGTCGTGTTGTGTTGTGTTGTGTTGTGTTGTGTCGTGTCGTGTCGTGTCGTGTCCTGTTGTGTCGTGTCCTGTTGTGTTGTGTTGTGTTGTGTTGTGTTGTGTTGTGTTGTGTTGTGTTGTGTTGTGTTGTGTTGTGTTGTGTTGTGTTGTGTTGTGTTCTGTTGTGGTGTGTTGTGTTGTGTTGTGTTGTGTTGTGTTGTGTCGTGTCGTGTTGTGTTGTGTTGTGTTGTGTTGTGTTGTGTTGTGTTGTGTTCTGTTGTGGTGTGTTGTGTTGTGTTGTGTTGTGTTGTGTTGTGTTGTGTCGTGTCGTGTTGTGTTGTGTTGTGTTGTGTCGTGTCGTGTCGTGTCCTGTTGTGTCGTGTCCTGTTGTGTTGTGTTGTGTTGTGTTGTGTTGTGTTGTGTTGTGTTGTGTTGTGTTGTGTTGTGTTGTGTTGTGTTGTGTTGTGTTGTGTTGTGTTGTGCTGTGCTGTGCTGTGCTGGTGTTGGTGTTGTGTTGTGTTGTGTTGTGTTGTGTTGTGTTGTGTTGTGTTGTGTTGTGTTGTGTTGTGTTGTGTTGTGTTGTGTTGTGTTGTGTTGTGTTGTGTTGTGTTGTGTTGTGTCGTGTCGTGTCGTGTCGTGTCGTGTCGTGTCGTGTCGTGTCGTGTCGTGTCGTGTGGTGTCGTGTGGTGTCGTGTCGTGTGGTGTCGTGTCGTGTCGTGTCGTGTCGTGTCGTGTCGTGTCGTGTCGTGTCGTGTCGTGTTGTGTCGTGTCGTCCGGTGTCGTGTCGTGTCGTGTTGTGTTGTGTCGTGTCGTGTGGTGTCGTGTCGTGTCGTGTCGTGTCGTGTCGTGTCGTGTCGTGTTGCGTCGCGTCGCGTCGCGTCGTGTCGTGTCGTGTCGTGTCGTGTCGTGTCGTGTGGTGTCGTGTGGTGTCGTGTGGTGTCGTGTCGTGTCGTGTTGTGTTGTGTCGTGTGGTGTTGTGTTGTGTTGTGTTGTGTTGTGTTGTGTTGTGTTGTGTTGTGTTGTGTTGTGTTGTGTTGTGTTGTGTTGTGTTGTGTTGTGTTGTGTTGTGTTGTGTTGTGTTGAGTTGTGCTGTGCTGTGCTGTGCTGGTGTTGGTGTTGTGTTGTGTTGTGTTGTGTTGTGTCGTGTCGTGTCGTGTCCTGTTGTGTCGTGTCCTGTTGTGTTGTGTTGTGTTGTGTTGTGTTGTGTTGTGTTGTGTTGTGTTGTGTTGTGTTGTGTTGTGTTGTGTTGTGCTGTGCTGTGCTGTGCTGGTGTTGGTGTTGTGTTGTGTTGTGTTGTGTTGTGTTGTGTTGTGTTGTGTTGTGTTGTGTTGTGTTGTGTTGTGTTGTGTTGTGTTGTGTTGTGTTGTGTCGTGTTGTGTCGTGTCGTGTCGTGTCGTGTCGTGTCGTGTCGTGTCGTGTGGTGTCGTGTGGTGTCGTGTCGTGTGGTGTCGTGTCGTGTCCTGTCGTGTCGTGTCGCGTCGTGTCGTGTCGTGTCGTGTCGTGTCGTGTCGTGTCGTGTGGTGTCGTGTCGTGTCGTGTGGTGTCGTGTGGTGTCGTGTGGTGTTGTGTCGTGTCGTGTCGTGTCGTGTCGTGTCGTGTCGTGTCGTGTGGTGTCGTGTGGTGTCGTGTCGTGTGGTGTCGTGTCGTGTCGTGTCGTGTCGTGTGGTGTCGTGTCGTGTCGTGTTGTGTTGTGTCGTGTCGTGTGGTGTCGTGTCGTGTCGTGTCGTGTCGTGTCGTGTCGTGTCGTGTCGCGTCGCGTCGCGTCGCGTCGCGTCGTGTCGTGTCGTGTCGTGTCGTGTCATGTCGTGTGGTGTCGTGTCGTGTCGTGTGGTGTCGTGTCGTGTCGTGTCGTGTCGTGTCGTGTTGTGTCGTGTGGTGTTGTGTTGTGTTGTGTTGTGTTGTGTTGTGTTGTGTTGTGTTGTGCCGAAGGCGCTGTTACCAAAGGGCAAAAGGCCGGGATGTCTACCCACGGGTACAGGTAAACGGGCTGGGCTGTGTGTGTTGTGTGCGCGCCGTGCGTAAGTGTGTAGGCCTCGGCAGGGGAAGGGGGAGTCGGGGAGACTCGGTGATTTCGCCTCTGGCGACCGCGCTTATTCCAGGAGCTCCCGCTGCACCCCTTCCCTTTCTGCTTGCTGGTGCAAGCGCAGCTCCTGCAACGCCCACGCCATCGTGCTGCCCGGGCCCAGGCGGGCCTTCAGCAGTGTGGCACGCGCCTTGGCGTGGGCGTACCAGATCCGTATGGACTCCTCCACGACGTGGCGGAGGAACTCCGTGCCCAGCGAGTGGGGGCCCGTACACTCCAGGTGGGCCAGCTGCATGGAGGGGGTCCGCAGGGTGCCGCCCACTGCTCCAGCACAGTCGGTTCCCACAGCTGGTGACGCACTGGAGCCGCCCGTGGCCCCACCTTCTGGTCAAGCCACGCTGCGAGGCGCCGGCGGGCTGGCCCCCACTCGTGTGATTGAGCCGAGCAGGCCCACAGGTGGGGCGCCGTCTCGGGCTGTGTCCCGCACAGGAGACACGTGGTATCCAGCACCGTGCCCCGGTGGGAGGAACGGTGGGCCAGGACGGTCATGGTCGGGACGTTGTCCATGCGATGCGCCGTGATGTGGCGCTGCTGGTCGTGGTCGAACCAGTCCAGGGGGAGGCCCCCCCCTGGCATGAAATTTACCCCCCAGCGGGCCTCGTAGATGGCCTGCGCCGGTATGGAGGCCCGGTTCTGCAACCAGTCACTCAGCGCCGCCGGGGAGAGCTGACACTGGTCGCGGAAGGGCACTGGGGGGATAAATGAGTAGGGGCGCCTGAGGAGCCACGTGAGGTCTACCTCCGGCGGCTCCCGCGTTGCCGCGTCCACACGGACGTTGAGGTCCGTGATCCAGTGCGACGGTGTGGTCACCACATTGATGGCAGACCTCGGGGAGAGGCGCTGCCCCCCCAGGACAGTGGCGTAGAGGTGGTGGATGCCATCTCCGCAGTGCCCTCCTTCCTGGTACGTGCGGAGGGCCCCCACTGCTGCCTCCGAGTCCGTCACCAGCCAGTAAACCCCCTGTTGTGTCGCCAGCCGGCGGGCATACGAGAGGAGGGCCATGGCTTCCCCCTCCTGGGAGGTGCCCACTCCTGAGGCCACCTGGGCCTGATACTCCCCAAGCCCGCTCTGGACGACCCCGGCCATGGCCATACCCGCCTGCGTGGCTCCTGCATCCACCGCCACGACACTGCCTCGGAGGGTCGCCAGCACAGGCAGGTCTGTGTTGTGTTGTGTTGTGTTGTGTTGTGTTGTGTTGTGTTGTGTTGTGTTGTGTTGTGTTGTGTCGTGTTGAGTTGTGCTGTGCTGTGCTGTGCTGGTGTTGGTGTTGTGTTGTGTTGTGTTGTGTTGTGTCGTGTCGTGTCGTGTCCTGTTGTGTCGTGTCCTGTTGTGTTGTGTTGTGTTGTGTTGTGTTGTGTTGTGTTGTGTTGTGTTGTGTTGTGTTGTGTTGTGTTGTGTTGTGTTGTGTTGTGTCGTGTCGTGTCGTGTCGTGTCGTGTCGTGTCGTGTCGTGTCGTGTCGTGTCGTGTTGTGTCGTGTCGTGTCGTGTCGTGTCGTGTGGTGTCGTGTGGTGTCGTGTCGTGTGGTGTCGTGTCGTGTCGTGTCGTGTCGTGTCGTGTCGTGTCGTGTCGTGTCGTGTCGTGTGGTGTCGTGTCGTGTCGTGTGGTGTTGTGTCGTGTCGTGTCGTGTCGTGTCGTGTCGTGACGTGTCGTGTGGTGTCGTGTGGTGTCGTGTCGTGTGGTGTCGTGTCGTGTCGTGTCGTGTCGTGTGGTGTCGTGTCGTGTTGTGTTGTGTTGTGTCGTCTCGTGTGGTGTCGTGTCGTGTCGTGTCGTGTCGTGTCGTGTCGTGTCGTGTCGCGTCGCGTCGCGTCGCGTCGCGTCGTGTCGTGTCGTGTCGTGTCGTGTCATGTCGTGTGGTGTCGTGTCGTGTCGTGTGGTGTCGTGTCGTGTCGTGTCGTGCCGTGTCGTGTTGTGTCGTGTGGTGTTGTGTTGTGTTGTGTTGTGTTGTGTTGTGTTGTGTTGTGTTGTGCCGAAGGCGCTGTTACCAAAGGGCAAAAGGCCGGGATGTCTACCCACGGGTACAGGTAAACGGGCTGGGCTGTGTGTGTTGTGTGCGCGCCGTGCGTAAGTGTGTAGGCCTCGGCAGGGGAAGGGGGAGTCGGGGAGACTCGGTGATTTCGCCTCTGGCGACCGCGCTTATTCCAGGAGCTCCTGCTGCACCCCTTCCCTTTCTGCTTGCTGGTGCAAGCGCAGCTCCTGCAACGCCCACGCCATCGTGCTGCCCGGGCCCAGGCGGGCCTTCAGCAGTGTGGCACGCGCCTTGGCGTGGGCGTACCAGATCCGTATGGACTCCTCCACGACGTGGCGGAGGAACTCCGTGCCCAGCGAGTGGGGGCCCGTACACTCCAGGTGGGCCAGCTGCATGGAGGGGGTCCGCAGGGCTGCCGCCCACTGCTCCAGCACAGTCGGTTCCCACAGCTGGTGACGCACTGGAGCCGCCCGTGGCCCCACCTTCTGGTCAAGCCACGCTGCGAGGCGCCGGCGGGCTGGCCCCCACTCGTGTGATTGAGCCGAGCAGGCCCACAGGTGGGGCGCCGTCTCGGGCTGTGTCCCGCACAGGAGACACGTGGTATCCAGCACCGTGCCCCGGTGGGAGGAACGGTGGGCCAGGACGGTCATGGTCGGGACGTTGTCCATGCGATGCGCCGTGATGTGGCGCTGCTGGTCGTGGTCGAACCAGTCCAGGGGGAGGCCCCCCCCTGGCATGAAATTTACCCCCCAGCGGGCCTCGTAGATGGCCTGCGCCGGTATGGAGGCCCGGTTCTGCAACCAGTCACTCAGCGCCGCCGGGGAGAGCTGACACTGGTCGCGGAAGGGCACTGGGGGGATAAATGAGTAGGGGCGCCTGAGGAGCCACGTGAGGTCTACCTCCGGCGGCTCCCGCGTTGCCGCGTCCACACGGACGTTGAGGTCCGTGATCCAGTGCGACGGTGTGGTCACCACATTGATGGCAGACCTCGGGGAGAGGCGCTGCCCCCCCAGGACAGTGGCGTAGAGGTGGTGGATGCCATCTCCGCAGTGCCCTCCTTCCTGGTACGTGCGGAGGGCCCCCACTGCTGCCTCCGAGTCCGTCACCAGCCAGTAAACCCCCTGTTGTGTCGCCAGCCGGCGGGCATACGAGAGGAGGGCCATCGCTTCCCCCTCCTGGGAGGTGCCCACTCCTGAGGCCACCTGGGCCTGATACTCCGCAAGCCCGCTCTGGACGACCCCGGCCATGGCCATACCCGCCTGCGTGGCTCCTGCATCCACTGCCACGACACTGCCTCGGAGGGTCGCCAGCGCAGGCAGGTCTGTGTTGTGTTGTGTTGTGTTGTGTTGTGTTGTGTTGTGTTGTGTTGTGTTGTGTTGTGTTGTGTCGTGTTGAGTTGTGCTGTGCTGTGCTGTGCTGGTGTTGGTGTTGTGTTGTGTTGTGTTGTGTTGTGTCGTGTCGTGTCGTGTCCTGTTGTGTCGTGTCCTGTTGTGTTGTGTTGTGTTGTGTTGTGTTGTGTTGTGTTGTGTTGTGTTGTGTTGTGTTGTGTTGTGTTGTGTTGTGTTGTGTTGTGTCGTGTCGTGTCGTGTCGTGTCGTGTCGTGTCGTGTCGTGTCGTGTCGTGTCGTGTCGTGTTGTGTCGTGTCGTGTCGTGTCGTGTCGTGTGGTGTCGTGTGGTGTCGTGTCGTGTGGTGTCGTGTCGTGTCGTGTCGTGTCGTGTTGTGTTGTGTTGTGTTGTGTTGTGTCGTGTGGTGTCGTGTCGTGTCGTGTCGTGTCGTGTCGTGTCCTGTTGTGTCGTGTCGTGTCGTGTCGTGTCGTGTGGTGTCGTGTGGTGTCGTGTCGTGTGGTGTCGTGTCGTGTCGTGTCGTGTCGTGTCGTGTCGTGTCGTGTCGTGTCGTGTCGTGTGGTGTCGTGTCGTGTCGTGTGGTGTCGTGTCGTGTCGTGTGGTGTCGTGTCGTGTCGTGTCGTGTCGTGTCGTGTCGTGTGGTGTCGTGTCGTGTTGTGTCGTGTTGCGTCGCGCCGCGTCGCGTCGCGTCGCATCGCGTCGTCGTGTCGTGTCGTGTCGTGTCGTGTGATGTCGTGTGGTGTCGTGTGGTGTGGTGTCGTGTCGTGTCGTGTCGTGTCGTGTTGTGTTGTGTCGTGTTGTGTTGTGTTGTGTTGTGTTGTGTTGTGTTGTGTTGTGTTGTGTTGTGTTGTGTTGTGTTGTGTTGTGTTGTGTTGTGTTAGGCTGAGTTGTGCTGTGCTGTGCTGTGCTAGTGTACCCCCACTGCTGCCCAGGGGCGCGTGACCTCACCGTGGTGTGGGGGTGAAACCGGGGGGGGTCCCCCCCGGGCTAACACGCAATTTGGGGGCCGCCCTGGTCCAGCCGCGGCGGCCAGGGCATGGGATCGCGCGCCCCACCTCTCGCCGGCCACCGTGGGAGAGCCAGGATGGCACAGGGCGGGCTCCACCGGGGGGTGGCGGTAAACGGGAGTGACCCGGGTCCCCCTGTGACCCAGCCCTCTCCACGGCTCGTGTGCGCTCCCCTGCCCCAACCCACTGCACCTTGTGTTCTGCACAGGTACATCATGGGGTGGGGATAGGGGGGAATAGGGACGCCCCGTGGGTTCGTCAGGTATTCTTCCTTCCCCCACACAGCGGCGGTTACACCCGAGTCCCTCCGGTCCAGCCTGGGCCGCGGGGGGATAGGGACGCCCCGTGGGTTCGTCAGGTATTCTTCCTTCCCCCACACAGCGGCGGTTACACCCGAGTCCCTCCGGTCCAGCCTGGGCCGCGGAGGGATAGGGACGCCCCGTGGGTTCGTCAGGTATTCTTCCTTCCCCCACACAGCGGCGGTTACACCCGAGTCCCTCCGGTCCAGCCTGGGCCGCGGAGGGATAGGGACGCCCCGTGGGTTCGTCAGGTACATTTTTCCTTCCCCCACACAGCGGCGGTTACACCCGAGTCCCTCCGGTCCAGCCTGGGCCGCGGGGGGATAGGGACGCCCCGTGGGTTCGTCAGGTATTCTTCTTTCCCCCACACAGCGGCGGTTACACCCGAGTCCCTCCGGTCCAACCTGGGCCGCGGAGGGATAGGGACGCCCCGTGGGTTCGTCAGGTATTTTTCCTCCCCCCACACAGCGGCGGTTACACCCGAGTCCCTCCGGTCCAGCCTGGGCCGCGGGGGGATAGGGACGCCCCGTGGGTTTGTCAGGTATTCTTCCTTCCCCCACACAGCGGCGGTTACACCCGAGTCCCTCCGGTCCAGCCTGGGCCGCGGGGGGATAGGGACGCCCCGTGGGTTCGTCAGGTATTCTTCCTTCCCCCACACAGCGGCGGTTACACCCGAGTCCCTCCGGTCCAGCCTGGGCCGTGGAGGGATAGGGACGCCCCGTGGGTTCGTTAGGTATTCTTCCTTCCCCCACACAGCGGCGGTTACACCCGAGTCCCTCCGGTCCAGCCTGGGCCGCGGAGGGATAGCAACGCCCTGTGGGTTCGTTAGGTATTTTTTCTTCCCCCACACAGCGGCGGTTACACCCGAGTCCCTCCGGTCCAGCCTGGGCCGCGGGGGGATAGGGACGCCCCGTGGGTTCGTCAGGTATTCTTCCTTCCCCCACACGCGGCGGTTACACCCGAGTCCCTCCGGTCCAGCCTGGGCCGCGGGGGGATAGGGACGCCCCGTGGGTTCGTCAGGTATTCTTCTTTCCCCCTTACAGCGGCGGTTACACCCGAGTCCCTCCGGTCCAGCCTGGGCCGTGGAGGGATAGCGACACCCTGTGGGTTCGTTAGGTATTTTTTCTTCCCCCACACAGCGGCGGTTACACCCGAGTCCCTCCGGTCCAGCCTGGGCCGCGGAGGGATAGGGACGCCCCGTGGGTTCGTCAGGTATTCTTCCTCCCCCCACACAGCGGCGGTTACACCCGAGTCCCTCCGGTCCAGCCTGGGCCGCGGGGGGATAGGGACGCCCCGTGGGTTCGTCAGGTATTCTTCTTTCCCCCACACAGCGGGGGTTACACCCGAGTCCCTCCGGTCCAGCCTGGGCCGTGGAGGGATAGCGACGCCCTGTGGGTTCGTTAGGTATTTTTTCTTCCCCCACACAGCGGCGGTTACACCCGAGTCCCTCCGGTCCAGCCTGGGCCGTGGAGGGATAGCGACGCCCTGTGGGTTCGTTAGGTATTTTTCCTTCCCCCACACAGCGGCGGTTACACCCGAGTCCCTCCGGTCCAGCCTGGGCCGCGGGGGGATAGGGACGCCCCGTGGGTTCGTCACGTATTCTTCTTTCCCCCACACAGCGGCGGTTACACCCGAGTCCCTCCGGTCCAGCCTGGGCCGTGGAGGGATAGGGACGCCCCGTGGGTTCGTTAGGTATTTTTCCTTCCCCCACACAGCGGCGGTTACACCCGAGTCCCTCCGGTCCAGCCTGGGCCGTGGGGGGATAGGGACGCCCCGTGGGTTCGTCAGGTATTCTTCCTTCCCCCACACAGCGGCGGTTACACCCGAGTCCCTCCGGTCCAACCTGGGCCGCGGGGGGATAGGGACGCCCCGTGGGTTCGTCAGGTATTCTTCCTTCCCCCACACAGCGGCGGTTACACCCGAGTCCCTCCGGTCCAGCCTGGGCCGCGGGGGGATAGGGACGCCCTGTGGGTTCGTCAGGTATTCTTCCTTCCCCCACACAGCGGCGGTTACACCCGAGTCCCTCCGGTCCAGCCTGGGCCGCGGAGGGATAGGGACGCCCCGTGGGTTCGTTAGGTATTTTTTCTTCCCCCACACAGCGGCGGTTACACCCGAGTCCCTCTTGTCCAGCTTGGGCCGCGGGGGGATAGGGACGCCCCGTGGGTTCGTCGGGTATTCTTCCTTCCCCCACACAGCGGCGGTTACACCCGAGTCCCTCCGGTCCAGCCTGGGCCGCGGAGGGATAGGGACGCCCCGTGGGTTCGTCAGGTATTCTTCCTTCCCCCACACAGCGGCGGTTACACCCGAGTCCCTCCGGTCCAGCCTGGGCCGCGGAGGGATAGGGACGCCCCGTGGGTTCGTCAGGTATTCTTCTTTCCCCCACACAGCGGCGGTTACACCCGAGTCCCTCCGGTCCAGCCTGGGCCGCGGAGGGATAGGGACGCCCCGTGGGTTCGTTAGGTACATTTTTCCTTCCCCCACACAGCGGCGGTTACACCCGAGTCCCTCCGGTCCAGCTTGGGCCGCGGAGGGATAGGGACGCCCCGTGGGTTCGTCAGGTATTCTTCCTTCCCCCACACAGCGGCGGTTACACCCGAGTCCCTCCGGTCCAGCCTGGGCCGCGGAGGGATAGGGACGCCCCGTGGGTTCGTTAGGTATTCTTCCTTCCCCCACATAGCGGCGGTTACACCCGAGTCCCTCCGGTCCAGCCTGGGCCGCGGGGGGATAGGGACGCCCCGTGGGTTCGTTAGGTATTTTTCCTTCCCCCACACAGCGGCGGTTACACCCGAGTCCCTCCGGTCCAGCCTGGGCCGTGGAGGGATAGGGACGCCCCGTGGGTTCGTTAGGTATTTTTCCTTCCCCCACACAGCGGCGGTTACACCCGAGTCCCTCCGGTCCAGCCTGGGCCGTGGAGGGATAGGGACGCCCCGTGGGTTCGTTAGGTATTCTTCCTTCCCCCACACAGCGGCGGTTACACCCGAGTCCCTCCGGTCCAGCCTGGGCCGCGGGGGGATAGGGACGCCCCGTGGGTTCGTCAGGTATTCTTCCTTCCCCCACACGCGGCGGTTACACCCGAGTCCCTCCGGTCCAGCCTGGGCCGCGGGGGGATAGGGGCGCCCCGTGGGTTCGTGAGGTATTCTTCTTTCCCCCACACAGCGGCGGTTACACCCGAGTCCCTCCGGTCCAGCCTGGGCCGTGGAGGGATAGCGACGCCCCGTGGGTTCGTTAGGTATTTTTTCTTCCCCCACACAGCGGCGGTTACACCCGAGTCCCTCCGGTCCAGCCTGGGCCGCGGAGGGATAGGGACGCCCCGTGGGTTCGTCAGGTATTCTTCCTCCCCCCACACAGCGGCGGTTACACCCGAGTCCCTCCGGTCCAGCCTGGGCCGCGGGGGGATAGGGACGCCCCGTGGGTTCGTCAGGTATTCTTCTTTCCCCCACACAGCGGCGGTTACACCCGAGTCCCTCCGGTCCAGCCTGGGCCGTGGAGGGATAGCGACGCCCTGTGGGTTCGTTAGGTATTTTTTCTTCCCCCACACAGCGGCGGTTACACCCGAGTCCCTCCGGTCCAGCCTGGGCCGCGGAGGGATAGGGACGCCCCGTGGGTTCGTTAGGTATTCTTCCTTCCCCCACACAGCGGCGGTTACACCCGAGTCCCTCCGGTCCAGCCTGGGCCGCGGGGGGATAGGGACGCCCCGTGGGTTCGTCAGGTATTTTTCCTTCCCCCACACAGCGGCGGTTACACCCGAGTCCCTCCGGTCCAGCCTGGGCCGTGGAGGGATAGGGACGCCCCGTGGGTTCGTTAGGTATTTTTCCTTCCCCCACACAGCGGCGGTTACACCCGAGTCCCTCCGGTCCAGCCTGGGCCGTGGAGGGATAGGGACGCTCCGTGGGTTCGTTAGGTATTCTTCCTTCCCCCACACAGCGGCGGTTACACCCGAGTCCCTCCGGTCCAGCCTGGGCCGCGGGGGGATAGGGACGCCCCGTGGGTTCGTTAGGTATTTTTCCTTCCCCCACACGCGGCGGTTACACCCGAGTCCCTCCGGTCCAGCCTGGGCCGCGGGGGGATAGGGACGCCCCGTGGGTTCGTCAGGTATTCTTCTTTCCCCCACACAGCGGCGGTTACACCCGAGTCCCTCCGGTCCAGCCTGGGCCGTGGAGGGATAGCGACGCCCTGTGGGTTCGTTAGGTATTTTTTCTTCCCCCACACAGCGGCGGTTACACCCGAGTCCCTCCGGTCCAGCCTGGGCCGCGGAGGGATAGGGACGCCCCGTGGGTTCGTCAGGTATTCTTCCTCCCCCCACACAGCGGCGGTTACACCCGAGTCCCTCCGGTCCAGCCTGGGCCGCGGGGGGATAGGGACGCCCCGTGGGTTCGTCAGGTATTCTTCTTTCCCCCACACAGCGGCGGTTACACCCGAGTCCCTCCGGTCCAGCCTGGGCCGTGGAGGGATAGCGACGCCCTGTGGGTTCGTTAGGTATTTTTTCTTCCCCCACACAGCGGCGGTTACACCCGAGTCCCTCCGGTCCAGCCTGGGCCGCGGAGGGATAGGGACGCCCCGTGGGTTCGTTAGGTATTCTTCCTTCCCCCACACAGCGGCGGTTACACCCGAGTCCCTCCGGTCCAGCCTGGGCCGCGGGGGGATAGGGACGCCCCGTGGGTTCGTCAGGTATTTTTCCTTCCCCCACACAGCGGCGGTTACACCCGAGTCCCTCCGGTCCAGCCTGGGCCGTGGAGGGATAGGGACGCCCCGTGGGTTCGTTAGGTATTCTTCCTTCCCCCACACAGCGGCGGTTACACCCGAGTCCCTCCGGTCCAGCCTGGGCCGCGGGGGGATAGGGACGCCCCGTGGGTTCGTTAGGTATTCTTCCTTCCCCCACACGCGGCGGTTACACCCGAGTCCCTCCGGTCCAGCCTGGGCCGCGGGGGGATAGGGACGCCCCGTGGGTTCGTCAGGTATTCTTCTTTCCCCCACACAGCGGCGGTTACACCCGAGTCCCTCCGGTCCAGCCTGGGCCGTGGAGGGATAGCGACGCCCTGTGGGTTCGTTAGGTATTTTTTCTTCCCCCACACAGCGGCGGTTACACCCGAGTCCCTCCGGTCCAGCCTGGGCCGCGGAGGGATAGGGACGCCCCGTGGGTTCGTCAGGTATTCTTCCTCCCCCCACACAGCGGCGGTTACACCCGAGTCCCTCCGGTCCAGCCTGGGCCGCGGGGGGATAGGGACGCCCCGTGGGTTCGTCAGGTATTCTTCTTTCCCCCACACAGCGGCGGTTACACCCGAGTCCCTCCGGTCCAGCCTGGGCCGTGGAGGGATAGCGACGCCCTGTGGGTTCGTTAGGTATTTTTTCTTCCCCCACACAGCGGCGGTTACACCCGAGTCCCTCCGGTCCAGCCTGGGCCGCGGAGGGATAGGGACGCCCCGTGGGTTCGTTAGGTATTCTTCCTTCCCCCACACAGCGGCGGTTACACCCGAGTCCCTCCGGTCCAGCCTGGGCCGCGGGGGGATAGGGACGCCCCGTGGGTTCGTCAGGTATTTTTCCTTCCCCCACACAGCGGCGGTTACACCCGAGTCCCTCCGGTCCAGCCTGGGCCGTGGAGGGATAGGGACGCCCCGTGGGTTCGTTAGGTATTCTTCCTTCCCCCACACAGCGGCGGTTACACCCGAGTCCCTCCGGTCCAGCCTGGGCCGCGGGGGGATAGGGACGCCCCGTGGGTTCGTTAGGTATTCTTCCTTCCCCCACACGCGGCGGTTACACCCGAGTCCCTCCGGTCCAGCCTGGGCCGCGGGGGGATAGGGACGCCCCGTGGGTTCGTCAGGTATTCTTCTTTCCCCCACACAGCGGCGGTTACAGCCGAGTCACTCCGGTCCAGCCTGGGCCGTGGAGGGATAGCGACGCCCTGTGGGTTCGTTAGGTATTTTTTCTTCCCCCACACAGCGGCGGTTACACCCGAGTCCCTCCGGTCCAGCCTGGGCCGCGGGGGGATAGGGACCCCCCGTGGGTTCGTTAGGTATTCTTCCTTCCCCCACACGCGGCGGTTACACCCGAGTCCCTCCGGTCCAGCCTGGGCCGCGGGGGGATAGGGACGCCCCGTGGGTTCGTCAGGTATTCTTCTTTCCCCCACACAGCGGCGGTTACACCCGAGTCCCTCCGGTCCAGCCTGGGCCGTGGAGGGATAGCGACGCCCTGTGGGTTCGTTAGGTATTTTTTCTTCCCCCACACAGCGGCGGTTACACCCGAGTCCCTCCGGTCCAGCCTGGGCCGCGGAGGGATAGGGACGCCCCGTGGGTTCGTCAGGTATTCTTCCTCCCCCCACACAGCGGCGGTTACACCCGAGTCCCTCCGGTCCAGCCTGGGCCGCGGGGGGATAGGGACGCCCTGTGGGTTCGTCAGGTATTCTTCTTTCCCCCACACAGCGGCGGTTACACCCGAGTCCCTCCGGTCCAGCCTGGGCCGTGGAGGGATAGCGACGCCCTGTGGGTTCGTTAGGTATTTTTTCTTCCCCCACACAGCGGCGGTTACACCCGAGTCCCTCCGGTCCAGCCTGGGCCGTGGAGGGATAGCGACGCCCTGTGGGTTCGTTAGGTATTTTTCCTTCCCCCACACAGCGGCGGTTACACCCGAGTCCCTCCGGTCCAGCCTGGGCCGCGGGGGGATAGGGACGCCCCGTGGGTTCGTCAGGTATTCTTCTTTCCCCCACACAGCGGCGGTTACAGCCGAGTCACTCCGGTCCAGCCTGGGCCGTGGAGGGATAGGGACGCCCCGTGGGTTCGTTAGGTATTTTTCCTTCCCCCACACAGCGGCGGTTACAGCCGAGTCACTCCGGTCCAGCCTGGGCCGTGGGGGGATAGGGACGCCCCGTGGGTTCGTCAGGTATTCTTCCTTCCCCCACACAGCGGCGGTTACACCCGAGTCCCTCCGGTCCAGCCTGGGCCGCGGGGGGATAGGGACGCCCCGTGGGTTCGTCAGGTATTCTTCCTTCCCCCACACAGCGGCGGTTACACCCGAGTCCCTCCGGTCCAGCCTGGGCCGCGGAGGGATAGGGACGCCCCGTGGGTTCGTTAGGTATTTTTCCTTCCCCCACACAGCGGCGGTTACACCCGAGTCCCTCTTGTCCAGCTTGGGCCGCGGGGGGATAGGGACGCCCCGTGGGTTCGTCAGGTATTCTTCCTTCCCCCACACAGCGGCGGTTACACCCGAGTCCCTCCGGTCCAGCCTGGGCCGCGGAGGGATAGGGACGCCCCGTGGGTTCGTCAGGTATTCTTCCTTCCCCCACACAGCGGCGGTTACACCCGAGTCCCTCCGGTCCAGCCTGGGCCGCGGAGGGATAGGGACGCCCCGTGGGTTCGTTAGGTATTCTTCCTTCCCCCACACAGCGGCGGTTACACCCGAGTCCCTCCGGTCCAGCCTGGGCCGCGGAGGGATAGGGACGCCCCGTGGGTTCGTTAGGTATTCTTCCTTCCCCCAAACAGCGGCGGTTACACCCGAGTCCCTCCGGTCCAGCCTGGGCCGCGGAGGGATAGGGACGCCCCCCGGGTTCGTTAGGTACATTTTTCCTTCTCCCACACAGCGGCGGTTACACCCGAGTCCCTCCGGTCCAGCTTGGGCCGCGGAGGGATAGGGACGCCCCGTGGGTTCGTCAGGTATTCTTCCTTCCCCCAAACAGCGGCGGTTACACCCGAGTCCCTCCGGTCCAGCCTGGGCCGCGGAGGGATAGGGACGCCCCGTGGGTTCGTTAGGTATTCTTCCTTCCCCCACACAACGGCGGTTACACCCGAGTCCCTCCGGTCCAGCCTGGGCCGCGGGGGGATAGGGACGCCCCGTGGGTTCGTCAGGTATTTTTCCTTCCCCCACACAGCGGCGGTTACACCCGAGTCCCTCCGGTCCAGCCTGGGCCGTGGAGGGATAGGGACGCCCCGTGGGTTCGTTAGGTATTTTTCCTTCCCCCACACAGCGGCGGTTACAGCCGAGTCACTCCGGTCCAGCCTGGGCCGTGGAGGGATAGGGACGCCCCGTGGGTTCGTTAGGTATTTTTCCTTCCCCCACACAGCGGCGGTTACAGCCGAGTCACTCCGGTCCAGCCTGGGCCGTGGGGGGATAGGGACGCCCCGTGGGTTCGTCAGGTATTCTTCCTTCCCCCACACAGCGGCGGTTACACCCGAGTCCCTCCGGTCCAGCCTGGGCCGCGGGGGGATAGGGACGCCCCGTGGGTTCGTCAGGTATTCTTCCTTCCCCCACACAGCGGCGGTTACACCCGAGTCCCTCCGGTCCAGCCTGGGCCGCGGAGGGATAGGGACGCCCCCCGGGTTCGTTAGGTATTTTTCCTTCCCCCACACAGCGGCGGTTACACCCGAGTCCCTCTTGTCCAGCTTGGGCCGCGGGGGGATAGGGACGCCCCGTGGGTTCGTCAGGTATTCTTCCTTCCCCCACACAGCGGCGGTTACACCCGAGTCCCTCCGGTCCAGCCTGGGCCGCGGAGGGATAGGGACGCCCCGTGGGTTCGTTAGGTATTTTTCCTTCCCCCACACAGCGGCGGTTACACCCGAGTCCCTCCGGTCCAGCCTGGGCCGCGGAGGGATAGGGACGCCCCGTGGGTTCGTTAGGTATTCTTCCTTCCCCCACACAGCGGCGGTTACACCCGAGTCCCTCCGGTCCAGCCTGGGCCGTGGAGGGATAGGGACGCCCCGTGGGTTCGTTAGGTATTCTTCCTTCCCCCAAACAGCGGCGGTTACACCCGAGTCCCTCCGGTCCAGCCTGGGCCGCGGAGGGATAGGGACGCCCCCCGGGTTCGTTAGGTACATTTTTCCTTCTCCCACACAGCGGCGGTTACACCCGAGTCCCTCCGGTCCAGCTTGGGCCGCGGAGGGATAGGGACGCCCCGTGGGTTCGTCAGGTATTCTTCCTTCCCCCAAACAGCGGCGGTTACACCCGAGTCCCTCCGGTCCAGCCTGGGCCGCGGAGGGATAGGGACGCCCCGTGGGTTCGTTAGGTATTCTTCCTTCCCCCACACAACGGCGGTTACACCCGAGTCCCTCCGGTCCAGCCTGGGCCGCGGGGGGATAGGGACGCCCCGTGGGTTCGTCAGGTATTTTTCCTTCCCCCACACAGCGGCGGTTACACCCGAGTCCCTCCGGTCCAGCCTGGGCCGTGGAGGGATAGGGACGCCCCGTGGGTTCGTTAGGTATTTTTCCTTCCCCCACACAGCGGCGGTTACACCCGAGTCCCTCCGGTCCAGCCTGGGCCGCGGGGGGATAGGGACGCCCCGTGGGTTCGTTAGGTATTTTTCCTTCCCCCACACAGCGGCGGTTACACCCGAGTCCCTCCGGTCCAGCCTGGGCCGTGGAGGGATAGGGACGCCCCGTGGGTTCGTTAGGTATTTTTCCTTCCCCCACACAGCGGCGGTTACACCCGAGTCCCTCCGGTCCAGCCTGGGCCGCGGGGGGATAGGGATGCCCCGTGGGTTCGTTAGGTATTTTTCCTTCCCCCACACAGCGGCGGTTACACCCGAGTCCCTCCGGTCCAGCCTGGGCCGTGGAGGGATAGGGACGCCCCGTGGGTTCGTTAGGTATTTTTCCTTCCCCCACACAGCGGCGGTTACACCCGAGTCCCTCCGGTCCAGCCTGGGCCGCGGGGGGATAGGGACGCCCCGTGGGTTCGTTAGGTATTTTTCCTTCCCCCACACAGCGGCGGTTACACCCGAGTCCCTCCGGTCCAGCCTGGGCCGCGGGGGGATAGGGACGCCCCGTGGGTTCGTTAGGTATTTTTCCTTCCCCCACACAGCGGCGGTTACACCCGAGTCCCTCCGGTCCAGCCTGGGCCGCGGGGGGATAGGGACGCCCCGTGGGTTCGTTAGGTATTTTTCCTTCCCCCACACAGCGGCGGTTACACCCGAGTCCCTCCGGTCCAGCCTGGGCCGTGGAGGGATAGGGACGCCCCGTGGGTTCGTTAGGTATTTTTCCTTCCCCCACACAGCGGCGGTTACACCCGAGTCCCTCCGGTCCAGCCTGGGCCGCGGGGGGATAGGGACGCCCCGTGGGTTCGTTAGGTATTTTTCCTTCCCCCACACAGCGGCGGTTACACCCGAGTCCCTCCGGTCCAGCCTGGGCCGTGGAGGGATAGGGACGCCCCGTGGGTTCGTTAGGTATTTTTCCTTCCCCCACACAGCGGCGGTTACACCCGAGTCCCTCCGGTCCAGCCTGGGCCGCGGGGGGATAGGGACGCCCCGTGGGTTCGTTAGGTATTTTTCCTTCCCCCACACAGCGGCGGTTACACCCGAGTCCCTCCGGTCCAGCCTGGGCCGCGGGGGGATAGGGACGCCCCGTGGGTTCGTCAGGTATTCTTCCTTCCCCCATACTTGGCTTTCGGACCACCGAGGCCCCCTCCGCTGAGGCGAGGGGTCCTCCTTGGCTTTTGGATCATCGAGGCCCCCGCCGCTGAGGCGAGGGGGCCTCTCTCGTTTTGGGACCACCGAGGCCCCCTCTGCTGAGGCAAGGGGGCCTCTTTGGCTTTGGGTTCACCGAGGCCCCCTCCGCTGAGGCGAGGGGGCCTTCTTCGCTTTGGGACCATCGAGGCCCCCGCCGCTGAGGCGGTGGGGTCTCTTTGGCTTGCGGACCATTGACGCCCCCGCCGCTGAGGCGAGGGGGCCTCTTTCGTTTTGGGACCATCGAGGCCCCCGCCGCTGAGGCGAGGGAGCCTCTTTGGCTTTGGGACCACCGAGGCCCCCGCCGCTGAGGCGAGGGGGCCTCCTGGGCTTTGGGACCACCGAGGCCCCCGCCGCTGAGGCGAGGGGGCCTCCTTCGCTTTGGGACCACCGAGGCCCCCGCCGCTGAGGCGAGGGGGCCTCCTTCTCTTCGGGACCACCGAGGCCCCCGCCGCTGGGGCGAGGGGGCCTCCTTGGCTTTGGGACCACCGAGGCCCCCTCCGCTGAGGCGAGGGGGCCTCTTTCGCTTTCGGACACCGAGGCCCCCGCCGCTGAGGCGAGGGGGCCTCCTTCGCTGTGGGATCACCAAGGCCCCCGCCGCTGAGGCGAAGGGGCCTCTTTCGCTTTGGGACCACCGAGGCCCCCGCCGTTGAGGCGAGGGGGCCTCCTTCGCTTTGGATTCACCGAGGCGGGGGTTTGCGTGTCCCCTCCGCAGACGTGCGGCACTGCGGATTGGGGGGACACGACCGGAGGGTTAGAGGATGGCCCCGCGCACGGGCACCTTCGGCAGAAGTGCCGCGCGTTGGGGGAGGGGGAGGGACCAGGCCACGGACCAAGCCCCCGTGTTCCGCCGGCCAAACGCCGCCCAGTCGGTAGTACCTGGCGGCTAAGGGCCCACACCCGTGAGACTGCGTCCCCCTTCCCTTGGGGGGGTGGTGGACCGTGCCGGAAGTGGAGCCGGCGCTCCGCCTCGCCCCCCATTCCGTGCCCCTGGGAGGGGATCCGGCTACGTGTAGGGCGGGTGCATGCACGTAGCGCGGACCAGGGGACAAGGGGAGGAGACGAAGAGGAGAGCCGCCGCCATGATGCTTAGCCGGACGGGTTGGGGTGAAACCTCCCTCCCGGTCGCTTTCCAGACCGTGGAGGGCCGGCGGGCACCATGGGGATGTGCCGCGGGGGCGCCCTACCGGGGGACCGCATCTCCTCCTCCTCCTCCTGGTGTTGGTGTTGGTGTTGTGTTGTGTTGTGTTGTGTTGTGTCGTGTCGTGTCGTGTCGTGTCGTGTCGTGTCGTGTCGTGTCGTGTCGTGTTGTGTCGTGTCGTGTGGTGTCGTGTCGTGTCGTGTCGTGTGGTGTCGTGTCGTGTCGTGTCGTGTCGTGTCGTGTCGTGTCGTGTCGTGTCGTGTCGTGTCGCGTCGCGTCGTGTCGTGTCGTGTCGTGCGGTGTCGTGTGGTGTCGTGTGGTGTCGTGTCGTGTCGTGTGGTGTCGTGTCGTGTCGTGTTGTGTTGTGTTGTGTTGTGTCGTGTTGTGTTGTGTTGTGTTGTGTTGTGTTGTGTTGTGTTGTGTTGTGTTGTGTTGTGTTGTGTTGTGGTGCTGTGCTCTGCTGTGCTGTGCTGTGTTGTGCTGTGCTTTGTTGTTGCACAGCACAGCACAACACAACACAGCACAGCACAGCACAACACAACACAACAAGGGATTTCAGGCATTAGCTGTCACACTGTCAATGGTGCCCCCCCCCCCCTTTTGGACCCCCCACCCCGCCCCCCAGCACCCCCTTCAAGCACAGCCCTGGCTGTGTTGTGTTGTGTTGTGTTGTGTTGTGTTGTGTTGTGTTGTGTTGTGTTGTGTTGTGTTGTGTTGTGTTGTGTTGTGTTGTGTTGTGTTGTGTTGTGTTGTGTTGTGTTGTGTTGTGTTGTGTTGTGTTGTGTTGTGTTGTGTTGTGTTGAGTTGAGTTGTGTTGTGTTGTGTTGTGTTGTGTTGTGTTGTGTTGTGTTGTGTTGTGTTGTGTTGTGTTGAATTGTGTTGTGTTGTGTTGTGTTGCAATATCTCTTGGGGACATTCAGAATGCGCCAACACTGTGGGTTTTGGTACTTTTCGTGGGTTTTCGGAACTTTTGGTCCGTTGCGCCAAACTTTCGTTCTGTGTGGGGGAGTATGTGTAGACTTTTTGAAATCTGTGAGAGAATGCCGTTTCAGAAATGTGTGGGTTCGGGGGGAGGTAGGTGGGCACATTTTTGAGCACAAAGTTGGAACTTAGACGGTGCACGGGTCGGAGCACTGCACAGGGGACCATCGCTTATTCCGAATCCAAATTGTTGTCATCGTTGTCCCTCTCCACAAGGGCTGGGACCCCATTGGGGCACACATCGCCCTGCTTGTGAATGGGGACATATTTCTTCAATTTTTCCCAATCCTGCAGCCTGCGCGCCTTCACAGGCACCCACCCTGTATTGAGAGGGATGGCCCACAGTTGACAAGAACAGGCAGAAAGCAACACAGGCATCGTCGGAAACGGGCGAAGATCTCGGGCATGTCGTCGGTACAGCATGCAGACCTGGGGTGTTCCAAATAGATCTCCAAGACAATTACTGAGATGCAAAGCCCCCCCTTAGCCTTGTCAGTGGTGCAACTCAGGAACCCGCCTTCAGCCCATCCTGTCCATGGTCAGGTTGGTTCTTTTTGTGTGGGGCCATAAGATGTTCATGTGTTGATCGTGTGAACCCCGAGACAAAATCTAATGGGGTGCGGGGTATCGTACCCTAAAGCCTACATCGTTGATGAAGCGGGGTGGCATCACGTGGGTGATGACGAGGTGGTCCTACTTCCGGGTGGCAGAGTCAGGCGGCGCAAGACCCGGGTCACAACCACCAACATTGACGTCGACGATGTGAAGCCCGGGTCCGCGCCCAAGCCTGGGTCCGCGCCCGTGCGCTCGGTGTCGCCCATCATCGCGGCTGACCGGCCGCGGGCGGTGCCCCCGCACATGGTTGCTACCTCGGTGGAGACGGAGGCGTACCAGGGGGACCTGCATCAGCTGCTGAGGTCCAAAGATGCGGAAGTGGAGGGGCTGCGGCGGCAGCTGGAGGAGATGAGGCGGGAGCAACCCGACGCCTCTACCGACGGGCGCCCCAGCATCGAGGTGTGGAGTGTGCCCCTTTGCAAGGGGCCGTGGAAGCACAAGTCCAGGTTAGGTCCGGACACCCCTCCCCCACTCCTCTTTCCTTGTATATGAGCTATGGGTCTGCGCCCTGTGCCCTGTCTAACAGGGATCCAGTGTATCACATACTTGAGTCGCCGAATTTCCAAGAACTATCTTGAGCCTCGTGAACATTTCAAGTCAGCCCCCCCCCCCCCCCCAAAAGTCCGGACACCCCTCCCCCAGGGAAGTATTAGAATTGCCGTACACCATTGGAGGAGGAGGGGGGGGGGGGGCTGGACCCCCCCCCCCCTCCAGACCAAAGTGACCATTGTGGAAAAAAACGAAAATTCCAACGGGGAAAATCTTGTCGGGCCATTTTTGGTACACAAACCTAGACCCCCCTGTCCCCCCTTCTAACCCCCCCCCCCCCCCCGGCCTGGCAAGCAGCACGCACAGTCCAGGGCTGACCTGTGACCAGTATGTACGCCTCACCCAGTAGAGTCCCAAGAGCCTGAAACCCAGACCAGTGGGAATACAGCGGCGCTCGAGGGACAGGGAGCATACGGACTGCGAACACAAAGCACATTGGTGGCGCTGGTGGTCGCAGGACTGATGGCCGAGTGAGTGGACAGTGGGCAGTCAAGGCTGTGGGGAGGAGGCGCGGCTGGACTTTAATGCAGACACTGCAATCTGACCGCATTGCAGCCCCCCGGCCTCGGGCAGCCTCTGTTTACAAGGGATTCTTGTCTGAGGGGGGGCGTTTGGGTGGGTCTTCCCCGTCAAATTTCATTTTCCTCAAGCCAAGAAGTGGGTCAAGAATTCTTTTGGTGCAGGGGATCTCATGGCCCAAAGCCCCCCCCCCCCCTTTCCTAAGCACAGCCCGGCCTCGGGGCAATGGATATACACGGAACGGTGCTTGAATAGAGGTCGCCCTAGGATGGGCGGTCGGAGCAGATTGAGCGAGGGAAGCGAGATGTGCTATGCTGAGCTGCGTCTGCCTGCAGACGCGTGGCCTTAAGGCATGCCCTGACGGTTGTTCATCCCTCGACTTGAAATCCAGTGGACCGAGATAGTTCCAGGACAGACCAGCACATGTAATACCATTATGGACCGCGGCGGTGCCATGATTCCACCCCCCGACAGAGGGCCGCACTCAGGACTGGTCCCCCCCCCCCCCCCGAAAGGGTGTACACGGCATGGGGCAACCAAAAAGGGGACACATTCGCTCTGCGATCTCATTCAGTGGGCTCAGGGCTGAGAGTGTCCTGGCCTCCGCATTCAGTCCATCATTGGCCCTGCCCTAACACATTGCCATGGCCTCTGTCCGAACACATTGCCCTCTGTGTCGCCCGAAATGGCCGGGGGCAGGGGCCCCTCACCCAACGGTTTTGGGGTGCCCGTGAATTCAGACCCCCATTTTTGTTGCCCCGGTCCAGCCTCTAGCGACAGGACTCATTTACACACCGAATTGCCGGCCGGTGCGGGTCCCCTGCGCGGAGTACCCCCGTGTCCAGCAGCCCTCTGTGCGTTTTGACGGGTTGCATTCCGATTCCACTCGCCAGCAGCGGCCACTGAAACGCAAGAGGTCGCCGGGTGACTGCCGGCGGACCGTCAACTGCCAACCGCAGCTCGAGGGGTCGGGGGTATTGCACGCCAAAGAGGTGGAAGGAAAAATGCCCCCCTTGAAAGAACGTCCACGAAAGCTCTGCCTTTTCTCGCGCCGTGTGTACCGTTGGCTCGTCCCCATTTGTGTGTGCAACGGAAATCCAAATGGGTTGCCCGAATTTATCATGCCATTCGGGCACCGGAGTTGTGTGGGCAAAGTCATCGTCCAGCGCCTCACCCCCCCCACCCCCCAGGGCTCCTTTAAAAACTCGGCACCACTGTCCCCTCCCCCCCCCATTCCCCAAAAGATTGGGCCAAATTAGCTTCTGGGCCTTCGGCCAATCAAAAATTTTCTTTGGCGCCTTTAGAAACTCAGGAGCAATGGGGGGGAGGGCTGGACCCCCCCCCCCCCCCCACCAAAAAGGAGCCCTGCCCCCCCCCTCCCCCATAAGCCGGTGGACCAAACTCCAGAATCCAACTCTTCATGCCTTTGTGGGCTCAGCGTGTCGTCCGCGAAGTGGCTGCACTGACGTGTGTGTGCTCAGAGCATCACCCCGACGAGCGTGGCGCGCAGCACCAGTGGCAGGCGCGACTCGATGGTCCGGCCCGCGACGGCCGCAGAGGCCCCATCGGCGTCCGCCTCCCCCCCGCTCCCGGCGGCGGAGGTGGAGGCGGCGGCGTTCCCCCCGCCCCCGGCCATGCCCTTCATGCAGCCGGGCAACCCCTTCGCGCAGTCCAGCCACAACCTCCTGAACACGCTGCCAGACACCCCTTTCCTGCCGTCCCAGGCCTTCACGGGCGCGCCGCACTTTGCGAGCTACCCCGCGAACCCGGGCCTAATGGGGTCCGCCGGCCGCACCCTCAGCATGCCGGGCAACGCCTCCTCGTCCTCCTCGCCGCCCGGCGCCCGGCGGCCGTCGTCGCCCCCGCATCCCCGGACGCCGCTCTCCGCCCCCGCCGCGTGGCTGCCGGGGTCGCTGCCGGACCCCGGCTCCCCCGAGGCCCCGGCGGCCGCCAGCTCCTCCAGCAGCGCCGCGCCCGGCGTGGTGCTCGCCTCCACCCGGTCCTTGTTCAGCGGCAACCGCATGGGCAACCCCAGCCCCGTCCCGGACCTCACCGCCACGGAGCGGGCGGACGTCAAGCGCCGCGTGTTCGCGTACCTGGTCGTGCCCTGCCCGAACACCCGCCTGGCCGTCACCTCCATCGAGAAGCTGCAGAGCGCTGAAGTGGCCCGTGCGTTCGAGGTCTTTGTGGCTTGTGCCTTGAGTCAGCGCTGTGTGTCCCGCGGCCACTGTTTACGTTGTTTGGGCTGTCGGTCAGGCCTGTGGCGTTCGTTGAGAGTGCTGCGGGTTGCAAGGAAAGCGGGTGTGGATGAGGATGCGTTTGGAGCGGGGACGACGTCCAGCAAGGGGAAGGGGGCGAGCTCTGTCTGCACCGTGCAGCCATTGTAGTGTCACCAGAACCAGCTTCATCCTCTGAAAGCCATATCCAGAGGCCACACCTTTTCCACAGGCCATCGCAACAGTGGCCAGGCAGTCTCTGAAGTCTGTTTCCTGTCTGGTCCACGCTTACGCAGTGAAACAGGAAGTTGCGACTTTCAGGCCTTCGGCACGTTGATACCGCGGGGGGGGGGAAGGGTATGTCCTGTAGAAATTTTGCGACATTAATTCTGACCAAAAATTCCTGACGCAATTTTCATACCCATTTTTCAGGTCTGGTACATTTTTTTTGTGGCGTCTTTTGCTTCTTGCGTTTGGCCCAAGATGCAGCTGCAGCTCAACTCTGTCTGGATGGCATCAGATGATGCAGACGTCCGTTGGACAAGAAAGGGGATAGAGCAATGGTGGAATGCAGTGGAAAGGGTGCACTGCACATGTAGACAAGCACATTGCCGGGCTTGGGTCCATGAAACTCACGGTGTCCAGGAAATGGACATATTTAAACAAGCAGCTCCGTGAGTGGTCTTGCCGTTCTTGCCGTCAGCCCCTACAGCCCTGTACTGTCTGGTTGGCAGTGCAGATCTGCCTTGCGCTTCGCGGGCCTGCCCTGCTGAAGAAGCCGACGGTCACACCCGTTGCGCGCCGTCTTCCAACAGAAAGGCACATAGTGGCGTCAGAAGTGCTTTTCTGTCTCGACGCTTGACTGACTTGCTTCACTGACTTGCACCTGTGTCTGTTTGTCACGCTACCCAACGCCGATTGTGTGTGTGTGTGTGTTCTTCACCATACGATAGGACAGGAAACCGAGAAACGACAGGGGGTACACGCTCCGTATATACTCTCGTTACGGTCAATGGAGGGACGGTTCATTCGTGACGCACCATGCTGATTTACATGCACTGTCTCCTTCACTGTCCGTCAGAGAGGCGCCTAGCCTCCATGACTTTACTTTGATGTTGACCTGACGAGCTGATTTGACGATCACTGCCGTGCTATCGCTGTGCGCTTGATCTCACCTCACGCAGTGTGTGTGTGTGTGTGTGTGTGTTGCCTCCTGTACTCTGTGGCCCGTACTCGTCATCGCGTGCCCCTTGTGCGCGTCGCCTGTTTCAGGTGCGCCGGCAGCAGCTCGTCGACCCCACCATCGTCAAGCGAAAGTGCTTTGGCCCCGACTCGGCGCTCCCGCAGATTTCCGAGAACGGATTCACAGTCAAGCGGTCGACTGGGCAGCAGCGTCCGGGCATGTACTTCGCGGACACGCTGACAGTGGATCTGTCCGTCCGAATCTACGACCTGTTGGTCTGTGACGTGGCCGTGGGGCGGTCCCTCAACTACGATCAGGACCCAGCCTCGCTGGACCCCGACATGGTGCACGCGGCCGGATTCGATTCCGTGCACCTCTCTGAGGTCCATGGCCCAGGATACCTTATCTACAACGCGGCGCAGGTTGCGCTTGGAGCTGGGGTTGGGGGTTAGGATCAGGGTTTTTCAGATTCCTTAGCCTCACTCTTTTGCTGGTGTCTTTCTTCTCCGACACGACAGCAGGACACCGAAGTGACTGGTCTAGGCCCCATCAAGTTGATCTCACAACCTGCTGATTGTTTCTGGCTGGTCCTCTGTGCTGACATGTGTGTTCGATGCTCCTATTCTTTCCCTGTACTCTTTGCTATGACTTCTATGACCCTCCCGTACAGCAATGCACACCAAGGGATTGTGTAGGATGCATAGCAAGACAGCCATAAGTTCCCAGTCGCCTGTAAACCCCTCCTCTTGGAGATGGCTCTAGAGTTGGCACGGCCTGGCAAAGCGGTAGAGTGCTAGTCACGATTCCGTTGCACTGCATTGCCACGGGAACAGCCTACAGTGGACAGTTGAGCATGAGCCTGGGTGTCAAGGATGGCCCCCTAAAGATGCGCACTTCAGCTTGCGCTCCTGAGCAGTACATGTGAAGTTCATGTGTGTTGAGCCGTGACAGTGTGATGGTGAGATTGAGTCTGAGAATGTCAGTTTGGCTAGGGCTCCATCCGCACAAATGGGATAGGCCCTCCAGCAGTGTATTTACACTCTGTGATGAAGGGTATTGCCATCTGGATCCTTAATGTTTTGGTCAACACAACCCGCCATTGCGAAGATACAGAAGAAGTGGACAAAGATATCGAATCTTCAAGAAGGGTTTTATGTAGTGTAGGCGATTAGCCAATTGGTGCCACAAGTTGAAGGAGTTGTGGCAGCAAAAAGTTTCGCAGAGCAATGGTATTGGGTATCAATGGGATAGTGGGCACCGCCAGCTACTAACACAAGGGATAGCAGAAGGGCAGGTCACTGGTGAGAGGCCAGTAGGCTTCGCCAGCTTCAAATAGCAATCCTCTCAAGCGTTATGCCCCCACCCCCCCTGGACCGGGCACTGCCGTGCACTCTTGTGGGGCGTGTTCGTGGGCGGGGCTGCTCACTACCGCCAGCAAGGAAGATACTCCGCCGTGGACAGAGTGCAAATGCTCTGAGCGAAGATATTTCTGCAACGCGCTCGCCATGAATGGCACAGAGCGCAGAAGATATTACTGCAACGCACTACCAGCAAGGCACACATTGGTGAGCTAGCACCCATGGCCTTGTGTGACATTCACGTTGCTGGTTGTGGTGAGCACCTCCCAGCCTGGGGTCTTCGTGATGAACGCATACCGGGCACTGATCAGGCCGTCAGGGGAGGACGCCAAGGGCAGAAGTTGCATTCTGGATTCCCACCCAGGCAGGTGGATGCCCGTGGCAGTGCGGATGCCCGCAATAGTACGGATGCCTGCTTGTCATAAGCAGAAGGTTCAAAGGCGAGAGGCCAATAGGCGCCGCCACAGGCTAACAGAGCCAACCACCAAGGCCTTGTGCCAACCCCCCCCCCCCCCCTGATGGCATTGCCCGTTGAACACAGAACAGGCCTGGGGCAAGGGAACCATCACTAGGTGGAACGAGAATGATGGCTTGGAGTTCGCCAACCTTCTAGACATGCATTTGTGTGGCGCTGCACATGCCTATGCACCCGATTCCTCTGATTCTGATTCTGATTCTGATTCTGACTCTACTCCCTTCAAAACCTCCACCGCCATGGAGGGCGAGGTCAGTATCATCACTGCCATCTGACAGTGAGAATTATGGGACGCCGAAGTCTTGGTCTCCTTGTGACTCAAGGCCCAATGTTGCTTGAGGTAGTTCACGGTGGTCGTCATGTGCGCTCCTGCCCCGTGTGCACAGGCGCTACCCAAGTACCGCGTCACGCTTTCGGTCATCACCATCCTGGCATCACCTGTCTCCACGCTGCCTGTCAAGGCGGCCGACGGCGCGAAACCCGACGCGGATTTTGCAAGCGCGGAGCCGGACCGGGACCAACTGACATTCCTGAACACAGATGAGCTCGAAGAGGAGGCCTCGTGTGCCATCTGCACGGAGCTGCTGATGGAGGCCGTGACGCTGAAGTGCACTCACACGTTCTGCGCGGAGTGCCTTCGCCGCTGGTTCCGGCAGCAGCCGATCTGTCCCGTCTGCAGGTGGTTCCCGGTGCAAGTCACGGCGTCAAACACAGTGTCAAACACCCTCCCCGACCCTGAGTGGCTGCAACAGCAGAGAAGGGAACGAAGGCGGTCACAGCAAATGCTTTTGGGTTCTCTTCCTTTTGAGAGAGCGATAGAGTAAACAGATCAACTGTGACCTGACCTCCTGATTTGGGTCAAGATGTCTTCTAATTTCCATTTTCTTTTTGTCTTTATACATTTCCCCATTTTTTGGGCATCGTGCATGCGAGCAACCCCCGCAAAAAGTTAAGAGACCTGGGGTCCCTACTGTGGGTGGTGTGACGCATGCAATGCTTGGGTGGGTGGATGGATTTCCGCATGAATGCATGCGCGTGTGTGTACCCATGCAGGCATATGCGCGTGTGTGTACGTATACATGCGTAGGACCCCACGGGACCCCTGCCGCCGCCTTGTCCAAGCACCCGCTTGTGCCGCACAAACGGGGGACTTGAATTATTATTTGAAAGGCTGCCTCCCGCTGCACGTCCCTGCCTCTTCGCAGGCAACCGGCGGATCTCAAAGAGGCCATGCAGAACAAGATGCTGGACAGCCTCGTGCAAAAGCTTTTGGAGAAGCTGCCCCAAAACTCGCAGCTCCGGATCGACCGGACAAAGCGTCAGGAGGCCGCGCAGGTACTGAAAGGAGCCACGGCCTCGAGGGCACACTAGGGCCGGTGCTTGAGGACAATAACTGTCCCCCCCCCCCCCCCCACGCCTCGAGGCGTGGGGGCAATTGAAGCCCCCACGCCTCGTGCCAAACCCCGTGGCCTCGTGCCCCTGGAGTACATGGAAGCGTCAGGGGCCACACCGGCAACGGATGGAGGGGGCACAGAACAAAATCGTGAGCAGGCTATTGCTTAAGGAGAATGGGTCAGTGAGTGGATGGGTCAGAGGCCAAAAAAAGGTTGTGTGCCTAAATTCGGCCTCAAATTTCCGGCTCCTTTGATAGATTTCATTTTTCTCCTGAGGAAAAAATTTTCTTATGTGTGTGGGTGGGTAGGTCGGCCGGGGCTGGCCAGGGCCCCAAACACCCCCCCCACCCTCGGGTCCCTTAAGCAACAGCCTGAGGCAATTCAGGTCCTTAAGCAATTCGTGAGGCGGGGTGTCCGTAAGCACGGCACCAGTTTGGGAAGGACTGGCTGAAGCCCGTGGGTGTGTTCCAGTACAACCCAAAGTTTGGTGTGCGGGGGTTCCCATGCATCGCCCTCTTAACAAGTCTTAACGAAGAGGACCCAGGGATTCATCTTCATATTCATCTTCAAGGCCGCAATTGATGGGCCCAATCGGGTGGTTCCAATAAGCGCAGGGTGAGGGTGAAGCGCAGGCGGAGATGGGAATTCCTGCAGTGATGACAGTGTGATCGCATCGCATGAAACAAACGTCGTCCCTGTAAAGACACACACGGACACCTCAACGCTCCGCTTCAACAAAAAAACAGGTGCCACACACCGCTTTTCTGAAGCCACTATTGAATCTTAAAAGCGCTTTTGGAGCGTAGTTGCCACTAAGTGTGGTGGGCATGTTTCATGAACACATCCCGAGCAAAGGGAGGAGCACTAGGCTGTGGTGCCCTCAGGTGCACGGGTAGGCCTTGATACCAGAGACTTTTTCTGAAGGGGGCACAGTACTGTCTTTGCGTCTACAACGTGCATAGACCATGCAACAGGCGCAGACCGAGCCTAGTTGCAGCAAACGGTGTCTACGAACCAAAGCCGGAGTGGAGGCTCCCCATCCCCCCCCCCCCTCCCCCCACACACACCTCTGGCACCACCACCAACCAGCCACACTTACTCAGCCTTCATGACAAGCCCCCCACACCTCCAAGCTGTGTGTGTGTGTGTGTGTT